>CM054806.1:19195034-19845985 GCA_028984105.1 Lavandula angustifolia | reverse complement strand
TTCTTCCTTCCGAGATAAGTGTCTGAGATCTATCTCAACTCAGACTCAGTGTCTGGCGACATCATTGGAAGATTTGCAGTTCACTCTATCGGCGATGCTTCTATGCAACTCAAGCGGATGTCTATCAAGGAGGCACTGAAGAGGAGCTTCGTTCTACCTTCTGAAGGAGTCAGCACCGTCGGATATAACGACGATTTGATAGACGACTACCTGTCAATTTTCTGCGGAAAGCCCACAGCGTTCAGAGTCGCTTTCCTGAAGAATAGTATGATGCCTCAGTACCGAGCCTTGGCGTACATTGTGACGCAGCTACTGACAAGCCAAGCGGGTTCATTCGATCAAGTATCGAGACCCAAGATACAGCTTGTGATGGCGATCTATGATAGAGCAAAGATTAACTGGAAAGAGTTCTTTCTCCGAGAGTTCATGACTCAAGCTGCCAAATTCGACAAAGCAACATGCAAGCTGAGCGCAAAAGGCAAGCTTCTATATGGACTGAAGCTATCGATCATGATTCAAGACTTCTGCGGAGATGACCAAATCACATTCGATGACAAGCTATATTTTAATGTGAAGAAGGTTAGATTCCACAACAGAACGGCTGCTCTTCAGCAGATAGGGACAGGACCCTCAGCTCAGCAGGTGACGCCTCAGAAGACCACGCCAACAAAGAAACGGTCTCCTCAAGCAAAAACTCCTAAAGCACCGGCAAAGCACCTGAAGAAAAGAATTCCTGTTGTGCCTACTGAATCCGTGGCAGTACCAGAGGCTACTGCTGAAACTGCTGAACAGTCTAGACAGCCGATGCAGCTGATTGATGAGTCAGAGTCCTCACAGAAAACTCAGTCAGTGGAGAAGACCATCTCTACTGAACAAGCTATAGAAGTGGACCAAGGGGTTCAGACTGAAGAGGCCCAGAGCGGCGATTTAGAAACCTTGGACAGTCCACTCAACGCTCAACCACTCAGCAGCATGCCATCTGTTGAGAAACAGCTGTCTGAAGACTCGGAGACAGCATCTGAAGAGGAATCTGTCGGAATGGAAGCTTCAGCCATTCTATCTCAAGCATTCCGAGAGATTGTTGAGCATATACCGGAGATTTCTGGCCACTCTGATCTGGTGACTATTGCTAAACAGGCCAGACTCCATATGCTTTTAAGATTCAAGGAGTGGCCCAATCAGCTACGCCTCATTCTTCACTACACCTGCGAACAACTGCATGAAGAGGAGCTGGTTATAAGGCAGCAGATAGGCTACTCACAGCCTGCTGACCTCGGCACTCTGGAGGACCTAAGAGCCACAATGCTGGCCTTGCTGCATGATAGGCAGCAGGCTTCAGGCTCAGCCCCTTCAGACGGGTCGGACCACGATGGTCAGGACCCACCCCATGATTCAGGCCCCGGAAAGCCTGATGAGGAACAACCCCAGGACAAGGATACACCCACTCCTACTGAACTACCATTCAGTATCCTTGGACCTATGAAGTCAGCGGCTGGTACTTCAACTTCTACAGAGCCTGCTCAGCTCTTGCTGAAATCAACGTTTGAAGTAGCGCCCAGCCCCAAAGGCCGACGCTCAAAGTCCATAGCTAAGGCACTAAAAAGCCAAGAAACTCAGAACAGGGCTCTCGCCAAAGCCATAAACAAAACATGGAAGCAAACTGCTCAAGCCACCAACGCTGAGCTTTAGGGGCTGAGATCTTCCATTTCACAATCAGCTGCCCCTGATGTCTCCTCCATTGTCTCTAACGCGCTGGCACAGCAGAAA
Organism: Lavandula angustifolia; assembly: GCA_028984105.1. Taxonomy (NCBI): domain Eukaryota; kingdom Viridiplantae; phylum Streptophyta; class Magnoliopsida; order Lamiales; family Lamiaceae; genus Lavandula; species Lavandula angustifolia. The sequence continues at coordinate 19,844,218 of CM054806.1, read as the reverse complement.
AAGGACTTTGACAATCAGCTCAGAATAATTCAGGAAGGACAAACCAAACTGCTTGAAGAATTTAAGGCCGCTCAGTCCTCCCATACTGAATCAATCTCAAACCAATCCCAGGCCACTGAGCTCATAATCGACAATATTCAACAGGCCTTTGAAGGAAAGGTTTCTGAGAAGCTGAATGACTTTAAGGCTGCAGCTGACCTCTCTCACAAATTCTACAAAGAAGAACTCGCTTCTGAGAGGAATGAGCTGCATGAGGCCCTGACAAAGATCAACGACAAACTCGAAGAGTTGTCAGCCTCCTACAAAAGCCTCAATCTCCAAGTATCCACTCCTAACCCGGTTGTAATTGATGATGCCAAAAAGGGGGAAAAGGGGGATAAATGTGAAAAAGGGGATAAGTCAGCCCCTAGCTGACCCTGACTAAAACCACTGCAACATCAACTAAGGGGGAAGCCCTACTGAAGTCAGGAAAGAAAACACGGTCGTGGCCGAAGCAAGCGAGCTCGGACAACAACAAGCTACTAAACCAACTGGTGAGGCCCAGGGTGTCTCAGCTGCGAGCACAGCAGAGACCGGCCCAAGTGGCTCAGGAACCAGAGAACAAGCTACTCATGCAACCCAGACTCCTACTGACATAATTAAGGAGGTTGCTGAGTATGCTGAGCAGGATGACTCAGAGGAGGAAGAGGCACCTCTCCCACCTCCTGTTTAAGGCAAGGGTAAGAAAATATTGAAACTCCCGACCCCTCTAGCAAAGAAATCAAAGAGATATGTTACTGTTGCAGAGGAGGCTCAGATAGCAGCTGACGAGAAGCTAGCTAGGGAATTAGCCGAAGCTTAAGCAGCCAACAAGCCTAAAGCAAAGCCTTCCAAAGGAAAGACAAAGGCCCCAGCTCGCGGCAGAAAGAACTCAACAACGACTAGGTTGCCTCCCAGAAAGCTGATAATTCAAGATGATGATGATAGGGAGCAGCAACAACAGCAGGACACTGAGAAGCAGGTACGTCCATAGACAAATCAAGTACCCCTGCTGACTCAGAAGATCAGTCGCCTCGCAAACCCTCCTACACAAGAACTAAGGAACAAGATGCCGAGATTGAAGCTATATTTGCTCAGATGGATAGGTATCTATACCGAGGAGAAGAGGCAAGACAGATTCAGGCTGCCAGGCAGAGAATCCATATGGCAGACCTTGAAGCACTGAGAATCCGTACTGAACAAGAGGCCAGGCTGAGAGTACCTTCAAAAGCTGACATTCCATATAAATACAGAAGGTTCAGGAAGCTAACAGATCTGAAAATGCAAAGATGGCCTAGGACGGATGAATGGATTCCTGTTTAGTTTACACAGAGATGGGAATCACAGAAGATAGAATTCATCAAGAGGAACTATTTCTGGAGATTCTGGCCAAACATGACAAAGGCAGATGCCTACGTTGAATGGATGAGGATTACTGAACCGGACTTATGTGCCTACCTGGTACAAGCTGTGAAAGAGAATATCAATGCCCAAGTCCACGAGCCTGCACTCGCCACCACCCGAAGACTTGATGATTCTATTCATTATGGAGTAATAGAGAAAGAAGTGAAGGATCTTTGCCGCCCCACAAAGATCTTGAAGAAGATGAGCCAGCTGACTTTGCTGAATATCTGAAGCTGAGGAAGTATACTTACAGGATGTATGGACTGCTCCTTCCCGAGACACAATCGCAGAACTTTATGGATAGGATCAAGCAGTACAAGCGTTCTTAGTCTTAGTTTCTTTATCTTCCTAGCTTAGCAAGAGATGTACTGTACTGAACTTTCATATTTATATATACATCTTCTTTTGGCTCTGACAATATCTTATTGTCTAAATAGCCATGTTTGTCTTATACTTAACACTCAGAATCACTGAAGTGATTACTGACTCGCACGCTCACGTTTATTTACTTGTCAGTCGATTGCTTTGATAGATTCTGTTAGACTAGCTGTTCCGGGGGAAATTGTTGTTTAGGGAGAAATTGTTTCTGCCCTGATCCTCTCAGTAGATTAGAACTTAAAGAACAACTCCACTGATCTTACTTGTAATATTGTAAGGAGCTCTGTTTCTGAGAAGTTTAGTGTTAGCATAGATGGTGTTAGGTTTTGGCATCATCAAATAGGGGGAAATTGTTGGGTGATGATTCTATCCTCAGCACAGTCATACTTAGTGGGAAATGATTCTATCTTCTGTAACTGACCAAAGCTCAGTAGCCTCGTGCTCTGAACTTGTTTGAAGATTTGAAGATCCCAAAACCCTATCTAATTGGTGAACCATTCCGTTGTAATTGTTTGTCTCTGAGGGTTCAGACTCAGAAGACACTCTGCTCAGGTTTAGGCGTTCAGTAGATTATCAGCCTCAGAACCAGATGTAGAAGACTCAGTAGATACTTGGACTCGGCGGGAGCGAGTAGTCTCGAAGGAGTCGATGGGACCCGAACTCGGCAGAGTAGTTCACTGAACTAAGAGCTGACCTTCACTAGAGTAAATTCAGTACTCTCTACAGGATCAGACTCAGTAATGACAGACAGTCTTATTAACTGTCAGATCTTTTGAACGACAAGCAGCATAGTCAAATACGAGGAAGAGAGAAGTCAGCTTCATTATGCCTCGAAGTCTGTTCTGTCACAACTACTCTGCAAAACCTCGACGAATGATAGGCAGACACGTGCCTTTTTACCTACTAAAGATGCAAGTCAACATATTTCCAGAAAAGGAGGGAAAGGACACTGTCACCTTTCTCAAAAGAGCCGTTAGCTACCAAAAGAGTGAGAAAGGGATCATCATCTCCAACGGATCTTTCCCAATCTCTTTGTTGGTCCGGAGACGATAAGTCAGGTGTAGAGGGGGGGGGTGAATACACCTGAGCTCAGTTTCTTTTTCTCAATGAAGGTCAGCTGAGCTGATGATTGCAACTGATGAACAGTGCCAAATAAGCCTTCGATCGCGGGATAGAGTGAGTCGCCCATCGAGCTCTCTCCTACCGACCGTTGTCGATAGTTTGAGAATCGATCGGAGAGCTCATTGTGCGGAAAGTGTGGGGCCCGGAATTCGTCTCTTTTGAAAACACGTTTTAGAAAATTAAATCTTTTGGCTGTGCGCTTTATAAATATGTTTTATGCAAGCTTATGATTTTCAAGTCAGTTGAATGCTATGCAATAAAACAGTAAAAGAACACAAGCGATTTAACATGGTTTGGATACTCAAGATCCTACGTCCACGGTCCTGAACAAGGTAGGAGAACTTGTTGATTATTCTGAGCAAGCCTCAGCAGGGATACTGTGCTGGACCGGACGCCTCTAAGTTATAGTCCTTAGCGACTTTACAATCCAAACCTAAGTCTTAAAGGGAAGGGAATTTTCTCCAACTGAGAAGGAGTTCTTACAATAAGAACAATTCACTAAATGTGAACTCCTTCGAATCTAAGCTATAAATATGACAATGAGCTTAGTCTAGAGAAGAAAGGGATGTAAGAACTCTAGAGAGAAAAACTGAGAAATCTTCTAAGTATGCAAGTTTTCCTCTGGATGATCTTTTAGTGTTCTAGAGCGTTTATGAACTTGAGCTTGTCCCTTCGAAATTCCGTCACTCGGAGCTTCAAAAACTTCTCTATTTATAGTTGTGAGTTATGGCATATGTCCGTTGGAGACGACGATGCCACGTGTCACAAGCTTCCAAAGAAAACGGCCATAATTCGAACATGTTGCAGCAGGGCAGTTAATGCACTGTTCATGAGAGCAGCTTTACTGTGTAGAGTAGGTAAGCGTTGTCGGCTTCTCATTGGTCGAGGTTTGTAGTTGGTGAGAATGTCAGAGTTGACCGTTCAACAACCTCGTATGTCTTCTCGCCGAACTTTTCGAAAAGACTTGAATAGCTGGGTCGCTTTCCGTAGGATACAGTAGACTGAAAAGTCTCTGTCTTCTTCAGCTGAGTCGGCTGACACGGCATCTACTGAGTAGGTCAGCTGGCGACTGCGAAGGTACTGTGCTTGTTTCTGTTCTTCTGCTGATGACTATCAGCTGGGAGTAGTCTTCTACTGATGATTTGTCAGCTGATGCGCTGTCTTCGACTGAGTGGAAGATCAGCTGCTGACTGAAGAACACAAGTGATTACACTGATGACGTGGGGTTCTGAAAAGTATCTTCGACAGAAGATCAGTTCAACAATTACCCCGTACAGGACTTAGACAAAAATAATAATCAATATATCAAGTCTAACCTATACATCAGCTAATCCTAACGACACACTAATCTACTAATATCAGCTAGGTTTTGGGATCTTCAATTCCATAGTACTACTATGATTTCCCCCAATTTTCTTTTAACCGAACAACAACTGAGTATCATCTACTGACTCATATCCAACAATTTCCCCCTAATTGATGATGCCAAAACCTCTACCTCTACCTCTTAAACTTCTTAAGTCTATAAAAGATGCTATCCTACTGACAACAATTTCCCCCTTACAACATTCTGAGGAAAAAAATAAAGGAATTTCAATACTTCAGTAGGTGGGCGATAGGCAAAATCAGAGAAATTGACTGTGAGTGTGTGTCAGATCACTTAGTGATCAGTTGTGAAAAATACGATGCAAAGAGCTGGAAGACAATGAGTAATTGTCTAACAAGCAATAGGAACTGATATATATAATCAATGATGTACAAGCTCCTACAGCTATTACAACAGAAATCAAAAAGAAGGAGAAATCACTGCTGACGCTTGAAGCGTTGAGTCCTTTTCTTGAAATCAGCAGACTTCTCAGCAGGAGGATCCAGCTAATAATACTTGTAAACTCTGATCCTGATCTCCTGGATTTTTTCGTTATCAAGAGGATTGTCAGGCAGCAAACCCAGATGGAAAGCAGCTTCCTCTATCTCTCTCTCAATGTCCTTCGTGCACGGCGATCCAGCCACTAGCAGTTCTTGGCGGAGGAATACGTCGAAAGTCAGGGCACGGAAGGGAATATTCTCGTTCTTCCATAATCTGTCTCGGCCCGATCTCCGAATGAGACATCAAATCTCGAGATTAGTTCGTTGAATAACCGATCACCGGACGATCGAGAGGATAAATGCCCCATACAAAATAGCCTTTAATAAAATCCTCTTTCAGCCTTTCCCAATGGACGTTCATATCAGCCGGCACCCATTTATCCACATGCGGGATAGGAATATTCTTAACATATGGGCCCCTGATGAACTTGGATCCTCTTGGGATCTGCCTCCTCGGATCAGCTGCTGGCTTGAGAGATAAGCTACGCATTTTCGCCAGTTCAGCTATCCTTTTCTTTTCGCGGAGTGCGGCTGCTCTACTGTCTCCTCGCCTGAGACTCAGACCTTGCAGTGTCGCCTCCCAGGTCGCTTGATCTTCCGCTATCTGCTCAGGTGTTAGAGTAGAAGTGGGAATACTCTGAGCAGTAGCTTGGATCTCAGTCGGAAGAGCCTTAGCAAAATCTGCTTGGGCTTTCTTCTTCTGCTCTTCGACCGACCCGACCTTTTTCTTGCCTTTGCCATAACAGCTTTGCCCTTGGGCTTCTTTGCTGCTTCTGCTACCTCTTCAAGCTGACGCTCATGGTCGAGCTTATCCTGCAGCTGTTGGGCAATTTTGAGGTCATAAGCTTCTTGCTCCGCTTTAGATTTGAATTTATGGAGCGGGGAGGAAGGAGGAGTAGATACAGTTGCAATCTCCTTCCCCGGCCTCTGCGGTGGCAATTGTTCAGGGTCAGGCTCTTCTTCTTCTCGTCTCCCCTCTCAATAAAGTTTGCTACTTCTTCAATGTGAGCAAGAAGAGGAGATGGGGGTTGGTCGAAGTGGGAATTCTAGGAGAAGGACCTCGAAGAGTTCTTATCCCGAGTAGTAGAGGGTCCTTCCTCCTGAGCCCTTTCCCCACGAGTCTGTGCGGGTTCTTCAGCTGTGGAGGGTCTCTCCTCCCGAACCCTTTCCCGATAATCCGTACATCACCGTATCCGTTTCACATTCATCTTTTATTATACCTTCCCCGTTTTTGGCATCAACAGACCTTTATCGAGGTTGGTACGGATAGCCGTGACTTCTTTCTCGAGCTTGTATACCGAGTCCTTGATCCGAGTAACTGTAGAGTCGAAGTCCTTGACCAAGTCACGGATTGCTTGCCAGCCCTTCTCTTGAGCCGCCCTAGATCGATTGAGATGAGCAACGACTCCCGGCGGAGTTTCAAGCAGGGCTAGATCATTGGATTCCTTCATCTCCTTCGAATCTCGTTCAAGTCCTCGGCTGTTGCTTAATAGCGATCGGAGGCCGCTTGTAGCCAACTTGTTTCGCTCATCCATTTGAGCTTGGATCGTTGTGAGAGCATGAGTCACCGCTCAAGAAATATTTTGTGTTGAGCTTGGAGCAGCAACTGACTCTGTGCAGATAGATCTGCTTTCTGTGCTATCAAAACCTGCTCGATCATCTCCTTAAAATCAGGCTGCGAAGGAGCCTCTTGAGGAGTGGAGATGCCATCGGCTAGCTTATCCAGGCTATCAGTCTGCGCCTTCGTATACTTCTCCCATTTGATATGGACGTCTTTGGCGAGAAGTCTGTTTTTAGCTCCTTGGCGTCTGATCGCCTTATTCATTGATTTGGAGGACACGGAACCAATGGGTTGAATCTGGTAAGAGCTTGTTCCGAGCCTTTGATCAGAAAATACGAGGAGCTGCTCCCGACTGTACTTCGGAGCGCCCTGACCCTCACCTGATGTACCAGGGGGTGGTGATTGGCTCTTCTCATGGGGAGTTGGTCCCTCAGCAGAGCCTCCCAACTCTGCATCCTTGGGGTTGCCTTCCATCTCCTGATCTTGTTCTTGGTCTTCACCCTCATCAGCAGGAGGAGATGGAGGCGGAGCATTAGCAGCAGGAGCTGTGGTACGCAGGCTAAGAAAATAGAGCATAGAAACTCGAAGATCCTCGAAGGACGCCAAATCAGCTGGCTCCCCGAATCCGATCTCTACCTGTAAATCTTGCTCCTCTGTCAGTAGATCGATGGCTGACTGAGTTTTTGCAAAATCTATCAGAATATCCCAGTTTAAGAACCTCAGTAGCATCTGAACTCTTGCTCTGATGGCAATGTCAACCAAGTCTTCATGCTCAGCTATCTCTGGAATCTGATCGTGAATCTCAGCTGTAGCACGTAGACGACTGGTATGAGTTGTTGTCCATTCAGTCTCTTCAGTTGGCTCTCGAATGTCCGACTGAGTGTCATCGGAGCTGATGACTTGAGCTTTCTCCTTGAGGGTGGCTCCTTCCATCCCTGTGTCGGAGTCCAAGGTTTGTTCATCTTGAGGTGGAGGAGGAGCCTGTTCTATGATAGTTATCGGCTGAGCCACAGTGACCTCAGCTGGTCGTGGCTTGATAAGCCTCCTCCTCTTGGACACATCAGCGGGAGATGGCAGGGCAGGAGCAGCTCTCTTCTGCTCAGGTGGCCCTTTGCCAATTGACTTCTCCGTCGCTTCTTTAGTCTTAAACTTTATCAGCTTAGTGTTGTACAGCTTTGAGTCTTCGAAAGCTGAGTTCCTCTGTACAACACTCTCTATTAGGACAGACATCTTAGTCCCGAATAGAAGCTTACCCGTACTGGCCAACCTCCTCTCGCCAGTGGGTAGAGTAGTGATTTTCTGGGCCTGGGCTTTCATCTGAGTCGTGTAATAGTCAGCCCAGTTCACTTCTACTCCGTCATCAATAGCCATCATCAGCTGAATCCTAGGTTTGGATAGTTGATCGTACGATCCAGCTGAGCTTGTCAGTATGTGCGAGACCACATACGCTAAACCTCTGTACTGAGGTAGCAAGAGATTCCTCGGGAGAGCTGTCTTGAACGTCAGATCACTGCGTCCACAGAACTTTTGTACATAAGCGTTGATCTCCCTCTCCTTATATCCGATAGGTGAGATACTAGAATTAGGAAGCTGAAATGCGAGGACTAGAGCCTCTCGGATGTTGAAGGTGTGCTGAGTCGGCTTCCACTTGTTCGGAGTTGTTTCTCTCATGTATGAGAAGGAAGCTTCTTCTCCTCCGGCAGCCACTGAGTTCCAGTTGAAATACGCTTCTGCCACTTGCCTTGGCAGATGGGCACGCGGATGCTTGGTCACGAGGGTCTCCAACCCAGACCTCTCCAGAGCATCGAACATAGGTTCCAGATATGGGATATCCACCTGGCGGAAAGCCATTGTGGGTTCGAACTGAATCCGGATGGTCATGATCTCCACTATTGGTTCAGGAGTCTGTAAGATCGCCATAGAAATCTGCAAAACACATGTTAGCACTTGAAAATAGAGTAAGTCAGTAGTTGTCAGCAGATTTGAATACATTACCGAGTATGGGAGCTTGAGATATGCACAGGCAAAGCAGTTATAAGAAGTTTGAGATGGAAACTGATTTGCGATAAAAGCTCTTAGGATTTGATAATGGCGAAAAGTGAGGAAAAAGATAGAAGATGAAAGATTTTGTATATATTGGCTTGATTGCAAGTTTCAATCCAACGACTGAGTTTTAATCTTCCAAAAACTATGAACGGCTAAGATTTAATGTTATAAAAGGAATGATTACAAAAGCCGCCTAAAACATAGATCTACGTAATAAAGGTAAGTGAGAAGACATGTATTAAATGCGCGACAGACAGCATTAATTACTCAGTTTATGCAAATGAAAAGGTTTCCTATTGACCTTTCCTTAAACTATTAATGGCGGGAAATGAATGCACATTAACTACTGAGTGTGAGCGACTGATGCAATAAAAGCGAGCATGCTTCAAAAAAAATAAGTACACAAAATTACGCTGAACTTATCAGCTGAACTTATCAGCTGGTTACCGAACCTCTTCAGCTGAACTTATCAGCTGGTTACCGTTATGTATAAGGAGAATGGTTGTCATGCTGATGACTATGTTCCCCCTTGCTGTGTACAGTGTGACTTTCCCAACTGAGTCACTGTACTTAGTTATCTGACCTGTCGTACTGATTCCTTATGCTGATACCAATTGTTACCAATTGTTGGGCAATGATGTTCTCAGTAGTCGGCATCTACTGACGCATCTCGGTAGGGATCCAAGTAGACCTAGCTCAACCGATAGTTCTCCGAACTTTGTTCTCGGCCTAGTGGTTTGGTCAGTATATCTGCCTTTTGCTTGTCAGTATGGATCTTCTCCATCCTGATATCCTTCTTCTCGACATGGTCTCTGATGAAGTGGTGTCGGATATCAACGTGCTTGCATCTGGTATGTAGAACTGGGTTCTGAGTTATGGCAATTGCACTTGTGGAGTCGCAGTAGATGGGCACTTCATCCTGAGTTATACCATAATCTCTAAGTTGTTGTCGAAGCCAAAGGATTTGGGTACAGCAACTTCCTGTAGCCATGTACTCAGCTTCAGTAGTGGACGTTGCTACTGAATGCTGCTTCTTTGAAAACCAAGAAATCAGCTTGCTGCCTAGGAACTGACAAGTTCCGGAAGTTGACTTTCGATCTATCCTGCATCCTGCATAATCGGATATCGAATAACTTTGTCGGTATTAAGTTATCATCAGCAGGATACCATAACCCAGCATCAGGTGTTCCTCTTAAATAGTGCAGAATCTTCTTTGTTGAGTCTAAATGACTTCGCTTGGGATCCGCTTGGAATCTTGCGCATAAGTTATGTCAGGACGGCAAGCTGTTAAATAAAGTAAAGAGCCTATAATAGCTCTATAATCAGTAGAGTTAACAGAAGCTCCCTCTTTGTCTAGATCGATTTTAAAGTTCGTGTTCATGGGGATTTTGACTGGCTTGCTGGAGTCGCAGCCGAATCTCTTGAGAAGATCTCGAGTGTATTTGGCTTGATTGATGAAGATTCCTTCAGGTGATTGCTTCACTTGAAATCCAAGGAAATAATTCATCCCTCCCATCATGGACATCTCGAATTTCTCCTTCATCATCTTCTCGAACTGCTGATATATGACTTCGTTTCTGCAGCCGAAAATGATGTCTTCCACGTAGATCTGCACCAGTAGAATGTCATCTCCTGACTTTATGTTGAATAGGGTACGATCTACTGTCCCCTTCTGAAAACCTTTCTGAAGTAGAAAGTCTGATAGGGTATCATACCAAACCCTGGGTGCTTGTTTTAACCCATACGGAGCTTTCCTAAGTCTCGTACACTCGATGTCCCCGCTCGAAAGCCGGGCGGTTGTTCCACGTAGACTTCTTCCTTCGCATGCCCGTTCGTAAAAGCCGACTTCACATCCATCTGATATACCTTAAATCCCTGATGTGTTGCATAAGCTAGGAAAAGACGAACGGCTTCCAATCTGGCAACTGGAGCAAACGTTTCATCAAAGTCAATTCCTTCTGCCTGACTCTATCCTTTAGCAACTAGTCGAGCTTTATTTCTGATAATGACGTTTTTTTCATCTCGCTTGTTCTTGAAGACCCACTTAGTTCCAATCACGTGCCGATGTCTAGGTCCGTCGACAAGCTCCCAAACTTCATTTCGACAAACCGGTTCAGCTCTTCTTGCATAGCAATGACCCGGTCGAGCATCTTTAAGTGCGTCCTCTATCGATCGAGGTTCTTACCGTAGACGAAAAACAAGAGTAAAGTGAGCTTTCTCCTTGACTTAATCTTGATCTCGTCCTTATAGTTGCTTGATGGATCTCCAATGATAAGATCCGAAGAATGAGCATCGAGCCACGAACGCCCGAGTCGGGCTTCTTCTTCCGATACTACTTCGCACGATCGTAGGTGTATTAGGCATTTCGAGTAGTCTTGTTCTTGGTCGAAGCAATTCGGTAAGAAGGTTAGGGTCTACCGAGTTTCCGGGTTCGGGGGCATTTAGCTCGGGAACATTAATCGTTCCCCCCGAGTTTACATTCTCGGTAGAGGTCTCGGTTACCACGGGGGCTTCCTCATCGACCGATGTTACCCGTTGTTGATTCCGTTCGATAGAATCAACTAGGTCGGCTACATCGATTGTTGGTTGAGTCCGAGTTTGTTCATCGTCCGACTCATCATCCCAACAATGCTAGATCTTTTCGGCTTTATCATTCAGTCCGAGATCCCGTAGCTTGCTGGCGACATCTTCGATATTTGACTTTGTATCTTTCCCCGTTCTCGCAAACAAATTCATCAAAAACAACATGAGGGCTTTCCTCCACGCAAAGAGTCCGATAGTTAAAGACTCCGAATGCTTTGTTGACTCGAGAGTATCCTAAGAATACTCCTTGATCGATTTGCTATCAAAGACCTTCAACTGATCTTTCCCATTATTGTGGATAAAGCAAGGACAAACGAAAATATGAAAATGAGAAATAGAAGGAATTCTCCCTTTCCACGGTTCGTAAGGCGTCTTCATGTGTTGCTTGTGTCGGTAGTGAGCGATTCCGAGTGTAACAAGGCGGTGTCGGTAGCATCAGCCCAAAACTTTGAGGGTAGTCCGAGAATCTGCGAGGAGCGTTCTTGCCGCTTCTTTGAGTGTTCTGTTCTTACGTTCGGCAAGTCCGTTCTGGCGAGGGGTGCGCGCAGTGATGTCTCGTGCTTGAATTCCCTCGTTTATCGCAGTATGTCTTAACTACCGAGTTTAGAAACTCTGTTCCTCCGTACGAGCGTATCTTCTTAATCTTGATGTTCTTTTCCACACCGAGTTTCTTCGAGAGATTAGGTAACTCGGTCCCGAACATCGATTTGTTGGCGATGAAGATGACCCAAGTATATCTCGAGTAGTCGTCTATGACGACGAGGGCATACTTCTTGCCTCTTATAGTCACCGGAGAGACGGCCCGAATAAGTCCATGTGAAGCGGTGAAGGATTCCATCGGTGGAAGGTGACGGAATAGGTGGATTGCTACTCTTTGTTTGCTTTCCCTTCGTGCACGCTTCACAATTTCTCGTCTTTGATAAACAATTCGTTGGGCAGTCCTCTGAGTTTAGAGTAGCTTGTTCATGGTCTTGAAGTTCAGGTGGCTGAGTCTCTTGTGCCATAGCCACCTAACTTGTCACCCGATTTAGTCCGTGCGAGCAAGCAAGCCTCGTGGTTACGCGGTATTCCGGTTTGCAACATAGATGTTCTTCCTCCGCGAACCCGATAACACTCGTTTTCCCCGTAGATTTGTCAACAATATCACGTAAAACCGGCGTCAAAGATTACTCGTTAAGATTATCACGGAATGGTCGATCGAAAGGAGATTATGTTGAAGTCCTTCAACATATGTTACTCTTGAACCGTGGCGGTCCCAATGTTCGGCGTTCCGTATCCCCTTGTGTAGCCTTTTGAGTTGTCACCGAATTCAATTCGGGACCATCTTCTTGTACGTAGTTGGTCGGCGAGGCTCTTACGGTAAGTCATGTGTCTCGAGCGGCCGCCGTCCACTATCTACGGGTCCTTATGCACCCGCAAAACAGAGGCATTTTTAGGTACCCTTTGGTTCGGTTGGGTCCTTCTTGGTTAGTGGGTGATTTTGGAACCCGGATCTGTCTCGGGACCTTAGAAGTCCTGGACTTCTTCTTCGAACCTTGTCGGCTTTCTTCTCCACAGGACTTGGAGATACCGACTTTCTGCGATGATTTTGGGTTCAGGCGCTTTCTTCTTCTCGAGTCTTAGCGCTTCTCCCGACCCCCGGGCTCATAGTAGTACGAGCCGTGCCGAGCCGGGTGCTCATACAATGGCTCCTTGTACTTGTTCGCCCATCCGACCTTCTTGGTTCCCCCCCGAATTTGATCGCGGTGTCCTGGGGGCCGGAACCTTTGGTCACCGCTTGTTGCTATTCGGGCCGAGGTGCAATCATTTTCTCGTTTGTTCTTCGCCCGAGGTGTGGTGTCGGCATCTTGCACCTTTCCTCCGACGAACCTATCGCCCGAGTTGCTTGAGCTTTTACAGTGGAAGCTTCGTGGGTATAGCCAAGGCCTTCTTTCACGGCGGTTGGCCGTTGTGCTCTAAGCATGCTTTCAAGCTTCTCCTTCGCTCCCGTGTATTGTTCAGTCATCAAACCTCTCCGGACCTCGTCTCTCCTTCCGAGTGAGTCATAGTCATTCTCGCACGTCCGTGAGCTTCGACCGAGCCGGGCTATTTCGGTCTCTTTCTCGAAATTGTCCTTGGTCAGAACCGAGATCTGAGTCTCTTGAAGCTGAGACTTAGTCATAAGAGATTCAATCTCTTCCTTGAGTCTCTCAACTAGATCCACTGACTCAGTAGAGACCTGACAATCAGAAGAAAGTCTCTCATTCTCAGCCTTTACCTGTTCAAGTTCCCCGATGGTTCTGCTTGAACTCTCTCGCTCACCGAATGCGTTCCTCTAGTAGATCGTCGTAGGCTTGTACCACATCTAGAGGATCATCCGTGACCGAGCACGTGTCTTGTGTGCTGTGTGAAGAAGAGGTAATAATATGTTTAGAATTTACCTCAGCCTCTTCTCCGGCCATCAGACAGTATTCGACTGACTCATCAGGAACTGTCTCTGCGACCTCAACTGCGACGAATGCGGCTTCGTCTTGAGAAGAATACATGAATGTATCCTCCTCAATTGAGTTGTCGGATATCTCTCCGGCTATATAGGCCTACCGTCTCTCGGCGAATTTCTTTCTCCCTGGCTCGCCGTTCGCTCTTTGAGCACCGAGAGTTCGGGACAATCGTGCGATAGTGTCCCTCCTTCTTGCGGTTGTAGCAAGTGGATGTTCTGGCTGCTCTTACCAACCGAGTCTTTAGACGGACCGGCGCGCAGAACTCCGATTTCCCGCATTCGGTAGAAGGATTAGATTCTTCTTTCTTATGATAGTCTTTCTTACCCGAAGAAGAATCTCGGTTGTATTTCCTCGGCCTTTCGACTCTCTCCTTTTCCCTCTAGATATTTGAGAGCCATCGGTGCTAGGCCGGTCCGGGCCTCAAGATCTCGGAAGACTTTGCTACGATGTGGCCACGGCTTTGCTTGAGGAAATAGGCTTGGCTCCGTATTGCTTGATCGTTGCCTTGAAGGCGTGGTCGGACCGTGTGTCGCCTGGAGCGCTTAAGCACTTTTGGGGTAGGCTATGCTCGAATTCCTCCGATTTTAATTCGAAAATATAACATCGGGAGTTAGAGCATTTAGATCTCGAGCGACGTAAATAAGTAGCAAATGGAAGCCACTTCGTCGGGGGCAACGCTCTCAAGATCTTGGTGTTCATCTCCTTGTTGGTGAACGACCTCCCCGGCCCATTGATGACATTGACTTGATTGGTGAATCGACACTTAGCTCGTCAATGGTTTCGATGAGGTTCCATTGCAAAGGCGTCGAACTTCTGAAGCTCTAGCTCGAGCTTGTTTTCTTTGATCTGAGGGGTTCCATGGCTCAGTACAGCTAAGGCGTCCCATAGCTCTTTTGCAGTCTTGCAATCCTGTACCCTTCCGAGGTGTGAATCACTGAGCGTAGTCAGTATGGCATTACGTGCAACTCGGTCAAGGTTGTGCAGCTTCTTTTCTTCAGGCGTGAAGGCAGTTTTATCTTTGGGAACCTTAGCACCAGCTTGTGCTCCCACGCCTCCTCCAGCAGCAAATACTACGCTGTCGATCATGGGAATGATCGGTCCTGACTCTAGGACATCTGACATGCTGTCGTGGAGTGACGTTAGGTGTGCCTCCATACGTACGCGCCATACCGTGTAGTTCTCTATTGAGAACATCGGTACCATCCTAGTACCTGACATATCAGACATCGTAAGAGTAAGAGTATAAGGATGCTGAAAAGATATTTATGCAGTGAAAACGGTTTTCAGGATCAGTTCGAGAGGACCAGTATTTCAGAACCGGCGATTAGTTGAACAACCGTGCGCTCTGATACCAATTGTTGGTCCGGAGACGATAAGTCAGGTGTAGATAGGGGGGGGGGTGAATACACCTGAGCTCAGTTTCTTTTTCTCAATGAAGGTCAGCTGAGCTGATGATTGCAACTGATGAACAGTGCCAAATAAGCCTTCGATCGCGGGACAGAGTGAGTCAGCTACTGAGCTCTCTCCTACTGACTGTTGTCAGTACTTTGAGAATCATTCGGAGACTGTTGTGCGGAAAGTGTGGGGCCCGGAATTCGTCTCTTTTGAAAACACATTTTAGCAAATTAAATCTTTTGGCTGTGCGCTTTATAAATACGTTTTATGCAAGCTTATGATTTTCAAGTCAGTTGAATGCTATGCATTAAAACAGTAAAAGAACACAAGCGATTTAACGTGGTTCAGATACGCAAGATCCTACGTCCACGGTCCTGAATAAGGCAGGAGAACTTGTTGATTATTCTGAGCAAGCCTCAGCAGGGATACTGTGCACTGGACAGTTCCCTCTAAGTTATAGTCCTTAGCGACTTTACAATCCAAACCTAAGTCTGAAAGGGAAGGGAATTTTCTCCAACTGAGAAGGAGTTCTTACAATAAGAACAATTCACTAAATGTGAACTCCTTCGAATCTAAGCTATAAATATGACAATGAGCTTAGTCTAGAGAAGAAAGGGATGTAAGAACTCTAGAGAGAAAAACTGAGAAATCTTCTAAGTATGCAAGTTTTCCTCTCGATGATCTTTTAGTGTTCTAGAGTGTTTATGAACTTGAGCTTGTCCCTTCGAAATTCCGTCACTCGGAGCTTCAAAACCTTCTCTATTTATAGTTGTGAGTTATGGCATATGTCCGTTGGAGACGACGATGCCACGTGTCACAAGCTTCCAAAGAAAACAACCATAATTCGAACTTGTTGCAGCAGGGCAGTTAATGCACTGTTCATGCGAGCAGCTTTACTGTGTAGAGTAGGTAAGCGTTGTCGGCTTCTCATTGGTCGAGGTTTGTAGTTGGTGAGAATGTCAGAGTTGATCGTTCAACAACCTCGTATGTCTTTTGGTGAACTTTTCGAAAAGACTTGAATAGCTGGGTCGCTTTCCGTAGGATACAGTAGACTGAAAAGTCTTTGTCTTCTTCAGCTGAGTCGGCTGACACGGCATCTACTGAGTAGGTCAGCTGGCGACTGCGAAGGTACTGTGCTTGTTTCTGTTCTTCTGCTGATGACTATCAGCTGGGAGTAGTCTTCTACTGATGATTTGTCAGCTGATGCGCTGTCTTCGACTGAGTGGAAGATCAGCTGCTGACTGAAGAACACAAGCTATTACACTGATGACGTGGGGTTCTAAAAAGTATCTTCGACAGAAGATCAGTTCAACAATTACCCCGTACAGGACTTAGACAAAAATAATAATCAATATATCAAGTCTAACCTATACATCAGCTAATCCTAACGACACACTAATATACTGATATCAGCTAGGTTTTGGGATCTTCAATTCCATAGTACTACTATGATTTCCCCCAATTTTCTTTTAACCGAACAACAGCTGAGTATCATCTACTGACTCATATCCAACACTCTTCTCTATAAATAGAGGGATGATTCAAGTTTTTGAAGCACTACAACAACTACTACAAGAACAACTACGACTGCTACTTCACGAGCAAATAAGGAAAGAGAAGTAATACAAGAAGAGAGCAGTCAAACGAGCAATCCAAAAAGCTTAAGTCTTCCGCAAGAACTCGAAGATCTATCTCCGGCGAAAGACTACATCTTAGCTCGTAAGGGAACCAAGCTGAACCTATATACAAGCCTCTAGTATCCAAATGACGCAACACGAACCCATAGCTATAACTCAGCTGTTCGTCGTTCTAGAAGCTACATTCTCATTCCCTATCCCTCTAACCCTAAGCTCAACCGATCATATCCATAGCTTAGACGAAGGAGTTCATATTTGAACCTAATCCTTATTGTAAAAGGACTCCTTCAGTGTTGGAGAGTTTGTCAAACACTTTAGTTTGATAACCGTTGTAAACTGAGACTTGCTCAGTATAAATTCCAAGACGCGGCTTTGTCCTGTGTACAAGCTGACTGAGACTAACTCAGTATAATAAATAGCCTCCTGACCTTTCGGGACAGTGGACGTAGGATCCTGTGTATCCGAACCACTTTAAAAATCTGTCTCTCGCTTGCTCTCTTATTTACTGTTGCATTGATTTTAACTGTTCATACTAAAAATTATCCTTTAAAATCATACAACTAAGTCTCAGCGTACTGAACTGTTTTTTCTGCTGAATTGAGACTGTCTTGATAAAACGTTTTCCACTCAACTGATTTGGGCCTACACATTTCCGCACCACTGAACTCTATCTGCTGATACTGAATTCTGACTCAGTCAGCTAGCAGATCTCAGTAGAGTCAGACTCTTTGCCAAACACGATTCAGAACAGCTATTTGGTCTGCTGAATTCTTTCAGTACGACACTTTCCTGAACAGGACTGTTCGTGTTTAAAGTTGAGAAAATCGGATTCAGGTGTATTCACCCCCCCCTCTACACCTGAACGTGCTCTCGGGACCAACACTCTTCTTGAGAGTTTCGTACTGTGTCTGTAGTTCTGAGTATTCCTTCTTCAGTAGACCCAGTTCACTGACTTTCTTCGCCAAGTCTTTGGTCAGCACTGAGATCAGTCCTTCTTGCTGCTGAGACGGAGTCATCAGAGAGTCATTCTCCTCTTTCAGTCTCTTGGCAGGCTGAGCCAACTCAGTAGAGTCCTGACTGGAGTTAGAAAGTTTCTCATTTTCCGCTCTCAGGAGGTCCATCTCCTGAAGGGTCTGACTGAAGTCGAAGCTCATCTTGATCTGCTCGTCTAGTAGGGCTTCATAGCACAGTGCAAATTCAGGATGATCACCTACAGTAGATTATATATTATGTGTGCATGGTGAAGATGGTATATCAACTTCATAAGAGTTAACCTCATCCTCTTCTCTAGCCATGAGACACTTCTCATTTTCTTCAATCTCTACTGCGATGAATGAAACTTCATCATCTGATGAGTCCATGAAGTTTTCCGCCTCTTCTGAGTCATCAGAAAGCTCTCCAGCAATGAATACATGGCGCTTTTTGGCGAACTTCTATCTCGAGCTTGTCGCACAGCTCTTTCAGCTGCACTCAGCTCTGGACACTCATATTGGTAGTGCCCATCCTTCTTGCAGTTGTAGCATAAAGAAGGTCTGCTTGGTTTTGATTCTGACTTTTCAAGTTTAGAAGCAGATTCTTCATTACTGCATTTAGAGAATTTTGAGTTATGATCTCCTTTGGAAGGTGATTTATACTTACCTCGGGATTTCTGGTAGGATTTCTTCAGTTTGATCCTCCTATCCTTTTCTCTCTGGTATTTAAGGGCCAGTAGAGCATAGCGTTCAGCTAGGGTTCCTTCACTAGGAATCGGGGTTGAGCTTGTCGACGTAGTTTGGTTGCTCACTACTGCTTGTGGAGTGCTGACTGATGCCTTTAGGGCAACATCATGTGAGGTGTCAGCTCCATCCCTTATCTTGTGTGGTAGACTAAACACTAACTCCTCTTCCTTCAATTCAGAAAATATATGGTCAGGAGAAACAGAATAAAGGTCAGAGTATTGAAGATACGTGGCAAATGAACTCCATCGTCCTTCTGGCAGTGCCCGTAGTATCTTTAGGTTCATCTCACTGTTTGAGAGCGTCTTCCTTAGCCCATTGATTGAATTCATGATCTTGGTAAATCTGTTCAATCTTCTCATTAGGCATGAGGGTGAGCCTTTCAAGCTTCTGGAGCTCCAGCGTTAGTTTGTTGTTCTTTATCTTCTGAGTCCCCCAACTCAATAACGCCAACGCATCCCAGAGTTCATTTGCGGACTT
Organism: Lavandula angustifolia; assembly: GCA_028984105.1. NCBI lineage: Eukaryota > Viridiplantae > Streptophyta > Magnoliopsida > Lamiales > Lamiaceae > Lavandula > Lavandula angustifolia. The sequence goes on along the minus strand of CM054806.1, from coordinate 19,825,533 downwards.
GCAGTCCTGAACCCTTCCTAGATAAGAATCACTGAGAGTTGTTAGAATAGCATTTCGAGCAACTCTATCTAGGTTATGAAGCTTCTTCTCTTCAGGCATATATTCAGATTTGTCTTTAGGCACCATCTCCCCTGTCTCAGCTCCACCTTCCTCTTTGTATTTTACACTATTTATCATAGGAATGATAAGGCCGATTTCCAGCACATCAGACATGCTGTCGTGTAGTGAGGTCAGATGCGCCTCCATTCTGACTCGCCATACTCCATAGTTCTCTACGGAGAACTTGGGTACCATCCAAATCCCTGACATATTAGACATTTTAGAAAATAAGGTGTTAATGATAAATGAAGAGATGTTATGCTCTGAAAAAAGTTTTCAAAAGGATCAATTCGAGTAGACTAGTTTCAGAAAATAAGAGTCAAAAGAACTCCAGCTCTGATACCAATTGTTGGTTCCGAGTCAAACGTTCAGGTGTAGAGGGGGGGTGAATACACCTGAAAACCTTTTTCTCAAACTCAAACACAATCAGTCCATTTCACGGAGGATGTCTATTGAACTGATTCAGTAGACCAAGCAAGCTGATCTTGATCGCACGGACAGAGTGACTGACAATACTCAGGTCTGCTAGCTGACTGATGTCAGAATTCAGAACAATTCAACAAAGGTTCAGTAGCGTGTGGAATAGTGTAGGCCCGATTCAGTTTGTTCTGAAAATGTTTGTTTATTAAATTCATTCAGTAGATTTGTGCAATGTTTTTGCTTTTAACGGAAACTCGGTTGAATGATTATTGCAAGAATATTTTCAGTATGAACAGTTAATCAATGCAACAAATAAACAACACAGCTGTTTTAAAGTGGTTCGGATGCGCAAGATCCTACGTCCACTCATCCTTAACAACACATGACACTATTTTATTGTACTGAGTTACTCTCAGTTAGTTTGTATGCTGGACAAACTTTTACTTGAGATTATACTGAGCAAGTCTCAATTTACAGGGTCAAACAAAGATGTTTGATTGTATCTCCAACTATGAACGAGTTCTTAGAAATAAGAACAGTTCAATAAATGAACTCCTTCAGTTTTAAGCTATGAATATTACAATGAGCTTAAGTGTTAGAGGGTGAGAACTAGGAAGGATTCTAGAGTGAAGAACAAAGAGGATATATCAACTCTGGGTTAGTGAACTTCACTTGAATAAACGATAAGTTTTCTAGAGCTTGTTGCTTGAAAGCTCGAGTTCTCGTATGGTCGCGTATGTGATCGTGTAGTGCGACTTTGAAGATCACGACCTTCCCTCTATTTATAGGCGAGTGTGAATAGATCCGTTGGAGACAAACTGTTCACACGTCACTCTAAAACTAGGTAGCAAACGGCTTCTTTTCAAATTTTGTAGAGTCCCCTTACTTTTCTGGAAAGTGGGTTGACTTGCAGCTTTATGTCGGAGACTTTCTAGCTGGCTGCTTGTCATTTGTCGAGGTACACAAAGTGATTGAGACACTTGCACACTTCAAGGTTGATACTGGAGCTAACTTTCCTCAGTTGTACGATCTCAGACCACTCTACTTGAATGATATTGAAGTCCACTATCAGTCGAAGAAACTGACAGGCCGTTGTTGAGTCTGACCTATAGATTCAGTAGTATACTTCTACTGAGTTCAACTCTGTTGGTCCCGAGTGTACGGTCAGGTGTAGAGGGGGGGGGGGGTGAATACACCTGAATCCGATTTTCTCAACTTCGAACACGAACAGTCCTGTTCAGGAAAGTGCCGTACTGAAATAATTCAGCAGACCAAAATAGCAGTTCTGAATCATGTGTGGCAAAGAGTCTGACTCTACTGAGATCTGCTAGCTGACTGAGTTAGAATTCAGTATCAACCAGGTAGAGTTCAGCGGTGCGGAAAAGTGTAGGCCCTAATCAGTTGAGTGGAAAACCTTTTTATACAAGTCTCAGTTCAGCAAGTAGACAGTTCAGTATGCTGAGACAGTTGTATGATTTTAAAGAAGATTTTCAGTTTGAACAGTAAAATCAATGCAACAGTAATCAGAAAGCAATAAAAAGACACAGATTTTTAAAGTGGTTCGGATATCAATCGATCCTACATCCACTGTCCCGAAAGTTCACGAGGCTATTTATTATACTGAGTTAGTCTCAGTCAGCTTGTGCACAGGACAAAGCTGTGGCTTGGGGATTATACTGAGCAAGTTCCAGTTTACAAAGGCATCAAACTAAAGTGTTTGACAAACTTCTCCAACTATGAAGGAGTCCTTTTACAATAAGGATTGGGTTCAAATATGAACTCCTTCTTCTGAGCTATAAGTATATTCGGTTGAGCTTAGGGTTAGAGGGATAGGGAATGAGAATGTAGCTTCTAGATCGACGAATAAGCTTTAGGTTCGTGTACCGTCGATTTGGATACTAGAGGCTCTTCTAACAGTTTAGCTTGGTTCCCTATGAGCTGAGAAGGTAGTCTTTCGCCGGAGATAGATCTTCAAGTTCTTGCGGAAGACTTAAGGTTTTCTTGTTCTAGCTCGTTTGAATGCTTGTGTATGTTTTCGTCGTTTAAGCTTATGCGCATTCTCTCTTCTTGAAATGTCCCTCTATTTATAGAGCAGAGATTGGAAAAGATCCGTTGGAGACGATCTTCTTCTTTCTCTCTCTTTTGGTAGCAAACGGCTCTTTTGAAGTAGGTAACAATGTACTTTCCCACCTTTTTAGGTAAAAGGTTGACTGCAGCTTTAGCAGGTGAGAAGGCACGTGTGTTCTTGTCATTCGTCGAGGTGGAGAGAGTGGTTGAGACAAAGACGAGACTTCAAGGCAAACCGAAGCCGACTTCTCTCTTCCTCGTATATGACAATGCTGATTGTCTTTCAAAAGTATCTCGACGCCCGTAAGACGTGCTCTACCGATGCCGAGTCCGATCCCGTATTCGGTAGGTAGATAGCCGAGTAAAGTCTCATCAAGATCAGCTCATAGTTCGCCGAATCGCTCTTGCTGAGTCCAGTTCCACCGACTCTTTCGCATATCTTGCTCTCGCCGAGTCCAAGATCACCGAGTCTTCTACTTACGGTGTTAAGGCGATAATCTACCGAGCGCCTTGATCGAAGCGAGTGTCTACCGAGTATGAAACCTCAGAGACAAATAACGATTACAATGGAATGGTTCACCAATCAGATAGGGTTTTGGGATCTTCAAATCTTCTCAACATTCAGAGCACTAGGCTGCTGAGCATGGTTCAGTATAGAAGATAGAATCATTTCCCACTAAGTAAGACTATGCTGAGGACAGAATCATCACCCAACAATTTCCCCCTATTTGATGATGCCAAAAACCTATCATCTATGCTGACACTAAACTATCAGAAACAGAGCTCCTTACATTATTACAAGTAAGATCAGTGGAGTTGTTCCAACAGTTCTAGACTACTGAGGGAACAGGGCAAAACACAATTTCCCCCATTACATAGAAACTAGACTAGCAGAATCTAACAAAGTAATAAGCTGACAAGAAAGTAAATAAAGTGAGTGTGTGAGTCAATCATCACTTCAGTGATTCTGAGTGTTAAAGCATAATACAAACACGGCTGAATAGACAACAAGTGGTTGTCAGAGCCAAAATCAGATTTGTATATATAAGTTATCAGATCAGTATAATTACAAATCTTGTTAAGCTAGGAAGAATAGAACTAAGCCTAGGAGCCCTTAAACTGCTTGATCCTGTCCATGAATCCTTGAGATTGCATCTCTGGCAGTGGCACTCCATACATCCGGTATGTGTTTTTCCTCAGCTTCAAGTATGCGGCAAAGTCTGCTGGCTCATCTTCGTCCAGTTCTCTTTTTGATGCAGCATACTTCACTTCAGCTTCTATTACCCCAAAGTGGATTGTGTCATCATTTCTTCTAGGTGGAGGTATGATTCTGGGCTCCGAAACACTGACTTCTATACCTTCAGATACGGCTTTATGCAAGCATATGTATAGATCAGGTTCACTTATCATCATCCATTCTGTGTAGGCATCAGCCTTAGTCATGTTGGGCCAGAACCTCCAGAAATAATTGCGCTTGATGAACTCTATCTTTGCCGATTCCCATCTATGAGTAAATTGAGCAGGTATCCAATTGTCTGTCTTTGGCCATCTGTATGATTTCAGATCAACTGGCTTCCTGAACCTTCTGTATCGATAAGGAATATCAGCTTTTGAAGGTACTCTCAGCCTGGCCTCTTCCTCAGTCCTTTTCCTCAGTGCTTCAAGGTCTGCCTCCCAGATTCTGTCTTTGGCAGCCTGAACTTGTCTAGCCTCTTCGCCTCTGTATAGGTATCTGTTCATTTGGTCGAATATGGCCTCAATTTCATCATCTTGGGCTTCAGTGGCTTTCTGAGGAATGTCTTCAGATTCAACAGGGGTACTTGATTTTTCTTTTGACGTACCCTGCTTCTCAGTGCTTTGCTGCTTTTGCTCCTTCTCCTTATCCCTATCTTCTTCATCCTCGATGATCAGTTTCCTTGGAGGTATCCTAGCAGGCTTTCTTCCTCCTCGAGCTGGAGATTTTGTCTTTCCTTTGACAGGCTTAGACTTTGGTTTATTAGCAGCTTCTGTTTCAGCAATCTCCCTTGCCAGCTTCTCATCAGCTGCAATTTGAGCCTCCTCCTCAGCTGAAATGTATCTCTTTGTTTTCTTGGCTGGAGGGGTTGGGAGAATCAGCACTTTCTATCAGCACTTTCTTGCCTTTTCCCTGAACAGGTGGAGGGAGAGGAGCCTCTTCCTCTTCTGACTCTTCCTGCTCAGCATACTCTGCAACCTCCTTGATAAAATTAGTCGGAGATAGGGTTGCATGAGTAGCCTGGGTTCCTGAGCCACTTAGGCCAGTCTCAGCTGTGCTCGCAGCCAAGACACCCTGGGCCTTACCCTCTGTCTGAGTCTGAGTCTCAGTCCTGCTTATCTCAGTCACAGACTTGGTATTTTTCTCAGATCTCAGTGAAGCTGTCCCCTTAAGTAATTTGGCAGTTGTGGTAGGGGTCGGCTTCTCAGTACTCTTCTCTTTTCCTTCCGTACTCTTCTCTTTTCCTTCCGTACTCTTCTCTTTTCCTTCCCCCTTTTTGGCATCATCAATAACAGTCGGGGTAGGGACGAGTACTTTCTTGTCTAGGCGTTTGTAGATAGCGGACAGTTCGTCCAGTCTGTCATGGATCTTTGTCAGCGCCAAGTGCAGCTCATTCCTCTCATTTGTCAGTTCCTCCGAGTATTGCTTATGGGAGAGGTCAGCTGCTGCCTTAAATTCTGTCAGCTTCTCAGAAATCTTCTCCTCCACGACCAGTTGAATGTTGTCAAGTCGGATTTCCGTGGCCTGGGTTTGTTCAGTGAAGGACTCAGTATGAGTGGACATTGAAGTCTTGAATGCTTCGAGAAATTTGGCTTGTCCTTCCTGAATGATTCTGAGCTGATCATCAAACTGCTTCTGCTGCTTAGCCAAAGCTTCGGATACAATTTCAGAGACAACAGGGGCGGCTGATTTAGATACTGATGTTTTCAGCTCCTGTAGCTCATTGTTTGTGGCTAGCTAGTCTGTTTCCACACCTTGTGGATGGCCTTCGCAAGAGCTCGATTCTGGATTCCCTGAGCGGTGAGAGCTTTTGCTACGGATCGAGATCTCTTGGAAGTTGGGCTGGGCGCTGCTTCGTAAGTCGACTCCAGCAAGAGCTGAGCGGGCTCTGCTGAGGACGAAGCACCAGCCGTGGACTTCGTAGGTCCAAGGATACGGAGTGGAGGTTGAGCTTGTTCAGTAGCATGGTATCCTTGTTCTGGGGATTTTCCTCATCAGGCTTTCCAGGGCCTGAATCACTGGGTGGATCTTGACCATCGTGGTCTGATCCATCTGAGGGTGCTGAGCCGGTAGCTAGCTGCCTGTCATGTATCATTGCCAGCATAGCAGCCCTCAGGTTCTCCATGGTGCTGAGGTCAGCAGGCTCAGAGTAGCCTATTTGCTCCCTCAACTTCAATTCTTCTTCATGAAGCTGCTGGCAGGAGTAGTGGAGTACTAGACGTTGTAGATGGGGCCACTCCCGAAATTGCAAAGCAACATGTGGAGCCTTGCCGATTTTGCAATGAGCAACGGATCGTAGTAGTCGGCAAGCTCTGGAATCTGTTGAAGAATCTCTCGGGATGCTCTGGATATGATCACTGAAGCTTCCATCCCAATTGACTCTTCTTCAGATGCTGTCTCGGACTCCAAGTCTATGGGAGACGTCTGAGTCTCAGCAGGAGGCACACTGCTGAGTGGTGGAACTGAGAGGGGGCTGTCAAGACGCTGAATCTCTTCGCTATGTGCTTCAGTAGCATCCCCTTGTTCCACTTCTACGGGTTCCTCAGTGGAGACGACCTTCTCCACTGATTGAGTCTTCTCAGATGATTCTGACTCGTCTATCAGCCGCTGAGGCTGAATAGGTTGCTGAGTAGCTCGAGCAACGGAGGAACTTCGTGGGGAGACCTCGAGTTCGTAGGGGCACGTCCGGAATGGCTTTCCTCAGTTTCTTAGCTGGTGCCTTTAGAGTTTTTGCTGGAGGTGTTCTCTTCTTCGAGGGTGTAGCCTGTTGAGGCTTAGTCTGCTGAGTTATGGCTGAGGGACCTGACCCGATCTGCTGAAGAGCAGCAGTCTTGTTGTGGAATCTGACCTTCTTCACATTAAAATACTCCTTGTCATTGTAGGTGATTGGTTCGGATCCTGCACATCCTCTATCATTATGGACAGCTTCAGTCCATAAAGAAGCTTGCCCTTTACACTTAGCGTGTAAGAGGCCTTGTCGAATTTGGCCGCCTGAGCCATGAATTCACGGATAAAGAACTCCGTCCAATTGATCTGGGCTCTATCATATATGGCCATCATGAGCTGGATCTTGAGCCTCGATACTTGATCGAATGAGCCTGCTTGGCTGGTCAGTAGCTGCGTCACAATATAAGCCAAAGCTCTGTACTGAGGCAGCATGTTGTTTTTAGGAAAAGCAGCTCTGAAGGTCGTGGGCTTTCCACAGAATATTGTCAAATAGTCATCTACAAGATCATCCTTGTACCCCACAGTACTGGCTCCTTCAGAAGGCAGATCAAAACTTCCTTTTAGCGCCTCCTTGATGGATATTTGCTTCAGTATTGGATAAGCATCCTTGATCTCGTGAACGGCGAATCTTCCGATTATGTCCCCGCCTACTGAGTCAGAATTAAGATAAACTTCATCCACCTGCCTCGGGAGGAAGTATGTCGGCTTCCTTGAGAGAAAACTTTCAAGCCCTGACTCTCTGAGAGCTGAGAAGATCTCGTCCATATAATCGAGATCACAGGCGTTGAACTCCATGGTTGGCTCGAACCAAACACGATCCTTGTCCAGGATTTCTTGCATGTTAACTGGAGCAGACACCGAAATATTTTTACATGCCATTGTACCTGTTACACTAGCATTTATCAGTATCGATTTAAATAAAACAGTTTGTATAGCGATTCTGAAAAAGATTAATTCGTGTAGCATTTGTAATAAGCATACCGAAAGAGAGATTCTGAAAGGATATGCAAGAGGGGATTGCAAGAAATGATCTCAGAATTTTTGGATGCAGAGGATTTTAAGTGCGGTAATGGCGGTTTCTAAATATATGATCGAAAATATATATCTAACGTGAAGGTGAACGGTTTTCGATCAAAGGCAGAGTTTAAACTTGCTTTATGAGATGGACGGTCAAGATTAAAAGATATATTAAGTAATGATCACATATGCCGCCTAAGTCAAAGCCAGTTGTAAATATGCATAAGTAGTAACTATGAGATGACATGCATTAAATGCGTGCAGAGTTCAGCAAACTTGTGTATGGAATGTCGTGCATTAAATATAAGCCGTTAATAATAAATGACAAACTTAGGATATTTAATAGCATGCTGAATCTTCATTATAAATGCATTATTGTTTTATTCGTTACTACTGAGTAGAGATACGCAAACCTGTCAGCTGAACATAGTAGTCAGCTGATACCTCTTGTAGATGGTTTTCTGTCTCTACGTATCGAATTTACTCGCATTGAGAGTGATCATTCCCCCTTCTGAATGATCCTCTCCCGGGAACCTTCTTACTGACTGGGGTCAGTAGGGTCCAGCAGACCTAGCTCTACTGAAAGTTCTTTGAATCTGGATTCAGCTAGAGGCTTGGTCAGAATATCAGCCCTTTGTTTGTCAGTATGGATCTTTTCCATCCTGATATCCTTTTTCTCGACATGGTCGCGAATGAAGTGATGCCTAATGTCCACGTGCTTGCATCTCGTATGTAGTACAGGGTTCTGAGTTATTGCAATAGCACTGGTACTGTCGCAGAATATCGGCACTTCATTCTAAATGACGTCATAGTCTCTTAGCTGCTGTCTCAGCCAAAGGATTTGGGTGCAACAACTTCCGGCAGCCATGTATTCGGCTTCAGTAGTTGACGTGGCTACTGAGTGTTGCTTCTTTGAAAACCATGAGATCGCTTACGCTCTAGGAACCGACAAGTTCCGTGGTTGATTTTCGGTCAATTCTACATCTCGCATAGTCGGCATCGGAGTAACCAGCTTAGTTCAATATTATCATCAGCTGGATACCATAAACCCATGTCAGGTGTGCCTCTGAGGTAGCGGAGAATCTTCTTTACTGAGTCCATGTGGCTCTGCTTAGGATTCGCCTGAAATCGAGCACAGACACCTACAACATAAGTTATGTTAGGACGAGTAGCTGTTAGGTATAATAAGGAACCAATTATTGCACGAAATTCAGTTTGGTCTACTGATACTCCCTCTTTATCAAGATCGATTTTCATATTCGTGTTCATTGGGATCTTGATAGGTTTGCCGGATGTACAACCGAATCTTTTGATGAGGTCTCGAGTGTATTTGCCTTGGTTAATGAACGTTCCCCTTTCAGATTGTTTGACTTGAAAGCCGAGGAAATAGTTCATTTCACCCATCATTGACATCTCGAACTTGTCCTTCATCATTTTCTCAAACTGCTGACACATGACGATGTTCTTTGATCCGAAGATAATGTCGTCTACATAGATCTGCACGAGTAATAAGTCGTCTTCCAGTCGAATGCTGAACAGCGTGCGATCTACTGTACCTTTCTGAAAACCTTTCTGAAGAAGAAACTCTGACAGGGTATCGTACCAAGCCCTGGGTGCTTGTTTTAACCCATATAGAGCCTTTCTGAGTCTATAAACCTGATGTCCCCGCTTGAAAGCCGGGCGGTTGTTCTGCATAGACTTCTTCTTTCGCACGCCGTTCGTGAACGCAGACTTCACATCCATTTGATAGACTCGAATCTTTGATGTGTTGCGTAGGCTAGGAATAGTCCGATTGCCTCCAATCTTGCAACCGGAGCGAATGTCTCATCGAAATCTATTCCCTCGGCTTGACAAGTAGCCTTTAGCCACGAGCCTTGCTTTGTTCCTTACTATGACGTTGTTTTCATCTCGCTTGTTCTTGAAGACCCATTTTGTTCCAATGACGTGTTGATGCCGGGTCTCGTTAACAAGCTCCCAAACTTCATTTCTCGTGAACCGATTCAGTTCCTCTCGCATAGCTATGATCCGGGCCAAGATCTTTAAGTGCATCATCAATCGTCCGAGGCTCTTCGGTAGACAAGAAGCGAGGAATATAATGCGCTTTCTCCTTGACGAGAATCTGGATCTTGTCTTGACTTTTGCTGAAGGATCTCCAATGATTAGATCAGGAGTGTGAGCATCTAGCCACGATCTACGATGTTTCAGCTCTTCATCTGAAATTTGATCAACACAGATAGTAGGTGAGTTAGGAATTTCAGTCGTACTATTCTGAGATTGAAGCAATTCAGTAATGAGAGTGTGATCTACTGAGTTTCCAGGTTCAGGGGCATTCAGCTCAGGAACATTAATAGATGTTCCCCCTGAGTTGTTACTCTCAGTAGTGGTCTCAGTACTATTCTGGGATTGACTCTGTTCAGGAGAGTAAATCTGCTTAGCTACTTGCTCTGCTGGTTGAGATTCAGTAGACTTGTCTTCAGTTTCTTCGTCTGAATCATCATCCCAACATAGCTGGATCTTTTCAGGTTTGTCTTTTATGCTTAGATCCTGTAGCTGCTTACAGATGTCCTCAGATTTAGAGTTAGAGTTATTGCTCCTGTCTTCAGTAGCAAACTCATTAAAAACAACATGAGGGCTTTCCTCCACGCAAAGAGTCCGATAGTTAAATACTCTGAAAGCTTTGCTGACCCGAGAGTATCCTAAGAAAACTCCCTGATCTGACTTGCTATCAAAAGTCTTCAGCTGATCTTTCCCATTATTGTGGATAAAACATGAACAACCAAAGATATGGAAATAAGATAAAGAAGGCTTCCTGCAGTTCCATAGTTCATATGGTGTTCTCTTATGCTGCTTTGTCAGTAGAGATCGGTTCTCGAGTATAACATGCGAAGTCGGTTGCCGCGCCTGAATTTGGTTGGGAGTCCCGAGTCTGCGAGTAGAGTTCTTGCTTGCTTCTTTGAGTGTGCGATTCTTTCGTTCAAAGAACCCCGTTCGCCGAGGGTGCGCGCAGCGAGATGTCTCATGCTCAATTCCTTCGCTTGCGTAACTCCTCTACCATGGAATTAAGGAACTCGGTTCCTCTGTCGAACGAATTTTGATTATCTTGGTGTTCTTCTCGACACTGAGCTTTTTCAGAAGCGTTGGTAACTCTGTTTTGACGTCAGACTTGTTGGCAATGAATATGACCCATGTGTAGCGCGAGTAGTCATCGATGACCACTAAAGCATATTTCTTGCCTCTGATCGTCACTGGAGAGACTGGACCGAACAAATCCATATGTAGCAACTGAAGGATTCCATCAGTAGAAGGAGATGGAACAGTGGATTTTGATTCCTTGTTTGCTTTCCCTTCGTACATGCTTCACACCGAGTGTCTTTGCTTTGAATACTTCATTCGGCAGTCCTCTTGCTAGAGTGTTCCTTGCTAGTTTGTTGAGCGTTTTGAAGTTGAGGTGGCTGAGTCTCCTATGCCAAAGCCATCCTATACGGTTGTCGTTCTTCGCCAACAGACAAGCTTCAGGTTCTGCTGAGTTCCGATCCGCCTACGTATATATTCTTTTTACGCGAACCGATAACACCGTTTTTCCCTGTGGATTTATCAATGACATCACGTAAAACCGGTGTCAAAAATCACTCTATTCGAGTTATCACGCAATTGACTAACGAGAGAAGATTATGCCGAAGTCCTTCAACATATGATACTCTAGGAACCGTGGCGCTCCAATGCCGAGTGCTCCATATCCTCTTGTATAGCCTTTTGCATTGTCTCCAAACTCAATTCGGGTCCTTCTTCGGCTATATAATTCTTCGATGAGGTTCCTTTGGTAAGTCATATGTCTTGAGCATCCACTGTCCACATACCAAGGATCTTTGTGCACCTGCAAAACAGAATTATATTCAGGTACCCTTTATTTTGTTTTTGGGTCCTTAGTTGTTAGTTTTAGTAACCCAAATCTGTCTAACAACCCTGGTGGTTTCAGACAGTTTCTTTCCACTTGAGTCAACATACTTGACCACTGGACTGGTCAAAGCTGACTTCTTAGGCTGTTCAGGTTCAGGAGTCCGGATCTTCTGAGTTGGTGGACTGCTGACCTTTGCCTTTTGTGCATTTTTCTTCTTTTTCTGACTCTTGGAACCTCTTCTGACTATGGGATCATAGTAATATGACCCATGCTGAGCTGGATGTGTCAACTGAGGTGGTCCATAGTGATCAGCCCACTTAACTCTGCTAGTTCCCCCTTGACTGAACTGGGGTGTCTTGGTACTGATCTTCTGGTCAGAATACTGATGCGTAGGATGAGGTGCTTTCATCTTTTGTTTGTTCTTTGCTGAGGGGTTCAGAAGATTTGCATTGATTGTTTCTCCTCGAACAAACCTATCAGTTAGACGCACTTCTGAGTGTACGGGGGCAGATGGGGAAGCTTCCTGGTTGAAACCAAGTCCTTCCTTACAGTGCTTGGGCTTGTTGCTTGCAAGCATAGCCTCCAGCTTCTTTTCAGCACCCATGTAACGCTCAGTCATCAGGCTCTTCCAGACATCATCACTCTTTTTCAGTATGTCGTGCTTGGTCTGAAGTCCTGACAGTTCTTGCTTCAGTAGACTCAGTTCAGTATCTTTCTGAGTCAAGTCATTGGTCAAAACTGAAATTCGATCTTCTTGATGCTGAGACTTGGCCATCAGAGAGTTCATCTCCTCCCTGAGTCTCAACACAAGTCCTTCGGCTTCAGTAGCGGCCTGACTCTCCTGAGAAAGTCTCTGATTCTCCACTTTCAGGGTATCCATTCTCGAAGAGTCTTACCGAGCAACCAGACTCATTTGAATTTGTTCATCTAATAATTCTTCATAGGCGGTCGTGATGTCCAAATTCCCATCTCGCACTGGCAAGATATCGTGTGTGCAGTGTGAAGAGGAATTAAGTAGTTCATGAGAGTTTACCTCATCCTCTTCTCCTGCCATTATGCACTTTTCAGTTGTTTCTTCAGCTTCATGCTCTAAGGCCATGAAAGCTGCTTCATCGTCAGATGAGTCCATAAAGGAGTCGACTTCTTCTGAGTCATCTGAGATTTCGCCTGCAATATAGGATTGTCTCTTCTGGGCGAATTTCTCTCTCCTTGCCTTACGTGCTGCGCGTTCAGTACTACTGAGCTCAGGACAATCATATTGATAGTGTCCTGGCTTTTTGCAGTTATAGTAAGTGATGACTCTTTCTTCTTTGCTTTCACTATCCTTTGATGGTGCTGAGTCATCCTTCTTTCTGCATTCAGAAGATTGTGAGTCAGTAGTGCGTTTTGGCGTGTAGTCTGACTTACCTTTTGTCTCTCGGTATGCTTTAGTCAGTTTTCTGCGCCTCTCCTTCTCCTTCTGATACTTCACAGCGAGCAACGTGTACTTCTGAGCGAGACTTCCTTCTTGTAGATCATTGAGTGAAGGTTCAGTCTTACTCGTTGTCTTGCTTGTCGCTGGAGATGCTGTGCTGACTGATGCTTTGAAGGCATGGTCAATTTTATTGTCGGCCTTCACTCTTTGCTTTCGTTGAGGTCTCGTCCAACTCAAACTCTTCTCGCACTGAAGTTCCGAAAAGATATGGTCGGGAGAGACAACATCTAAATCGAATGTCGCAATAAGGTGGCAAAAGGTGTCCAGTGTCCGTCCGGCAGTGCCCTCAGTATCTTGAGATTCATTTCTCGGTTGCTGAATGTCTTTCCCAGCTCATTGATGGAATTCATCAGATTTGTAAATCTGACGTTTAGATCTTCTATTTTGTCACCAGGCATGAGAGACAGACTTTCCAGCTTTTGGAGTTCCAGCGCCAGTTTGTTAGCTTTTATCTTCTGAGTTCCACGACTCAGTAGCGCTAGAGCGTCCCAGAGTTCCTTTGCAGTTTTGCATTCCTGAACCCTACCAAGATAAGAATCACTAAGAGTGGTCAGTATGGCATTTCTGGCGACTCGGTCTAAGTTGTGAAGCTTCTTCTCTTCAGGAGTGAAGAGACTTCTGTCTTTAGGGATATTCTTCCCAGTCACCATTCCTCCTCCTTCAGCTGGGGCCTGAGTCACGACACTATCGATCATGGGAACAATAGGTCCATCTTCAAGCACTTCAGTCATACTATCATGGAGGGGTGTCAGATGTGCTTCCATTCTGACTCGCCATACTCCATAATTCTCTACCGAGAACATGGGTACCATTCTTATCCCTGACATATCAGCCATATAAAACTAATGTTATGAATGTAGAGTGATATGCAGTGAAAATGATTTTCCGGATCCGTTCAAGTAGACCAGTTTCAAGATAACAAGAGTCTTAAAGAACTCCCGCTCTGATACCAATTGTTGGTCCCGAGTGTACGGTCAGGTGTAGAGGGGGGGGGGTGAATACACTCGAATCCGATTTTCTCAACTTCGAACACGAACAGTCCTGTTCGGGACGGTGCTGCATCGAAATAATTCGACCAGACCAAAATAGCCGTTTCGAATCGTGTGTGGCAAAGAGTCTGACTCTACTGAGATCTGCTAGCTGACTGAGTCAGAATTCAGTATCAACCAGGTAGAGTTCGGCGGTGCGGAAAAGTGTAGGCCCAAATCGGTTGAGTGGAAAACCGTTTTATACAAGTCTCGGTTCAGCAAGTAGACAGCAGTTCGGTGTCTTTGAGACAGGTTGTATGATTTTAAAGAAGATTTTCGGTATGAACAAGAAAATCAATGCAACAAGAATCGAAAGCAATAACAAGACACGATTTTTAAAGTGGTTCGGATATCAATCGATCCTACGTCCACTGTCCCGAAAGTTCGGGAGGCTATTTATTATACCGAGTTAGTCTCGGTCGGCTTGTGCACGGGGACAAAGCCGTGGCTTGGGGATTATACTGAGCAAGTCCCAGTTTACAAAGGCATCAAACTAAAGTGTTTGACAAACTTCTCCAACTATGAAGGAGTCCTTTTACAATAAGGATTGGGTTCAAATATGAACTCCTTCTTCTGAGCTATAAGTATATTCGGTTGAGCTTAGGGTTAGAGGGATAGGGAATGAGAATGTAGCTTCTAGATCGACGAACAGCTGAAATAAGCTTTAGGTTCGTGTACCGTCGATTTGGATACTAGAGGCTCTTCTAATAGTTTAGCTTGGCTTCCTATGAGCTGAGAAGGTAGTCTTTCGCCGGAGATAGATCTTCAAGTTCTTGCGGAAGACTTAGGGTTTTCTGGTTCTAGCTCGTTTGAATGCTTGTGTATGTTTTCGTCGTTTAAGCTTATGCGCATTCTCTCTTCTTGAAATGTCCCTCTATTTACAGAGCAGAGATTGGAAAAGATCCGTTGGAGACGATCTTCTTCTTTCTCTCTCTTTTGGTAGCAAACGGCTCTTTTGAAGTAGGTAACAGTGTACTTTCCCACCTTTTTAGGTAAAAGGTTGACTGCAGCTTTAGCAGGTGAGAAGACACGTGTGTTCTTGTCATTCGTCGAGGTGGATAGAGTGGTTGAGACAGCACAGACTTCAAGGTAAACTGAAGCTGACTTCTCTCTTCCTCGTATATGACAATGATGATTGTCTTTCAAAAGTATCTGACGGTTCGGAAGACCGTCTACCGATGCCGAGTCCGGTCCCGTATTCGGAGGTAGATAGCCGAGTAAAGTCTCATCGAAGATCAGCTTCGAGTTCAAGCAAATCGCTCTTGCTGAGTCCAGTTCCATCGACTCTTTCGGATATCTTTGCTCTCGCTGAGTCCAAGATCACCGAGTCTTCTACTTCCGGTGTTAAGGCGTATAATCTACCGAGCGCCTTGATCGGAAGCGAGTGTCTACCGAGTCCGAAACCTCGGGAGACAAATAACGATTACAACGGAATGGTTCACCAATCAGATAGGGTTTTGGGATCTTCAAATCTTCTCAACATTCAGAGCACTAGGCTGCTGAGCATGGTTCAGTATAGAAGATAGAATCATTTCCCACTAAGTAAGACTATGCTGAGGACAGAATCATCACCCAACAAACTCTACTGAAGGTTAACTCTGAGTTCAGTAAACTGCTCCTGCTGAGTCCAGTTCTACTGACTCCTGAACATCATATCACCCAACAAACTTGAACGGATCCGAAAAAATGTTTTCACTGCATATCATTCTTCATTCCTATCAATATTAAATATGTCTGATATGTCAGGGATCAGAATGGTACCCATGTTCTCAGTAGAGAACTATGGCGTATGGCGGGTCAGAATGGAGGCACATCTGACCTCCCTCCATGACAGCATGACGGAAGTTCTGGAAGACGGACCTATCGTTCCTATGATTGATAGCGCCATAACCCGCATGCGAGAACAAGGAGCGAGGGATGGTGGCGCGGTGACAAGATTCCTAAAGACAGAAGTCTCTTCACCCCGGAGGAGAAGAAGCTTCACAACCTCGACCGCGTCGCCAGAAACGCCATACTGACCACTCTGAATGACTCGTACCTCGGAAGAGTTCAGGACTGCAAGTCTATGAAGGAACTCTGGGACACTCTAGCGCTACTGAGTCGGGGGACTCAGAAGATCAAAGCAAATAAACTTGCACTTGAACTCCAAAAGCTGGAGAGATTATCGCTCATGCCTGGTGACACCATTGAAGATCTCAACGTCAGATTCACGGATCTGATGAACTCTATCAACGGGCTGGGAAAGACATTCTCAAACCGAGATATGAATCTCAAGAATTTGAGGGCACTGCCAGACGGTCACTGGACTCCTTTTGCTACCTTATTACGTCATTCTGATTTAGATATTGTTACTCCTGACCATATCTTTTCAGAACTTAAAGCAGAGGAATTCGAGTTTGGCTTACCTCAAAGGAAGCAGCGAGCTGAAACTGACACCAAAATCGACCATGCTTTCAAAGCATCAGTCAGCACAGCATCTTCAACGTCGAGCAAGGCTGAACCTTCACTCACTGACATACAAGAAGGAATTCTAGCCAAGAAATACGCACTGCTTGTCGTAAAGTATCAGAAGGAGAAGGAGAGGCGCAGAAAAGTGACTAAAGCCCTTAGAGAATCCAAGGGTAAGTCTGAATATACGCCAAAGCGCACTCCTGACTCGCATACTTCTGAATGCAGGAAACAAGATGACTCAGCTTAGTCGAAAGACAGCGAAAACAAAGATGAGAGAGTCACGACCTGCTATAACTGATGGAAGCTAGGTCACTATCAGTATGACTGTCCTGAGCTTAGTACTGCTGAACGAGTAGCACGCAAAGCTCGAAGGGAGAAGTTCATCAAGAAGAGACAAGCATACATTGCTGGTGAACTCTCAGACGACTCAGATGAAGTCGATTCCTTCATGGATTCATCGGATGATGAAGCAGCCTTCATGGCCTTAGAGCTTGAAGATGAAGAAAATACTAAAAAGTGTCTCATGGCAGGAGAAGAGGATGAGGTGCACAAGGACCCTTGGTATGTGGACAACGGATGCTCAAGACATATGACGTACCAAAAGGACTTGCTGAAGAATTATACTACTGAAGAAGGACCCCGAATCGAGTTTGGAGACAATGCTAAAGGCTACACCAGAGGCTATGGAACACTCAGCATTGGAACTACAACAGTTCCAAGAGTATCATATGTTGAAGGACTTCAGCATAACCTTCTCTCTGTTAGTCAATTTTGTGACAACTCGAATAGAGTGATTTTTTACGCTGGTTTCTATGATGTTGTTGATAAATCTACAGGGAAAACAGTGTTATCAGGTTCGCGCAAGAAGAATATCTATGAAGCTGACTGGAACTCAGCTGAACCTGAAGCCTGTTTGTTGGCTAAGAATGACAACATAACAGGATGGCTTTGGCACACAAGACTCAGCCATCTCAACTTCAAAACGCTCAACAAATTGGCCAGAAACACTCTAGCAAGAGGACTGCCGAATGAAGTATTCAGCAAAGACACTCAGTGTGAAGCATGTCTGAAGGGAAAGCAAACAAGGAATCAAAATCCACCAGTTCCATCTCCTTCCACTGATGGAATCCTTCAGCTACTACATATGGATTTGTTCGGTCCAGTCTCTCCGGTGACGATCAGAGGCAAGAAGTATGCATTTGTGGTCATTGATGACTACTCGCGCTACACATGGGTCATATTTATTGCCAACAAGTTTGACGTCAAAACAGAGTTACCAACGCTTCTGAAAAGGCTCAGTGTCAAGAAGAACACCAAGATTGTCAAAATACGTTATGACAGAGGAACTGAGTTCCTTAATTTAATGGTGGAGGAGTTCTGCAAAGCAGAAGGAATAGAGCATGAGACGTCTGCTGCACGCACGCCTCAACAAAATGGGGTTGCTGAAAGGAAGAATCGTACACTCAAAGAAGCAGCAAGAACCCTGCTCGCAGACTCAGCACTCCCAACCAAATTCTGGGCAGAAGCTACTGACACTGCATGTTACACTCAGAACTGATCTCTACTGACAAAACAACATAAGAAGATACCATATGAACTATGGAACGGCAGGAAGCCTTCTTTATCTTATTTCCATATTTTTGGGTGCTCGTGCTTTATCCATAATAATGGGAAAGATCAACTGAAAACTTTTGATAGCAAGTCAGATCATGGAGTTTTCTTAGGATACTCCCGGGTTAGTAAAGATTTCAGAGTATTCAACTATCGGACTCATTGCGTGGAGGAAAGCCCTCATGTTGTTTTTAATGAGTTTGCTACTGAAGACAGGAGCAATAACTCTAAATCTAAATCTGAGGACATCAGTGAACAGCTACAGGATCTGAGCTTGAAAGACAAAGTCGAAAAGATCCAACTATGTTGGGATGATGATTCAGATGAAGAAACTGAAGACAAGTCTACTGAATCTCAACCAGCAGCAGAAGTAGTTGAACATATTGACTCTCCTGAATAGAGACAATCCCAGGTAACTTAGGTCGATGAAGAAACCCAATAGGTAACTGAGAATAACAACTCAGGGGGAACAACTGAAGTTCCTGAGCAGAATGCCCCTGAACCTGGTGACTCAGTAGATCACACTTTTGTAACTGAATTGCTTCAATGTCAGAATAGTACAACTGAAATGCCTAACTCACCTACTATCTGTGTAGAACAAATTTCAGATGAAGAGCTGAAACATCGTAGATCGTGGCTGGATGCTCATACTGCTGATTTAATCATTGGAGATCCTTCAGCAAGCGTAAAGACAAGATCCAGATTCTGTCAGGGAGAAAGCGCATTATATTCCTGCTTCTTGTCTACTGAAGAACCTCAGTCAATTGAGGACACACTGAAAGATGCTGATTGGATCATAGCCATGCAGGAGGAGCTGAATCAGTTCACGAGAAACGAAGTTTGGGAGCTTGTTGATAGACCCCGGCATCAACATGTGATTAGAACAAAATAGGTCTTCAAGAACAAGCGTGATGAAAACAACGTCATAGTAAGGAATAAAGCAAGACTCGTGGCAAAAGGCTACTGTCAAGCTGAAGGGATAGATTTCGACGAGACTTTCGCTCCAGTTGCAAGATTGGAGGCAATCAGACTATTCCTAGCCTATACAACACATCAAAGATTCAGATTTTATCAAATAGATGTAAAGTCTGCTTTCCTGAACGGCGTGCTGAAAGAAGAAGTCTATGTGGAACAACCTCCCGGCTTTCAGCAGGGACATCAAGTATATAGACTCAGAAAGGCTCTGTATGGGTTAAGACAAGCACCCAGGGCTTGGTACGATACCCTATCTGAGTTTCTTCTTCAGAACCGCACTTTATTCAGCATTCGACTGGAAGGCGACCTATTACTTGTGCAGATCTACGTAGATGACATCATCTTCGGCTCGAAGAATGTCATCATGTGTCAGCAGTTTGAGAAAATGATGAAGGATAAGTTCGAGATGTCAATGATGGGAGAGATGAACTATTTCCTCGGCTTTCAAGTCAAACAATCTGAGAAGGCAACGTTCATTAATCAAGGCAAATACACTCGAGACCTCATCAAGAGATTCGGTTGAACATCGGGCAAACCTATCAAGATCCCGATGAACACGAATATGAAGATCGATCTTGATAAAGAGGGAGTATTAGTAGACCAAACTAAATTTCGTGCTATAATTGGTTCTTTACTATACTTAACAGCTACTCGTCCTGACATAACTTATGCTGTAGGTGTCTGTGCTCGATTTCAGGCGAATCCAAAGCAGAGTCACATGGACTCAGCAAAGAAGATTCTCCGCTATCTACGAGGAACACCTGACATGGGTTTATGGTATCCAACTGATGAAAATATAGAACTAACAGGTTATTCTGATGCTGACTATGCAGGGTGTAGAATTGACCGAAAATCAACTTCAGGAACGTGTCAGTTCCTCGGCAGTAAGCTAATTTCATGGTTCTCAAAGAAACAACACTCAGTAGCCACGTCAACTACTGAAGCTGAATACATGGCTGCCGGAAGTTGCTGCGCCCAAATCCTTTGGCTGAGACAGCAGCTACGCGACTATGAGTCATTCAAAATGAAGTGCCGATCTTCTGCGATAGTACCAGTGCCATTGGAATTACTCAGAATCCTGTACTTCATACAAGATGCAAGCACATGGACATCAGACACCACTTCATTCGGGACCATGTCGAGAAGAAGGATATCAGGAATGAAAAGATCCATACTAACGATCAAAGGACTGATATACTGACCAAGCCTCTTGCTAAAGCCAGATTCAGAGAACTTTCAGTAGAGCTAGGTCTGCTGGACCCTACTGACTCCAGTCAGTAAGAGGATACAGGAGAGGAGCATTCAGTAAGGGGGAATGTCCGCTCTCAATACTGAGTAAAATTAGTGCGTAGAGACTCAGTAGCCATCTACACGAGGTATCAGCTGACTACGATGTTCAGCTGACAGGTTTGCGTATCTCTACTCAGTATCATATTCAATGCCTTAAGAAATGTCATTAAATTTTAACGGATCACATTTAATACACGACATTCTATGTACAGGCATGCTGAACTCTGCCACGCATTTAAGGCATGTCGTATCAAGTTACTACATAGGCTAGTTACAACTGGCTTTTGACTTAGGCGGCTAACATGATCATTACCTATTATTTAAAACTCAATCCTAGCCGTCCATCTAAAAGGCGCGTTCAAACTGAACCATCGATAATTAACTGTTTATCTTCTTTAAGATATATATTTGTGTTCAAATCATTGAAAACCGCCATTTTGTATCTGCAATTATCTTAAGTACCCAAGATTTTCTGAAATATTCTTGACCTTCTATCTAAACTCTTTTCAAATCTTCAGGAAATCTTTCGGTAATTCTTAAATGATATTTACGTATCGTATATCTTTATCTTTTTATGTCCTTAATCGGTACTGACTTATACGATATATGCAGATTATCAAAATGTTAGGAAATGTTGTTTTTGGTCCAGAGAATATGCAAGAGATTTTGGAGAAAGACCGTGTCTGGTGCGAGCCAATCATGGAGTTCGATGTCTGCGATCTCGATTTCATGAATGAGATATTCTCAGCTCTCCGTGAAACCGGACTCGAAGGATTTCTGACGAGGAAGCCCACCTTCTTCCTCCCGCGTCAAATTGCTGAAATCTATCTGAATGCCAAATCAGTAGATGGAGATGTCAGAGAGAGATTCGTCGTCCACACAGTAGGCGATCCCTCACGCACGGATATAGAAGTTAAGCAGATGTCAATCCGAAAAGCTCTTCGGAGAAGCTTCGATTTGCCAAGCGAAGGCGTCACCACAGTTGGGTACAACGATGATCTGATGGATGACTACTTGTCCATTTTCTGCAGGAAGCCAACAGTCTTCAGAGCCGCGTTTCCCAAGAACACCATGCTCCCTCAGTATAGAGCCTTAGCATACATTATAACTCAGCTATTGACGAGTCAAGCAGGCTCCTTCGATCAGGTGTCCAGACCAAAGCTGCAACTTATGATGGCTATCTATGATAGGGTAAAGATCAACTGGACAGAGTTTTTCTTAAGGGAATTTATGATGTAGTCCGCGAAATTCGACAAAGCATCCAATAGGCTGAGCGCCAAAGGAAAGCTATTATACGGACTGAAGATCTCAGTCATGATCGAAGACCTCTGCACTTCTGACCGAATCACCTTCATAGATAAGTAGTATTTCGATGTGAAAAAGGTCAGATTTTAGAACAGGGCAGCAGCCCTTCAGCAGATCGGCACCGGGCCTGCCGCTCCTAAAACCACGTCTCAGAAGACCACTCCAACGAAGAAGAGGTCCCCTCAAATTCTAACACCTAAGGCACCAACCAAGCGATGCCTACTGAAACTATGGCAGAGCCAGAGGCAGTAGTTGTTGAACAACCTCTGCAGCTCAGGGACGAGCCAGAGTCTTCTGAGAAGACTGAGTCAGTGGAGAAAGTTGTCTCCACTGAACGTGATGAAGCAGTGGACCAAGGGGTCCCACCTGAAGATATCCAGGGTGAGGACGTTCAGCACCTTGAAAGCCCCTTGGATATCCCACCTCTCAGCAGTCTTCCTTCTGTTTAGAAACAGGCGTCTCCAATCGAGATAGAGGAATCTGAGACCGCCTCAGAAGAAGAATTGATCAGGATGGAAGCTTCAGCTCTCCAATCTAGAGCATCCCGAGAGATTATGGAGCACATTCCCGAGATCGCCGGCCACAGCGACCTTGTCATAATTGCAAGGCAGGCGAGGCTCCATATGCTGCTCAGGTTCCAGGAGTGGCACAACCTGAAAAGACTGATTATCCATCACTCCTGTGAACAGCTTCATGAAGAAGAGCTGCTGATAAGAGAGATGATTGGCTACTCAGAGCCATCTGACCTCGGCACGCTCGAGGATCTAAGGGCGGCTATGCTCGCTTTGCCGAATGAGAGACAACCCGTCTCAGCACCCGCACCCTCAGATGGGTCTGACCCCGATAGTTAGGACCCACCCCATGATTCAGGCCCTGAGAAGCCTGATGAGGGAACTCAACAGGACAAGGATGCCACTGCACCCTCCACTCAGCATCCTTGGTCCTGGACAGACGGTGGTTGGTACTTCGAAGGCAGCTGATCCTGCTCAGCTTCTTCTCCAATCTGCTTTCGAAGTAGCACCCAGCCCAAAGATCCCTCGCTCAAAAACAGTGTCCAGGGCACTGAAGGATCAAGGCACACAGAATCGCCTTCTTGCCCGTGCCGTCCGCAAAACTTGGTGGCAAACCACTGAGGCACAGAGTGCAAAGCTGCAGGGACTCCGTTCAGCCATTTCTTCATCTCAGGTCCCTGACTTCTCCAGCATTCTGATGAATGCCTTAGCTGCTCAGAGAGCTGACTTCGACGCTCAGCTTTAGACGATTCAGGAAGGCCAAGCTAAACTGCTTAATGATTTCAAGGCCGCCCAAACCACCCACATTGAATCCGTCAACACAATCTCTCAGGCCAATGAGTTTAGGATGGAAACTATACAGAAGGCTATAGAAGAGACTGTGGAGAAGCAACTGAAGGAATTCAAGGCTGCGGCTGATCTCGCACATAAGCTATATAACGATCAACTGATCAATGAGAGAAACGAGCTTCATGAGGCCCTGACAAAGCTGCAGACGACGCTGGATGATCTGTCAGCCTCCTACAAAAGCTTGAACAAGAAGGTATCTACTCCAACCCCAACCCTACTTGCTGATGCCAAAAAGGGGAAAAGTTGGGCCAAGGGGGGAAGTCTAATAGAAAAATCAATTAAGGGCGAAGCTGCCAAGGAGCTGATACTGAAGGCTCCGAAGAGAGCAAGGTCAGTAACAGGGGCATCTTCTACTCAGTCATCCGCCCCTACTGCACCTACTGAAACTAGCGAGGCCCAGGGTGTCTCAGCTGCAGCTGCAGCATCAACTGAGACAGGCCCAAGTGGCTCAGGAGCCAGAGAAGTCGCTATTCAAGCAACACAGACTCCCCTTGACATTATTAAGGAATTTTCCGAGTATGCTGACGAGGAGGACTCAGAAGAGGAAGAAGCTCCTCTTCCACCTCCAGTTGCCGGAAAATGTAAAAAGGCACTGAAACTCCCAACCCCTCCCAATAAGAAAGGATCCAGGAGATATGTTACTCCAGAGGAGGAGGCTCAGATAGCAGCTGATGAAAAGTTTGCTAGGGAGATTGCTGAAGCTGAAGCTGCAAGTAAGCCAAAGAAGAAGCCTGCTAAAGGCAAGACCAAGGCTCCGACTGGAAGCAAAAAAATCAGCAAGGCTACCTTCGAGAAAGCTCATACTCAGCAACGAGGCTGATAAAGAAAAGGAGGAGTAGCAACAACAACAGTCAACTGGGCAGCAGGAAACCACCAAAGAAAAATCTTCAATCCCTGCTGACTCAGACGACCAACCACCTCACAAGCCCTCCTACACTACCTCTAAGGCACAGGATCAAGAGATGGAGGAAATCTGGGCTCAGTTAGACAGATACTTATACAGAGGTGAAGAGGCCAGGCAAATAGAAGCAGCCAGAGAGAGGATATGGAAAGCTGATCTTGAAGCTCTCAGACTGCGAACTGAAAAAGAAGCGAGTCAGAGGATTCCTGCCAAGGCTGACATCCCATACAAATACAAAAAATTCAGGAAGCTTACAGATCTGAAGACTCACAGATGGCTTAGAGTGGACGATTGGATCCCGTGGGAACAGACTCAGAGATGGGAAAATCTGAAAGCTGAATTCATCAAAAGGAACTACTTCTGGAGATTCTGGTCTAAAAAGCCCAAGGCAATGGCATATACTGAATGGATTATGCGAGCTGACTTAGAGATGTATGCCAGGCTGCAGAAAGCCATTAATGAGAATGTTGAAGTAAGAGTTCCAGATCCTAGAATTCTGCATCCCCCACAAAGACTTGATGGATCCATCTACTACGGTGTGATAGAGAAAGAAGTGAAGGATGCTGCTGAAGCCAAGTTTCTTGATGAAGAAGAGCCAGCAGACTTTGCAGAGATTCAGAAGCTGAGGAAGATCACATATCGGATGTATGGAGTGCCCCTTCCTGAATCTCAATCTCAGAATTTCAAAGACAGGATTAGGAAATTCAAATAGCTTCTGCTTCTGATTTCTCAGTGTATCTGTTGGGTGATGATTCCATCCTCAGCACTGTTTCACTCAGTGGGAAATGATTCGGTCTTAGACACTGATCTTAAGCTCAGTAGCCTTGTGCTCTGTACTTGTCTGAAGATTTGAATATCCCAAAACCCTATCTGAATGATGAACCATTCCCTTGTATCTGTTTTGTCTCTAAGGTTTCAGACTCAGTAGACACTCTGCTCTAGTCAAGGCGCTCAGTAGCTTATCCGCCTCGGCACCGGTGCAGTAAGACTCGGTGATACTTGGACTTAGCAGAGCAAGATATCGAGAGAGTCGGTTGAACCGAACTCAAGCAAGAGTAGTTCACCGGGACTCGTAGCTGATCTTCGTAGACTTATCTCGGCAGCCTATCTATCGAATACAAGGTCGACTCAAGAACGGCAGATAGTCTTCGTGGATCGTCGAATCTTTTGAAAGACAATCAGCATTGTCATGTACGAGGAAGAGAGAAGTCAGCTTCAGTCTGTCTCGAAGTTTGTGCTGTCTCAACCACTCCATCCACCTCGACGAATGACAAGCATACACGTGTCTTCTCACCTGCTAAAGCTGCAGACAACCTTTTACCTAAAAAGGTGGGAAAGTACACTGTTACCTACACCAAAAGAGCCGTTTGCTACCAAAAAGAGAGAGAGAGAAGAAGATCGTCTCCAACGGATCTATTTCAATCTCTGCTCTATAAATAGAGGGATCATTCAAGATTTGAAAAACGCCTAGAACACGAGAGAGCGCGAAAAAAGAGCGAATTCCAAAGAACAAAGTCTTAGCAAGAACTTGAAGAACAATCTCCGGCGAAAGACTACATTCTAGCTCATAGGGAATCAAGCTACAACGACATATAAAGCCTCTAGTATCCAAATCGACGTTACACAAACTCAAAGCTTACCTTCAGCTGTTCGTCGATCTAAAAGCTACTCTCATATTCCCTATCCCTCTAACCCTAAGCTCAACTGTTCTTATCCATAGCTTAGACGAAGGAGTTCACATTTGAACCCAATCCTTATTGTATAAGGACTCCTTCACTGTTGGAGAAGTTTGTCAAACACTTTAAGTTTGATAGTGTTGTAAACTGAGACTTGGATCAGTATAAAAACCAAGACGCGGCTTTGCCCAGTGTGCAAGCTGACTGAGACTAACTCAGGATAATAAATAGCCTCCTGATCATTCGGGAGAGTGGACGTAGGATTTGAGCGATATCCGAACCACTTTAAAAATCCTGTGTCTCTTCTCGCTTTCTTAATCGTTGCATTGATTTTACTATTCATACTGAACATCATATTTAAAATCAATCAACTGTCTCAAAGATACCGAACTTTTAATCTACCGAACCGAGACTTAAAACGTTTTCTCACAAACCGATTTGGGCTCTACACTATTCCGCGCACCGAACTCTTACCGTAGATACGGAATTCGACCTAGTCGGTAGCGTGATCTCAGCGAGTCAAGACTCTTAGCCTTTAACTCAATTCGGGACGGTTGTCCGGTCTCGCCGAACTGCTTCGACCGGACACCATCCCGAATAGGACTATTCGAGTTCTAAGTTGAGAAATCGAATCAGGTGTATTCACCCCCCCCCCTCTACACCTGACCGTACACTCGGGACCAATAATTGGTATCAGAGCAGGAGTTCTTTAAGACTCTTGTCACTTTGAGACTGGTCTATTCGAACGGATCCGGAGGAAAACGTTTTCACTGCATATCACTCTACATTCATATCTATATTCTTCATGGCTGATATGTCAGGTATAAGGATGGTACCCATGTTCTCGGTGGAGAATTATGGAGTATGGCGAGTCAGAATGGAAGCACATCTAACATCCCTCCATGACAGTATGACTGAAGTGCTTGAAGATGGACCTATCGTTCCCATGATCAATAGTGTCGTAACTCAGGACCAAGCTCAAGGAGGAGGAATGGTGACCGGGAAGAAGATTCCCAAAGACAGAAGTCTCTTCACTCCTGAGGAGAAGAAGCATCACAACTTAGACCGTGTTGCCAGAAACGCTATACTGACCACCCTTAGTGATTCTTATCTTGGCAGGGTTCAAGAATGCAAAACTGCAAAAGAACTCTGGGATGCTCTAGCGCTACTGAGTCGAGGGACTCAGAAGATTAAAGCGAATAAACTAGCACTGGAACTCCAAAAGCTGGAAAGCTTGTCTCTCATGCCCGGTGACAAAATCGAAGATCTGAACGTCAGATTTACCAATCTGATGAACTCTATCAATGGGCTGGGAAAGACATTCAGCAACCGAGAGATGAATCTGAAGATTCTGAGGGCACTGCCGGACGGACACTGGACACCTTTTGCCACTCTATTGCAACATTCTGACTTAGATGCTGTGTCTCCTGACCATATCTTTTCAGAATTACAGGCAAAGGAGTTTGAGTTCGACAGACCTCAAAGAAAGCAGAGAGTTGAAGCTGACACAAAAATCGACCATGCTTTAAAAGCATCAGTCAGCACAGCATCTCCAGCAACGAGCAAAACGACGAGTAAGACTGAGCCTTCACTCAATGATCTACAAGAAGGAAGTCTCGCTCAGAAGTATGCGCTGCTCGCTATAAAGTATCAGAAGGAGAAGGAGCGACGCAGAAAAGTGACTAAAGCCTATCGGGAAACGAAAGGTAAGTCAAATTATATGTCGAAACACACTCCTGACTCACAATCTTCTGAATACAGAAAGAAGGATGACTCAGAACCGTCAAAGAATAGCGAAAGCAAAGAAGAGAAAGTCATCACTTGCTATAATTGCAAAAAGCCGGGACATTATCAGTATGATTGTACTGAGCTCGGTAGTGATGAAAGCGCATCACGTAAGGCAAGGAAAGAGAAATTCGCCCAGAAAAGACAAGCTTATATTGCAGGCGAAATCTCAGACGATTTAGAAGAAGTCGACTCCTTTATGGATTCATCTGATGATGAAGCAACCTTCATGGCCTCAGAGCATGAAGCAGATGAATCAGCTGAAAAGTGCATGATGGCAGGCGAAGAGGATGAGGTAAATTCTCATGAACCACTTAACTCCTCTTCACACTGCACACACGACACTATTTCAGGTGCAGATGAGAATTTGGACGTCGCGACCGCATACGAAGAACTGCTCGACGAACAAATTCAAATGAGTCTCAGCTCAAGCAAGACTCTTCGGGAGTTGGATACCCCGAAAGTAGAGAATCAGAGACTTTCTCAGGAAAGTCAGGTTGCTACTGAGGCCGAAGGACTTGTGTTGAGACTCGTGGGAGGAGATAAACTCTCCGATGGCCAAGTCTCGGCATCAAGAAGATCGGGTTTCGGTTTTGACCAATGACTTGACTCGAAAGATAACGAACCGAGTCTTGCTGAAGCAAGAAATGTCAGGACTTCAGACCGAGCACGACACACTGAAGAAGAGTGATGATGTCTGGAGGAGCCTGATGACTGAGAGGTACAGGGGTGCTGAGAAGAAATTAGTGGCTATGCTAGCAAGCAATAAGCCAAAGCACTGCAAGGAAGGACTTGGATTCAGTCAGGGAGCTTCCTCATCTGCCCCAGTACACTCAGAAGTACGGCATACTGATAGATTTGTTCAAGGGGAGACTATAAACGCAAATATACTGAACCCCCTAGCAAAGAACAAACAGAAGATGAAAGCACCTCATCCCACACATCAGCATTCTGACAAGAAGATCAGTGCCAAGAAACCCCAGTTCAGTCAAGGGGGAACCAGAAAATCAAAATTGGCAGATCAGTATGGACCTCCAAAGCTGACACATCCAGCTCAGTATGGGTCATATTATTATGAACCTATAGTCAAAAGAGGCTCCAAAGGTCAGAAGAAAAAGAAAGCCACACAGAAGGCTAAGGTCAGCAGTCCACCAGCTCAGAAGATTAGGACTCTTGAACCTCAGAAGCCTCAGAAGTCACCTATGACCAGTCCAGTGGTCAGATATGTTGACTCTAGTGGAAAGAAGATGTCTGAAACCACCAGGGTTGTTAGACAGATTTGGGTTATGAAAACTAACATCTAAGGACCCAAAATAAAAAATAAAGGGTACCTGAATATAATTCTGTTTTGCAGGTGCGCAGAGACCCATGGTATGTGGACAGCGGATGCTCAAGACATATGACATACCAAAGGAGTCTACTGAAGAATTATGTTACTGAAGATGGACCCAGAATTGAGTTTGGAGATAATGCCAAAGGCTACACGAGAGGATACGGCACACTCAGCATAGGAACTGCCAAAGTTCCAAGAGTATCCTATGTTGAAGGACTTCAGCATAATCTTCTCTCTGTTAGTCAATTTTGTGATAACTCGAATAGAGTGATTTTTGATGCTGGTTTCTGTGATGTTATTGATAAATCTACAGGGAAAACAGTGTTATCAGGTTCGCGCAAAAAGAACATATACGTGGCTGACTGGAACTCAGCTGAACCTGAAGCTTGTTTGCTAGCGAAGAATGAAAACAGAACGGGGTGGCTATGGCATAGAAGGCTCAGTCATCTCAACTTTAAGACGCTCAACAAGCTAGCAAGAAACACTCTAGCAAGGGGACTACCGAATGAAGTATTCAGCAAAGACACTCAGTGTGAAGCATGTCTGAAGGGAAAGCAAACAAAGAAAGAAAATCCACCTGTTCCATCTCCTTCCACTGATGGAATCCTTCAGCTGTTACATATGGATTTGTTCGGTCCAGTCTCCCCAGTGACGATCAGAGGCAGAAAATATGCATTAGTGGTCATAGATGACTACTCGCGCTACACATGTGTCATATTCATTGCCAACAAGTCTGACGTCAAAACAGAGTTACCAACGCTTCTGAAAAAGCTCAGTGTCGAGAAGAACACCAAGATCAGAAAAATACGTTCA
Source organism: Lavandula angustifolia (assembly GCA_028984105.1). Lineage (NCBI taxonomy): Eukaryota > Viridiplantae > Streptophyta > Magnoliopsida > Lamiales > Lamiaceae > Lavandula > Lavandula angustifolia. The sequence continues at coordinate 19,796,068 of CM054806.1, read as the reverse complement.
GACAGAGGAACTGAGTTCCTTAATTCCATGGTAGAGGAGTTCCGCAGCGTAAGGAATAGAGCATGAGACTTCGGTTGCACGCACACCTTAGCGAGAATGGAGTTGCTTTGAACGAAAGAACGTAACTCTAAAAGAGGCAACTAGGACTCTACTCGCAGACTCAGGACTCCCAACCAAATTCAGGCGTAAGCTACTGATACTGCATGTTACACTCAGAACCGATCTTTACTGACAAAGCAGCATAAGAGAACACCATATGAACTATGAAACGGCAGGAAGCCTTCTCTATCTTATTTCCATATCTTTGGTTGTTCATGCTTTATCCACAATAATGGGAAAGATCAGCTGAAGACTTTTGATAGCAAGTCAGATCAGGGAGTGTTCTTAGGATACTCTCGAGTCAGCAAAGCTTTCAGAGTATTCAACTATCGGACCCTTTGCGTGGAGGAAAGCCCTCATGTTGTGTTTAACGAGTTTCCTAGTGAAGATAGGAGCAATAAGTCAAATTCTGAATCTGAGGACATCAGTAGACAGCTACAGGATCTAAGCTTAAAGGACAAATCTGAAAAGATCCAGCTATGTTGGGATGATGATTCAGACGAAGAAACCGAAGACAAATCTATCGAATCTCAACCAAAGAGCAAGTAGGCGAGCGAGATTGATTCTCCCGAACGTAATCAATCCCAGGTAACTCAGGTCGATGAGGAAACCGTAGAGGTAACTGAGACCACTACTGAGAATAACAACTCAGGGGGAACATCTAGTAATGTTCCTAGGCTGAATGCCCCTGAACCTGGTGACTCAGTAGATCATACTCTTATCACCGAAATTCTTCAATCTCGTGAATAGTACAACCGAAATGCCTAACTCACCTACTATCTCGTGTTGAACAAATTTCGGATGAAGAGTTAAAACATCGTAGATCGTGGCTAGATGCTCACACCGCTGATCTTATAATTGGAGATCCTTCAAACACATGTCAAGACAAGATCCAGATTCTGTCAAGGAGAAAGCGCATTATTTTCCCCGCTTCTTGTCTCCGAAGAGCCTCGAATATTGAGGATGCACTTAAAGATGCTTGACCGGATTATTGCTATGCAGAAGAGCTGAATCAGTTCAACGAGAAACGAAGAATGGGAGCTTGTAGACAGACCCCGGCATCAACATGTCATTGGAACCAAATGGGTCTTCAAGAACAAGCGAGATGAAAACAACGTTATAGTCAGGAACAAAGCAAGGCTCATGGCTAAAGGCTACTGTCAAGCCGAGGGAATAGATTTTGATGAAACATTTGCTCCAGTTGCAAGATTGGAGGCCATAAGACTATTCGTTGCCTACGCAACACATCAAAGATTCAGAGTCTATCAAATGAATGTGAAGTCTACGTTCCTGAACGGCGTACTGAAAGAAGAAGTCTATGTGGAACAACCGCCCGGCTTTCAGCAGGGACATCAAGTATATAGACTCAGAAAGGCTCTGTACGGGTTAAAACAAGCACCCAGGGCTTGGTATGATACCCTGTCTGAGTTTCTTCTTCAGAAAGGTTTTCAGAAGGGCACAGTAGATCGCACGTTGTTCAGCATTCGACTGGAAGACGACCTATTACTCGTGTAGATCTATGTAGATGATATTATCTTTGGTTCGAAGAATGTCATTATGTGTCAGCAATTCGAAAGAATGATGAAGGACAAGTTCGAGATGTCGATGATGCGAGAAATGAACTACTTCCTTGGTTTTCAAGTCAAGCAATCTGACAAAGGAATGTTCATCAATCAAAGCAAATACACTCGAGACCTCATCAAAAGATTCGGCGGCACATCCGGCAAACCTATCAAGATCCCGATGAACATGAATATGAAGATCGATCTTGATAAGGAGGGAGTATCAGTAGACCAAACTGAATACCGTGCTATAATTGGTTCTTTATTATATTTAACAGCTACCCGCCCTGACATAACTTATGCTGTAGGTGTCTGTGCAGATTTCAGGCGAATCCCAAGCAGAGCATATGGACTCAGCCAAGACGATTCTCCGCTATCTCCGCGGAACACCTGACATGGGTTTATGGTATCCAGCTGATGATAATATTGAACTAACTGGCTATTCTGATGCTGACTATGCAGGATGTAGAATTGACCGAAAATCAACTTCAGGAACATGTCAGTTCCTTGGCAGCAAGCTGATCTCATGGTTTTCAAAGAAACAGCACTCAGTAGCTACGTCGACTACTGAAGCTGAATACATGGCTGTTGGAAGTTGTTGCGCCCAAATCCTTTGGGCGAGACAAAGAATGAGAGACTATGACGTCATTCGGAATGAAGTGCCGATCTTCTCGCGATAGTACCGAGTGCTATTGCAATCACTCGAATCCTCGTTCTTCACACGAGATGCAAGCACGTGGACATCAGACATCACTTCATTCGTGACCATGTCGAAAAGAAGGATATCAGGATGGAAAAGATCCATACTGACAAACAAAGGGCTGATATACTGACCAAGCCTCTAGCTGAATCCAGATTCAGAGAACTTTCAGTAGAGCTAGGTCTGCTGGACCCTACTGACCCCAGTCAGTAAGAGGTTTCAGGAGAGAGACATTTCAGTAAGGGGGAATGTTCACTCTCAGTACTGAATGTATTCAGTACGTAGAGATTCAGAAACCATCTACACGAGGTATCAACTGACTACCATGTTCAGCTGACACGTTTGCGTATCTCTACTCAGTAGTAACTTATATTTCAGAACTTTGCATTTATGTCAAAGATTCAGCATGATATTTAATATCTTTTGGTTTGTCTTTATTATTAACGAATTTCACTTATTGCACGACATTCCATACATAAGTTTGCTGAACTCTGCGCGCATTTAATGCATGTCTTTTCGCAGTTACTACTTAGGTTATTTTACAACTGTCTTTTGACTTAGGTGGCTTATGCGATCATTGCCTATTATATAACGTCTAATCTTGACCATCCTTTCTAAAAGCAGTTTTAAACTCAGCCTTAGATCGATAACTGTTCATCTTCTAGATATGTACACATTTCGATCAAATCTTAAGAACCGCCATATTCGCGCTTAACATTTCGATCATATCTTACCTCTTAAAAATCCGAGAATACCTTTGTGCAAAAACCCTCATTTGCTTACATTCTCTTCGATAAAATTCTCGGTATGCCTACATGAAGTTACTTATGTGCTGATCTTTATTGATTAGTATCTAGTATTAAACTGGTTTTTTTAAAAATCGATACTGATAACAACTTCGTGTAATAGGTACAATGGCGGAAACCAATATCTCTATGATATCTCCGACGGATATGCGGAACATTCCGGAGAAGGATCGCGTGTGGTTTGAACCCACCATGGATTTCTATTCATGCGATCTCGGAGTATATGGATGAGATCTTCTCGGCTCCGCGCGAGTCGGATCCGGAGAAATTTCTCGTCTAGGAGGCCTTCGTACTTCCTCCCGAGACAGGTTGCAGAACTGTACTTGAATTCAGACGAAGTGTCTGGAGACATAGTAGCGAGATTTGTTGTCCATTATATCCAAGACGCCACTACGGAGCTGAAGCAGATGTCCATCAAGGAAGCCCTGAAGCGGAGCTTTGATCTACCCTCCGAAGGAATTAGTACAGTTGGGTACAGAGACGACCGAGTTGATGAATATCTTACCGTCTTCTGTGGAAAGCCCACTACTTTCAGAGCTGCTTTTCCGAAGAACATCATGTTGCCTCAGTTCAGGGCACTTGCTTATATTGTCACGCAGCTACTGACAAGCCAAGCAGGGTCGTTTGACCAGGTGTCGAGGCCTAAGATTCAGATGATGATGGCCATATACGACCGAGCCCAAATTAACTGGACGGAGTTCTTTCTTCATGAATTCATGGCTCAGACTGCTAAGTTCGACAAGGCATCGAACATGCTGAGCGCAAAGGGCAAATTGCTGTATGGACTCAAACTGTCCATCATGATCGAGGATTTATGTGGATCTGAGCCTATCACCTACAGTGACAAGGAGTACTTCAATGTGAAGAAGGTCAGATTTCATAACAAGACAAGAAGCGCTTCAAAGATATAGGGTCGGGACCCTCGAGCGGTCTCTCCGCAATCAAAGCCTCGGCGAGCTACGCCTACAAAGAAAAGAACCCCTCCCGCTAAAACTCCTAAGGCACCGGCAAAGAAACTGAAAAAAGCCGTTGAGGTGCCAGCTACTGAGGAGGTTCCAGAAGTGCCTGCTGAACAAGCTCCTGAGAGGACTACTCAGCCCCTGCAGCTGGTTGATGAGTCCGAGTCTTCTGAGAAGACTCAGTCAGTGGAGAAGATCGTCTCCACTGAAAGAAACCAAAGGGATGCTTCTGAAGCTCAGAGCGCAGATATTCGGCGCCTGAGACGGCCCCCTTTCTCGTCCCTCCACTCGGCTCGGTCCCTCCAACCGAAGAGCGAGACTTCACACATAGACTTGGAGTCTGAGACTGCATCTGAAGGTGAATCAATCGGGATGGAAGCTTCAATGATCTTATATCGAGCCTCCCGTGAGATCCTTCAACAGATACCGGAGCTTGCTGATCATTCAGACTTGATGATCATTGCCAAATCAGCAAGGCTCCACATGCTTCTTCGCTTTCAGGAGTGGCCGCATCTACTTCGCCTTGTTCTCCACTACTCCCGTCGGCAACTCCATGAAGAAGAGATGAAGTTGAGGCAAAGCAAATAGGCTACTCGAGCCCGCCGACCTCAAGCACCATGGAGAATCCGAGGGCCGCTATGCTTGCGATGATACATGACAAACAAGCGTAAGGCTCAAGCACCCTCGGATGGGTCGGATCATGACGACCGGGGCCCACCCAAGGATTCGAGCCCCGGACAACCTGATAAGGGATCACTCCAGGACAAGGATACACATGCTGACATTCCTGATATTCCTCTCGGTATCCTTGGTCCTAAGAAGTCCAAGGCTGGTGCTTCGTCCTCAGCAGAGCCCGCTCAGCTCTTCTTTGCGATCGACTTTCGAAGACGCACCCGGCCGGACCGCAAAGAGATCTCGATCGGTCGCGAAAGCCTTAATCGCTCAAGGGATCAAAAATCGAGATCTTGCGAAGGCTATCCATAGGACATGGAAGCAGACGCTCTCAAGCCACGACTAAAGAACTTCGTGGGCCGAAGTCTTCTGTCTCTCCATCGGCCGCCCCCGATGTTTCGCGCTTATTTCGAAGCGTTGGCTCAAGAAGCAAGTCCATTCGAAGCTCGGCTCAAGATCTTTCGGGAGAGCCAAGCCAAGCTACTTGATGAATTTTTGGCTTCTAAACGGCTCATACCGACGCTATCACTGAACAATCCGAGGCCACTGAACAAAGACTTGAGAATATCCAACTGGCCTTGGAAGACAAGATCACTGAGAAGCTGAATGATGTAAAGGCTGCAGCTGAACTCTCTTACAAGCAATATGATGAAGTTCTAACTTCTGAGAGGAACGAGCTGCATGAGGCTCTGACAGACATCCACAATCAAATTCAGTCGCTGTCAACCTCCTTCAACGCCTTTCGTAACACAATACTTATCCCTACCCCGGCTGCAATTGATGATGCCAAAAAGGGGGAAAGTAGAAGAGGGAAGAGTATTGAGCCGACCAAAGGCAAGAAACAGAGTACTGAGAAGCTGACCCCCACCAAAAGTCCAAAATCTAAGGGGGAAGCTACACTGAAGTCATCCCAGACTCAGACTCAGACTCAGAAGGGTGAGGCCCAGGGTGTCCCAACTGCGAGCACAGTTGAGACCGGCCCAAGTGGCTCAGGATCCCAGGCTACTCATGCAACCCAGACTCCCATTGATATCATCAAGGAGGTTGCAGAGTATGCTGAACAGAAAGAGGACTCAGAGGACTCAGATGATGATGAAGAAGTCCCTCTACCTTTACCTGTTCAAGGCAAAGGTAAGAAAATTCTGAAACTCCCGACCCCTCCAGCAAAGAAACCCAAGAGATACATCTCAGCTGAGGAGGAGGCTCAGATTGCCGCCGATGAGAAGGCGGCAAGGGAGATCGCCGATGCTTGAAGCTACCAACAAACCAAAGTCTAAGCCTCGCTAAAGGAAAGACTAAGGCACCAAAGACGCGGTGGAAAAAAGAAGGCGCCTGCTAGATTGCCTCCTAGAAAACTCAGAATTGAAGATGATGAAGATAGGGAGAGGCAACAGCAAAAAGGCACTGAGCAGCAAGGTACATCCAAAACCAAATCCAGTACCTCTGCTGACTCTGAACAAGCTCCTCAGAAGCCTCAAGAGCAAGATGCAGAAATTGAAGAAATCTTCGCTCAGATGGATAGATATCTCTACAGAGGAGAGGAAGCTAAACAGATAGAGGCTGCCAGGCAGAGGATACATTTGGCAGACCTTGAGGCACTTAGGAAGCGTACTGAACAAGAGGCCAGGCTGAGAGTTCCTTCGAAAGCTGACATTCCTTATCGATACAAAAGGTTCAGGAAGCCAAACGATCTGAAAACACATAGATGGCCGAGATCAGACGAATGGATGCCTATTCAGTTCAATCAAAGATGGGAATCGGCCAAGATAGAGTTTATCAAGAGAAATTATTTCTGGCGATTCTGGCTTGAAATGTCTAAGGCTGATGCCTATGTCGAGTGGATGACCATTACTGAACCTGATCTTTACCCATATATACACAGAGCAGTAACTGAAGGGGTAGTAGTAAGCGTTCCTGAAGCAAGGATCATTCCTCCACCCGGAAGACAAGACGACTCAGTACATCTCGGAATGATTGAACAAGAAATGAAGAATGCTGCGTTGAACAGAGGTCTAGAACAAGATGAACTAGCAGACTTCGCCGAATACCTGAAGCTGAGAAAGAACACGTTCAGAATGTATGGAGTCCCACTGCCTGAAGATAAATCCCAAGGTTTCATGAATAGGATTCAGCAGTTTAAGGGTTCTCCTTCTTAGTTCTCTTCTTAGCTTAGCAAGATTTGTAATGTACTGAACTGTTTATCATATATATACAAATCTTCTTTTGGCTCTGACAACTACTTGTTGTCTAAATAGCCGTGTTTTCTTTATGCTTTAACACTCAGAATCACTGAAGTGATTACTAACACACACACTTTGTTTATTTACTTGTCAGTTTTTGCTCGGTTAGATCTCTGATAGTCTAGACTTTCATAGAGTTATTATTTCTCTTAGGGGGAAATTGTTGCATGGGGGAAATTATTGTAAAGGGGGAAATTGTTCTGCCCTGTCTCCCTCAGTAGTCTAGCACTTACCAGACAACTCCACTGATCCTACTTGTAATATTTGTAAGGAGCTCTGTTTCTGAGTAAGTTAGTGTTTAGCATAGTTGATAGGACATAGATGAGAGGTTTTGGCATCATCAAATAGGGGGAAATTGTTGGGTGATGATTCCATCCTCAAGCCTTGTTTCACTCGATGGGAAATGATTCGGTCTTAGACACCGATCTTAAGCTCAGTAGCCTTGTGCTCTGTACTTGTCCGAAGATTTGAAGATCCCAAAACCCTATCTGAATGATGAACCATTCCCTTGTATCTGTTTTGTCTCTGAGGTTTCAGACTCAGTAGACACTCTGCTCTGGTCAAGGCACTCAGTAGCTTATGTGCCTCAGCACCAGTGCAGAAGACTCAGTGATACTGGACTTAGCAGGAGCAATATACTGAGAGAGTCAGTTGAACTGAACTCAGCAGGAGTAGTTCACTGGACTCAGAGCTGATCTTCAGTAGACTTATCTCAGCAGTCTATCTACTGAATACAAGGTCAGACTCAGCAACGGCAGATAGTCTTCGGGATCGTCGAATCTTTTGAAAGACAATCAGCATTGTCATGTACGAGGAAGAGAGAAGTCGGCTTCGATGCGTCTCGAAGTTTGTGCTGTCTCAACCACTCCATCCACCTCGACGAATGACAAGCATACACGTGTCTTCTCACCTGCTAAAGCTGTAGACAACCTTTTACCTAAAAAGGTGGGAAAGTACACTATTACCTACACCAAAAGAGCCGTTTGCTACCAAAAAGAGAGAGAGAGAAGAAGATCGTCTCCAACGGATCTATTTCAATCTCTGCTCTATAAATAGAGGGATCATTCAAGATTTGAAAAACGCCTAGAACACGAGAGAACGCGAAAAAAGAGCGAATTCCAAAGAACAAAGTCTTAGCAAGAACTTGAAGAACAATCTCCGGCGAAAGACTACATTCTAGCTCATAGGGAATCAAGCTATACCGACATATAAAGCCTCTAGTATCCAAATCGACGTTACACGAACTCAAAGCTTACCTTCAGTTGTTCGTCGATCTAGAAGCTACTCTCATATTCCCTATCCCTCTAACCCTAAGCTCAACTGTTCTTATCCATAGCTTAGACGAAGGAGTTCACATTTGAACCGAATCCTTATTGTATAAGGACTCCTTCACTGTTGGAGAAGTTTGTCAAACACTTTAAGTTTGATAGTGTTGTAAACGGAGACTTGGATCGAGATAAAAACCAAGACGCGGCTTTGCCCGGTGTAAGCCGACCGAGACTAACTCGGGATAATAAATAGCCTCCTGATCATTCGGGACAGTGGACGTAGGATTTGAGCGATATCCGAACCACTTTAAAAATCCTGTGTCTCTTACTACTTTCTTAACTGTTGCATTGATTTTACTATTCATACTGAACATCATATTTAAAATCAATCAACTGTCTCAGCATACTGAACTTTTAATCTACTGAACTGAGACTTAAAACGTTTTCTCACAAACTGATTTGGGCCTACACTATTTCGCGCACTGAACTCTTACTGTAGATACTGAATTCTGACCTAGTCAGTTAGCAGATCTCAGCTGAGTCACTACTCTTAGCCTTTAACTCGATTCGAACGGTTGTATGCGGTCCGCCGAATCAGCTTTGGTCGGACACCATCCTGAATAGGACTGTTCGAGTTCGAAGTTGAGAAATCGAATCAGGTGTATTCACCCCCCCCCCCTCTACACCTGACCGTACACTCGGGACCTACAGTATCTTTCTTTCATAGCCTAGCAGAGACGTAATTGTACTGATTTTCTTATATATATAATATCTCTATTTGGCTTTGACAATTCCTTATTGTCTGAATAGCCGTGTTTATTTATGCTTAACACTCAGAATCTCTGAAGTGATTACTGACTCACACACTCACGCTTTGTTATTTACTGTCAGTTGTTGCTTAGCTAGATTCTGATAGACTTGCTGTGTTTTCGGGGAAAATGTTGTTAAGACAGGGGGACAATGTTTAGTCTCTGTATATGTTCTGACTTTCTGCCCTGATCCCCTCAGTAGTCTAGGACTTGAAGAACAACTCCACTGATCCTACTTGTAATATTTTGTAAGGAGCTCTGTTTCTGATAAGTCATTGTGTTAGGTTGTTTAGATGATAATTTAGGTTTTGGCATCATCAAATAGGGGGAAAATGTTGGGTGATGATTCTATCCTTAGCGGTATTAGATATAGTGGGAAATGACTCAGTCTTCTGTGTTGACATTTACTCAGTAGCCTTGTGCTCTGAAATAGTTTGAAGATTTGAAGATCCCAAAACCCTATATTGATTGGTGAACCTTTAAGTTGTAATCTGTTTTTGTCTTTGAGGTTTCAGACTCAGCAGACCCTCTGCTCTGGCTCAGGCATTCAGTAGCTTATCCGCCTCAGCACCAGAAGTAGAAGACTCAGTAATACTAGACTCAGCAGGAGCAGTATACTGAAAGTCAGTTGAACTGAACTCAGCAGGAGTAGTTCACTGCACTCAGAGTTGATCTTCAGTAGAGCCGACTCAGCAGGAGTTCACTACTGAATCAGAGATCAGACTCAGCAACGGCCAGACAGTCTTCTGAACTGTCAGATCTTTAAAAGACAATCAGCATAGTCAAGTACGAGGAAAAGAGAAGTCAACTTCAAATCTCCTTGAAGTCTGTTCTGTCTCAACCACCTTCTGAACCTCGGCCAATGACAAGCAGACACCTGTCCTACACCTACTAAAGCTGCAAGTCAACAACTTTCCAGAAATGGAGGGAAAGGACACTACCAACATGCTACAAAAGAGTCGTTAGCTACCCAAAAGAGAGAGACAAAGGATCATCGTCTCCAACGGATCTATCCTAATCTCTTCTCTATAAATAGAGGGATAAATCAAATTTGAAGCTCATGGGAAGAACACGAGAGAACACACAGAGCATTCAAACGAGCTAATCCGAAAAGCCTAAGTTCTCCGCAAGAAGTTCGAAGAATTCATCTCCGGCGAAGAACTACATTCTAGCTCTTAGGGAACCAAGCTGAACTGATAAATACAGCCTCTAGTATCCAAACGATGATACACGAACCCATAGCTTAACTCAGCTGTTCGTCGTTCTAGAAGCCACCTTCTTGTTCCCTATCCCTCTAACCTAAGCTCAATAGCATATATCTATAGCTTAGACGAAGGAGTTCATCTTTGAACTAATCCTTATTGTAAAGGACTCTTTCACAGTTCAGTTTGATAACCTTGTAAACTGAGACTTGCTCAGTATAAATCTCCACACCAGTGTTTGTCCAGCGTACAAACCAACTGAGACTACCTCAGTATAATAAATAGCTTCCTGATCTTTCGGGACAGTAGACGAAGGATTTTTGTGTCCGAACCACTTTAAAAATCTCTGTGTCTTGTGTTCTGTTTTTAACTGTTGCAGTGATTTACTGATCATACTGAAAAACCTTCTTTAAATCATTCAACTGAGATTCAGCAAACTTAACAGACTGCACTAATCTACTGAAACTGTTTTGATAAAAACGTTTTTCTCACTCAACTGAATTTGGGCCTACACTATTCTGCACCACTGAACTCTATCTGCAAGATACTCGAATTCGACTCTCGGTCGCCTAGCGAGATCTCAGTAGAGTCAGTCACTCTGCCAACACGATTCAGAACAACTTATCTGGTCTGCTGAATTTGTTCAGTACGACATCATCCTGAAAAGGACTGTTCATGTTTAAGTTGAGAAATCGAGTTTCAGGTATATTCACCCCCCCTCTACACCTGAACGTGCTCTCGGGACCAACAATTATGGAGTGATCGAGAAAGAAGTCAAGGATGCTGCTGAAGCCAAGTTCTTAGATGAAGAAGATCCAGCTGACTTCGCTGAGATACTGAAGCTGAGGAAGGTCACCTACCATATGTATGGACTGCCTCTTCCTGAAACCCAATCAAAGGACTTCAAAGAGTGGATTAAGCGGTTCATATGACTATTAGCTTCTGTGTTTCTTTGTCTCTTTTCTGTTCTTCTTAGTGTAGCAAATGATGTAAATGTACTGATCCTTTCAATCTATAAAACATCTCTGTTATTGGCTCTGACAATTCCTTATTGTTTAAATGACCGTGTTTGTTTATGCTTAACACTCAGAATCACTGAAGTGATTACTGACTCAAGCACTCACTGCTCTTATATATTTTTGTCAGTTGTTGCTAGATTCTGATAGATTGCATAGTTGGGGGAATATGTTGTTAGAAAGGGGAAATCGCTGATTAGATTCTGTATAGGTTCTTAATATTTCTGCCCTGATTCCCTCAGTAGTCTAGGACTTGAAGAACAACTCCACTGTTTCTACTTGTAATATTTGTAAGGAGCTCTATTTCTGATAGGTTATAGTGTTAGGTTTTGGCATCAATAAATAGGGGGAAATTGTTGGGAGATGATTCAGTCTTCTCACAATCAGTTGTGAACTAACTCAGTAGCCCCGTGCACTGAACACTTACTGAAGATTTGAAGATCCCAAAACCCTATCTTGATTGATGAACCATTCAGTTGTAACTTGTTTTGTTCTGTCTCTGAGGTCTCAGACTCAGTAGACACTCTGTATCTGGTTCAGGCGCTCAGTTGATTACCTGCCTCAGTACCAAAAGTAGAAGACTCAGTAATACTAGACTCAGCAGGAGCAGTATACTGAAGGAGTCAGTGGAACTAAACTCAGCAGGAGTAGTTCACTGAACTCAGAGCTGATCTTCAGTAGAGCCGACTCAGCAGGAGCATGCTAATGAATAAGGATCAAACTCAGCAACGGCCAGACAGTCTTCTAAAAGTCAGATTCTCTAAAAGTCAAATCAGCAGAGTCAATACGAGGAAGAGAAAAATCAGCTTCAGATCTCCTTGAAGTCTGTTCTGTCTCAACCACTTTCCTGAACCTCGACCAATAACAAGCATCCACCTGTCCTATATCTGTTAAAGCTGCAAGTCAACAACTTTCCAGAAATGGAGGGAAAGGACACTACAACCATACTTTGAAAGAGCCATTAGCTACCCAAAAGAGAGAGACAAAGGATCGTCGTCTCCAACGGATCTATCCTAATCTCTGCTCTATAAATAGAGGGATAAAATCAAATTGAAGCTCACCTAAGACACACGAGAACACAAACGAACTCAGAGCATTCAAAGAGCAACTCATAAATGCTTAAGTCTTCCGCAAGAAGTTAGAAGAGTCAATCTCCGGCGAAAGACTACATATCTGCTCATAGGGAACCAAGCTGAATTAGAATCTTACAGCCTCTAGTATCCAAGCGACTGAACACGAACCCAAAGTTTATACTTAACCGTTCGTTGCTCTAGAAGCCACTTTCTTGTTCCCTATCCCTCTAACCTAAGCTCAACCGTTCATATCTATAGCTTAGACGAAGGAGTTCATAGTCGAACTGATCCTTACTGTAAAGGACTCCTTCACTGTTGGAGAGTTTTTCAAACACTTAGTTTGATACCTTGTAAATTGAGACTTGCTCAGTATAAATCTCAAGACCAGTGTTTGTCCAGTGTACAAACCGACTGAGACTATCTCAGTATAATACATAGCTTCCTGATCTTTCGGGATAGTGGACGTAGGATTGTTGGATCCGAACCACTTTAAAAATCGTCCGTGTTCTGTGTTTTTTATTTTACTGTTGCATTGATTTACTGTGCATACTGAAAATATCTTACAAATCATTCAACTGAGTTTCAACAAACTTAATCGACTGCACTAATCTACTGAAATAGTTTTGATAAAAACGTTTTCCTAACTCAACTGAATTTGGGCCTACACTTTTCCGCATTACTGAACTCTATCTGAACGATACTGAATTCTGAACAGTAAAGTCAGTCACTCTGCCACGCGATTCAGAACAGCTTATCTGGTCTGCTGAACTCGTTCAGTACGGCACTCTCCTGAAAAGGACTGTTCGCGTTTTAAGTTGAGAAATCGGTTTTCAGGTGTCTTCACCCCCCCCCTCTACACCTGAACGTTACTCTCGGGACCAACACGTAGGATCTTGTGTATCTGAACCACTTCAAAAAATGTTTGTGCATTTATTGTTCACTCTGCATAAAATCGATTTGAAAAATCATAAGTTAGATTTTCAGTAAATTGGATATATGCACAAGCATAACTTGAACAGTTTTTCAAACAAGAGATGATAAAAATGAGCCTACACATTCCATGATATATTCTTGTACTTAGTTTACTGTAGACTGACTCAAGTCAGTAGACGGTGTTCAATATCCTAAATCACTCTGCCCACGCAATCAGAAAGCTAAGTTGGCAAGCTGAATTGTTCAACAAGCAATTTTAGTAAAAATACCGACTTTCATAGAGATCCTTTCTAGTTCATTATCCAGAAAAGACATCAACAACACGGGAACACAAGCATTCAAGCGATCAAACACTCTAGCAAACTCAAAGCCAATTCCAGTGAAGAACATGCATTCAGAGAGATCATTTCTGGTTCTTCACTCTAGAGTTTAATCTGTTCTATTTCTCTATTCTAAGCAAGCTTATTGTAAAATCATTAACTTAGAAACTCGAAGGAGTTCAGCTCTCTGAACTGTTCTTATTGTAAGAACTCCTTCACAGTTGGAGAAACTCAAACCTTCACAGTTGAAACTATAAAGTCACTACGACTATAAGTAGATATATGTCCAGCGTACAGATTAACTGAGACTTGCTCAGTATAAGCAAACAAGACTGGATATGTCCAATGTACATACCAACTGAGACTTGCTCATTATAAATTAATTCAAGTACTACTACTTTGTTCAGGACAGTAGAAGTAGGATCATGTGTATCCAAACCACTTTAAAAATTATGTGTCGTTTTTACTATTGCATTGTTTACTGTTCATATTCCATAAAACTGACTTTTAAACAATTAACATAAAATGAGTTTTTCAAACTGATACGAACATATTTTTGGGCCTACACTTCCGCACACAATATCCAATACTGAACTACTGTTCACTGACTGAAGTCAGTAGATAGGACTCAGTAGAAGGTTATCTCTGCCCACGCGATCCAGAAAGTTTATTTGGCCAACTGACTAGTTCAGTAGTCTTTTATTTTGTCATGCTTTCTCTCTTTGTTTTGTCTTTTCTTTCTTGCTCAAGGACGAGCAAGGTTTAAGTGTAACTAGGGGGTATATTGTGTCGAAGCATGCCAAAAAATTTTATTTTTGAAGCGTCGTTTTCTATATTCGAGCATGCTTTATTTGTGCTTTTATGTTTCTATATGCTTTCTTGTAGTCTTTGTGAAAATTAGATTAGGCACATATATGTATGTAATTTGGGATGAGGAAAAATAAACTTTGTTGGATCAAAATTTTATAAACCACTAACTTACATTAGATTTGAACCTTAAAGTGAGACACTTGCCACTATTTCTTTTGAGAGTGTTATCCACAAAGTCGCAATATGTTTGAGTCACTTGTGATAAATGATAGGAGGCACTAGGTGAAGGAAATAAGAGGTGAAGAATCGATACCTTCCTCCTTTGTATGTTGTTGCAGCTCTGATTATTGCTCGTGTGTCAGATCTTCTGATCTGTGTCCGGGCCTTTTTCTCCCTCTCGGTGGTTAGAGAACTGGAGAAAAGTAAGAATATCGTCTCCCTTTCACTCACGCCGAGTAACGCCTCGAAATTTTTAATATAAAATGCATTGCATATCTATTCATGCATGTTATCAAGTGTTTAAGTTCTGTAAATTTAAATGAAAATTAAAGCATCTATCTTATTTGTCATTAAATCATTTTTATTATGTAAATTTATTTTGAAATTTGAATATGTTTGTTTATATCATATTATGATTATATTGTATATTTATTTATTTAGAAATCATGTTAGAATTATTAGGCAAAAATAATACTACCTCCGTCCCATTATTATTGGCACAGTTCATTTCGGCACGGGAATTTAGGTAGCATAGTTTAAGTAGTAAATTTCAATGGCCCACCACTTCTCTCTCCACTTTAAGTCACTAATGACAATTAATGATTTCATTAATTAAATTAAATGAATTTATGGATAGAACAAAAATTCTTTATCGAATTTATTATTGGCACATTTTTTTTTTGGATGCCAAAAATTCTGTATCGAATTTATTTAATGAACTGAATTTATGGATAGAACAAAAACTAAAATTCTGTATCGAATTTATATATAGAAAAAAAATTTACAGACAACAAAATTCAAACTGAATCAAAATCCCACATGAAAAATGGCAGCAGTTAACAAACTTTAGATAATCCCACAGAAACTGAATGAGAATCCCACATGAAAAATTCAAAGTTGACAACCCAAAAAGAGGCAGCAGCTAAAATCCACTAATAGCCTAACAAAATTCAAAGTCTGCCACCTTAATCCACCACCAAAAATTGTCTATATAAGCAGAACATACATATTGCTAAATTGTCCATTACACAACAAGATAGAAATGGTGAGGGATAAAAATTTAACCGACGAAGAGCGAAATCAAATCGTCCAATGACTGTTGCAGAACTTGAAGGATGGCAAGGCGATCTACGGGAAAATAAAGGAAGCAAAACACAAGTTTAACTGCTCGCGGAGGACCGTCCATCGTCTTTGGCCTGATGCAAAAGAACAAAGAGACAATGGTAAGGTCATTCATCTTAAAAGCAAGAAACCAAAAGCATTAAGAAGAAAGAGAGTCCACATAGATCTCGAATTAATTCAAAGCATCGATGTACACAAGCGATCTACAGTTAGGGGTCTTGCATTGGGTATTAGTTGTAGTAAAAGCAGGGTGTGGAGGTGGGTAGATCAGGGTATGATCAAAGCACACAGCAATTGTATAAGGCCTCACCAAACAACTCCTAACAAGATAGAACGCCTTAGATTCAGCATAGAAGCCCTAGAGTTTGATCGGATTGTCAACATGATAAAATTCAAAAGCAAGCACAACACCATACACATTAATGAGAAATGGTTCTTCATTTCTCGAGCAAATCAAAGATTCTACCTCACACCTGGAGAAGTTGAACCACACCGAACTTGCAAGAGCAAGAAATTCATAACAAAGGTTATGTTTATGTGCGATGTATGCAGGCCCATCTTTGGGGAAGATGGGACTATCATTTTCGATGGAAAAATCAGAATATTCCAATTTACTGAAAGAGTTGCAGCACAGAGAACTAGCAGGAACAGGCCTGCTGGAACTCTGGAGACAAAACCCATTCAAAGTATAACTAAAGAAGTTATCAAGCTATGCCTAATAAATAAGGTCTGCACATTCGCTAAACTTTGTATGACATGTAAAAGTAGAGTATTAGAATGTGAGTTTGTGTCATTAGAAACAGAAAGCTAAGTTAGACAAATTCAATATCATGTAACTGTAACTTCATTTCTGCATCTTCATAATTTTAGAATTTTAGAATTTTAGAATTTCAGAATTTTAGAATTTCAGAATTTCAGAATTTTAGAATTTCAGAATTTCATTTCTGTAACTCTTATTTCTGGACTTACATTTCCTAATCAGGCCAATTGTAATATGAATACAATAATTCAACTCACATTATGTTAATGAATTACAGATACTCCCTGCCATAAGGGCAAAGTGGCCAAGATGTGCTAGCCGACTAATCTTCATACAACAAGATAATGCACGGCCTCACATTAAGGATTAAGATGCTGATTTTAGGGCAGCAGCCAGTTTAGGTGGCTTTGATATTATACTAGTTAATCAACCACCAAATTCCCCAGATACGAATGTTAATGACCTAGGTTGGTTCAGGGCAATTCAAAGTATACAAGTGCAGACTGTATGTCATAATGTGGAAGATTTGGTTGCTGCAGTTGTTCTCAGTTTTCATGAGCTCTCACCTATAACAGTGAATAAGGTGTTCCTAAGCTTGCAAAGTGCTTGAGATAATGAAATTCAAGGGTGAAAACTCTTATAAAATCCCACATTTGAAGAAAGATGCCCTAGCCAGACAAGAAAGGCTTCCAGTTGATTTGTTAGTTCCTAACAATTTAGTAATGGAGTGTATCACATACATGATTGAAAACCAAGAGACAATTGCAGAGATGGAAATTATTCAAAATAGACTTGGGCTACTGATTGATGATTGGACAATTGGTAGATGAAGGCTGGCAGCAAAGAAATGGTTATGCTTGACTCTTTTGTATAGGTATTAATATAAATAAGTCTTTTGTATATGTATGGATTATTATAAGGATTTTGTAAATGTAGTAGTATTATTATAAGTAAGGCTTTTGATTATGTACAAATATAAGTTAATCAGTTCATTAGGCAATAAACAAGGCAGACACACAACAATCAAGGCCACTTGCCAAATGCAGAAACATCATTAAGGAATACGCAACCTTATAAACAAGGCAGACATACAGCAATTAAATGCAGAAACATCATTAAGATCAAGGCAATTAAATGTTCTTTTCTAGGGTAATAAACAAGAAAGACACACAGCAAAACACACCACAGAGGCCATGCATAAACCTCTCAGTTCTCATCATTAAGGAATACACAACCTTACAAGGCCACAAGCCAAGATCAAGGCAATTAAATGTTCTTTTCTAAGGTAATAAACAAGAAAGACACACAGCAAAACACAGCACAGAGGCCATGCATAAACCTCTCAGTTTTCATCATTAAGGAATACACAACCTTACAAGGCCACAAGCCAAGATCAAGGCAATTAAATGTTCTTTTCTAAGGTAATAAACAAGAAAGACACACAGCAAAACACAGCACAGAGGACATTCATAAACCTCTCAGGGTATCATCATTAAGGAATACACAACCATAGAAGGCCAGAAGCCAAGATCAAGGCAATTACATGTTCTTATCTAGGGTAATAAACAAGGCGGACACATAGATCCCCAAGGCCAGAAGCCAAGTTCATAAATCCAAAGGCATAAATCTCTCCAACACAACAATCAAGGCCAAAAGCCAAGTTCAAATCATGTGTGCAAGGGTCTTATCATTTCATATCCCCATCTAAACACCTCCAACACATACTCTCACCACACAAGACACAGAGGCCATGCATATAAAGAGAATAAGGGATCGATCTCACCAATTTGAAGTAAGCCGAAAGCCATATCCATAGAAAGCTCTCGATTGTAGCTTTAACACATGGTCTTTCCATATAGGCCTTCAAGGCAGCCATCGACTCTTCATAAGCTAACGCCATCTCAGCCTCCAACGTCGCCCGTGAGTCAACCGTCGGCAACGCCAACTCACAACCCATTTCTGTTTCTGGAACATAAGATTCTATTTCCGTTTCTGGAACAGAAGACTCAATCTCTGTCTCTGGAACATAAGACTCAATTTTAGTTTCTAGAATGAACTCTTCAAAATCCGAATCTGGATCCAAAGGTACCATCTCGGCCCGAACCAAAGCCGCAAGGCACCAGTCACTTTGGATCGGCGACGGATCTGAAGGCTCGGTGGTGGTTTCACAAACAAACCGCAAAGGGGAGTTGGTGGCGTCGCCGGGACGACTTTCTTCGCTCAGGAAACCAGATCCCCAAACCTTTTTGGCAACGAGGGTAGTATCTGCTAAAGAATCGTTGGGATCCGTTGGATTCATCACGGTGAAGTGGGAAGATAGAACGAGAGAGAAGATTCAATCGCGGCGGCGGTGAAGAGCGATTAGGGTAAGAGAATGAGGAGAGAGAATAGGGTAAAGAGAGTAACGAGGAAAAAATATCGTAACATTAGTTTTTTTAATAAATGTAATTAGTGGGTTAATTAAAAAAGTAATAAGGGGAGTCATTAGTTTTAAAAATTTTCCAAAAATAGAAACGTGCCAGTAATAGCGGGACGTCCATTTAGGGAAACTGTGCCGGTAATAGTGGGACGGAGGTAGTATTTATTTATTTTGGATTTCCTAAAGCAACTAGGATTCATAAAAGGATATAATATTTATTATTGTATTAAGTTATTAGGAGATAATATTATATTATGTTTTAAGATTAAAATAGATATTTTATGTGGGATATTCATGTTTTAGGATCAATTTTAATTGTGTTTATATCCTAATCCAACTATGATTGAATCTCTTATATGGTAGGTGATAGACTAAATTCTATCTAAATTATATAAGTACGAAAATAATTATGGATAAAATATATTTGATACCTTATATGATTAGGTATATTTAAATAATGATTTATAGGCCTATAAATACCCCATAGTCGCTCATAATATAGAATCCATAAAATTTTCGAAAATTTGTCAGCTTATCTGCGAACTATTTCAAGAATTATTTACACATCTTCCCATCATCATATCATCGTGAAAATTTAGGATCACCTTCCTCGTTATGTCTAGTATACTTTATTATTTGTATAGAATTTTCCAAGAATGATAAATATTTGTTAAAAATTGTTATTCGTAACCTGCCAGTTTTTGACGGCATGTCCATGAGCTTGATAGGAAAATTGTTTTTCATGTTTTCGTTATGTTATTTTCAACCATGATGAATTTTAATGGGATATAATACATGTTATGTCATTCATGTTAAAAATATAGAATTTTTAGGATACTTTTACTATTTATTTGTTAATTTGTTTCTTGATATGCCAAATTCTTTGCCAACATGCATGTAGATTGAAAAACAAAAATTTTAATGTTACTATTAAATGAATTCTTGATTATGGTACGTTTTATTGTGATGAATATGTAATATGTTGTTCATGTTAAAGGTCTATAATTTTCAGGACAATACTTTCATGATTTTCTTAATTTATTTCATGAATTGATGAATTACTCAATCCACAAATGAATTGTCAATAGAAATAAGAGTATGTTTAATATACCTAATTTTATTACTATATGAAACCATTAAAGTTGCATGTTAATAAGTAGGTTATGTATAGTATACATTTTAGTTTGATTGTTTTGATTATGAATTATTGAAATTGTTGATGCATGCATGACATTCCATGTAAGGTCATTAAGATAAATTTTCATGTATAGGATCGACGCGCAGGACTTAAACATTGATATCCATTATTTTCATCAAGTCAAGGTTAAGGTGGGGAAGTTTTCTTACACTACATTTATCCTTATTATATTTTCTGCTCGATATTTATGAGTTAATGTCAGGCATGATAAGGAAGGATCGAAGTTGATCCGCGATCGAAGTTGATCAGTATAAAAGTTTATGGTCGAAGTTGACCGGGATCGAAGTTGATCAGCGATCGAAGTTGATCCGTACACATGTTTATGGTCGAAGTTGACCGGGATCGAAGTTGATCCATTTTAAATGTTAGAGTCGAAGTTGACTCGGTGGTCTGTGTGACTACGTAATTCTTACATGATCTAATTTTCCATAATATATTGGTATATTATATAGTTTGGATAAGTGTATTCCCCACTGAGTAGTCATACTCATCCCTATCATTTTAACATATTTCAGGAAATGGCTCGGCCGATGCGTAGAGGTGTTGGTGGTGATGGTCACACGACAAAAGATTTTTGAAACTTATTATTGCATTAAAACTAATTTTATCATGAACTGTGCATTTTATTTTCGAAAATTAATTGTTGCACTTGCTTTTATTTTAAGACTTCCGCTAAGTAGTAAAATAAATTGAGTTTTTCAATGATTTTTTTTCATGAAAATGTTTTAAAAGAATTGAAATATGCATATTAATTATGAAGTAGCGTCCCTAGTTAAGTTATGAAAATTGGGGCGTTACAAAGTGGTATCAGAGCTGGTCTACTTTCCTGTAGATTTGTTTCATATTATGCAGGAAATTGGCCATCATCACTACCACTGCATCGAGCCTGTGAGGTAAGTAAAGTTTTCCAGTCAGTAAAGTTTTCAAGTCATGGAAAGTTTTTTTTTTTTAATTCATATATTGCACGATTCAGAAAAAAGGCATGGTTTTTCATGAAAGTACATTCATTCATGTTTTTAAGCTAAGCAATTTTCGAGGACGAAAATTCTTTAAGTGGGGTAGATTGTAACTGTTGGTCCCGAGAGCACGTTCAGGTGTAGAGGGGGGGTGAATATACTTGAATCCGATTTTCTCAACTTTGAACACGAACAGTCCTGTTCAGGAAAGTGTCGTACTGAAAGAATTCAGCAGACCAAATAACTGTTCTGAATCGTGTTTGGCAAAGAGTCTGACTCTACTGAGATCTCCTAGCCGATCGAGTCGAATTCGGTATCGCAGAGATAGAGTTCAGTGGTGCAGAAATGTGTAGGCCCAAATCAGTTGAGTGGAAAACGTTTTATCAAGACAGTCTCAATTCAGCAGAAAAAACAGTTCAGTATGCTGAGACTTAGTTGTATGATTTCAAAGGATAATTTTCAGTATGAACAGTTAAAATCAATGCAACAGTAAATAAGAGAGCAAGCGAGAGACAGATTTTTAAACTGGTTCGGATACACAGGATCCTACGTCCACTGTCCCGAAAGGTCAGGAAGCTATTTATTATACTGAGTTAGTCTCAGTCAGCTTGTACACAGGACAAAGCCGCGTCTTGGAATTTATACTAAGCAAGTCTCAGTTTACAACGGTTATCAAACTAAAGTGTTTGACAAACTCTCCAACAATGAAGGAGTCATTTCACAATAAGGATTAGGTTCAAATATGAACTCCTTCGTCTAAGCTATGGATATGATCGGTTGAGCTTAGGGTTAGAGGGATAGGGAATGAGAATGTAGCTTCTAGAACGACGAACAGCTGAGTTTAGCTATGGGTTCGTGTAACGTCGTTTAGATACTAGAGGCTTGTACATCGGTTAAGCTTGGTTCCCTAAGAGCTAGATTGTAGTCTTTCGCCGGAGAAATATTCTTCGAGTTCTTGCGGAAGACTTAGGCTTTTTGATTTGCTCGTTGAATGCTCTGTGTTCTTGCATTTTTCTCTCGCTTTCTTAAATTTCGAATGATCCCTCTATGTATAGAGAAGAGTCTTGGAAAGATCCATTGGAGACGATCATTCCTTTCTCTCACTTTTGGTAGCTAACGGCTCTTTTGAAGTAGAGTGACAGTGTCCTTTCCCTCCTTTTCTGGAAAGTTGTTGACTTGCAGCTTTAGTAGGTATAGGACATGTGTCTGCTTGTCATTCGTCGAGGTTTTGCAGAGTAGTTGAGACAGAACAGACTTCGAGGCATAATGAAGCTGACTTCTCTCTTCCTTGTATTTGACTATGCTGATTGTCGTTCAAAAGATCTGATAGTTCAGAAGACTGTCTGCCGTTACTGAGTTTGATCCTGTAGAGAGTACTGAATTTACTCTACTGAAGGTCAGCTCTTAGTTCAGTGAACTACTCCTGCTGAGTTCAGTTCCACTGACTCCTTCGCATATCTTTGCTCCCGCTGAGTCCAAGATCTCACGAGTCTTCTACATCTGGTGCTGAGGCTAATAATCTACTGAACGCCTAAACCAGAGCAAAGTGTCTTCTGAGTCTGAACACTCAGAGACAAAAACAATTACAACGGAATGGTTCACCAATCAGATAGGGTTTTGGGATCTTCAAATCTTCAAACAAATTCAGAGCACGAGGCTACTGAGCTTCGGTCAGTTAAGATAGAATCATTTCCCACTAAGTATGACTGTGCTGAGGATAGAATCATCACCCAACAATTTCCCCCTATTTGATGATGCCAAAACCTAACAACATCTATGCTAACACTAAACTTCTCAGAAACAGAGCTCCTTACAATATTACAAGTAAGATCAGTGGAGTTGTTCTTTAAGTTCTAATCTACTGAGGGGATCAGGGCAGAAACAATTTCTCCCTAAACAACAATTTCCCCCGGAACAGCTAGTCTAACAGAATCTATCAAAGCAATCAACTGACAAGTAAATAAACGTGAGCGTGTGAGTCAGTAATCACTTCAGTGATTCTGAGTGTTAAGCATAATACAAACATGGCTATTTAGACAATAAGATATTGTCAGAGCCAAAAGATGTATATATGAATATGAAAGTTCAGTACAGTACATCTCTTGCTAAGCTAGGAAGATAAAGAAACTAAGACTAAGAACGCTTGTATTGCTTGATCCTGTCCATAAAGTTCTGCGATTGTGTCTCGGGAAGGAGCTGTCCATACATTCTGTAAGTATACTTTCTCAGTTTCAGATATTCAGCAAAGTCAGCTGGCTCATCTTCTTCAAGACCTCTGTGGGCGGCAGCATCCTTCACTTCTTTCTCTATTACTCCATAATGAACAGAATCATCAAGTCTTACGGGTGGTGGCGAGTGCAGGCTCAGGGACTTGGACAATGATATTCTCTTTCACAGCTTGTACCAGGTAGGCATATAAGTCTGGTTCAGTAATCCTCATCCATTCAACGTAGGCATCTGCCTTTGTCATGTTTGGCCAGAATCTCCAGAAATAGTTCCTCTTGATGAATTCTATCTTCTGTGATTCCCATCTCTGTGTAAACTGAGAAGGAATCCATTCATCCGTCCTAGGCCATCTTTGCATTTTCAGATCTGTTGGCTTCCTGAACCTTATATATTTATATGGAATGTCAGCTTTTGAAGGTACTCTCAGCCTGGCCTCTTGATCAGTACGGATTCTCAGTGCTTCAAGGTCTGCCATATGGATTCTCTGCCTCGCAGCCTGAATCTGTCTTGCCTCTTCTCCTCGGTATAGATACCTATCCATCTGAGCAAATGTAGCTTCAATCTCGGCATCTTGTTCCTTAGTTCTCGAGTAGGAGGGTTTGCGAGGCGACTGATCTTCTGAGTCAGCAGGGGTACTTGATTTTTCTTTGGACGTACCCTGCTTCTCAGTGTCCTGCTGTTGTTGCTGCTCCCTATCATCATCATCTTGAATTATCAGCTTTCTGGGAGGCAACCTAGTCGTTGTTGACTTCTTTCTGCCGCGAGCTGGGGCCTTTGTCTTTCCTTTGGAAGGCTTTACTTTAGGCTTGTTGGCTGCTTCAGCTTCGGCCAATTCCCTAGCTAGCTTCTCGTCAGCTGCTATCTGAGCCTCCTCTACAGCAGTAACTTATCTCTTTGATTTCTTTGCTGGAGGGGTCGGGAGTTTCAATACTTTCTTACCCTTGCCTTGAACAGGAGGTGGGAGAGGCGCCTCTTCCTCCTCTGAGCATCCTGCTCAGCATACTCAGCAACCTCCTTAATTATGTCAGTAGGAGTCTGGGTTGCATGAGTAGCTTGTTCTCTGGTTCCAGAGCCACTTGGGCCGGTCTCTGCTGTGCTCGCAGCTGAGACACCCTGGGCTTCACCAGTTGGTCTAGTAGCAGCTGTTGTCTAAGCTCTGCTTGCTTCAGCTACTGACCGTGTTTTCTTTCCTGACTTCAGTAGGGCTTCCCCCTTAGTTGATGTTGCAGTGGTTTTAATCAGGGTCAGCTTAGGGGCTGACTTATCCCCTTTTTCACATTTATCCCCATTTTCCCCCTTTTTGGCATCATCAATTACAGCCGGGGTAGGAGTGGATACTTGGAGATTGAGGCTTTTGTAGGAGGCTGACAACTCTTCGAGTTTGTCGTTGATCTTTGTCAGGGCCTCATGCAGCTCATTCCTCTCAGTAGCGAGTTCTTCTTTGTAGATTTTGTGAGAGAGGTCAGCTGCAACCTTAAAGTCATTCAGCTTCTCAGAAACCTTTCCTTTAAGGGCCTGTTGAATATTGTCGAGTCTGAGCTCAGTGGCCTGGGATTGGTTTGAGATTGATTCAGTATGGGAGGACTGAGTGGCCTTGAATTCTTCAAGCAGTTTGGCCTGTCCTTCCTAAATTATTCTGAGCTGATTATCAAAGTCCTTTTTCTGCTGTGCCAGCGCGTTAGAGACAATGGAGGAGACATCAGGGGCAGCTGATTGTGAAATGGAAGATCTCAGCCCCTGAAGCTCAGCGTTGGTGGCTTGAGCAGTTTGCTTCCATGTTTTGTGGATGGCTTTGGCGAGAGCCCTGTTCTGAGTTCCTTAGCTTTTTAGTGCCATAGCCATGGACTTTGAGCGTCGGCCTTTGGGGCTGGGCACTACTTCAAACGTTGATTTCAGCAAGAGCTGAGTAGGCTCTGCGGAAGTTGAAGTACCAGCCGCCGACTTCACAGGTCCAAGGATACTGAGTGGTAGTTCAGTAGGAGTGGGTGTATCCTTGTCCTGGGGTTGTTCCTTATCAGGTTTTCCGGGGCCTGAATCATGGGGTGGGTCCTGACCGTCGTGGTCCGACCCGTTTGAAGGGGCTGAGCCTGAAGCCTGCTGCCTATCATGTAGCAAGGCCAGCATTGCGGCTCTTAGGTCCTCCAGAGTGCCGAGGTCAGCAGGCTGTGAGTAGCCTATATGCTGCCTTATAACCAACTCCTCTTCATGCAGTTGCTCGCAGGTGTAGTGAAGAATGAGGCGTAGCTGATTGGGCCACTCCTGGAATCTTAAAAGCATATGGAGTCTGGCCTGTTTGGCAATAGTCACCAGATCAGAGTGGCCAGAAATCTCCGGTATATGCTCAACAATCTCTCGGAATGCTTGAGATAGAATGGTTGAAGCTTCCATTCCGACAGATTCCTCTTCAGATGCTGTCTCCGAGTCTTCAACATCTATTGGAGACAGCTGTTTCTCAGCAGATGGCATGCTGCTGAGTGGTTGAGCGTTGAGTGGACTGTCCAAGGTTTCTAAATTGCCGCTCTGGGCCTCTTCAGTCTGAACCCCTTGGTCCACTTCTACAGCTTGTTCAGTGGAGATGGCCTTCTCCACTGACTGAGTCTTCTCTGAGGACTCTGACTCATCAATCATCGCATCGATCGTCTCAGGATCGTTCGAGCGGTTTCAGCAGTAGCCTCTGGTCCTTCCTCGGATTCAGTAGGCACAGCAGGAATGCTTTTCTTCAGGCCCTTTGCCGGTGCCTTAGGAGTTTTTGCTTGAGGAAACCGTTTCTTTGTTGGCGTGGTCTTCTGAGGCGTCACCTGCTGAGCTGAGGGTCCTGTCCCTATCTCCTGAAGAGCAGCAGTTCTGTTGTGGAATCTGACCTTCTTCACATTAAAATATAGCTTGTTATCGAATGTGATTTGGTCATCTCCGCAGAAGTCTTGAATCATGACCGATAGCTTCAGTCCATATAGAAGCTTGCCTTTTGCGCTCAGCTTGCATGTTGCTTTGTCAAATTTGGCAGCTTGAGTCATGAACTCTCGGAGAAAGAACTCCGTCCAGTTAATCTTCGCTCTGTCATAGATCGCCATCATAAGCTGTACCTTGGGTCTCGATACTTGATCAAATGAACCCGCTTGGCTTGTCAGTAGCTGCGTCACAATGTACGCCAAGGCTCGGTACTGAGGCATCATACTATTCTTCGGGAAAGCGGCTCTGAACGCTGTGGGCTTTCCCCAGAAGATTGATAGGTAGTCGTCTATCATATCGTCGTTATATCCGACGGTGCTGACTCCTTCAGCAGGTAGACGAAGCTCCTCTTCAGTGCCTCCTTAATAGACATCCGCTTTAGTTGCATAGAAGCATCGCCGATAGAGTGAATTGCAAATCTTCCAATGATGTCGCCAGACACCGAGTCTGAGTTGAGATAGATCTCAGACACCTGTCTCGGAAGGAAGAACGTTGGCTTCCTTGAGAGAAATCCTTCCAGACCCGATTCTCTAAGGGCAGCGAAGATTTTGTCCATGAACTCGAGATCGCAGGCGTCGAATTCCATGACTGGTTCGCACCAGACACGGTCTTTATCCAGGATTTCCTGCATGTTCTCTGGAACGGTGACTGAAATGTTTGTACTTGCCATTATATCTGTTACAAGAGAACTCTATCAGTATCGATTTTAATAAAACAGTCTGTATAGCGATTCTGAAAAGAGAAAATAAATTATTGTAACATATCTAATATCATACCGATGAGAAATCTGATCGTTTAAGAAATATGCAAGAGGGGTTTGCAAAAAAAAATTTAGATTTTTCGGAGTTAAGGATTTGAAGTATGCTAATGGCGGTTTCTAAGATATGATCGAAAAATATATATCAAGGTGAAGATTAACAATTATCGATCAATGGCCTAGTTTAAAATAGCTTTTATGAGATGGACGGTCAAGATTAAAAAGGTCTATTATAGGTAATGATCAAATTTGCCGCCTAAGTCAAAAGCCAGTTGTAACTTGCCTAAGTAGCAACTATGATACGACATGCATTAAATGCGTGGCAGAGTTCAGCATAGTTATGCATGGAATGTCGTGCATTAAATGTAAGTCGTTAATATTAAATGACAATCCTTGAGATATTAAATACGATGCTGATTCTGAGCAATAAATGCATATTACAGTTCTATTAGATACTACTGAGTAGAGATACGCAAACCTATCAGCTGAACATCGTAGTCAGCTGATACCTCGTGTAGATGGTTATTATCTCTACGTACTGAGTTTACTCAGTAGTGAGAGTGAACATTCCTCCTTACTGAATGCTCCTCTCCTGAAACCTTTTACTGACTGGAGTCAGTAGGATTCAGCAGACCTAGCTCTACTGAAAGTTCTCTGAATCTACATTCAGCTAGAGGCTTGGTCAGTATATCAGCCCTTTGTCGATCAGTGTGGATCTTCTCCATCCTGATATCCTTCTTTTCGACATGGTCACGAATGAAGTGATGTCTGATGTCCACGTGCTTGCATCTTGTGTGAAGTACAGGGTTCTGAGTGATTGCAATGGCACTGGTACTGTCGCAGAAGATAGGCACTTCATTCTGAATGACGTCATAGTCTCGTAGCTGCTGTCTCAGCCAAAGGATTTGGGCGCAGCAACTTCCGGCAGCCATGTATTCAGCTTCAGTAGTTGACGTGGCTACTGAGTGTTGTTTCTTTGAAAACCATGAGATCAGCTTACTGCCAAGGAACTGACACGTTCCTGAAGTTGACTTTCGGTCAATTCTACACCCTGCATAGTCAGCATCAGAGTAACCAGTTAGTTCTATATTATCATCAGCTGGATACCATAAACCCATGTCAGGTGTTCCTCTGAGATAGCGGAGAATCTTCTTTGCTGAGTCCATGTGACTCTGCTTTGGATTCGTCTGAAATCGAGCACAGACACCTACAGCATAAGTTATATCAGGACGAGTAGCTGTTAAATATAATAAAGAACCAATTATAGCACGAAATTCAGTTTGGTCTACTGATACTCCCTCCTTATCAAGATCAATTTTCATGTTTTTGTTTATCGGGATCTTGATAGGTTTGCCGGATGTGCAACCGAATCTTTTGATGAGGTCTCGAGTGTATTTGCCTTGATTAATGAACGTCCCTTTTTCAGATTATTTCACTTGGAAACCGAGGAAGTAGTTCATTTCTCCCATCATTGACATCTCGAATTTATCCTTCATCATCTTTTCAAATTGTTGGCACATGATGACATTCTTAGATCCAAATATGATGTCATCTACATAGATCTGCACAAGTAGTAGATCGTCTTCCAGTCGAATGTTGAATAGAGTGCGGTCTACTGTGCCTTTCTGAAAACCTTTCTGAAGAAGAAACTCAGATAGGGTATCGTACCAAGCCCTGGGTGCTTGTTTTAACTCATATAGAGCATTTCTGAGTCTATACACCTGATGTCCCTGCTGAAAGTCGGGCGGTTGTTCCACGTAGACTTCTTCTTTCAGTACGCCGTTCAGGAACGCAGATTTCACATCCATTTGATAGACTCTGAATCTTTGATGTGTTGCGTAGGCCAGGAATAGTCTAATTGCCTCCAATCTTGCAACTGGAGCAAAAATCTCATCGAAATCTATTCCCTCAGCTTGACAGTAGCCTTTTGCCACGAGTCTTGCTTTGTTCCTTACTATGACGTTGTTTTCATCCCGCTTGTTCTTGAAGACCCATTTTGTTCCAATAACATGTTGATGCCGGGGTCTATCAACAAGCTCCCAAACGTCGTTTCTCGTGAACTGATTCAGCTCCTCCTACATAGCTATGATGCATCCTCAATCGTCTGAGGTTCGTCAGTAGACAAGAAGCAGGAATATAAGGCGCTTTCTCCTTGACAGAATCTGGATCTGGTCTTTACTCTTGCTGAGGGATCTCCAATAATCGGATCGCGGCGGTGTGAGCGTCCAGCCACGATCTACGATGTTTTAGTTCCTCATCTGAAATTTGTTCAACACAGATAGTAGGCGAGTTAGGCATTTCAGTTGTACTATTCTGAGATTGAAGCATTTCAGTAATGAGAGTGTGATCTACTGAGTCACCAGGTTCAGGGACATTCAGCTCAGGAACATTAATAGATGTTCCCCCTGAGTTGTTATTCTCAGTAGTGGTCTCGATTACCTCCGGGTTTCTTCATCGACTCGAGTTACACAGGGATTGATTCCGTTCGGGAGAATCAATCGGCTCGCCTACATTTACTGCTGGTTGAGATTCAGTAGACTTGTTTTCAGATTCCTCATCTGAATCATCATCCCAACAAAGTTGGATCTTCTTGACTTCGTCTTTTAGGCTTAGATCCTGTAGTTGTTTACTGATGTCCTCAGATTCAGAATTAGAGTTATTGCTCCTGTCTTCAGTAGCAAACTCATTAAAAACAACATGAGGGCTTTCCTCCACGCAAAGGGTTCGATAGTTGAATACTCTAAAAGCTTTGCTGACCCGAGAGTATCCTAAGAATACTCCCTGATCTGACTTGCTATCAAAAGTTTTCAGCTGATCTTTCCCATTATTGTGGATAAAGCACGAGCACCCAAAAATATGGAAATAGGATAGAGAAGGTTTCCTGCTGTTCCATAGTTCATATGGTGTTCTCTTATGTTACTTTGTCAGTAGAGAACGGTTCTGAGTGTAACAAGCAGTATCAGTGGCTTCTGCCCAGAATTTGGCTGGGAGTCCTGAGTCTGCGAGTAGAGTTCTAGCTGCTTCTTTGAGAGTTTCTGTTCTTCCGTTCAGCAACTCCATTTTGTTGGGGTGTGCGTGCAGCCGATCTCTCATCCTCTATTCCTTCTGCTTTGCAGAACTCCTCCATCATAGAATTAAGGAACTCAGTTCCTCTGTCAGAACGGATTTTGATAATTTTGGTGTTCTTCTCGACACTGAGCCTTTTCAGAAGCCTTGGTAACTCTGTTTTGACGTCAGACTTGTTGGCAATGAATATGACCCAAGTGTAGCGCGAGTAGTCATCGATGACCACTAAAGCATATTTCTTGCCTCTGATCGTCACTGGAGAGACTGGACCGAACAAATCCATATGTAGCAGCTGAAGGATTCCATCAGTGGAAGGAGATGGAACAGGTGGATTTTGATTCCTTGTTTGCTTTCCCTTCAGACATGCTTCACACTGAGTGTCTTTGCTGAATACTTCATCCGGCAGTCCCCTTGCTAGAGTGTTTCTTGCTAGTTTGTTGAGCGTTTTGAAGTTGAGATGGCTGAGTCTTCTGTGCTATAGCCACCCCGTTCGGTTGTCGTTTTTCGCCAACAGACAAGCTTCAGGTTAAGCTGAGTTCCAGTCAGCCACATATATGTTCTTTTTGCGCGAACCTGATAACACTATTTTCCCTGTGGATTTATCAATGACATCACAGAAACCAGCGTCAAATATCACTTTATTCGAGTTATCACAAAATTGACTAACAGAGAGAAGGTTATGCTGAAGTCCTTCAACATATGATACTCGAGGAACTGTGGCAGTTCCAATGCTGAGTGTTCCGAATCCTCTTGTGTAGCCTTTAACGTTGTCTCGAAACTCGATTCCGGGTCCTTCTTGATTGTATAATTCTTGGTAGGTTCCTTTGGTACGTCATGTGTCTTGAGCATCCGTCGTCCACATACCAAGGATCTTTGTGCACTCGCAAAAACAAATTATATTCGGGTACCCTTTATTCTTGATTTTGGGTCCTTAGATGTTAGTTTTAGTAACCCAAATCGTCTAACGACCCCGGTGGTCTCGGCACGGTTTCTTTCCACTTGAGTCAACATATTTGACCACTTGGACCGGTCGTTGCTGACTTCTTAGGCTTTTCTCGGTTCGGGAGTCCGGATCTTCCGGACCGGTGGATCGTTCCGACCTTTGCCTTTTGTGCGATCTTCTTCTTCTTCTGACTCTTTGATCCTCTTCTGACTATAGGATCATAATAATATGAGCTGGATGTGTCAGCTGAGGTGGTCCATACTGATCAGCCCACTTTGGCTTGCTGGTTCCCCCTTGACTGAACTGGGGTGTTTTGGTACTGATCTTTTGGTCAGATTGCTGACGTGTAGGATGAGGTGCTGTCATCTTTTGTTTATTCCTTGCTAAGGGGTTCAGAATATTTGCATTCATTGTCTCCCCTTTAACAAATCTATCAGCAAGTCGCACTTCTGAGTGTACTGGGGTAGATGAGGAAGCTCCTTGCCTGAAACCAAGTCCTTCCTTGCAGTGCTTAGGCTTGTTGCTTGCTAGCATAGCCTCCAGCTTCTTTTCAGCGCCCATGTACCGCTCAGTCATCAGGTTCCTCCAGACACCATCACTTTTCTTTAGTGTGTCGTGCTCGGTCTGAAGTCCTGATAGTTGTTGCTTCAGTAGACTTAGTTCAGTATCTTTCTGAGTTAAGTCCTTGGTCAGAACTGAGATCTGATCTTCTTGATGCTGAGACTTGGCCAACAGAGAGTTTATCTTCTCCCTGAGTCTCAACATAAGTCCTTCAGACTCAGTAGAGACCTGACTCTCCTGAGAAAGTCTCTGATTCTCCACTTTCAGGGTATCCAATTCCTGAAGAGTCTTACTTGAGTCAGACTCATCTCGAATACGTTCGTCAATCAGTTCTTCGTATGCGATCGTGACGTCCAAATTCTCATCTGCACCTGAAACA
The DNA here is from genome assembly GCA_028984105.1 of Lavandula angustifolia. NCBI lineage: Eukaryota > Viridiplantae > Streptophyta > Magnoliopsida > Lamiales > Lamiaceae > Lavandula > Lavandula angustifolia. Next base: position 19,764,044 of record CM054806.1, on the reverse strand, counting down.
GTGTCGTGTGTGTAGTGTGAAGAGGAGTTAAATGGTTTATGATAATTTACCTCATCCTCTTTTCCTGCCATTAGGCACTTTTCAGTAGCTTCTTCAGATTCATGCTCTAGGGCCATGAAAGCTGCTCCATCATCAGATGAATCCATAAAGGAGCCGACTTCTTCTGAGTCGTTTGAGATTTTGCCAGCTATGTATGCTTGTCTTTTCTTGGCAAATTTCTCTCTCCTTGCTTTACGTGATGCACGTTCAGCACTACTGAGCTTAGGACAGTCATACTGATAGTGTCTTGACTTTTTGCAGTTGTAGCAAGTGATGACTCTTTCTTCTCTGCTTTCGCTGTCTTTAGATGGAGCTGAGTCATCCCTCTTTCTGCATTCAGAAGACTGTGAGTCAGGAGTGCGCTTTTGTGTGTATTCAGACTTACCTTTTGTTTCTCGATAGGCTTTAGTCACTTTTCTGCGCCTCTCCTTCTCCTTCTGATATTTTACAGCGAGCAGCGCGTACTTCTGAGCTAAACTTCCTTCTTGTATGTCAGTTATTGAAGGTTCAGTTTTGCTTGACGCGGGAGATGTTGTGCTGACTGATGCCTTGAAAGCATGGTCTTGAAAGCATGGTCAATTTTGGTGTCAGCTTCAGCTTTCTGCTTCAATTGAGGTCTGTTAAACTCGAATTCCTCTGCTTGAAGTTCTGAAAAGATATGGTCAGGAGTAACAATATCTAAGTCAGAATGGCGTAATAATGTAGCAAAAGGAGTCAAATGACCGTCTGGCAGTGCCCTCAGTATCTTGAGATTCATCTCTCGGTTGGAGAATGTCTTTCCCAGCCCGTTGATGGAGTTCATCAGATATCTGACATTTAGATCTTCTATTTTGTCACCAGGCATGAGAGACAAGCTCTCCAGCTTTTGGAGTTCCAGCGCAAGTTTGTTGGCTTTGATCTTCTGAGTCCCCCGACTCAGTAGCGCTAGAGCATCCCAGAGTTCCTTAGCTGTCTTGCATTCCTGAACCCTGCCGAGATAAGAATCACTTAAGGTGGGTAGTATGGCATTCCTGGCGACTCGGTCTAAGTTATGAAGTTTCTTCTCCTCATGGGTGAAGAGACTTCTGTCCTTGGGAATCTTCTTTCCGATCACCATTCCTCCTCCAGCTGTTTGATCCTGAGTTACGACACTATCTATCATATGAACGATAGGTCCTTCCTCAAGTACTTCGGTCATGCTATCGTGGAGGGAGGTCAGATGAGCCTCCATTCTGACCCGCCATACACCATAGTTCTCTACTGAGAACATAGGCACCATCCTTATACCTGACATATCAGCCATGAAAGATAATGATATGAATGTAGAATGATATGCAGTGAAAACGTTTTTTCGGATCCGTTCAAGTAGACCAGTTTCAAGATAACAAGAGTCTTATAGAACTCCTGCTCTGATACCAATTGTTGGTCCCGAGAGCACGTTCAGGTGTAGAGGGGGGGGGGGTGAATACACCTGAATCCGATTTTCTCAACTTTGAACACGAACAGTCCTGTTCAGGAAAGTGCCGTACTAAAAGAATTCAGCAGACCAAATAGCTGTTTTGAATCGTGTTTGGCAAAGAGTCTGACTCTACTGAGATCTCCTAGCTGATTGAGTCAGAATTCAGTATCAGCAGATAGAGTTCAGTGGTGCGGAAATGTGTAGGCCCAAATCAGTTGAGTGGAAAACATTTTATCAAGACAGTCTCAATTCAGCAGAAAAAACAGTTCAGTATGCTGAGACTTAGTTGTATGATTTTAAAGGATAATTTTCAGTATGAACAGTTAAAATCAATGCAACAGTAAATAAGAGAGCAAGCGAGAGACAGATTTTTAAAGTGGTTCGGATACACAGGATCCTACGTCCACTGTCCCGAAAGGTCAGGAGGCTATTTATTATACTAAGTTAGTCTCAGTCAGCTTGTACACAGGACAAAGCCGAGTCTTGGAATTTATACTGAGCAAGTCTCAGTTTACAACGGTTATCAAACTAAAGTTTTTGACAAACTCTCCAACAGTGAAGGAGTCCTTTTACTATAAGGATTAAGTTCAAATATGAACTCCTTCGTCTAAGCTATGGATATGATCGGTTGAGCTTAGGGTTAGAGGGATAGGGAATGAGAATGTAGCTTCTAGAACGACGAAAAGCTGAGTTTAGCTTTGGGTTCGTGTAACGTCGTTTGGATACTAGAGGCTTGTATATCGGTTAAGCTTGGTTCCCTAAGAGCTAGATTGTAGTCTTTCACCGGAGAAATATTCTTCGAGTTCTTGCGGAAGACTTAGGCTTTTTGATTTGCTCGTTGAATGCTCTGTGTTCTTGCGTTTTTCTCTCTCTTTCTTAAATTTCGAATGATCCCTCTATTTATAGAGAAGAGTCTTGGAAAGATCCGTTGGAGACGATCATTCCTTTCTCTCACTTTTGGTAGCTAACGGCTCTTTTGAAGTAGAGTGACAGTGTCCTTTCCCTCCTTTTCTGGAAAGTTGTTGACTTGCAGCTTTAGTAGGTATAGGACAGGTGTCTGCTTGTCATTCGTCGAGGTTTTGCAGAGTAGTTAAGACAGAACAGACTTCGAGGCATAATGAAGCTGACTTCTCTCTTCCTCGTATTTGACTATGCTGATTGTCGTTCAAAAGATCTAACAGTTCAGAAGACTATCTGCCGTTACTGAGTCTGATCCTGTAGAGAGTACTGAATTTACTCTACTGAAGGTCAGCTCTTAGTTCAGTGAACTACTCCTGCTAAGTTCAGTTCCACTGACTCCTTCAAGATATCTTGCTCTGCCGAGTCCAAGATCTATGAGTCTTCTACATCTGGTGCTGAGGCTGATAATCTACTGAACGCCTAAACCAGAGCAGAGTGTCTTCTGAGTCTGAACCCTCAGAAACAAAAACAATTACAACAGAATGGTTCACCAATCAGATAGGGTTTTGGGATCTTCAAATCTTCAAACAAATTCAGAGCACGAGGCTACTGAACTTTGGTCAGTTAAGATAGAATCATTTCCCACTAAGTATGACTGTGCTGAGGATAGAATCATCACCCAACAGTAACGACCCGAAATTTTCAATATAAAATGCATTGCATATCTATTCTTTAAGACCAGCTAAGTCACCGAGATCTTGGTTCCCCACTAAGGTCGGTTGAATTAAATATGTTGTTAGTAGGTTTGATACTTATGTTTTGAGAAAATGAATGGGTTTTGGCAAATATGTTAGATTAAACTTGATGCTTTACACAAAAAATATCGATTTTATAAGTAATAGTAATCGCAAATATTTTATATTTGTGAAAATTGTTACACGAACTGTTTTTCCTTTATTTTTCCATCGCGTCCAGATGACCATGTCTCTCTATGGGCGTGAGGGCGTGACAAAATGGCATCAGACCATGATCTCGGCTCATTGGTCAAAAGTAATTTTTGAGATCAGAATGTCTAGACTTGTACACGCTGAGCAATGTTAAACAATTCATCAAAGATAAATCGGAATTTCATTATGTATTCATCAACAGGGAGATCTCCCCTCTTCAAAGTATGGAGTTGAAACCAAAGATTCACGGCTTTGGCTATGGAGTGAGTTTGAAAGAGTTTTCAAATTCACTTCCACAACTGTGCAGCCAGCCGTGGAACATCGGCCAATATACCCTAGCATAGTAGGTGAAATTGAAGACGAAATCCATTCAAACAAAAAATGATTGACGAAGCCAACCGAGATAATGAGGATTTGGAGTAGGTTTAGTAGCAGGAGAAATTGGAGGCAAAAATTGCTCCAGATGAGTTTGATGTAAGAGGATGTCTTCGAAACAATAAGCACCAACTGTGGCAAGAACTTGACTACTTGGGTCTTCCAAAATGTGTAACTAGTCTTATCTAACTTGATAGTAAGAGGATGAATCAGAGGTAAGACAACAGCAGTAGCATCACTAGCTATTGATTTCAACAATCAAGTAAAATAATTGAGATCTACATAGATTTGATATAAATTCAGATCTGAGAGGAGAGCAGGTCGAAGAGAAACAAGGATCTGAACCACAAAACAACTGAACAGAATCAGAGAAAACGTTGAGAAGGAAGAAAACTTATCCAGAGTTTGCCGGAAAATGATCGACCGCCGGTGGAAAAATGAGCCACCTCCAGCGAGAAGGTTCGAGAACCTAGCAAATGATACCATGTTGAATATGAATTGATAAAATGAGAAGTGTATTTCTCATTCATTGAGCAAGAGAATATATACATGAGTAAAGGAGGGAGAGGCGGTTATGATGGAGACGTCATCATAACTGCTCTGAACTAATTGACAGAATTTTTATTAATTAATCTCTAATATGAGCACATTTAAATGAGGTTATATATGCATCTTAAAAGTAAGGCACGTCCACCAGACACCTGGCTGTAACGCACAAGCAAGTCTACTGTTCGTTGCGCATTTACGTAAAAATGATCAAAATTCAAGAGGCATTTATCTGTCAAGAAAGTCATTGCTAATCATTAGAATAGTTAAGCCACATTTCTTGAAAATAAATTATTAGCATACAATTCAAATGCTAATCTATACAGCTAGTAATATTGCCTTTGATTTACTTTTACGTGATTTATTTACGAGGAAGGACCATAAAAGTATGCACATAATCAAATCCACAAATAATATCATTATTAAGTATTCAATTTGTCCACTGTACAAGACAAAATCATCATTATGTGAGCAAGTTGGCAGTTTGCTAATTAACTAATCATAATATATATGGAGGATTTGGACATAAAGTAATTAATAAATCTACCACGGAAATTGGAGTGTTTGTAGGTCGTTGTCCCGGTTGGATGTGGTCCAAATATTTCATAAACAATATAATTAATCAAGTTCCCTTAGATATGGACCGATACTTTTCTGTAAGATAAAATATTGCTAATAAGATTAATTGATTAAAAAAATAGTGATATCAAATCCACCGCATAACTATATATGATATAGCTATTATGTTTCACTATGAGTATCTAACTATCCAATCGTTTTTATAATGTCGATGTAAAGACAATAGGAGAATTATGTATTGGGGTCGAGCTTCACAATTTCGGATCCATATATCATCCTTATAGATCGAGCCTGCTACGTAAATTAGCTTACGGCAGATCTCCCTAACTTGTTAATAATAATAATAATAATAATAATAATAATAATAATAATAATAATAATAATAATAATAATAATAATAATAATAATAATAATAATAATAATAATAATAATAATAATAATAATAATATGTAAACATTGTATATACAAAAAAATGATAACGTTCGTCTTGAATTAGTTATGAAAACATGCATAAATACAAACGGTGTTTCTGTTATCAGATTCTTCACTTTAAAATTAAAATTCACTTTGGGTACGTTTTTTGATTGGCAATATGATTATGGATAAAATGATTTAATAAATGACTAAAATTAAAACCCGTACCAGTACCAAGACAACGATCCGTCAAAGAAATCAGTACCAATAAAATTGAAATTTAATGAAAGACTAGATTTTGAAATGAACATACAGTATTCGTTCGATAACAAAGTAGAAATTAAATTCTCTCTAACCACAAAAATTAACAACGACAACCCAAAACGTCATAATTTTTTCTTCAAATTGATCTGTATTTACGACAATAAATACATACATAGAAACTTCACGTTTCTACAGCAACAAAACTTTTAAAACAATAGATTTACTTATACTCATAATTGATCCAATGCAATTAAATACTAATAACCTTTGCACGAATATGAGAAGAACTTTAATCACAGTTCTATTAGAGAATTGAATGAAGACTCGATGTCTGTTTCGCCGCTGAAGCCACCCATAAAGGCAAAACCCAGAGCAATTATTAAGGAGGCCAAAATATTCGCTGTCGGCTTTGAGGTGAAAGGGGCGTTACTGTTATAATCCATGAATTCGAGTTTTGTCTCACGATATTTAGCAAAATGTAGAAGAAAAATGGCGGACAAAACGAGAAGAAATTGAGAATTTCATATCCGGAAAAATTAGATCTGATACTATTGGGATTATTGGGCCCGAAAACAATTGAGCCCATTAAACATTTAATCCTTAGCCCACTATTGAATTAAATAAGTGGCCCATTTCAATGTTTTGCTACTTCTATTATTAAAGAGGATAGAGCAGACGTGATTTGAGTTAGTGAGTCAGAAGACAAATTTCAGAAACAAGTCAGAAGCGGAACACAGACGAGGGAAAAACAGAGGGGAGAAAAGAGAAGAAGGGTTTGAGAATTGGCCATCCATTTCTTCTCCGATTGGTCTGAAATTTCAGAGGTTGATTCGTGGAAGCGAGTTCTTCGATTTGATCTGATTAGATTGTTGAAAATCTTCTCCGGAGCTTCCATAGGAAAGTCTACTTCTCCTCATATTTTGTTCCTAAGAATTCGAAATTCTTAGAAGATTATTGTTGTTTGCTTGGTGATATTGTTTGGTGGTTCCCCTACTTGTGATAGGGAGAAAAACTGTGTAATTGGAATTACATAGTGAAGTTTTTCTGGACAAGAGTCCCGTGGTTTTTACCCTTGATTTGAGGGGTTTTCCACTTAAAATTCTCGGTGTTAATTTGCTTGATTTATTCCGCGTTTATAGTCCATATTTTCGAATTGTGTTTAAATACACTACATTGGTATCAGAGCAAGGTTGTTGCAGAAAATATGGAAGGGAGCAGTGGGTCTATGATCAAATTAACTTCTGAGAATTATTCAATATGGAAGCCCATGATGGAGGATTTACTTTATTGCAAAGAATTGTACGATCCGGTGGAGGGTTTAAAATCTAAACCCAAAGAGACATCTGATGCGGATTGGAAGAAGCTTGGAAGAAAAACAATTGGTACAATACGCCAATGGGTTGACTTGAGCGTATTCCATCATGTAGCTAAGGAGACAGATCCAAGTGTTCTGTGGACAAAGCTTCAAGAGCTTTATGAAAGAAAAAATGCACAAAACAAGACTTTTGTGATTAGAAGATTGGTAAATCTGAAGTACAAGGATGGAAATTCAGTAGCGGAGCACTTGAATATATTTCAAGATTTGGTGAATCGACTTTCTACAATGGAGATTGTATTTGATGATGAAATACAAGCCTTATTTCTTTTGAGTTCTTTCTTGGGATAGGCTGGGAGACAATGGTGATTACACTTAGTAATACAGCTCCTAATGGGAAGTTATCATTGAACATTGTCAAAGAAAGGATGTTCAATGAAGAGACGAGAAGAAAGCAGAGTGGAACGAGTTCTTCTCAAGTTTTAATGACAGAGAACCAAGAGAAAGGCAAAGACAGAGGTAGAAGCAAGAGTAGAGGACCCAAATGGCATGGGAAACCAAAAGAGAGATCCAAGTCAAGAGAAAGAATCAAGTGTTGTCATTGTGGTGGAGCAAATCACATAAAAAGAAATTGCAGGCTACTGAAGAAAGAACAAAATGAGCAACATCAGAAAAGTTCAGATGATGCAAATTCATCCAACATTGTTACACACAGATGCCACGAAGAAGAGTATAAGGTTGCCATGAGTAATACGGATATATGTTGCCATGTGGAGGATGAGAATGTTGAATGGGTATTAGATTCAGGAGCTTCTCATCACTGTAGTCCGAAGAGAGAGATCTTCACGAGCTATCGAGCTGGAAACTTTGGCCAGTTGTATATGGGAAACAAGAGTGTTGCTCCAGTCGTTGGAATTGGTGATGTAACTGTTGAAACTGATTTGGGATGCACACTGACACTGAAGAATGTGAGACATATTCCAGAACTGCGCCACAACTTAATTGCAGTTAATGTCCTTGACAAAGAAAAGTATGAGAACAGATTCAAGGATGAAATATGGAAACTTCTTAAGGGTTCCATGTTGGTTTGCAAGGGGAAGCTTTGCTGCACTTTGTACAGAACAAAGCTCAAGATAAAACGAGATCAGTTAAATGTTACTGAAGATGATTCATCACCAAATTTGTGGCATAGGAGGCTGGGACACATTGGCGAGAAGGGATTGCAACACTTGGCCAAACAATCATTGATTCCCACGTTGCAAGGTAAATCACTCAATCCTTGTGATTATTGTTTATTTGGTAAACAAAATAGAGTTTCTTTTCGTACACATTCTAAACGAAAAGAACAATTATTGGAACTAATACATTCTGATGTTTGTGGCCCGCTTGAGGTGGATTCTTTGGGCGGTAATAGGTATATTGTTACCTTTATTGATGATGCTTCACACAAGACTTGGGTTTACTTCCTCAAGAGCAAGGGGGAGGTATTTGAGAAGTTCAAGATATTCCACGCCATGGTTGAGAGACAAACTGGAAAGCTGTTGAAGTGTTTGCGAAGTGACAATGGCGGTGAGTACACTTCAAAAGAGTTCAGAGACTATTGTTCTCGGCATGGGATTAGACATGAGAGGACAGAGCCTGGCACTCCTCAACATAATGGTGTAGCTGAAAGAATGAACAGAACCATTATGGAGAAGGTAAGAAGCATGATGAGAATGGCTAAGTTACCTAAGCCATTTTGGGGAGAAGCTGTATTGACTGCCTGCTACGTGATCAACCGATCCCCTTCAGCTTCTTTGGAGTATGACATTCCCGAAAGAGTTTGGAGTGGGAAGAAAGTCTCTTATTCCCATTTGAAAGTATTTGGATGCAAATCATTCATGCATGTACCAAAGGAGTAGAGGAGCAAACTAGATAGCAAAGCTACTCCATGTATCTTTGTTGGATATGGAGATGAAGAATATGGATACAGACTTTGGGATCCAAAGAAGAAGACAATTGTTCGTAGCAGAGATGTTGTATTCCATGAACATGAGACCATGGAAGAACTGGAAAATAAAGAGAAGGATATGGAGATGCCCAGAGGCATTGTTGATATGGCACCGCAACAAGTTCCTACTACCATTACTGATGATAGTAGAGAAGAGACGGATATTGATGATGAACAAGTTGAAAATGGTGAGCCAAATGTGAATGATCAAGAACCAGGTGAAGATGAACAAGAAGAACCACTACTAGATGATCAAGAAGGAAATGAAGATGAGCTACCACTTAGAAGATCCAACAGAGAGAGTCGACCATCAACAAGGTACCCTAGTTCCACTTATGTGTTGATTAGTGATGAGGGGGAGCCTGAAAGCTTTGAAGAGGTGCAAACTCTCAAAGACAAAGAAAGCTGGATTGATGCCATGCAGGATGAGATGGACTGTTTGGAAAAGAATGGTACTTATGAATTGGTTGAGTTGCCAAAAGGCAAGAGAGTACTACATAATAAATGGGTCTTCAAGCTGAAGAAAGATGGTGACAAGATAGTCAAGTACAAAGCACACCTAGTAGCAAAAGGGTTCAAACAGAATAAAGGAATTGACTTCGAAGAGATCTTTTCACCTGTGGTAAAAATGAGCTCTATTAGAATTGTTCTGAGTTTAGCAGCTAGTATGAATCTAGAGATCGAACAACTTGATGTTCGAACTGCATTCCTGCATGGGGACTTAGATGATGAAATTTACATGAATCAGCCTAAAGGGTTTGAGGTCAAAGGGAAAGAGAAACTGGTTTGCAAACTGAAGAAGAGCTTATACGGCCTGAAGCAAGCTTCAAGACAGTGGTATATGAAGTTTGATTCTTTTATGACCAGCCAGAGTTATACAAGAACGAGTTCAGATCACTGTGTTTATGTGAAACACTTTCCCGGAGGTAATTTCATTATCTTGTTGTTATATGTTGACGATATGCTCATTGTGGGACAGGATATTGGTATGATTGGCAAGTTGAAGAAAGAGTTGTCAAAAGCCTTTGACATGAAGGATTTAGGTCCAGCCAAGAAGATCTTGGGAATGGAGATTATTCGTGACAAGAAAGCTAAGAAGTTGTGGTTGTCACAGGAGAAGTATATTGAAAGAGTGCTTGAAAGGTTCGACATGAAGAACTGTAAATCTGTTAGCACGCCACTTGCTAATCACCACAAGTTGAGTAAAAACTCATGCCCCACAACTGAAGCAGAATGAGAAAAGATGTCAGCAGTTCCCTATTCCTCTGCAGTAGGTTCTCTGATGTATGCAATGGTGTCAACAAGACCTGACATAGCTCATGCAGTGAGTTTTGTGAGTAGATTTCTTTCCAATCCAAGAAAAGATCATTGGGAAGCTGTGAAGTGGATATTCAGATACTTAAGAGGAACTTCAAAGTTGTGTTTAAGCTTTGGTGGTATAAAGCCAACTCTTGAAGGGTATGCAGACTCCGACATGGGAGGTGACCTTGATGGAAGAAAATCCACTTCTGGACACTTGTTCACTTTGGCAGGGGGAGTTGTTTCGTGGCAGTCCAAACTGTAGAAATGTGTTGCTTTATCTACCACAGAGGCAGAGTATATTGCAGCTAATGAAGCTGGAAAAGAGTTGTTGTGGATAAAGAGATTCTTGCAAGAGCTGGGGCTTAAGCAAGAAAAATATGTCGTCTATTGTGATAGCCAAAGTGCTATAGACTTGAGCAAGAATTCAATGTATCATTCTCGGACGAAGCACATTGATGTGAGATACCATTGGATTAGATCGGTGTTGGAGAAACATTAAATGCAGTTGGAGAAAGTCCACACCGATGACAATACGGCAGACATGTTGACTAAAGTGGTGACAAAGGAGAAGCACCAGAAATGCGTCGGATTGTCCGGCATGGATTCCAAGTAATCACTTGAGGTATGATACCTTCCTCCAATTATTTCGGGAGGGGGAGATTGTTGGGATTATTGGGCCCGAAAACAATTGAGCCCATTAAACATTTAATCCTTAGCCCACTATTGAATTAAATAAGTGGCCCATTTCAATGTTTTACTACTTCTATTATTAAAGAGGAGAGAGCAGACGTGATTTGAGTTAGTGAGTCAGAAGACAAATTTCAGAAACAAGTCAGAAGCGGAACATAGACGAGGGAAAAACAGAGGGGAGAAAAGAGAAGAAGGGTTTGAGAATTGGCCATCCATTTCTTCTCCGATTGGTCTGAAATTTCAGAGGTTGATTCGTGGAAGCGAGTTCTTCGATTTGATTTGATTAGATTGTTGAAAATCTTCTCCGGAGCTTCCATAGGAAAGTCTACTTCTCCTCATATTTTGTTCCTATGAATTCGAAAATTCTTAGAAGATTATTGTTGTTTGCTTGGTGATATTGTTTGGTGGTTCCCCTACTTGTGATAGGGAGAAAAACTGTGTAATTGGAATTACATAGTGAAGTTTTTCTGGACAAGAGTCCCGTGGTTTTTAACCTTGATTTGAGGGGTTTTCCACGTAAAATTCTCGGTGTTAATTTGCTTGATTTATTCCGCGTTTATAGTCCATATTTTCAAATTGTGTTTAAATACACTACAGATACAAAGTCTACTTCCATTTATATTGTGCCACTCCAACTAACTAACTACTAAGGAAACGTGTATGAGTTGTTAACAACTTCATTAGTCAAACACGTCTCTTTTAGTGACCCTACGATTTCAGTTATTAGCAATAGATCGAACGGCTGTGACTCATCTTCTTGCCACTGAGATAACAGACATAACAGACTCCTTCTTCTCCTTGAAACCGAATCAAACAACTCCTTGAAACCGAATCGATCCATGAGTGAGAATCTCTCAACACCCCCCCTCAAGATGGAGCCGATGTATGTCAACGAGCCCCATCTTGGACAATAGCTGCTTAAAACGCGGACCGGGCAAAACTTTCGTAAACAAATCTGCTGGTTGCTGTGAGGTAGAAATAGAAGTAGGAGTGAGGAAACCAGCTTTGTAGCAATCGCGCACTATATGGCAATCAATCTCCAGATGCTTTGTCCGTTCATGGAAGACTTGGTTCTTCGTGATATGAATAGCAGCAGAATTATCACAATAAAGAGGAATGGGAAGAGTAAGATCATGCCTGCAAATCCTTCAGGAGATAAGACAACTACAAGCGCTCCCGAACAGAAGAACCCATGGCTCGATACTCTGCTTCGGTAGTAGATGCAGAAACGGTTGTTTGTTTCTTCTTGCAGTGCCAAGAAATTAGTGAATGACCAAGAAAAATGCAGAAGCCAGTGAGAGACCGCCTAGTTGTTGGGCAAGTGCCCCAATTGGCATCAGCATAGGCCTGAACGGAAATTGAATCTTGATGAGAACCAAAAAACAAGCCAAGCGATGGACAGCCTTTAAGGTATTTGAGGACATGTAGGGCTGCCTTCCAATGGGTAGAGCAAGGCTTAGCAACAAACTGGCTAAGCTGCTGTGTGGCATGAGTGAGATCCGGCCGGGTGAGATTGAGGTACAGTAGTTTCCCCACAAACCGCCTATACGGTTCTGGATCAGGGAGCAAATCATCATGCTGAGAAGACAGATCTACTCCTTGAGGAAAGGGAGTAGGAGCAGGCAGACAACCAAGAAGCCCAGCTTGTTTCACCAAGTCCAGAACATATTTCCTTTGGTTGAGATATAAGCCTGGAGCTCCTTGAGCCAGCTCCATGCCCAGAAAATACCGAGCAACACCTAAATCTTTAATAGTGAACAAACGGTGTAAGTATGACTTAAGATCAGAAACCAAATTGGCAGATGGCCCAATAACCAAGATATCATCAACATAAACCAAGATAGCTAAGAATGTATCACCCTTTCCCATAGTGAATAGACAATGATCATTGTGGGACTGAATAAAACCGTAGGCAGAAAGGGCCTTACATAGCTCTTCATTCCATTCTCGAGAGGCCTGCTTTAATCCATATAACCTCTTCACAAGTTTACAAACTTGGCCTGAAGCAGCTTTTGTGTAACCTTGAGGTGGGAGCATGTATATTTCATCTGAGAGAGTACCATACAGAAAAGCATTGTTAATGTCAATTTGATGAATGTGCCACTGATTTTGTGCTGCCAAAGCAAGTAAGATACGAATGGTAACATGTTTAGCAACCGGGGAAAAAACTTCCTCATAATCAATGCCATATTCTTGTTTATACCCCTTTGCAACTAAACGAGCCTTAAATCTTTCAACAGTCCCATCAGCATGTAACTTAACTTTATACACCCATTTAGAGCCTATAATATTCTTACCAGTTGGTAAGTCAACCAATTCCCAAGTCTTGTTGGCTTCCAGTGCATCTAGCTCTGTTTTCATAGCATCATTCCACTCAACAAATTTGCAAGCCTCTTTGTAACTGGATGGCTCATGGAGGCTAGTCACTTTAGTAAGAAATGTAGTATAGGGGACTGTGAAGGCCGGAGACAGAGAGAAAGGAAAAGTGGGAAGAGTAAGAGAGGTGGTGGGAGGCAATGAGGTTGAAGCAATCTGACTAACAAAGTCACTGAGCCAAGCTGGTTGTTTGGTAATTCTTTTGGGCCGAAGAGGTAGTTCAGGAACTGATGTATTTTCTGAAAGCTCATCAGAATCTGGAGAAGAAACATCAGAAGGAAATGTAGTATGGGGAATGTCAGAATCAGAAGCTGAGGTAGGATCAATAGTGGAATTGTGTGAAGTAGGAGAGGCCGCAGGAGTGATATCAACAAATATATGATCATTATCAGAGTTTTGAGTATGAGAGGGAGAGCCTGTAGATGCAGTAGATATATCAGAAGAAAAGGGAAAAATGTGTGGAAAGACTTTAACATCTCTAGAGATGAGTAGTTCCTTACTCTCAAGATCAAGCAGTGTGTAGCCTTTATGATCAGCAGCTAATCCAAGGAGAACACACTTAGACCCCCATGCATCAAATTTCTGTTTACTGGGGTTGGTGTTAGCTGCAAAAGCCAAACACCCAAAAGGTTTTAGCATGGAAAGGTCAACATTCTTACCATGTAGAAAAGAGAAAGGTGTGCTCCAATTCAACACAGAACTAGGCAGTGTATTTATGATCCATGTAGCAGTCAATATAGAATAAGGCCAAAAGACAGATGGTAAATGACCTTGAAACATCAGAGCTCGAGCCACTTCAAGTAAGGATCTGTGTTTCCTCTCAACAATTCCATTTTGTTGTGGAGTATATACACAACTTCTTAAATGAATAATCCCCTTCTCTTGAAATAACCTTTTAGTATACTGGTTGACAAACTCAGATCCATTATCAGTTTGGATCCGTTTGATTCTTTTTCCAAACTGAACTTCAATCATTCTGAAAAACGTATCCAGAATCTGATGTACTTGTGTCTTGTACTGAAGCAAATACGTCCAAGTAGTCCTGCTGTAGTCCTCTACAATTGTTAGGATGAAGGAAGTATTTGTGAGATTTTCAATGTTACAAGGCCCCCATATGTCTGCATGAATCAAGTCAAAAAGTTCAGTGCTCCTATGTAGTTGAGAAGGAAATGAGTCCCTGCACTGCTTAGCTTGATGACAGACTGTACATGATTTCAGAGATTCATATGTTGCTCCTTCACATATTCTATTTAATTCTGGTAAGTGTTTAAGTGTGGTAATAGATGCGTGGCCCAACTTGATGTGCCAATCCAGTATAGTTTCAGCCTGTGTTTTTCCTGCTGACTTAGATGCCCCAACCGAATTAATCTGCTCCAGTCTTTTATCTGGATTCAGAATGAATAACCTTCCTGCAGCCTGCCCCATCCCAAGAATATGGTCATTGTTCAATCTCTGAATAATACAATGGGATGGGTAGAAAACACACTTCAACTGTAAGTCATTGTTCAGCTGATAAGTTGAGATCAAGTTGTGTGTGAACTCTGGTATGTAAAGTACTTCATTCAATACCAAATCAGCGCTGAGATGAACTTTCCCTGATTCATAAATGTTCTGAATCGATCCATTTGGGAGATAAATTCCCTGTGGAATTCGCAACGGATGTATATCTACCATCAACTCCCTGTTACAACATATATGAGCACCTGCGCCAGAATCCATAATCCATATCCTTTCTTTTGCCAAGTCCCCAAATGTGCTGAAGGCAAAGTGTTTGTCCATCAGATTCAGGGGGGTATAGGTCTCCACATTATTGGCAAAATTCAACTTCCCTATTCCTTTGAGGTTGTTTAATGCTCTTTCAAAATCAGACATAAGCTGATCCAAATTAGACTGACTACCACTTCCCTCATTAGGTACCATAGTCTCTGTTTGATGAGCATAGTTGACATGTCCTTTTCCTTTTTGCTCTTTCAGTTTGTTGAACCAATCTGGAACACCATGAAGTTTGAAACACTCTGATTTTTCATGCCCCAATTTTTCACAATATGAACACTTAAGGCGCTTTCTCTCTTCTTTACTCAGTCTGGGTTTAAAACCACTTAACCTCTCCTTTGTTGAGTTCATCTGGACTCCTTTATACTCCACGTTTAGCGCAGTTTGCTCAGGCGCAGTAGGAGTCTGAGCAAAGTTATAACTCTTACCAACATTCATAGCAGCATGGTCAGACGTGTGCGTATGAGAGGAAGATACTTGTCTTTGACTCTCATCTTGCATAAGCATAGCATATGCTCTACTCACAGTAGGTAAAGGTTCCATCAAGAGTATTTGAGAACGAACATGATCATATATGTCATTTAAACCTAGAAGAAACTGCATAAGCTTCTCTCCCTCATTAACTGCATTCATACTCAAACTAGCATCACAAGTACACGTAGTAGCAGCTACACAGTTGCAACCAGTAAAAGGAATAAGCAACTTCAATTCATCCCAAACCATATTCAGATGATTGTAGTACATAAGAATGGACTGATTTCCTTGAACATAGTTAGACAAATCCTTCTTCAGTTTAAAAACCTTAGGACCATTACTTTGGTCAAAACGCCTCTTCAATTCCTCCCAAAGTTGATAAGAATTTTCCATAAGTAAGAAAAATTCACAGAGTTGAGGAGCAATACAATTTGTAATCCACGATGTAACATGAAAATCAGCTTGCTCCCAAGCGCTACAATCAGGATGATTATCAGGTGGTTTAGGAAGAGTACCTTCTATAAACGCCACTTTATTTCTTCCAGCTAGCGCACGGCGCACAGCTCTGCTCCACGCGTAATAGTTGCTTCCGGTGAGCATCGCACTCACCAATTTTAATCCAGCATGATCATGCGGATTTAGAGTATAGATGTCATTGACACGATTTGCCATAGCTGTAGGTGATGTATGATGAACTGGAGATACTTCACGCCTTCGATTTCGTCTTCTATTCCATCGCGCACCTTCGTTACGCGATTGAGCACTGCTAGTGCTACTTTCTCCCAATTCTTCGTCTGCGAGTAGGCACCAGTCGAATCTGAAGTCCTTTACCATAACCTTTGCTCTGATACCATGTTATAATCCATGAATTCGAGTTTTATCTCGCGAGATTTAGCAAAATGTAGAAGAAAAATGGCGGACAAAACGAGAAGAAATTGAGAATTTCATATCCGAAAAAATTAGATCTGATACAAAGTCTACTTCCATTTATATTGTGCCACTCCAACTAACTAACTACTAAGTAAACGTGTATGAGTTGTTAACAACTTTATTAGTCAAACACGTCTCTTTTAGTGACCCGACGATTATTAGTTATTAGCTATATATCGAACGGCTGTGACTCATCTTCTTGCCACTGAGATAACAGACATAACAGACTCCTTCTTCTTCTTGAAACCAAATCAAACAACTCCTTGAAACCGAATCGATCCATGAGTGAGAATCTCTCAACAGTTACGGCTTTGGGCGTCTTTTCTTGGGAAAGGAACGTTTTGGGTGTGTGTAAAAAAAAATGGATGGTGTGTATTCGTGGGAGGAATTGATCAGAAGTTTTATTAAAATCACCCAAGTAAGGAAAAAAAATTATAGGCTAAGGTGGAGAAAAAAATTGGTGCAAACCAGATATGCCGTTTATTTATCATAAAAACTCGTGTGAATTGGATGTACCATACATTCGGCCCAAATCACAATCCAAATTCATGACCCATTTATCCACTTGACCCAGATCATTATTCCATTATATTTTTTTTTCATTCTTTTCATTTTTTTAAAATTTATTTTCATTTTTCTTTTTGCTTTTTTTTCGTTTTTTTTTTCGCTTTTTTTTTTTTATTTTTTACTGAGATCATTTGTTTCGAAATAAAAGTGTTATTTTTAGGCAAATTGACATAAATGGTCCCCAATGTTTGTTAGTTTGGATGAATTGGTCTCTAATCTTCTTTTTTTAGTTTATTGGTCCCCAATGTTTGCTAGTTTGGATAAATTGTTACTTTTGTTAAATTTTAAGTTAGTCAACTGTTAGTCATAGGGGTATTTACGGAATAAAAGTTTCAGGGATTAATTCATCCAATTTTTAAATTAAATTTAAACTTTTTTTAATATTTTTAAATTATAATCTTTCTCGAAAAAATAATTTTTTTCAAATATTTTTTTTTCAAAAAAGATTAAATTTTTCTCAACTAATTTTTTTTTCAAATAATATTTTTGGGAACGAAAAAATTTAATTAAAAATAAAAAAATTAAGTAATACTACCTTCGTCCCGCTATTTCTGACACACTTTCTAATTTGGAAATAACTATCATCTCTCTCATACTTTACCATCTTATCTCTTCTATTTTTTATTACTTTATCATCTTCTATCTCTTACTTTACCATCTTCTCTTTTTTACTTTATCATCTACTCTCACTTATCTTCTCTCTCCTACTTTATCATCTACTCCCATCTCATTCTTAATCATCAACTTTCTTAATTTTCGCGCCCAAATGAAATGTGCCAGAAATAGCGGGACGGAGGTAGTAATAATTTTAGAGACCAATTCATCCAATTTTTAAATTAATTTTTAAGTATTTTTTCAAATAACTTTTTGAAGTAACTTTTTTTCAAGTTTTTCTTATTTAAATAAAAAAATTAACTAAATCTAGATTAATTAATAATTTTGCGTCTCACGGCGAAGGAGGGGAGCGGGTCGACACAACGGTTGTGGAAGGTGTTATATTCTTTGAGGTCGAAGATGTCGTCGGAGATGAGCACCTGGACGACTTGGAGGTGGGAAGCTCCTCTTCGACGACATCTTTGACCTCAAAGAACATAACACATTTCTCAACTCCTGTGTGGACCCGCCCCCCTCCTCTGCCGTGAGATGTAAATTATTAATTAATTTTTTTTAATATAATTTTTTTTAGAAAGTTAATTCAAAAAATTATTTAAAAAATATTTAAAATTTAATTTAAAAATTGGATGAATTGGTCCCTAAAACTAGTACTCCAATTAGGGGTGGACGCGGGACGGGTACCCTGCGGGTAATTGATTTTAATATCCATTCTCGTTCCCGCATAGAGTGGGTACCCGCACGGATACGGTACGGGTACGGGTTTACCCACAAATATTACCACCTATTTATAATATATTTAAATTCATAAATAAAAATTAAAAAATACCAATAAATGAAATTTTAAAAACATAAATTAAAATTAAAAAATACCAATATATTTAAACCACTAAATAGGACTATAGGAGTAGATAATCTGTTTTATAAACTATGTTCCAATGATGTTTCACCATAAATTATAATTATAAAACCGACCATAGGATTATCAACTATGAAACCATAGATTCTTATAATTAAAATTACCGTGGAAAACTGTTTAGTCACACTCTAGTGCTAGCACAAAACATGCAAACGGGTACCCGCGTCGTCCCGTGCCCACCTCTACGCAAGAGGACCTCATGTAAAAAAAATTGTATATTAATGCGGGTACCCGTTCGGGAACGGGTATCTAAGAATAAAACCCGTTCCCGTTCCCGACCCGCTTGATTTTTTGCGGGTACCCTCATAACGGGTACTCGTACCCATTTTCCCGACCCGAATGGGAAATACCCGAATTGGACGGGTACGGGCGCGGGAACCCGAATTGTTTGTCCACCCCTAACTCCAATATAGGTTTTTAATAAAAAAAATTCGTTACCAAAAAATTTTAAAAAATAAGAAAATTTTATTTTGAAAAAAAATATTTAAAAAAAAATTCTTTTTCGAAAAAAATGATTTCAAAAAAATTAAATTTTTGTTTTCGAAAAAGATTATAGTTTTAGAAAATAAATTAAAAAAATCAAATTTAATTTAAAAATTGGATGAATTGGTCCCTGAAACTTTTATTCCGTAAATAACCCTATGACTAACAGTTGACTAACTTAAAATTTAACAAAAAGGACAATTTATCCAAACTTGTAAATATTGGGGACCAATAAACTAAAAAAAAAGATTAGGAACCAATTCATCCAAACTAGCAAACATTGGGGACCATTTGTGCCAATTTGCCTTATTTTTATTTTAAACAGTTTTTATCATTACTTACGTAAGTATCATTTGCTTCGAACAATATCATTTGTGTGGAATTAAAGTATCATTTATTTTCATACAAAAGTGTCATTTGTTTTCGAAGAGAGGTGGAGAGAGGAGGCGGAGAGAGCGGAGGCAGAGCGAGGAGGTGGAGAGACGAGAGAGAGAGAGAGAGAGAGAGAGAGAGAGAGAGAGAGAGAGAAATGAGAGAGAATCTAGGGTTTCTCTTTTTCTTTCTTTTTTTTAATTTTTTTAAAATGTTTTGTCAGCGACCTAGTTTTGAGTCAAAATCGGATCCTTGTGGCCCGAATGTACCTACATCCGGCGCCCCCAAGTGTGCCTCTTTATTTATTTATTTTGAAAGGAAATTAGATTAACCACAAGAGATAAGGTAAGTTGAGAAGACCATTCATTACCTCAAGGACTAATCCCAAACATATGAAGATGCCTAGTAATAGATGTTATAGGTTGTGCCACTAAGTTAATGCCACATCTTATATGCCGAACACTAAAAAAACTTGTTGGAAATTCAAAAAGTTCCGACATCTCATGATAGTCATACCTAACTCAATTGATCAACCTTGTTAATGGGTAGTGTTGGGTGATAATTTATAATATAAAATTTAAAGATCCCAAAATCTCTATCTGAGTGATGAACCAATATATTATAGTATGTTAGGAGTAGGCTACATAGGTTTACAGTTGCTACATTGTACTCAGTAGATTATTCCTTTAGTAGTAGCTGGTGTATGTCTGAAGATTCAATAGAACTCTTACAGAGTATACAGTTTGGTGTGAAGAAGGCTAAGGAAGCAACGGTCAGCCACTGAAGACATTGAAGAATGTCAGCACAGAACTTTTCAGTTAGTGTCCGAGGTATTAGAACAAGTCAACTCAACATCAACGTTGAAGTTTGAACGAAGTCCCATGTACCAACTGACATCGACCAATGAGGAACTGCTAGCGCAGTACTGTCCTGACATAAAAGCTGCAGTTAACCTTCCTACTCTGAAAAAGAGAGAATCTCTACAGTTGAAGGAAATATTAGGTTAGGAACGATTACCTTCCTCCTTCGTATGTTGTTGCAGCTCTGATTGTTGCTCGTGTATCAGATCTTCTGATCTGTGTCTCGGCCTTTTTCTCCCTCTGGGTGGTCAGAGAACTGGAGAAAATAAGATTACTGTCTCTCCACAAATAACGCCGTGCGTCTATGAATTTTGTGAATATGTTGTGTTCTGTTTCTGAACAGAATACTAATATATAAAGGCTTCAATAGCCAATATAATATTAATATATTTGTAGCCCATTAATTTAATTATATTTCTAATGGGCTTTCACATAATTAGCTCATAATATAATTAATTAATCCGCTGGGCTACTAATATTTATCAATTAATTGGCCCAGCCAATTAATTCCAGATAAATAATATTACTAAATAATATAAAAATACATTAATCCATTAATAATGATTTCTAAGAGACAATAAATAATTAGGCAACTAATTGGGCCAAATCAGGGATCTAATACAAGAAATAAAGCTGGGGCTCAAATTAATTAATTATCTATGCTCAGCCCAGAGCAAAATTAATTAATAAACACAGATTCATTCCACTAGAGAATCCGTGTTGACTTACCCCTTTATCCCAAATTGAGCAAGGACTTATATTTTAGACTTAATCGATCTCCGTATTTAATATACAAATATCTGTAAATTAATTAAGCTCACTGACAGCTTAAATTAATTAACATCTTATATTCCTGAGTAGTACCACTCGACCTTATTAACACACCTGAGCTTAATCAACCGGCCGGGTTTAGTGTGTTAATCCTTTCGAGTTCCTTAGGGGATATTACTAGGATACGGTTGCAAGATACAGACAACCAGCCTGAGCCACAAATAACTACTAACACCCAAGATACGTAGATCCGGTCGCGATGACGTTCACCATAGTAGGTCAAAGTGATAGATAGCCAAATGCACTCAGCTGAAGTCTTACCAAGCCTAAGACCAGCTAAGTCACCGAGATCTTGGTTCTCCACTGAGGTCAGGTAGGAGAACACATCTCACTGTGATCCATCAATACACCACCTTCAGTGTACCAGTAAAGACAAGCAGCTAAGACAAGCCACTTCTTATCTAAATTGCAGCTTAAACCGACAACTTATCCTGAAGTTGTCTCAGCTGTGATAACTGTTTATATCTTGTCAGTTCAACCAATTTGTGTTGTCTTCTGTGATACCCGACACACCACACAAATCTAACTTTTATACAAGATAAAGGATAACATGTGCAAATATATATATTTATGAGATAGGAGAATGAAATAGTGGTAAGGACAAAACACATTGTATACAAGCATAAAATTTGCTTCCAGTATACAAAATCCCAACAATTCTCCCACTTATACTAAAGTAAACTTTTAGTATACAATATGTCAGTTCTAGGTACAAAGTAGTACTCAACTATATCTCAGCTATCTAGGTACAAACTAGTACTCAGCTATATCTCAGCTATCTATCCTATCTATCACTGCATCTTCTCCCACTTACACAAAAGTTTCTGTAGTCCTAAGTGGGCGGGCATCTCTGCCACTCCTAAGCCACGAACATACTTCTCGTAAGCCGGGAGTGATAAGCTCTTTGTGAAAGGATTAGCTAGGTTGACTTCAGTTCCAATTTTGTCAATCACCACGTCACCTCGATTTACGAATACTCGTATAATGTGGTACTTCCTTTCTATGTATTTAGACGCCTTGTGAGATCTAGGTTCCTTAGAATTTGTCACTGCACCTGCATTATCACATTAAATCGTGATCGCCTTAGGCAAATTCTGAACAATATCAAGATCCAGGAGGAAATTCTTGAGCTAAACTGCCTCTTTCGAAGCTTGTGAAGCAGCCACATACTCTGCTTCCATAGTTGAGTCCGCAATGCATTTCTGCTTTGCACACCTCCATGAAATGGCTCCACCTCCCAAGGTAAACACATAACCCGAGGTAGACTTCTTCTCGTCTCTGTTAGCCTGGAAATCCGATTCTGTATAACCCAAAGACACTATACTGTCTGACTGGTAAATAAGCCTGTAATCTCTAGTCTGTTTAAGGTACTTGAGAATATGCTTGACCGCAGTCCAGTGTTCCTTTCCAGGGTTAGACTGATATCTTGAGACCATGCCAACAACATATGAGATATCTGCTCTCGTACAAAGCATCGCATACATGAGGCTATCGACAGCGGAAGCATATGGTACTAGCCTCATACTTTCTACCTCTTCAGGCGTTTTAGGGCACTGATTCTTGGATAGAAAAATGTCATGTATGAAAGGTACTAAACCTCTCTTGGCTTTTTGCATGCTAAAATGAGCAATACCAGTGTCAATGTACGACACTTATGACAAGCTTAACATCTTTTTCTGGCGATCTCAGATAACCTTGATCCCAAGGATGTAAGCAGCTTCACCTAAGTGCTTTCATTTGAAGCTGCTCAGATAACCACGTCTTTACGTCTAATAACATTTCAACATTGTTGCCAATGAGAAGGATGCCATCTACGTAAAATGCGAGAAACACTACTGATCCGTTAAAACAAATATGATACACACACCTCTTTAGGACAGGATACAAATCCATAGGATTTGACTCCCTCGTCGAAAACGCTAGTGCCATTACCGAAAAGCTTGCTTAAGTCCATGAATAGACTTCTTAAGCTTCCAAACTAGATGCTCTTCGCCCTCCTTCACATAACCATCTGGCTGTTTCATGTAGATGTCCCTACCTTATTCAAGGTGACCGTTTAGGAATGCGGTTTTGACATACATTTGCCAGATCTCTAGGTTCATGTGAGCTGCTATGGCAAAAAGAATCCGAATGGACTTGATCATTGCTACAGGCGAGAAGGTCTCTTCATAATCGATACCTTCTTTCTGGTAAAAACCCTTCGCCACTAGCGTGGTCTTAAACGCCATGATCTCTCCATTCAGTCATCTCTTTCTCTTGTATACCCACTTACTACCAATAGCCTTGCAAACCTCAGGTAGTTCAGTGATCTCGTATACATCCATATCAATTATGGACTTAAATTCTGAGTCCATGACGATTCGCTAGGAATCTGCATCTACATCTCCCACTGCTTCGTTGTAAGTCCAGGGATCCACAGTATCTTGTTCATCTGCCTGGAGATGATCAAACGTCTCCCCAATGAACATATATCGATCAGGTGTAAATATCACCCTCCCACTATGTCGAACAGTGTCAGACGCTGTGTTAACAGATTGTGCAGTTACTCGTGGAGTACTATCTTGCACAACTGGTTGTTCAAGTGGAACTCGACCACCTTGTAATTCCTCAAGGATGATGTCGACTCGAGATTTATGGTTACTAATGTAATCCTCTTCTAAGAACCGAGCGTTAGGGCTAACAACGATCTTCTATTCTTTAGGATCACAAAAGTATTCACCCTTCGTTTTCTTCGGATACCCTATGAACAACATCACTTGTGAACGTGATTCCAATTTGTCGGTCTGCCTATTTAGCACATAAGCAGTATAACCCTAAATCCTTAAGTGGGGCATACTGGGTTTGTGCCCGCTCCCCAACTCGAAAGGGATCTTTTGTATCGACTTGGAAGGCACGCAGTTCAGCAAGTATGCTGCAGTCTTTAGGGCATATCCCCAAAAGAAAACTGGCAAAGTTGCATAACTCATCATCGACCGAACCATCTCTAAGAGGCTTCGGTTCCTTCTCTCTGACACACCATTCTGCTGATGCGTGCCCGGTGCTATCATCTGGCATGTAATCCCACATTCTGTCAAGTAGTCCTTAAACTCGTTGGATAGGTATTCCCTACCACGATCAGATCGTAGTGTTTTGATTTCTTTACCTAGCTTTTTCTCCTCTTATGCCTTGAATTCCTTAAAGGTTTCAAAGCAATCCATCTTGTGGCGAAGAAGGTAAACATATCGATACCTCGGGTATTCCTCAGTAAATGTGACGAAGTACTCATACCCTCCACGAGCTTGTGTAGACATAGACCCACACAAGAATGTATCAAACTTAATACTTATGTGGCTTTATAACCCTTTGCCTTGAAAGACCTAGTCATCATCTTTCCTTCCAAACAGGTTTCGCAAGTTGGAAATGGTTTAACTTTGAGAGACTCCAATGATCTCTATACCACCAACCTTTGAGTCCTATTAAGATTGCTGTGACCTAGTCTTAAGTGCCACAGATAAGTTTGGTTTACCTTAGAAGACTCTTTCCTCTTCTTAGGATTTGATGATGAGGAAGCAATATAAACAGAACTACGTGGTTTATAAGTAATAGTATATAAAGATCCGTTTAATGGTCCACCACAGATAAAATCATCGTCTTTCATGATAGAAACTTCACTATCAAAACTTGATTTATAACCATCCATGGTGCATAGTTTTGAAATATAAATAGTGTTTTGCCTAAACTCAGGCACATATTAAACTTCTTTAAATACTAAAACAGAACTATCAAAAGATAGATTTAAATCTCAAATGGCAATTGCAGGAACTTTTGATCCATTGCCCATTGAGACTACCACCTCGTCATTGCTCAATTGCTATTTCTGCAAGAAACCTTGCAAGGTGTAACAAACATGATCAGTTGCCCCCGAATCGACTACCCATTCGTGGGTAGAAGAGGAAACCAGAACAGTTTTAGTTACAAGAGCGACTCGTGTCTCTTCTGTTTTGCCTTGACATCTGGATCATAATTATCCAGTGTCCTTTCTTACCATTCTTGAAGAACCTTCCTTTCTCCTTCGACATTCGTATGTCGCCGGTAAGGACAGTCTTCTTACTCCCACTGCTCTTCTTGAAATGTCCACCCTTTCTGCTCTTTTTCTGGTTTTCGCCTTTCGGAGGATTCCTTGAACTACTAGGGATATTCAAGACCTGAGCACTCTTGCCCTTTCCTATAACCTCTTTGACCGCTACCAAAGATTTGAGTAACATACTCATAGTAAACTCGTTCTTAGACATAGCGGTCCTAAAACAGAAGTTCTTATAGGACCTTTGCAGAGCTTTTATTGGGAGAGGTAAGATATCTCTTCCACTCTATGAAATTATATAAAATTGTTAAACCCGTTAGGGTTTGGTTGGTGAGACTGTTTAGGAACACGAAATTTTTTTTGAACAGACATATCTAAAAAATATGATTTAAAAGGATGTATGAAATATATATTTGCACATAATTCTTAATTAACCATCATTGTAACCTTTTGTAAAACCAATGATGTTAAATACTCGAATAGCCCTAGAGATCACACTCGCA
The DNA here is from genome assembly GCA_028984105.1 of Lavandula angustifolia. NCBI lineage: Eukaryota > Viridiplantae > Streptophyta > Magnoliopsida > Lamiales > Lamiaceae > Lavandula > Lavandula angustifolia. The sequence continues at coordinate 19,738,485 of CM054806.1, read as the reverse complement.
AGCCACTCAAGTGGACGTTTACTCGTGTACCCCTGGACCAAGCTATATACCTAACTCTTTAATTCCAATCCACGCATAGGTTCTTAAGACGAATGGAATTAATAATCCGATATCTCTGGACCATGTCACTATTAACATTAAAAACGCGCGAAGGGACTTCTCAGGAAGTTGTACCCACGGTGACATCTAAGCTTTGACCATTAATTTGACCGAATTAACATCAAATTCTCGAAATTGGCATACTTACGCGAACCATACAGCTTTCAATTTGATTTAATTGGCCATCTTATTTAATTATTATCTGCTAGAGTACTCGTGTTTACTAGGCACGCAAGCCACTCAGGTGGACGTTTACGGCTTCGCTCCCACTACTCAATAATAATTAAATATTATATTAGAAAACCTATCTCACAAAACTCGTGGTTCAAAAATACAAGCAAGCCAATCAGGTGGACGTTTACTTATTTAATTGTTCCACTTTTGTGTAGGGTCCAATTAATGGAGGTCCGGTTAAATATTTAATTTCCAATTTAAATGGAATCCAATTAAATATTTAATTAATTATTTGCTTAGTCTTTTTCTCCAAAAGGTTCTTTTTGAATCATGCATATCCACATAATTCCTAAAGCATGCAATTTCTAAGCGCACATAATAAAACGTGCTCGCGAAAAATAAAACATGCTTTAATACGATGTAAATCCTATTTTTTATGCTTTTCTAAGCGCAATTAATCATATAATCGCATGCTAAAGCATAATAAAAAATAAATGCGCAAATAGGAAATTTAAAACGCGTTATCGGGCTTTAAAACACGTAATTCCTAACTATTACATAGCCCGATCATAATACAGCTCTTCGATCTTCAAAATCTTCGAATCTGAAAACTGCATCGAAAACAGTCGTCGCCACGTCATCAGGGGGTCTGCCACGTGGCAGACACGTGTACGCCTGGTCAGCAAGGGCTGACGTGGCGACGTAGCGCGCCACGTCAGCTTCTTCTTCAACATTCTGCCGCCGCCACTGCCACCATTACAGGCCAGTTCTCTGTCGGCCGCCGGCACCCAAGGACGCGCCGGACGACGGCGAGCCGGGAACCGATCGCCCGCGTCGAGACGCCGCTGCGTGCGGCGCGACAGCCCGCCCGCAGACGCGCGCTGCCGCGCGCTTCCCCGGCCGTCCCCGACCCTCCGCCACCGTCCCCGCTGCCCCCTGACGTCGTCCAGACGTCTGGGCCGTGCCAAATGGCCGGCGATTTCCGCCACCGCGATGGGAATCCACATAATTGCGCAACCCGTTGCCACCGGCTCCACCGGTGCGAAATTACCTTTTTTCGATCCGCGATTCGTTCAATTGATTCATGGGTAATGATCCTTGGACGATTTTAGGCCACCATGAACGGATTGTGGCCGAAATCGTCTATCAATTTCCCTCAATTTTAAAACGATTCGCCAGAAAAATTTGTTGTGAGCAGCGAACTCCAGACGTCGATTCCGGTCGCATCCGGGATCGGATGATCCCATACGACATATCGACACGAAGCTTGTGTGACGAGGAATCAATCGGTTCAAGCCGATCGGAAATCGATGTTGGGATTTTGTATACTGGAAGCACTTTTATGCTTGTATACAATGTGTTTTTGTCCTTACCACTGTTTTATTCTCCTATCTGATAAATATGTATATTTGCACATGTTATCATTTATCTTGTATAAAAGTTAGATTTGTGTGGTGTGTCGGGTATCACAGAAGACAACACAAATTGGTTGAACTGACAAGATATAAACAAGCAACAACAGTGAGACAACTTAAGGATGAAGTTGTCGGTTTAAGCTGCAGTTTAGATAAGAAGTGGCTTGTCTTAGCTGCTTGTCTTTACTAGTACACTTAAGGTGGTGTATTGAAGGATCACAGTGAGATGTGTTCTCCTAACTGACCTTAGTGGAGAACCAAGATCTCGGTGACTTAGCTGATCTTAAGCTTGGTAAGACTTCAGCTGAGTGCATTTGGCTATCTTTCAGTTTGACCTACTATGGTGAATGTCATCGTGACTGGATCTACGTATCTTGGGTGTTAGTAGTTATTGTGGCTCAGGCTGGTTGTCTGTATCTTGCATCCGTATCCTAGTAAAATGGGTTGATAATATCCCCTGAGGAACTCGAAAGGATTAGCACACTAAACCCGGCCGGTTGATTAAGTTCAGGTGTGTTAATAAGGTCGAGTGGTACTACTCAGGAATATAAGATGTTAATTAATTTAAGCTGTCAGTGGGCTTAATTAATTAACGGATATTTCTATCTTAAATACGGAGATCGATTAAGTCTAAAATACAAGCCCTTGCTCAAATTGGGATAAAGGGGTAAGTCAGCACGAATTCTCTAGTGGAATGAGTCTGTGTTAATTAATTAATTTTGCTCTGGGCTGAGCATGGATAATTAATTAATTGGAGGCCCAGCTTTATTTCTTGTATTGGATCCCTGATCTGACCCAATTAGTTGCCTAGTAATTTATTGTCTCTCAGAATTCATTATTAATGGATTAATGTATTTTTACATTATTTAATAATGTTATTTATCTGGAATTAATTGGCTGGGCCAATTAATTGATAAATATTAGTAGCCCAGTAAATTAATTAATTATATTATGGGTTGATTATGTAGAAGCCCATTGGAATATAATTAAATTAATGGGCTACAAATATATTAATATTATATAGGTTTTTGAAGCCTATATATATTAGTATTCTGTTCAGAAACTCACACAATTGATTCATAAAATTTCGAGAGTGGCGTGAGTTACAGAGAGAGATTTTAAATTTATTTTCTTCAGATCTCTGACCACCCAGAGGAAGAAAAAGGCCGGGACACAAATCAGAAGATCTGACAAGGGAGCAACAATCAGAGCTACGACAACATACGAAGGAGGAGGTATCAATTTCTTCCTTTCATATTCCTTCAATTGGTATTAGAGCCTGGTTTAGGCTCTGATTGTTGTTTAATTAGTTTTTTATTTTGTCGTTATCGGGCTTATTTCGTGTTTGGGGCGGCCTGCGAGCCACTGTTTTGACCCCGTTGTAACGTTTTTCTCGTGAGAAAATCCACGAGTAGTTGATAGGATCAATATGCTATGTGATTGTATTTTAATTGTACTGTAATTGGTCCGGGTGGCATGAAAAACGAGACGACGAAAATCAGTTTTTCGCAGCGAAAAACCGAAGTTTATCTAGGGTTCCGCCGCATCTTGCGGCGGAGATTCCCGGCGCGTCCGACGTCGGTTCGACGATCAGCTTGAACCAATTGAATCCTCGTCTTACGAGCTTCGCGTCGATAGGTTGCAAGGGATCATCCGATCCCGGATGCGATCGGAATCGACGTCTGAAATTCACTGCTCACCATGAATTCGTTCCGGCGAATCGTTTGAAATTCGGGAAATTGAGGAACTAATCTCGGCCGGAATCCGTTACCCGGTGGTCGTGAGTGTTCCAACATCATTTCCCCTCTTTCAATTGATCGAATTTGGGCGGCGAACGCGCGGCGGCGGAGGCGCGATTTATCGCGCTGCACGCGACGCGGCGGCGGCTCCAGGCGTTCGTTCTTCATAGATCCGACGTCCTGGGGACGTCGGGCGGGGCTGGAGACGGTGCAGGAGGGCCGGAGATGCTCGGGAAAGGCGCGGCGCGCGCGCGCGCGGCGGCGGCAGCCGCGCCGCGCGCAGCGCTGATTCGCGCCGTTTCCGGCGGCGTCTCGGCGTGGGGAGGCCGGTTCCAGCATCTCCATGGTACGGAGACCCTCTTGGTGTAGGCGGCCGGTCGGGAACCGGCCGGGATGAAGATGGCGGCGGCGGCAGTTTGCGTGAGGAAAACGCTGACGTGGCGCGCTGACGTGGCGCGCCACGTCAGCCCTAGCTGAGTCAGCATCCACGTGTGCGCCACGTGGCTGCCACGTGGCAGACCCTTGATGATGTGGCGACGGCAGTTTTCCAAGCAGTTTTCAGATTCGAAGATCTGTATCATGATCGGGATATGTAATAGTTAGGAATTACGTGTTTTTAAAGCCCGATAACGATTTTAAATTTCCTATTTGCGTATTTATTTTTACTTATGCTTTAGCATGCGATTATGTGATTAATTGCGCTTAGAAAAACATGTAAATAGGATTTATATTGTTTCTAAAAGCATGTTTTATTTTTTGCGAGCACGTTTTATTATGTGCGTTTAGAAATTGCATGCTTTAGGAATTATGTGGGATTGCATGATTCGTTACAAACCTTTTGAACAAAAAGACTAAGCAATTTTAAAATTAAATATTTAATTAGATTCCATTAATTTGGATATTAAACAGTTAATCGGACCTCCATTAATTGGACTCTACACGAAAGTAGTAAGATTATGTAAGTAAACGTCCACTGCGTGGCTCGCTTGCATTTTTGAGCTACCGCTTTGTGAGATGAGTTTTCCAAAACAATATTTGATTATTATTGAGTAGTGGGAGCGAAGCCGTAAATGTCCACCTGCGTGGCTTGCGTGCCTAGTAAACACGAGTACTCTAGAAGATAATAATTAAATAGGATGGCTAATTAGATCAAATTGAATGCGGCATGGTTCGAGTAAGTATGTCAATTTCGAGAATTTGATTCTATTTGGTCAAATTAATGGTCAATGCTTAGATGTCACCGCAGGTACAATTCACTTCCCTCGAAGTCCCTTCCCGCGTTTTAATAGTGACATGGTCCGAATATCGAAACTATTAATTTCATTCGTCTCAAGAACCTAGACGTGGATTGAAATTAAAGAGCTAGGTAAATAGCTTGGTTTAGGGTTACGCTAGTAAACGTCCACCTGCGTGGCTTGCTAGTGGAATTCTTAGAGTTGTTCGAGGTTTTTAACATCATTGTTTTTCAAAAGGTTACAATGATAGTTAATTACGAATTATGTGCAAATATTAATTCATACATGTTTTAAAATTATATTTTTTCAGATATGTCTGTTAGAAAATTTTCAAGTTCCTAAACAGTCTCACCAATCAAACCCTAATGGGTTTAACAATTTTTTAAATAATTTTACAAAGTGGAAGAGATATCTTACCGCTCCCAATAAAAGCTCTACAAAGGTCCTATAAGAACTTCTGTTTAAGGACCGCTATGTCTAAGAACGAGTTTACTATGAGTATGTCACTCAAATCTTTGGTAGCGGTCAAAGAAGTTATAGGAAAGGGCAAGAGTGCTCAAGTCTTGAATATCCCTAGTAGTTCAAGGAATCATCCGAAAGGCGAAAACCGAAAAGAGCGAAAGGGTGGACAATTCAAGAAGAGCAGATGGGAGTAAGAAGACGGTCCTTATCGGCGGCATGCGAATGCCAAAGAAGAAAGGAAGGTTCTTCAATTATGGTAAGAAAGGACACTGGAAGAGTTATTATCCAGATGTCAAGGCAAAAACAGAAAGAGACGCGAGTCGCTCTTGTAATCGAAACTGCTACGGTTTCCTCTTCTACCCACGAATGGGTAGTGGATTCGGGGCAACTGATCATGTTTGTTACACCTTGCAAGGTTTCTTGCAGAAAAGGCAATTGAGCAATGGCGAGGTGGTAGTCTCAATGGGCAATGGGTCGAAAGTTCCTGCAATTGTCATTGGAGATTTACATCTATCTTTTGATAGTTCTCGTTTCGATACTTAAAGATGTTTAATATGTGCCCGAGTTTAGGCGAAACATTATTTATGTTTCAAAACTCGCACCATGGATGGTTATAAATCAAGTTTTGATAGTGAAGTTTCTATCATGAAAGACGATGATTTTATCTGTGGTGGACCATTAAACGGATCTTTATATACTATTACTTGTAAACCGCGTAATTCTGTTAATATTGCTTCCTCATCATCAAATCCAAAGAAGAGGAAAGAGTCTTCTAAGGTAAACCAAACTTATCTGTGGCACCTAATACTAGGTCACATCAATCTTAACAGGACTCAGAGGTTGGTGGAATATGGATCAGTGGAGTCTCTCCAAGATTGAACCATTTCCAACTTGCGAAACCTGTTTGGAAGGAAAGATGATGACTAGGCCTTTCAAGGCAAAGGGTTATAGAGCCACAGAAGTATCAAGTTTGATACATTCTGACTTGTGTGGGTCTATGTCTACACAAGCTCGTGGAGGGTATGAGTACTTCATCACATTTACTGATGATTACTCGAGGTATGGATATGTTTACCTTCTTCACCACAAGTCGGATTGCTTTGAAACCTTTAAGGAATTCAAGGCAGAAGTGGAGAGGAAGTTAGGTAAAGAAATCAAAACAATGCGATCTAATCGTGGTGGGAAATACCTATCCAACGAGTTCAAGGACTACTTGACAGAATGTGGGACTACATCCCGTGCCGACAAAGATCGGGCACGCCTCGGCGAGAATGGTGTGTCAGAGAGAAGGAACCGAAGTCTCTTAGAGATGGTTCGGTCGATGATGAGTTATGCAACTTTGCTAGTTTTCTTTTGGGGATATGCCCTAGAGACTGCAACATACTTGCTGAATCGTGTGTCTTCCAAGTCGGTACAAAAGATCCCTTTCGAGTTGTGGAGCGGGCACAAACCCAGTATGCACCACTTAAGGATTTGGGGTTATCCTGCTTATGTGCTGAATAGGCAGGCCGACAAATTGGAATCACGTTCAGAAGTGATGTTGTTCATAGGGCATCCGAAGAAAACGAAGAGTGGGTACTTTTATGATCCTAAAGAACAGAAGATCGTTGTTAGCCCTAACGCTCGGTTCTTAGAAGAGGATTACACTAGTAACCATAAATCTCGAGTCGACATCATCCTTGAAGAATTACAAGGTGGTCGAGTTCCACTTGAACGGCCCGGTAGTGCAAGATAGTACTCCACGAGTAATCGCACACCTGTTAACACAACTCCTAACACCGTTCGACGTAGTGGGAGGGTGATATTTACACCTGATCGGTATGTTCACTGGGGAGACGTTTGATTATCTCTCGGTAGATGAACAAGATACCGTGGATCCCTGGACTTACAACGAAGCAGTGGGAGATGTAGATGCACCATGGACTCGAAATTTGAGTCCATAACTGATATGGATGTATACGAGATCACTGAACTACCTGAGGGCTGCAATGCTATTGGTAGTAAGTGAGTATACAAGAGAAAGAGAGAGCACCGAATGAAGAGATCATGGCGTTTAAGGCCAGGCTAGTGGCGAAGGGTTTTACCCAGAAGAAGGTATCGATTATGAAGACACCTTCTCGCCTGTAGCAATGATCAAGTTCATTCTAATTCTCCTTGCCATATCAGCTCACATGAACCTAGATATCTGGCAAATGTATGTCAAAACCGCATTCCTAAACGGTCACCTTGAAAAAGGTAGGGACATCTACATGAAACAGCCAGATGGTTATGTGAAGGAGGGCGAAGAGCATCTAATTTGGAAGCTTAAGAAGTCTATTCATGGACTTAAGCAAGATTTCCGGTTATGGCACCAGCGTTTTCGACGAAGTAGTCAAATCCTATGGATTTGTATCCTGTCCTAACGAGGTGTATGTAACGTATTTGTGTTAACGGATCAGTGGTGTTTCTTGCATTTTACGTAGATGACATCCTTCGCATTAGCAATAATGTTGAAGTGTTATCAGACGTAAAGACGTGGTTATCCGAGCAGTTTCAAATGAAGGACTTAGGTGAAGCTGCTTACATCCTTGGGATCAAGGTTATTCGAGATCGCCACAAAAAAAGATGTTAAGCTTGTCACAAGTGTCCTACATTGACACTGTTATTGCTCGTTTTAGCATGCAAAAGCCAAGAGAGGTTTAGTACCTTTCAGACATGGCATTTTTCTATCCAAGAATCAGTGCCCTGAAAACGCCTGAAGAGATAGAAAATATGAGGCAAGTACCATATGCTTCCGCTGCCGGTAGTCTCATGTATGCAATGCTTTGTACAAGAGCAGATATCTCATATGCGGTAGGCATGGTCTCAAGATATCAGTCTAACCCTGGAAAGGATTACTGGACTGCAGTCAAGTATATTCTCAAGTACCTTAAACGGACTAGAGATTATAGGCTTGTTTACCACGATCGACGCCTAGTGTCTTTGGGTTATACGAATCGTATTTCCGGTCGACCGGTCGACGAGAAGAAGTCTACCTCGGATTATGTGTTTACCTTGGGAGGTGGAGCCGTTTCATGGAGGAGTGCAAAGCAGAAATGCATTGCGGACTCAACCATGGAAGCAGAGTATGTGGCGCTTGTAAGCTTCGAAAGAGGCGGTTTGGTCAAGAATTTCCTCCAAGATCTTTGTATTGTTCAGAATTTGCCTAAGGCGATCACGATTTATTGTGATAATGCGGGTGCAGTGACAAATTCTAAGGAACCTAGATCTCACAAGGCGTCTAAACACATAGACAGGAGGTACCATATTATACGAGTATTCGTAAATCGAGGTGACCTGGTGATTGACAAAATTGGAACTGAAGTCAACCTAGCTAATCCTTTCACGAAGAGCTTACCACTCCCGACTTACGAGAAGCATGTTCATGGCTTTGGAAAGGTAGAGGTGCCCCACTTAGGACTACAGAAACTTTTGTATAAGTGGGAGAAGATGTCGTGATAGATAGGATAGATAGCTAAGATATGGCTGGGTACTAGTTTGTACCTAGATAGCTGAGATATAGACATATTGTATACTAAAAGTTTACTTTAGTATAAGTGGGAGAATTGTTGGGATTTTGTATACTGGAAGCACTTTTATGCTTGTATACAATGTGTTTTTGTCCTTACCACTGTTTTATTCTCCTATCTGATAAATATGTATATTTGCACATGTTATCCTTTATCTTGTATAAAAGTTAGATTTGTGTGGTGCGTCGGGTATCACAGAAGACAACACAAATTGGTTGAACTGACAAGATATAAACATTTAACACAGCTGAGACAACTTAAGGATGAAGTTGTCGGTTTAAGCTGCAGTTTAGAAAAGAAGTGGCTTGTCTTAGCTGCTTGTCTTTACTGGTACACTTAAGGTGGTGTATTGAAGGATCACAGTGAGATGTGTTCTCCTAACTGACCTTAGTGGAGAACTAAGATCTCGGTGACTTAGCTGATCTTAAGCTTGGTAAGACTTCAGCTGAGTGCATTTGACTATCTATCACTTTGACCTACTATGGTGAATGTCATCGTGACTGGATCTACGTATCTTGGGTGTTAGTAGTTATTTGTGGCTCAGGCTGGTTGTCTGTATCTTGCATCCGTATCCTAGTAAAATGGGTTGATAATATCCCCTGAGGAACTCGAAAGGTTTATCACACTAAACCCGGTCAGTTGATTAAGTTCAGGTGTGTTAATAAGGTCGAGTGGTACTACTCAGGAATATAAGATGTTAATTAATTTAAGCTGTCAGTGGGCTTAATTAATTAACGGATATTTCTATCTTAAATACGGAGATCGATTAAGTCTAAAATACAAGCCCTTGCTCAAATTGGGATAAAGGGGTAAGTCAGCACGGATTCTCTAGTGGAATGAGTCTGTGTTAATTAATTAATTTTGCTCTGGGCTGAGCATGGATAATTAATTAATTGGAGGCTCAGCTTTATTTCTTGTATTGGATCCCTGATCTGGCCCAATTAGTTGCCTAGTAATTTATTGTCTCTCAGAATTCATTATTAATGGATTAATGTATTTTTACATTATTTAATAATGTTATTTATCTGGAATTAATTGGCTGGGCCAATTAATTGATAAATATTAGTAGCCCAGTAAATTAATTAATTATATTATGGGCTGATTATGTAGAAGCCCATTGGAATATAATTAAATTAATGGGCTACAAATATATTAATATTATATAGGTTTTTGAAGCCTATATATATTAGTATTCTGTTCAGAAACTCACACAATTGATTCATAAAATTTCGAGAGTGGCGTGATTTACAGAGAGAGATTTTAAATTTATTTTCTTCAGATCTCTGACCACCCAGAGGAAGAAAAAGGCCGGGACACAGATCAGAAGATCTGACACGGGAGCAACAATCAGAGCTACGACAACATGCGAAGGAGGAGGTATCGATTTCTTCCTTTCATATTCCTTCAATCGAACCCTGGACTCGCCGGGAATCGCTGCCGCAATATGCGGCGGAACCCTAGCCGAAATAGGGTTTTCGTCCGATTTGGGGCTTTTCTGGACAGTACGACCACTTCTCCTTTCCGATGTTGTTCCGGACAAACCAGAAATCAGAATAGCTCGTGCGACCTATCCAGACGAAGCTAAAGAAAACATGAACAAAACTATTTGAATGCATCGGAAAAATACTATGGCACGCGCCCCTAGGCGCGTCCTCAAGCTGGCAGTCGTGATCTGCCAGAAACTAGGGTTTCGCCTTTTTCGTCTTTCCACGCCGTCGTGCCTCGATTTTCGTGCATACCGGACCAATTACAGTACAAAAATAGTACAATCACATAACATATAGGTCCTATGATCTACTCGTGGATTTTCTCACGAGAAAAATGTTACAACGGGGTCAAAACAGTGGCTCGTAGGCCGCCCCAAACACGAAAATTAACCCGATAACGACGGAATTAAACCCTAATCATGCTCCTAACAACAACAATCAGAGCCTAAACCAGGCTCTGATATCAATTGAAGGAAATATTAGGTTAGGAACGATTACCTTCCTCCTTCGTATGTTGTTGCAACTCTTATTGTTGCTCGTGTGTCAGATCTTCTGATCTGTGTCCCGGCCTTTTTCTCCGTCTGGGTGGTCAGAGAATTGGAGAAAATAAGATTACTGTCTCTCCACAAATAACGTCGTGCGTCTATGAATTTTGTGAATATGTTGTGTTCTGTTTCTGAACAGAATACTAATATATATAGGCTTCAAAAGCCAATATAATTTTAATATATTTATAGCTCATTAATTTAATTATATTTCTAATGGGCTTCCACATAATTAGCCCATAATATAATTAATAAATCCGCTGAGCTACTAATATTTATCAATTAATTGGCCCAACCAATTAATTCCAGATAAATAATATTATTAAATATTGTAAAAATACATTAAATTATTAATAATGATTTCTGAGAGACAATAAATAACTAGGCAACTAATTGGGCCAGATCAGGGATCTAATACAAGAAATAAAGCTGGACCTCAAATTAATTAATTATCTATGCCCAACCCAGAGCAAAATTAATTAATAAACACAGATTCATTCCACTAGAGAATCTGTGCTGACTTACCCCTTTATCCCAAATTGAGCAAGGGCTTGTATTTTAGACTTAATCGATCTCCGTATTTAAGATATAAATATCCGTTAATTAATTAAGCTCACTGACAGCTTAAATTAATTAACATCTTATATTCCTAAGTAGTACCACTCGACCTTATTAACACACTTGAACTTAGTCAACCGGCCGGGTTTAGTGTGCTAATCCTTTCGAGTTCCTCAGGGGATATTATCAACCCATTTTACTAGGATACGGTTGCAAGATACAGACAACCAGCCTGAGCCACAAATGACTACTAGCACCCAAGATAGGTAGATCCGGTCGCGATGACGTTCACCATAGTAGGTCAAAGTGATAGATAACCAAATGCACTCAGCTGAAGTCTTACCAAGCTTAAGACCAGCTAAGTCACCGAGATCTTGGTTCTCCCCTAAGGTCAGTTAAGAGAACACATCTCACTGTGATCCATCAATACACCACATTAAGTGTACCAGTAAAGACAAACAGCTAAGACAAGCCACTTCTTATCTAAACTGCAGCTTAAACCGACAACTTATCCTTAAGTTGTCTCAGCTGTGATAACTATTTATATCTTGTCAGTTCAACCAATTTGTGTTGTCTTCTATGATACCCGACACACCATACAAATCTAACTTTTATACAAGATAAAGGATAACATGTGCAAATATATATATTTATCAGACAGGAGAATAAAATAATGGTAGGGACAAAACACATTGTATTCAAGCATAAAATTTGATTCCAGTATACAAAATCTCAACACATTTGTATACAGAGCAACATTCAAATTGAAGGTGTTCATTTTGCTTATCGTTCTTACCACGTGTCTAGGTCCTCTCCAACAGATCTATTCATGAGTCAAGACTATAAATAGAAATCCATCTTCATGCGTTGAAGACACTAGGATCACGCATTCAAGCATACAAACTCTAGCATACTCAAAGAAAACAAAGTGAAGCACTCTTGAACCATAGTGCAAGAGTTCTTCTCTCTAGAGTAATCTAGTTTTGCTTCTCTATACTCTAAGCATACATTGTTAGTTCACAAGTTTAGAAACCAAAGGAGTTCAGTTCTGAACTGTTCTTATTGTAAGAACTCATTCATAGTTGAAGAAAACCCTCAAACTTCGTGTTTGAAACTCTTGTAAAGTCACAAAGACTATAAATAGTAGTGATCTGTCATGTGAACGGATCCACTGAGACTTGCTCAGTATAACAAAATCAAGCCCTCCTGGAAACATGAAAGTGAACGTAGGATCTTGCATATCCAAATTACTCTAAAAATCTGTCTGTTGTTTAGTGTTTTATTGCTTACTATTCATCTTGCATGCAAACTCTTTTTAAAAATCATTCAAGTCTGGATTTTCTGTAAAAACTATTAAGACACGCACAAGCATAACCAAAATCATATTTCAGTAACAAACGTTTTTTAGAAGAGACGATTAAAATCAGACTTACACTATTCAGCACAACTTCTTGTACTGAACTGTCTGTCTACTAACTTCAATTATTGAACAATATTCATTATCTTGAATCACTCGCTCATGTGATCAGAAAGTTTACTTGGCAAGCTGAGTATATTCAAAACAAACTTAGTATCAAATTGACTTTCGTATTTGAGGTGAAACTTGGACTCAGGTGTATTAAAATCCCTTTCCCTGCACCTGAAGACTCATCTCTGGACCAATAGGTAGATATATCATTAATGAGATTTTATATCCACTAGAATCACACTTGCTGAAGATCACGTTGTTTAACCCTTACTAGGGCCTCCTTCAGCCCCAAAGCCTCACCCTCTTCAACACGAAAACATCCTTGTAATGTAGGACCTTCGCTGCTACAAAATTGCCAAAAGCATTACGGAAAATATCATAGTTCATGCAATATATATGTTCCTTGAAAAAGGTTGCAACCATTCAAATACCATCCCGCACGTAAATTTTGTTAACCTCTGTGTATATTTTGGGAGATGGGTATGTCCATAGAGCATAAATCTTCCCCTTTCGATGTGTTGTCGTTCTTCGATGCAAATTGCAACTTGAATATTCGCATGGTGAGCATATTAAAAATTATCTAAAATAATCAGATTCCTGTTCACGCCAAATATGTCATATGATCATCCCAATCTAATAACTATATGATGAGCATATGGTTGATTATTGTCCAATATGGCCGCATTTTTCTAAAGACAAATCAGCAAAATGATCATTCCAATCTTATATGTTAGTTGTAACTCCTGATAATTCAACATCATACACTTAGCATAAACACAAGACAAAAACTTGTGTGCATAATGTTGCACATGCAACATGACCCAATTACTCAATTTTAACTCGCTTTTGACCTGCTGCGTCAGCATGACATAATTATTCATTATTACTCCCTCCGTCCCACAATTCTTGTCCCTTTTCTTTTTGGCACGGGAATTTAGGAGAGTGGTTGGTTGTGAGTAAGATGGTGGGGCCCTCAACTAAAGTGTGTGTAATAATTTGCTATTTAAGGAAAGGGGACAACAATTGTGGGACGTCCCGAAAAGGAAAGAGGGACAAAAATTATGAGACGGAGGGAGTATTATTTATTTATTTTTCATTTTTTTAATTTTTTTTCCATTTTTTTTCGTTTTTTTCCTCCCTTATTGTAAGGATGGGTGTGTCACTCTTTGTGAAGAAAAGTGTCGTTTGTTTTAAACAAATTTTTTTTATTTTTTTTCTGATTTTTTTATAAGGGAAGACGTATCATTTGTAATGAATAAATGTGTTATTAGTTATTTATTTCAAAGTGTCAATCATAACAAACAAAAGAGTCATTTATATTTGAATAAAGTGTCATTTGTATCATTTATTGACTATCAATTATTTTTTTAATGCGATTTGTTTCGAAAAAAAAGTGTCATTTGTTTATGAAAAAAGTGTTAATTGCAACGAACGAAAGTGTCATTTTATCTCAAAGTGTCAAATCACATTGAAGTAAAGTGTCACTCATAATTAAGAAACGTGTCACTTTAATCTAATAATCAATATGAAGCATAATAACTAGATATGTTACCTAAATGTTGGAACAAGTTTTATTTCGTAATGTAGTAGAATTTTCTAGTGTCAATTGTCTCTGTTGTGCGTGTCAATCATGACAAAATAACGTGTCAATGATGAACAAAGTGTCTGTTTAAACCATAATTCATAGTAGATAGCAGAGTGTCAATTGTCTCTGTTGTGCGTGTCAATCATGATAAAAGAACGTGTCAATGATGAGAAGAGTGTCTCTTTAAGCCACAATTCACAATAGAGAGCAGAATACCAATCATGATAAAAGAATGTGTCAATAATGAGTAGAGTGTCTATTTAGACCATAATTCACAATAAAGAGCAGAAAGTCATAAATGAACAAGATAGATAAATTAGATTACTTTTTACTTGTAATACCAAGCAAAATGATCATTTCATTCTCATTGAAGCAAAATCGTTGTACTAAAAAACAAAAGGAAAAAGAGCAAAATTAAGTGCCCGAATAACAAATGGCAAAACAACCGCAACATACACGGTCTCATTAATAGCAGACCTTCTTCGACAAGTAAGATTATTTACTTATTTCAAAAGAAGGTCTGATAAAATGGAAAGAATTCATTACAAAGAAAGCACATATATTCCAACCAGCACATTTATTAGAAATTATTCAATTGCATTGAAATCAATTCTCAATCCAAACAAAAAAAATAATACTGTTAAACCATGACATGACAAAGATTTAGAAAACGCCTGATACTCGAAACATTTCTCTATATAAAAATTAATTTTTAATCACTATTTCTCCATATATAAATCATTATTTGCTATCTAACCTGTGTTATTCTCTCCTTCCTCCTTCCTCAAAGCAAACGAATCCAGAGAGAAACAATTGCAAGCACAAATCCAGAGTAATCTATGGCTACCAATTCGAATTTCCTATTCGCGCTCTTCGTAATTGCGTTTCTTCTACTCTCCGACGTGTCGGCCGGTGACAACGACGTAGTAGCGATGATGTGGATGACGACGTCAGGGTGCAGGGGAGAGGAGGTGGAGAGAGCAGAAACGGAGGGAGTGGAGACAGAGAGAAGGAGGGAGAGGCGGAGAATGATAGTTTTTGTAGAGAGAGACGATAGTTTTTTTCTGGAGAGAGAGAGGGGCAAGGAATTAATTTGAGGTGAAGATATTGTATATATATATTGGGTTAGTATTTCTATTAAATGGATCTTGAAGTCAAACCGGGTCAAAGAATGAAATTGGATCACAAATTGAATATTTTTGACCTTGTTGCACCTACATCATAATGCACCAAAGTCCATCTCTAAACACAATATGTGTAGACCAACAATAATATGATATATAGATGTGTATGCATAATAAGTATACTTTATCTTAACTCTCATATCTGAATATTTTTTTAATAGAAAAGCAGAAAATGAAAGTTCGATACTGTAGGCGCATTAAAGAAATTGAGGAGACCGAACCATATCTCATAAACAAAAACCATATCCTACGATTCTTTTCGTTTGAAAAATAACATGCATACAATAAAAAGATAAGATTGTCCAACATGATGACCACGTGGACACCCAGTCTTATTCATGTTTCATACTCCATCAAATACTTCACTACTGTATATCTACATCACATTTGCATTGCCATCCTATATACAAAAAATACATGATATATCTTCCTTGTCCTCACATCCCAATATCCCAACCCGATCTTATCACGAAATAAAACCATATTTAAGAACTTGTGAGTTGAGATAGAGGTTTGAATCAAACTATTACTACTATTTGTTTATTTATATATTATTAATTAAAATGTATTCTAGTGGTCCAAGTTCATGTGCAACTAGGCTCTGTTGTGTAGCATATATACATTTTTCTTGTACATCTGAAAGCTTCAATCCACACATAAATCTCAAATACGTTAAAACCGAATCCTCAAAACATCAGTATCTGATATGACTAGTCATTATATTTAAAAAATCTTAAATATCTTTCCTAACAAAAACGAAATCCTCGTTTTCCGATTAAATCAATAATTTGATTAAATAATTGCGGTTTTGATCAAGACCAAAATTACATAAAACATAGAGTTCTTGTTGTTCTTTTTTTTTAATAAAAAAATAAAAAAAGAAAAGAAATTTATTTTAATTTAGGAGTAAAAATTACTCGTAAGTAAATAACATGGCAAGTGTTATCCACGTCAAGGAGCGCGTTGTACAGGTCATACATCTCCCCCCCCCGCCCCCCGGTCTCTATATATGCATTTATCCCCACATCCATGACCCAACACACATGTTTTATGCATACATACAGATATGGAAGATCTCATGTGAGATAAATTGTTACACACCATTGCTCCACGCGTTGCATTTCAGCTTTTACATATCTACGCATTCTCTCTACACCTCTTCTCTCTCCTTCTCTACGCGTGTATTTCTGTCGTTCTACGCGACATCTCTCTCCATACCCGTTTCTTGGCTAAATCTTCGTCCTTTTGCTCTAATTTCATCCCCATATTCATATTCTTCAGAAAATCTGACACTTACTATATTTGAGAGAAGCGGCGGTAGTCCTATTAAGAAATCAACGTGAACGAGGAAAAATTGACAAATCGGAAGGAAAAATAAAGGCTAGTTTTTTTATTGGCTCCGTCGGAAGAAGGGGATTGAATCTCGGTCAAGGGTTTGAATAGGTAGAAATAGTATACTAAATATCTATCTATATATAGGTGGTGGGAATGAGGATGAGAGGTGAAGTAGCCTACTATAAAGAAGAGGAGGAGGAGAAAGAAACGATAAAAGAAGGGGAGCTGGATGAAGAGAAAATGGTGGCACAGATGAGGTACAAGGCGGTAGCGGTAAGTGGAGGGTTCTCGCCGGCCCCGTCGACGATGAAGGTTGTGGTGGTGGGGTATGCCCTTACTTCTAAGAAGGTTAAGAGCTTTTTGCAGCCCAAGCTTGAAGGATTAGCTAGGTAACTCATTCATTTTACTGTATTTCGTGTATATATCTATAATATAGTTTTTAACGTTTGAGTTCTTGTTGAAAATCCCGAAGAGGTGAACAATTTCGACGTTTTGCACAGGCGTGTTTGTAGATAAAATGAATGGAATTACTTTTTTTTTTCTTTTTCATTAGAATGAATTAGCTATCGGAATGCTGGAGCTGCTTGTGTCGAGTTTGTTCGAATAGAAATTGCGATCAATCACTTTTGTTTCTTGATTTGGATTCTTACTTTTTAAAATCTTAGATTTTACTGTGGATGTATTTATTTCAATGAGATTAATGAACCTTGGTGCGTCTAATTCTTAAGCTTCTGTTTGCTTTTCTGGATTTTAATTTATATTTTTCCTCGAGTCTATTCTGGAGGATAAATTCATCGTTTACCCATAGGATCTGAAGCAAATTTGTTTGTGGATGTATAACGGGAATATTCCATTTCAAGATATTCTTAGTGATGACAAACATTGAATAGGATGTTTGTGGTGTACGCTTAATTTGTGTTCACATCTATACATATTATTAAAGTTATTCTTGATCTTGTCATTTTCACCGTGTTCTCCACTAATCTAGTTTTGTTGTTTTTGCGTGTTTTGAAGTGACTGGGATTTTGAGGTAAATTAGGGCGAATTTGGATTTCTGATGGTTGATGTTGTAGGCTAATTCGTTGATTATTTTCACATTCTTTATCCCTCTATGCCTTGCAATGTTAATCTTATCCCTTCTGTGGCAAAATGAGTGGATATTTCAATTATTGTTTTGTGAGGTCCATTTGCAGTGATTACTTATCTTTTATTATCAGCTGTCATGATCTATTCCTCTTGACAAAACTATTCTTGGTCTATACTATGCTAGGAAGCATACCATTGGCTGGATGAATATTGCTTTTTTTTTTAGCTTTTGCATACCATTCCTTTCTTATGTATAACAAAAATGCCACATGATGCAAGTTCAAGCAACTGTCTCCTTTTCCGATGGGACGAATGTAGCAGGTGATCATGAACCATAAAATCATAAATTGACAACTCTAAGATTTCATCTCATTATTTTCTTGGCAGGGGAGAGGGAAAATATCAATTAAGGCTTTTATGCTTTTACATAGAGGTTGCAAATGATTTAATGATAACAATCGTGAAATGGAATGTAGATGTGCTGCTGTTACTCTCTAATACTTGTCTAGAACTTGATCTATCATTAGATAATTGTATTTGGTTGCAAAAATTGCAGGAACAAAGGAATTTTATTTGTTGCTATTGACCACAATAAACCCCTTTCTGATCAAGGTCCCTTTGACATTGTGTTACATAAGGTTTGTTTTCTGCGTTCTGGACTCTTCTTGATGTCTTGATTGATATTTTCTTTCATTCATTATCTTGGTTGAGAATTTAATCAATCCACACGTTTTATCTTCTTGGCTTGTCATGCAGTTAACTGGAAAAGAATGGGGACGCATACTTGAGGTTGGTCTCATCATTCAGTGTCTCTCATGTTAAGAAATTTTCAAATTGCTTAAGGAGTTTAAGATTAGGAAGATTAGGCTACTTGGGTATCACATGATTCATGTGGGTGAGATAATACTGGACATTCCTTGTGAGCGATTGATGGGCAAACCACCAGCAGTCATCTGCTTATCACCATCTTTGCAGAATATTTTGCTCTCTCCTTGCTTCAGTTCTTAACCGAGGTGCAAGCCTCCATATTCTTGCAGTGATGATGTTCTCCTTCCGCAGACTTTTGGCTGTTTTAGAAGTGGATTTGCATTCCTGGTGATCACTGCCATTTTATCACCCTTTTGAGAAAAGATAGAAACTATTTCATATGTTTTACGCTTTCGTATTTTCCTTCAATGTGCTTCTTGTTAAACACTGGTAACTGAATTCACTTGGTCTTACTGCTACACCTTGCTAGGCATTTTACCTTTTAGACATTTAAATTTTACGTATGGAGTGTGAGATGTGCTTCTCCGAGTTGTTGACAGTAGAAATCCAATACATTATTGTTAAACAAAGAGGTGGAGCATTATAAATTCTTAGGTTTCCTTCTTGCAAGTATATTCTGCGGCATTTTCCATATGGAGTATGAGATCTGCTTCTCCGAGTTGTTGGCAGTAGAAATCCAATTCATTATTGTTAATCAAAGAGGTGGAGCCTTATAAATTCTTAGGTTTCCTTCTTGCAAGTATATGGTTCTGCAGCATGCTATATTCATGCATGCAAAAGGATGTGATTGCTGCATACTCAATAAGAAAAAAAGGTATAGCTAAAATATTATCTTTCATTTAGTATCAATACGGTTGAAATCAGATGCTTTACTGGAAAACATTTTGTCATCAATACTAGGATTTGAAATACTTCAGGAGTAGTTATAGAATTTACATTCAATTACAGTCTCCACTTTTCCTATCTTGCTGTAGTGATTAAGATGACCTGTTCTAGCTATGATATCAAGTAAGTAGTTTATATATTGCAATGTTTTTAATGGAAGTGCTCTTCTACAGTAGAATTCTGAAAATAGAATTATTCTAATGGACGAGGTTGACAGTTGACCTTTTATCTATTAAATGATGAATGCATATGACGTTTGGTCTAGATTACATGTGATGGGAGCGTCGCACATACATTCATTGATTTGGAATATCCTGCTATATTACTGCATGTATTGTGTTTATGTATGATTTTGATCAATAAGTAGTTTTGGTTTAGGGCTTGGAGTGCGTACGATTAAGTAAAGGACATGTCTGTGGATTAAATAATAGCACGGAAACAGAATTTTCCAAGAGTCAATTCTCATTTTCATTTTTGCTCGTTTGAAGGATTACCGAAGAACCCATCCCAATGTCACGGTTCTCGATCCTCCTGATGCCATACAGCATGTGCACAACCGTCAATCTATGCTCCAGGTTGTTGCTGATCTGAATCTGTCAGATTCATACGGTAATTTCTTAGACAAGCTATTTCTACATTTGCTTTCATTTTTAAGCTTGTTCTTTCCTTAGTTGAGGAATCATTATGAGTGGGATAAACAATCTAATGATTTTTATTTTACAAAAAGCAAAGATTTCTCATGTCCTTTTGTCTTACAGGGAAAGTGCGTGTACCCAAACAGTTCGTTATCAAGAAAGATCCATCATCAATTCCTGTTTCTGTGAGCATGGCTGGGCTGAGGCTGCCCCTGGGTAAGTCCCCTTGATAAGCTTACAGTTACCTGTTAATCAGCAAATCTTTGATCGCGTCTGTTGGGACTTTTGCAAATTATATATTAACAGGCATCCTATTTGTGGGAAATTTTTGCACTGGTTGTGGATGCTGTTCTTTGTATATAATACAATATGATTAGTAAATATTTTTGCTCTTTGGCTATTACTTGAATGTTAAATGCTTATAATTTTTTGCTATCAATTTGTGTATTGTAGTTGCAAAGCCATTGTTTGCAAAGTCACATGAGCTGTCTCTGGCCTATGATGAATTGTCTCTCCAAAAGCTTGAACCACCACTTGTTCTTCAGGAATTTATTAATCATGGTAATGGGTCATTCTTTTTCTTCTATTCAGTGGCTACCTAGTATGGAGGAATGTGTCAAGTGCCTTCAATTTATCTGTACCTTTCCTCTGATCTTAGGAGGTGTGCTCTTCAAAGTTTATATTGTTGGGGAAGCAATAAAGGTGGTCAGGCGTTTCTCATTGCCGGATGTTAGTAAGCGTGAACTGAAAAAGAATGCAGGTGTTTATCGTTTTCCAAGAGTATCTTGTGCTGCTGCATGTGCTGATGAAGCAGACTTGGAGCCTCACATTGCTGGTAGGTGGATTTGCAATAATCATGCATGATTGTACCATTTTGTTGTATTAATTGGATCGTTTGTCTTCTCCTTCATATTTTAAATATTTTTTGGTTTTTCTTCACGTGCTACATTTTTAAAGAGAAGTGTACAGCATGGAATAGTCTTATTGGGGTTGTCCTGAAAACCACTTTATATTTTTGTAGAGCTCCCTCCAAGACCATTGCTCGAGAGACTGGCTAGAGAACTACGGCCCCGACTGGTACCCCTCTTTCCCTTTCTTACTCTTGAGACTGTTCATCAGAATAACAACTCGGAAGTGACTGTTGGGTTCTCATCATGGCTCTTGTTTGTCACATTCTGGAGTTACTAATCTTTGTGCAACTGGAATAGGGTTTGCGGTTGTTTAATATGGATATAATTCGTGAGCATGGAAATCAAGACCGCTACTATGTGATAGACATTAACTATTTTCCAGGTATATAACGCCCCAATCATTTACCTATTATAAGACTTCTTTACGGGTGAGTTATTTACAATAATGGGTTTCTAAATGCAACTTGCAGGATATGGGAAAGTACCCGAATACGAGCATATATTTACAGATTTCCTTTTGAGTCTGGTCCAAAGCAAGTAAAAAATGGATGCCTGGCAAGATTTCTGATGGTAAAGTTAAGCTCCTGCTGCCCAACATCCAAAACAAAATTTATATAGCAGGAAAAAAACACAGAGCCGCCCTTCTGGTGCTATGTGGCAGATACGTGCGTGATGGTCATGTGAAGTGCAAAGAATATGGAAATATTGTTACCCTCTAGTTCTGAGGGTTGTCACTTCATATTGGAAATGGTTCTGGTTCGTTTGCAACTTCATGAAAGCAGCAGCTTTCTCCTGTTGATATTCCAGTTTTTGTTTATTTTTTTCATGTGTTTTCTTAACTAGTACAGTGTTTCTACAATGTGTTAGACAATTACTGCCTGTACATCCTTCTCTTAGAGTGGCAGCATATAAAGTCTCGCACAGTTAGCATTTATTGATCTCTTTTTTGGAACTTTTGTTGCAATTTTTTATGGCCTATTGTCGTTGATGTTATTTATCAACTGTTGAACAAATAGCTGTTTTTTTGTTTCTCTTCTTATTTGCTTGAAGCTATTCATTTTAGGGTTCGACATATATGGTGTATGTGCTATAAATAACTTACTCATAAGGTTATGTTACCAAATATTGATGCTGTACACACATGTGCTCTCTTATCATAAATCTTGACCTATAAAAATACTCGAGGACATGGACATGATGGTATCAGTAGTAATGAGTCACTTTCATAGCTGTTCATTTTCACTCGTTTTTTATGCTTTGTTTACTTAGGCGAGCCTTTCCAGAGCATATGCGATAAAAAGAGACTGAATCTGATCTTAATTGGAGGGGTTTAACACAAATTAGGAGCAAGAATCAATCTTTATCTAAAGGAGAAGATCTTGAAGTATAGAAGGAAACTAATCTAAGAATATAAAGAAGGAAACTTGTGGAAAATTGCCCTAATCCTATAAGAAAAGAAAGAGAGATT
Organism: Lavandula angustifolia; assembly: GCA_028984105.1. Classification (NCBI taxonomy): domain Eukaryota; kingdom Viridiplantae; phylum Streptophyta; class Magnoliopsida; order Lamiales; family Lamiaceae; genus Lavandula; species Lavandula angustifolia. Next base: position 19,715,898 of record CM054806.1, on the reverse strand, counting down.
GGGTTTAAATCCCATCAAAACAGAGACTAATGTGTGATTTCTCTATGCTAGATCTGTCTTTCTTCAAGTTAGTTATACACGTCATAATTTAAATTCTCTGTCTAGTTTAAGTATTCCCAAAATTAAAGCATGGTGGCCTCATCGACAAATCCCTTGATCGATAGAAATTTTTAGCATTAATCCACTTTTCCCTTTAGTTCGACCTTGCTTTCTATACTTGTTTGAAGATCTTAAAGTCTGGATGAATCACGAATTTACTTGGTACATTACTATGATCTGCAACAAGTAACATGCAAGGTGACTGAAATGGTTTACAAGTCTTTTTATAAAAAAGGAGTGTCTATATGCTTACAATATTGATTATTTTGTTCACCGCTTATAATTGATTCTTGTAGGAAAAACAAAAACTGTTGTTCCTATTGAAAATTTCTTCTCAGTAGTGAATATAATTAATAATATTGTTGATACTTCTTTCAAATGTCATGGCTACCTCCACATTTCTCGAGCTACCCAAAAAACCAAAGAAACGACAGTTAATGATCTTGAAATACGAAGAGGATAGAATCAATTTAGAAGCATTTTACTTACACGTGATACGAAATGAGGCTCTCATTTTAAAGCCCATTACAATTTACTTGATATGTTTGAATCTGTTTTCTCGGAATGAGTGAGGTTAAAAATTATAATTGTGGTATTTTGTTCAAAAGTTACTGCTTATGGAGCTTATGAGGTGTTGGTGTCATTTAAATTTATATTCATCTTACATTTCTAATATAATAGTTGGCAGCAAAGATATCTTTGTGAATTGCTACCAAAAAAACAATAATATATTCTCAATGTGATGAATGCAGTAATAAATAAAAAAGAGATTATGTCCCAAATTTTAGAGAAATGAGTGAAATTACTTACTTTAAAAAGAATAAGTTTTTGTGAAAAACATGATATTGATGTCCCATTTACGAATGGTTTCGGCTATCAACGAGAGATTAGCCAAGAAAGAAAAATACTATTACATTTGATCATTATTATAGGATTGTCATATTCACTTGTACTATGGGTTGCATATTCCATGAAATGAAACTAAGGTTTGGTTAAGATTTAGTGGAGTTGCTAAATCTATGCTTATCTTTGGACCGTATAAGTGGTTACAATTTATTAACATTCGTGATGTTACCATTTGGTTGTAAAATTCTATTCATTAAATTTCACAAGTCAAGATAAGCTTCATATTGAATATCAATTTTAGATTTAGAACTCAAATTCGGAATAATGCTCGTATGCAACAAGTTTCAACACTATGTCAAGTATTGTTTGAGACTGTTGGTCTAGAGACGAGCCATCAGGTATATAGGGGGGAGGGGGGTGAATCACCTGAGTGCAGATTTTAACTTAAACGTGAAAGTCAGTGATTACTGAATTGTGCTACTGAACGACTCAGTTGACCAAGTAAGCTTTCTAGATCACGTGGGCAGAGTATCTGTCTACTGAGTTCTATGTACTGACTTCAGTAAGTAAACAATAGTCAGTATAAGATGTTATGCAGAAGTGTAGGCCCAAAAAGATTTTCGTCTCGGTTTAAAAACACGTTTTATGCCGAGTGATTTTAAAGTTCAGTTTTATGCAGTATGAACAGTTAATCAATGTAACAGTAAATCAATACAGATAATTTTTAAAGTGGTTCGGATTCGCTGGATCCTACGTCCACTGTCCTGAACAAAACAGGAGTGCTTGATTATTTATACTGAGCAAGTCTCAGTCAATATGTACGCTGGATAGATACTCCAGTTATAGTCTTAGTGACTTTACAAGTTTCAAACACGAGGTTTGATTTTCTCCAATTAAGAAGGAGTTCTTACAGTAAGAATAGTTCAATAAGTTGAACTCCTTTGAGGTCTTCTAAGCTTAAGATATTACAATACATTACTTAGAATAGATAAAGAGAACTATGAATCTCTAGAGTCAAGAACTTTCAAAAGATCTCTCAAGTGTATAAGTTCTTCGATGTGTTCGACTTTAAGATTGCTAGAGAGTATGAATGCTTGAATGCTTGGTTCCCGGTGTCTTTTCTGCATGAAGACTCTTCTCTATTTATAGTCTCGACTCATGAATAGATCAGTTGGAAGAAGATCTAGACACGTGTCGAAAACGATAAGAAAAACGGCCATATGCAATTTGAATATCACTGTAGGGATTTCCTCCTTTTCAATCTAGGAAGCAACTTTATGTCATAGCAGGTACAGTGCTGGCAGCTCCTCATTGGTCGAAGTTAGAGAGTAGATCAAGATGAGTTTGGATTTCAGTCAGACCCTTTAGGAGATGGACCTCTTGAGAGCCGAAAATGAGAGACTTTCTAAGTCGAGTCAGGATGGTACTGAGTTGGTATAGATTTCCAAGAGACTGAAAGAGGAGAATGATTCTCTGATGACCCAGTCTCAGCAGCAAGAAGGACTGATCTCAGCGCTGACCAAGGACTTGGCGACGAAAGTCACTGAACTATGTCTACTGAAGAAGGAATATTCAGAACTACAGACACAGTACGAAACTCTAAAGAAGAGTGATGAAGTCTGGAAATTTCTAATGACCAACAGGTTTCTTGGAGTAGAGAAGAAGCTCGAAGCCATGCTCACAAGCCAGAGGCCAGTAACCCACAAGGAAGGGTTAGGCTACAACACTTATGATGCTTCGACCTCAGCTCCACAGGATTCACCAGCGAAGCTAACTGATAGGTTTGTCGAAGGGTGTATTGAACGTTCAGAACCCCAGAAACCTTTGACAAAAGGAAAGAAAAAGGTGAATGTACCTCCTCCCACCTATCAGAAAGTCTGGCAGTTCCCGCTCACAACCTCCCAGTCAGAAGCAAGGGGGAAATTCAGCGAGATGGACAGATCAACATGGCCCTCTGACTCTGACTCATCCAACTCAGTACGGAAGTTACTAGTACAAGCCAGTGGTCAAGAAGGCACCTAAGGTCCATAAGAAAGCTACTCAATCAACTCTGAAGGTTAAGAGTCCAGCTAAGCAGAAGATCAGGACTACTGAACCTCAGAAGCAGAAGGAGTCAACAACATGAGCCCTTCAATGATGTATGTTGACGGGTCAGGGAAGAAACTGTCTAAGACTACAAAAGTAGTCAGACAGATTTGGATTGCGAAACCACTAACTCCTCTGGACCCAAAAGAAACATAAAGGGTACTTAAGTATAATTTTCTATTTTTGCAGGTACAAAAAGACCCATGGTACGTGGATAGCGGATGTTCCAGACACATGATGTACCGAAAAATACTATTGACCAATTACATCGCTGAAGATGGACCCAAGATAGAGTTTGGCGACAATGCCAAAGGCTACACGAGAGGATACGGAACACTGAATATTGGAACCACCATAGTTCCAAAAGTATCTTATGTTGAAGGGCTCCAACATAACATCCTCTCTGTTAGTCAATTTTGTGACAACAACAAAAGAGTGATATTTGACAGTGGTTTTTGTGATGTATTGGACAAATCTATAGGTAAAACAGTGTTATCAGGAACACGGAAGAAGAACATCTATGTGGCTAATTGGAAATTCGTGGAGCCTGAAGCTTGTTTGATAGCACGGAACGAAGACAAAACTGAGTGGTTGTGGCACAGAAGACTCAGCCATCATTCAATTCTGTCACCATCTACTAACGGAATCCTTCAACTTCTTCACATGGACCTTTTTGGGTCAGTTTCTCTTGTGAAGATTAGAGGCAAGAAGTACACACTGGTGGTGATCGATGACTATGCCAAATATACGTGAGTACTTTTCAACATGTCTGACGTCAAGACATCTTTGCCGAGGCTACTGATGAGACTCAATATCGGGAAGGACATCAAGATTAAGAAGATCCGTTCCGACCGAGGTACTGAGTTTCTGAACTCAATGATCAAGGAGCTCTGCGACGCTGAAGGAATCGAACATGAGACGTTTGTTGCACGCACGCCTCAACAAAATGGTCTTGGTGAGCGGAAGAATAGAACAGTGAAAGAAGCAACAAGGACCTTAATCGCAGACTCTGGATTGCCACTAAAGTTCTGGGCAGAAGCCACAAACACGGCATGCTACACTCAAAACGATCTTTACTGACAAAGAAGCACATGAAGACGCCTTATGAATTATGGAAAAGGAGAATTCCTTCTATATCTTATTTCCATATATTCGGTTGTTCTTGTTTCATCCACAACAATGGGAAGGATCAGTTGAAAACTTTTGAAAGCAAATCAGACCAAGCAGTGTTTTTAGGATACTCACGGTCAGTAAAGCTTTCAGAGTTTTCAACCTCCGGACCTTTTGCGTGGAGGAAAGTCCTCATGTTGTTTTTAACGAGTTTGTTACTGAGAACAGGAACAGAAGCAACTCAGATTCTGAAGATGTAAGCTAAAAGCTACAGAATCTGAAATTAAACAAAGATTCAGAAATGATTCACAAGTGTTAGGATGATGATTCAGCAGAAGAAGATATTCATAATCAACCCACACTGAATATAGCTGAGAAGATTGATTCTACAGTACTGAATCAATCCCAGGTATTGGTCAATGAAGATACCCAAGTCGGTACTGAGACCACATCTGAATGCACCAACTCATTGGGAACAAATTATGTTCTTGAACCTAAAACCCCTGCACTGGACGATTCATCAGAACCTCAACTTGTTACTGAACTTCTTCAGTTTCAAAAAGTACTACTAAAATGCCCAATACTCTTACTGTTTGCACTAAATTTGCTTCAGAAGAAGAGACAAGGAAACGACGTTCTTGGTTAGATACTCACTCTGCTGAGCTTATCATTAGTGACCCTTCAGCAGGCGTTCAGACCAGAGCTAATCTCAGACAAGGCGAGAGCGCACTGTACTCCTGCTTCTTGTCTACTAAAGAACCTCATAATATTGAGGATGTACTGAATAACGCTGACTGGATTATAGCCATGCAAGAGGAGTTGAACCAGTTCGTTCACAATGAGGTTTGAGAGCTTGTTGACAGACCCCGACACCAACATATCATAGGTACAAAATGGGTCTTCAAGAACAAGCAAGACGAAAACAACATTATAATCAGAAACAAGGCTCGATTGGTTGCTAAAGGCTACTGTCAAGCTGAGGGAATAGACTTCAATGAAACATTTGCCCCGTTGCAAGGCTGAAAGCTATTCGTCTTTTCCTCGCTTACGCCTCACATTAGAGATTCAAGGTTTATCAGATGGATGTGAAGTGTGCGTTTTTGAACGGTGTACTGAAGGAAGAAGTATACGTGGAGTAGCCTCCCGACTTTCGGTAGGGACATCAAGTATACATAATTAGGAAAGCACTGTATGGGTTTAAACAATCACCCAGGGCTTGGTACGATACCCTGTCAGATTTCCTCCTTTAGAAAGGTTTTCGCAAAGGCACCGTAGACCGAACACTATTCAGCATTCGACTGAAGGATAACATACTTCTAGTGCAAGTCTACGGTGGATGACATCATCTTTGGCTCTCAGAATGTGACCATGTGTCAAAAGTTTGAAAAGATGATGAAAGATAAGTTTGAGATGTTAATGATGGGTGAGGTGAATTTCTTTCTTGGACTTCAAGTCAACCAAACAGAGAGAGGGATATTCATCAATCAAGCCAAATATACGAATGAACTTATCAAGAAATTCGGATGCGAGTTCAGCAAACCAATCAGAATCCCTATGAACATAAACTTCCAGATTGATCTAGACAAAGAGGGAGTATCAGTAGCCTCTACTGATTATCGTGCTTTAATTGGTTCATTATTATATCTAACTGCTAGTCGACTTGACATAACTTATGTTGTAGGTGTCTGTGCTCGATTTCAGGCGAATCCTAAGCTGAGCCATATGGAGTCAGGAAAGAAGATTCTCCGCTATCTCAAAGGCACACCTGATAGAGGGTTATCGTATCCAACAGATGATAATCTTGAATTAACTGGCTATACTGACGCTGACTATGCAGGTTGCAGGCTCGACCAAAAATCAAGTTTTTGGAACGTCTCAGTTCCTCGGTAGCAAGCTGATTTCATGATTCTCCAAGAAATAGCATTCAGTAGCCACATCTACTACTGAAGCTGAATACATGGCTGCGGAAGTTGTTGCGCCCAGATCCTTTGGCTTCGACAGCAACTGTGCGACTACGATGTAACTCAGAACGAAGTGCCGATCTATTGTGACAGTACTAGTGCCATTGCCATCTCGCAAAACCTTGTTCTGAAGGAAATATAAGGTTAGGAATGATTACCTTCCTCATTCGTATGTTGTTGCAGCTGTGATTGTTGCTCGTGTGTCAGATCTTCTGATCTGTGTCCCGGCCTTTTTCTCCCTCTGGGTGGTCAGAGAATTGGAGAAAATAAGATTATCATTCTCTCTCATTCACACGCATGCGCGTTTAAGAATATGTTTATGTGTGTGTTCTGTTTCTGAAAAGAATACTAATATATATAGGCTTCAAAAGCCAATATAATATTAATATATTTGTAGCTCATTAATTTAATTATATTTCTAATGGACTTTCACATAATTAGCCCATAATATAATTAATTAATCCACTAGGCTACTAATATTTATCAATTAATTGGCCCAACCAATTAATTCCAGATAAATAACATTATTAAATAATGTAAAAATACATTAATCCATTAATAATAATTTCTGAGAGACAATAAATAACTAGACAACTAATTGAGCCAGATCAAGGATCTAATACAAGAAATAAAGTTGGGCCTTAAATGAATTAATTATCTATGCTCAGCCCAGAGCAAAATTAATTAATAAACACAGATTCATTCCACTAGAGAATCCGTGCTGACTTACCCCTTTATCCCAAATTGAGCAAGGGCTTGTATTTTAGACTTAATCGATCTCCGTATTTAAGATAAAAATATCCGTTAATTAATTAAGCTCACTGACAACTTAAATTAATTAACATCTTATATTCCTGAGTAGTACCACTCGACCTTATTAACACACCTGAACTTAATCAACCGGCCGGGTTTAGTGTGCTAATCCTTTCGAGTTCCTCAGGGGATATTATCAACCCATTTTACTAGGATACGGGTGCAAGATACAGACAACCAGCCTGAGCTACAAATAACTACTAACACCCAAGATACGTAGATCCGGTCGCGATGACGTTCACCATAGTAGGTCAAAGTGATAGATAGCCAAATGCACTCAGCTGAAGTCTTACCATGCTTAAGACCAGCTAAGTCACCGAGATCTTGGTTCTCCACTAAGGTCAGTTAGGAGAACACATTTCACTATGATCCATCAATACACCACCTTAAGTGTACCAGTAAAGACAAGCAGCTAAGACAAGCCACTTCTTATCTAAACTGCAGCTTAAACCGAAGTTGTCTTAGATGTGATAACTGTTTATATCTTGTGAGTTCAACCAATTTGTGTTGTCTTCTGTGATACCCGACACACTACACAAATCTAACTTTTATACAAGATAAAGGATAACATGTGCAAATAAATATATTTATCAGACAGGAGAATAAAATAGTGGTAGGGACAAAAACACATTGTATACAAGCATAAAACCTGCTTCCAGTATACAAAATTCCAACAATTCTCCCACTTATACTAAAGTAAACTTTTAGTATACAATGTGTCAGTTCTAGGTACAAACTAGTACTCAACTATCTCTCAGCTATCTATCCTATCTATCACTCCATCTTCTCCCACTTATACAAAAGTTTCTGTAGTCCTAAGTGGGGGGCATCTCTACCATCCCTAAGCCACAAACATGCTTCTCGTAAGCCGGGAGTGGTAAGCTCTTCGTGAAAGGATTAGCTAGGATGAATTCAGTTCTAATTTTGTCAATCACCATGTCTCCTCGATTTACGAATACTTGTATAATGTAGTACTTCATGTCTATGTGTTTAGACGCCTTGTGAGATCTAGGTTCCTTAGAATTTGTCACTGCACCCGCATTATCACAATAAATCGTGATCGTCTTAGGCAAATTCTGAACAATATCAAGATCCAGGAGGAAATTCTTGAGCCAAACTGCCTCTTTCGAAGCTTCTGAAGCAGCCACATACTCTGCTTCCATGGTTGAGTCCTCAATGCATTTCCGCTTTGCACCCTTCCATTAAATGGCTCCACCTCCCAAGGTAAACACATAACCCGAGGTAGACTTCTTCTCATCTTTGTCAGCCTGGAAATCCGATTCTGTATAACCTAAAGACACTAGACTATCTGATTGGTAAACAAGCATATAATCTCTAGTCCGTTTAAGGTACTTGAGAATATGCTTGACCGCAGTCCAGTGTTCCTTTCCAGGGTTAGACTGATATCTTGAGACCATGCCTACAGCATATGTGATATCTGCTCTTGTACAAAGCATCACATACATGAGGCTACCGACAGCGGAAGCATATGGTACTAGCCTCATACTTTCTATCTCTTCAGGCGTTTTAGGGCACTGATTCTTAGATAGAAAAATGCCATGTCTGAAAGGTACCGAATCTCTCTTGGCATTTTGCATGCTGAAATGAGTAATAACAGTATCAATGTAGGACACTTGTGACAAGCTTAACATCCTTTTCTGGCGATCTCGGTTAACCTTGATCCCAAGGATGAAAGGAGCTTCACCTAAGTCCTTTATTTGAAACTGCTCGGATAACAAAGTCTTTACGTCTGATAACACTTCAACATTGTTGCCAATGAGAAGGATGCCATCTACGTAAAATCCAAGAAACACCACTGATCCGTTAACACAAATACGGTACACACACCTCGTTAGGACTGGATACAAATCCATAGGATTTGACTACCTCGTCGAAAATGCTGGTGCCATAACCGGAAAGCTTGCTTAAGTCCATGAATAGACATCTTAAGCTTCCAAACTAGACGCTCTTCGCCCTCCTTCACATAACCTTCTGGCTGTTTCATGTAGATGTCCCTACCTTTTTTTAAGGTGACCGTTTAGGAATGCGGTTTTGACATACATTTGCCAGATCTCTAGGTTCATGTGAGCTGCTATGGCGAGGAGAATATGAATGGACTTGATCATTGCTACAGGCGAGAAGGTCTCTTCGTAATTCGATACCTTCTTTCTGCGTAAAACCCTTCGCCACTAGCCTGGCCTTAAATGCCATGATCTCTCCATTCGGTGCTCTCTCTTCCTCTTAAATACCCACTTACTACCAAAAGCCTTGCAGCCTTCAGGTAGTTCAGTGATCTCGTATACATCTATATCAATTATGGACTTAAATTCTGGTCCATGACGATTCGCTAGGAATCTGTATCTACATCTCCCACTGCTTCGTTGTAAGTGCTGGGATCCACGGTATCTTGTTCATCTGTCGGGAGATGATCAAATGTCTCCCCAATGAACATATACCGATCAGGTGTAAATATCACCCTCCCACTACGTCGAACAGTGTCAGGCGTTGTGTTAACAGATTGTGCAGTTACTCGTGGAGTACTATCTTGCACAACTGGTTGTTCAAGTGGAACTCGACCACCTTGTAATTCCTCAAGGATGATGTTGGTCCCGAGAGCATGTTCAGGTGTAGGGGGGGTGTGAATACACCTGAAACCGATTTCTCAACTTGAAACATGAACAGTCCTATTCAGGATGGTGTCGTACTGAATGAATTCAGTAGACCAGACAGCTGTTCTGAATCGTGTTAGGCAAAGAGATACTGACTCTACTGAGACCTGCTAACTGACTGAGTCAAAATTCAGTATCTTCAGTTGGAGTTCAGTGGTGCGGAAATGTGTAGGACCAAAACAGTTGAGTGGAAAATGTTTTATCAAAACAGTTTCAGTTCAGAAGAATAAGCAGTTAAGATCGCTGAAACTTAGTTGAATGATTTTAAAGGATAATTTTCAGTATGAACAGTTAAAATCAATGCAACAGTAAATAAGAGAACAAGCGAGAGACACAGAGATTTTTAAAGTGGTTCGGATACACTGGATCCTACGTCCACTGTCCCGAAAGATCAGGAGGCTATTTATTATACTGAGTTAGTCTCAGTCAGCTTGTACACAGGACAAAGCCGCGTCTTGAAATTTATATTGAGCAAGTCTCAGTTTACAAAGGTATCAAACTGAAGCGTTTGACTAACTCTCCAACTATGAAGGAGTCCTTTTATAATAAGGATCAGGTTCAAGGATGAACTCCTTTGTCTAAGCTATGGATATAATCGGTTGAGCTTAGGGTTAGAGGGATAGGGAACGAGAGTGTTGCTTCTAGAACGACGAACAGCTGAGTTAAGCTTTAAGTTCGTGTAACGTCATTTGGATACTAGAGGCTTTGTATATCGGTTCAGCTTGGTTCCCTAAGAGCTAGATTGTAGTCTTTCGCCGGAGAAGTGTTCTTCGAGTTCTTGCGGAAGACTTAGGGCTTTTCGGTTTTGCTCGTTTGAATGCTCGTGTGTTCGTTCTCTTGCTTGTATGCGTTCTCTTGTGTTTTTTTGTGTGTTTCAAATCTTGAATCATCCCTCTATTTATAGAGAAGAGATTAGAAAAGATCTGTTGGAGACGATGATCCCTTTATCTCACTCTTTTTGTAGCTAACGGCTCTTTTTGAAATATGGTGACAGTGTCCTTTCCCTCCTTTTCTGGAAGGTTGTTGACTTGCAACTTTAGTAGGTATAGGACAGGTGTCTGCTTGTCATTCGTCGAGGTTTACAAAGCAGTTGAGACAGAACAAACTTCAAGGCATACTGAAGTTGACTTCTCTCTTCCTCGTATTTGACTATCCTGATTGTCATTCAAAAGATCTGACAATTCAGAAGACTGTTTGGCCGTTACTGAGTCTGATCTTCGATTCAGTAGCAAATATGCTGAGATGGCTTTGCCGAAGATCGGCTACGAGTACGAAGAACTACTCTGCCGAGTTCGGTTCTGCGACTCTATTTAGTATACTGCTCCTGCTGAGTCCAGTATCTACTGAGTCTTCTACATCTGGTGCTGAGGCTTATAATCTACTGAACGCCTGAACCAGAGCAGAGTGTCTACTGAGTTTGAACCCTCAGAGATAAATACAATTACAACGAAATGGTTCACCAATCAAGATAGGGTTTTGGGATCTTCAAATCTTCATAGATTCACTCAGAGCATAAGCCTACTGAGCGCGTATCAGTACGGAAGATAGAATCATTTCCCACTAAGTATTACAAAGGTCTTTGAGGATAGAATCATCACCCAACAATTTCCCCCTATTTGATGATGCCAAAACCTAACACCATCTATGCTAACTAACACTAAACTACTCACAAACAGAGCTCCTTACAATTTTACATGTAGGTTCAGCGGAGTTGTTCTTCAAGTTCTAGACTACTGAAGGGAGCAGAGCAGAGAGTCAGAATATAGAGACTAAGCATATCCATGTCTTAACAATTTCCCTTATTACAAGGAAGCAATTTCCCTTTATATCACAATAACTAGTCTATCAGAATCTCAGCAGCTACTGACAAAGAATATACACAGTGAGTGTGAGTCAGTAATCACTTCAGTGATTCTGAGTGTTAAGTATAAAATAGAACATGGCTTATATAGACAATAAGATATTGTCGAAGCCAAAAGATATATATATATATATATATATATATATATATATATATATATATATATATATATATATATAATGTGAGAAAGTTTACTACATTACATCTCTTTCTAAGCTAGGAAAGTTAAAGAAGAATCTAAGATCTAGGAGCGCTTGTACTGCTCGATCCTATCCTTGAAATATTGCGATTGAGTCTCGGGAAGGGGCAGTCCATACATCCTGTAGGTAAACTTCCTCAGCTTCAAAAATTCAGCAAAGTCTGCTGGCTCGTCTTCTTCGAGAGATCTGGCTCTGGCAGCATCCTTTACTTCTTTTTCAATCACACCATAGTGAATAGAATCATCAAGTCTTCTCGGTGGTGGCAGAATTCTGGGTTCAGGGACTCGGACTTCAATATTCTCTTTCACAGCATTCTGCATGTAGACATACAAGTCAGGTTCAGTCCTCATCATCCATTCAACATAGGCATCAGCCTTTTCCTTGTCTTACCAGAATCTCCAGAAATAATTCCTCTTGATGAACTCTATCTTCAGTGACTCCCATCTCTGAGTGTACTGAGCTGGCATCCACTCATCAGTCCTTGGCCATCTATGTATCTTTAGATCTATTGGTTTCCTGAACTTCCTATATCTGTATGGAATGTCAGCTTTGGAAGGAACCCTCAGTCTGGCTTCTTGTTCAGTTCGGACTCTGAGTTCTTCTAAGTCTGCCATATGGATTCTCTCTCTGGCAGGTTCAATCTGTCTCGCCTCTTCTCCTCTATAGAGGTACCGATCCATCTGAGTAAAGATGGCTTCTATCTCAGCATCCTCTTCTTTTGAAGTTGTGTAGGAGGGCTTGTGAGGCGACTGATCTTCTGAGTCAGCAGGGGTACTTGATTTTTCTTTGGACGTGCCCTGCTTCTCAATGTCCTTCTGCTGTTTTTGCTACTGCTTATCATCATCATCTTGAAGTATCAGCTTTCTGGAAGGCAACCTAGTCGTTGTTGACTTCTTTCCGCCGCGATCTGGGGCCTTTGTCTTTCCTTTTACAGTTTTCGCTTTAGGCTTGTTGGCTGCTTCAGCTTCGGCTATCTCCCTAGCCAACCTTTCATCGGCTACTATCTGAGCCTCCTCCTCCTTAGTGATATACCTCTTAGTCTTCTTGGAGGGAGGGGTGGGGAGTTTTAAGATCTTCTTACCTTTTCCTTCAACTGGAAGTGGGAGAGGTGCCTCTTCCTCTTCAGAATCCTCCTCCTCAGCATACTCAACAACCTCTTTGATTATGTCTAGAGGAGTTTGGGTTGCCTGAGTTGCTTGTTCCCTGGATCCAGAGCCACTTGGGCCAGTCCCTGCTGAGATTCCAGCTGAGACATCCTGGGCCTCACCAGTCGGTTCGATAGGGACCGGTTATGCGAACCGAGCTTGCTCCTTCTACTGACCTTGTCTTCTTCGAAGACTTCAGTACCTGCTCCTTGGTATTTTGAGCTTTCTCTTCCCCCTTAGATTTACCCTCCTGGGATTTCTTAGGTACAGTTGTCTGGGACTTCTTTTCCCCCTTTTTGGCATCAGTAATTCCAACCGGGTTAGGAGCTAGTACATTGGTGTTCAGGCTTTTGTATGAAGCTGACAACTCATTAAGTCTGGAGTGGATTTTAGTCAGCGCCTCGTGCAGCTCATTCTTCTCAGTAATCAGTTCATCCTTGTATAATTTGTGAGAATGGTCAGCTGCGGCCTTGAACTCGTTCAGCTTGGCCTCAACCTTATCTTCCAGGCCGTCTGGATAGAGTTGAGTCTGAGCTCATGGGCCTGGGATATGGTTGTGACAGATTCAGTATGAGAGTTTTGGGTGGCCTTGAATTTGTCAAATAGTTGATTCTGGGCTTCCTGAATCTGTCTTAGCTGAACCTCGAATTCAGTTCTTTGCTTAGCCAGCGCTTCAGATATAATGGTGGAGATATCAGGGGCGGTTGATGATGTCACTGAGGTCCTCAGCCCCTGAATCTCTGTGCTAGTGGCTTGGGCAGTCTCTTTCCACACTTTGTGGACTGCTTTGGCAAGGGCACTGTTCTGTGTCCCTTGGCTTCTAAGAGCCTTCGCCATTGCCTTGGGTCGTCGGCCTTTGGGGCTGGGCGCTACTTCGAACTTAGATTTAAGCAAGAGTTGTTCAGAAGTACCAGCCGCCGACTTCTCAGGAGCAAGGATTGTGAGAGGAAGCTCAGTTTGAGTAGAGGTATCCTTGTCCTGGTGAGTTCCCTCATCAGGCTTCTCAGGGCCTGAATCACGGGGTGGGTCCTAACCATCGTGGTCGAGACCCATATCGAAGGAGGCCGAGCCGGCGACCTGGCGACGGTCATTCAGCAGGGCCAGCATTGCTGCCCTTAGGTCCTCCAGAGTGCCAAGGTCAGCAGGCTGTGAGTAGCTTATCTGCCGCCTTATGATCAGCTCCTCTCATGCAGTTGCTCGCAGATGTAGTGAAGAATGAGGCGTAGCTGATTGGGCCACTCCTGGAACCTCAAAAGCGTATGGAGTCTGGCCTGTTTGGCAATAGTCACCAGATTAGGGTGGCCAGAAATCTCTGGTATATGCTCAGTAATCTCCCGGAATGCTTGAGATAGGATAGCTGAAACTTCCATTCCGACAGATTCCTGTTCAAACGCCGTCTCCGAATCTTCAATGTCTATCGGAGACGTCTGTTTCTCGCGAGAAGCGAGGCTGGCCGAGTGGTGGAACGTCAAGGGGGGACTGTCCGGGGGTTTCCGTGTCACCACTGACTCGCCCTCGGTTGGAACCCCTTGGTCCACTTCTATTGCCTGTTCAGTGGAGACGGCCCTCTCCACTGACTGAGTCTTTTCTGAGGACTCTGACTCATCAACCATCTGCATTGCCTATCGAGTCTGTTCAGCAGTGGCCTCTGGGACTTCAGCAATGGCCTCCGGTACTGCCTCTTTTTCAGTAGGCACGACGGGAATAGATTTCCTCAGTCGCTTCGCTGGTGCCTTAGGAATTTTGCCTTGAGGAGACCGCTTCTTAGTTGGCGTGGTCTTCTGAGGCATCGTTTGCTGAGTTGAGGGCCCTGTCTCTATCTGCTGAAGGGCTGTTGCCCTGTTTTGGAACCTGACCTTCTTCACGTTAAAATAAGCCTTGTCGCTATACGTGATTTGGTCATCTCCGCAGAAGTCCTCAATCATTACTGACAGCTTCAGACCATACAGAAGCTTGCCTTTCGCGCTCAGTCTGTAGGAGGCTTTGTCAAATTTTGCAGCCTGGACCATGAATTCATGGAGAAAGAATTCAGTCCAGTTGATTTTGACTTGGTCATAAATTGCCATCATCAGCTGTATCTTGGGCCTCGAGACTTGATCGAATGAGCCAGCTTGGTTCGTCAGCAGCTGCGTAACAATGTACGCTAGAGCGCGGTACTGAGGCAACATTACGTTCTTAGGGAAGGCAGCTCTGAACGCAGTGGGCTTCCTGCAGAATATCGATAGGTAGTCGTCCACCATATCATCGTTGTACCTAATGGTGCTGACACCTTCAGATGGTAGGTTGAAGCTTATCCTCAGAGCTTCTTTAACTGACATCTGCTTTATCTGCAAAGCAGCTTCGCCGATTGTATGGACAGTGAATCTCCCAATGACGTCGCCAGCTACTGAGTCGGAGTTTAGTTAGATCTCAGCAACTTGTCTGGGAAGAAAGAACGTCAGCTTCTTGGAGAGAAATCCCTCCAGTCCAGATGCCCGAAGAGCGTCGAAGATCTCTTCCATGTAGTTCAAATCACACGCACCGAACTCCATGGTGTTCGCACCGGCATACGGTCTTTTTCAAGAATCTCCTTCATGTTTGAGGGAGCGGTTATCGAGACGTTTGAACTCGCCATTATATCTATCACAGAATTACGGTTTAAAAAACGTTAGTATACCGATCTGAAAAAGAAGGTTATCGTGACAGATCTAATAATCATACCAATGAAAAACTGAGCGTTTAAGAAATATGCAATTAGGGTTTGCTAGAAAGATCTCAGATTTTTCGGAGTAAAGTATGCTAATGGCGGTTTCTAAGATATGATCGAAAATATATATATCTACGTGAAGATGAACAGTTATCGATCAATGGCTGAGTTTAAACTTGCTTTAAGAGATGAACGATCAAGATTAAATAGTATATTATAGGTAATGATCACAAAGCCGCCTAAGTCAAAAGCCAGTTGTAACTTGCCTAAGTAGTAACTATGATACGACATGTATTAAATGTGTGGCAGAGTTCAGTATACTTATGCATGGAATGTCGTGCATTAAATGTAAGTCGTTAATATTAAATGACAATCCTTGAGATATTAAATACGATGCTGATTCTGAGCAATAAATGCATATTACAGTTCTATTAGTTACTACTGAGTAGAGATACGTAAACCTGTCAGCTGAACATCGTAGTCAGCAGATACCTCGTGTAGATGGTTTCTGAGTCTCTACGTACTGAATTTACTCGATGCGAGTGAACATTCCCCCTTACTGAATGCTCCTCTGCTGAAACCTCTTACTGACTGGAGTCAGTAGGGTCCAGCAGACCTAGCTCTACTGAAAGTTCTCTGAATCTGGATTCAGCTAGAGGCTTTGTCAGTATATCAGCCCTTTGATGGTCAGTATGGATCTTTTCCATCCTGATATCCTTCTTTTCGACATGGTCACGAATGAAGTGATGTCTGATGTCCACGTGCTTGCATCTTGTGTGAAGTATAGGGTTCTGAGTGATTGCAATGGCACCGGTATGTTGTCGCGAGAAGATTGACACTTCATTCTGAATGACGTCATAGTCTCGTAGCTGCTATCTCAGCCAAAGGATTTGGGCGCAGGAACTTCCGGCAGCCCATGTATTCGGCTTCGGTAGTTGACGTGGCTGCTGAGTCTTTGTTTCTTTGAAGACCATGAGATCGGCTTGCGCCAAGGAACGACACGTTCACGAAGTTGACTTTCGGTCAATTCTACACCCTGCATAGTCGGCATCGTAGTAACCGAGTTAGTTCTATATTATCATCAGCTGGATACCATAAACCCATGTCAGGTGTTCCTCTGAGATAGCGGAGAATCTTCTTTGCTGAGTCCATGTGACTCTGCTTTGGATTCGCTTGAAATCGAGTACAGACACCTACACCATAAGTTATATCAGGACGAGTAGCTGTTAAATATAATAAAGAACCAATTATAGCACGAAATTCAGTTTGGTCTACTGATACTCCCTCCTTATCAAGATCAATTTTCATGTTTGTGTTCATCGGGATCTTGATAGGTTTGCCGGATGTGCAACCAAATCTTTTGATGAGGTCTCGAGTGTATTTGCCTTGATTAATGAACGTCCCTTTTTCAGATTGTTTGACTTGGAAATCGAGGAAGTAGTTCATTTCTCCCATCATTGACATCTCGAATTTGTCCTTCATCATCTTTTCAAATTGTTGGCAAATGATGACATTCTTAGATCCAAATATAATGTCATCTACATAGATCTGCACAAGTAGTAGATTGTCTTCCAGTCGAATGCTGAATAGAGTGCGGTCTACTGTGCCTTTATGAAAACCTTTCTGAAGAAGAAACTCAGATAGGGTATCGTACCAAGCACTGGGTGCTTGTTTTAACCCATACAGAGCCTTTCTGAGTCTATAAACCTGATGTTCCTGCTGAAAGCCGGGCGGTTGTTCCACGTAGACTTCTTCTTTCGATGCCCGTTCGAGAACGCAGACTTCACATCCATTTGATAGACTCTGAATCTTTGATGTGTTGCGTAGGCTAGGAATAGTCTAATTGCCTCCAATCTTGCAACTGGAGTGAAAGTCTCATCGAAATCTATTCCCTCAGCTTGACAGTAGCCTTTTGCCACGAGTCTTGCTTTTTTCCTTACTATGACGTTGTTTTCATCCCGCTTGTTCTTGAAGACCCATTTTGTTCCAATAACATGTTGATGCCGGGGTCTATCAACAAGCTCCCAAACGTCGTTTCTCGTGAACTGATTCAGGTCCTCTCGTATAGCTATGATCCGGTCGGCATCTTTTGGTGCATCCTCAATCGTCTGAGGTTCGTCAGTAGACAAGAAGCAGGAATATAAGGCGCTTTCTCCTTGACAGAATCTGGATCTTGTCTTTACTCTTGCTGAGGGATCTCTAATAATTAGATCAGCAGTGTGAGCATCCAGCCACGATTTACGATGTTTCAGTTCTTCATCTGAAATTTGTTCAACACAGATAGTAGGCGAGTTAGGCATTTCAGTTGTACTATTCTAAGATTGAAGCATTTCAGTAATGATAGTGTGATCTACTGAGTCACCAGGTTCAGGGGCATTCAGCTCAGGAACATTAATAGATGTTTCCCCTGAGTTGTTATTCTCGGTAGTGGTCTCGATTACCTGCAGGGGTTTCTTCATCGACCTCGAGTTACACGGGGATTGATTCTATTCAGGGAGAATCAATCGGCTCACCTACATTCTTCTTTGGTTGAGATTCGATAGATTTGTCTTGGTTTTCCTCGATCGTTTCTTCTTGGTTGAGATTCAATATGACCCATGTGTAGCGCGAGTAGTCATCGATGACCACTAAAGCATACTTCTTGCCTCTGATCGTCACTGGAGAGACTAGACCGAACAAATCCATATGTAGCAGTTGAAGGATTCCATCGGTGGAAGGAGATGGAATAGGTGGATTTTAATTCCTTGTTTGCTTTCCCTTCGGACATGCTTCACACTAAGTGTCTTTCTTTGAATACTTCATTCGGCGATCCTCTTGCTAGAGTGTTTCTTGCTAGTTTGTTGAGCGTCTTGAAGTTGAGATGGCTGAGTCTCTCGTGCCCACGGCCACCCCGTTCGGTTGTCGTTCTTCGCTAACAAACAAGCTTCGAGGTTCAGGTGAGTTCCGATCGGCTACATAGATATTCTTCTTGTGCGAACTCGATAACACTTGTTTTCCCCGTGGATTTATCAATGACATCACGAAACCGGCGTCGAAATATCACTCTATTCGAGTTATCACAAAATTGACTAACGAGAGAGAAGGTTGTCTTTGAAGTCCTTCAACATATGATACTCTTGGAACTTTGGCGGTTCCAATGCTTGAGTGTTCCAAATCCTCTTGTGTAGCCTTTAGCATTGTCTCCAAACTCAGTCTGGGTCCTTCTTCGGGGATATAATTCTTGGCCAGACTCTTTTGATATGTCATGTGTCGTGAGCATCCGCTGTCCACATACCATGGGTCTTTGTGCACCTGCAAAACAGAATTATATTCAGGTACCCTTTATTTTGATTTTGGGTCCTTAGATATTAGTTTTAGTAACCCATATTTGTCTTACGACCCTGGTGGTCTCAAACAACTTCTTTCCACTTGAGTCAACGTATTTGACCACTGGACTGGTCGATACTGACTTCTTAGGCTTTTCTGGTTCAGGAGTCCGGATCTTCTGAGTCGGTGGACTGCTGACCTTTGCCTTTTGTGCGATTTTCTTCTTCTTCTAACTCTTGGATCCTTTTCTGACTATAGGATCATAATAGTATGACCCCATGCGAGCGGGGATGTGTCACCGAGGAGGTCCATCTTGATCGGCCCCACTTTGGCTTGTTGGTTCCCCCTTGACTGAACTGGGGTGTTTTGGTGCTAATCTTTTGGCCAGAATGCTGATGTGTAGGATGAGGTGCCTTCATATTTTGTTTGTTCTTGGCTAGAGGGTTCAGTATGTTTGCATTAATTGTCTCCCCTCGAACAAACATATCAGGAAGTCGCACTTCTGAGTGTACGGGGGCAGATGAGGAAGAACCTTGGCTGAAACCAAGTCCTTCCTTGCAGTGCTTGGGCTTGTTGCTTGCTAGCATAACCTCCAACTTCTTTTCAGCGCCCATGTACCGCTCAGTCATCAGGTTCCTCCAGACATCATCACTTTTCTTCAGTGTGTCGTGCTCGGTCTGAAGTCCTGATAGTTGTTGCTTCAGTAAACTCAGTTCAGTATCTTTCTGAGTTAAATCCTTGGTCAGAACTGAGATCTGATCTTCTTGATGCTGGCCATCAGAGAGTTTATCTCCTCCCTGAGTCTCAACACAAGTCCTTCAGAATCAGTAGCAACCTGACTCTCCTGAGAAAGTCTCCGATTCTCCACTTTCAGGGTATCCAACTCCTGAAGAGTCTTACTAAGCTGCAGACTCATCTGAATCTGTTCGTCTAGAAGTTCCTCATATGTTGTACTGACGTCCAGATTCTCGTCTGCTCTTGAAACAGTGTCGTGTGTGCAGTGTGAAGGAGAGTTAAATAGTTCATGAGAGTTTACCTCATCCTCTTCTCCTGCCATTAGACATTTTTCAGCAGTTTCTTCAGCTTCAAGCTCTAGGGCCATGAAAGCTGCTTCATCATCGGATGAATCCATGGAGGAGTTGACTTCTTCTGAGTTGTCTGAGAGTTCACCAGCTATGTATGCTTGTCTCTTCTTGGCGAATTTCTCTCTCCTTGCTTTTTGTGCTGCTCGTTCAGCACTACTGAGCTCAGGACCGTCATACTGGTAGTGTCCTGGCTTCTTGCAGTTGTAGCAGGCAATGGCTCTTTCTTCTTTGCTTTTGCTGCCTTTTGATGGAGCGTCACTTTTCTGCGCCGCTCCTTTTCCTTCTGATATTTTACGGCAAGCAGTGCGTAATTCTGAGCGAGACTTCCTTCTTGTATGTCGTTGAGTGAAGGTTCAGTCTTACTCGATGCAGGAGACGCTTTACTGACTGATGCTTTGAAGGCATGGTCAATTTTTGTGTCAGCTTCAGCTCGCTGCTTTCGTTGAGGTCTGTCAAACTCGAATTCCTCTGCTTGAAGTTCTAAAAAGATATGGTCAGGAGTAACAATATCTAAGTCAGAATGTCGTAATAATGTAGCAAAAGGAGTCCAATGACCGTCTGGCAGTGCCCTTAGTATTTTTAGATTCATTTCTCGGTTGGAGAATATCTTTCCCAGCCCGTTGATGGAGTTCACCAGATTCGTGAATATGACGTTGAGATCTTCTATGGTGTCTCCGGGCATGAGAGACAAACTCTCCAACTTTTGGAGTTCCAGCGCAAGTTTGTTGGCTTTGATCTTCTGAGTCCCCCGACTCAGTAGCGCTAGAGCATCCCAGAGTTCCTTAGCTGTCTTGCATTCCTGAACCCTGCCGAGATAGGAATCACTTAAGGTGGTTAGTATGGCATTCCTGGCGACTCGGTTTAAGTTATGAAGTTTCCTCTCCTCAGGGGTGAAGAGACTTCTGTCCTTGGGAATCTTCTTTCCGGTCACCATTCCTCCTCCAGCTGTTTGATCCTGAGTTACGACACTATCTATCATAGGAATGATAGGTCTTTGCTCAAGTACTTCGGTCATGCTGTCGTGAAGGGAGGTCAGATGAGCCTCCATTCTGACCCGCCATACACCATAGTTCTCTACTGAGAACATGGGTACCATCCTTATACCTGATATATCAGTCATGATGAATAATGATATGAGTGTAGAATGATATGCAGTGAAAACGTTTTTCCGGATTCGTTCAAGTAGACCAGTTTCAAGATAACAAGAGTCTTATAGAACTCCTGCTCTGATACCAATTGTTGGTCCCAAGAGCACGTTCAGGTGTAGAGGGGGGGGGGGTGAATACACCTGAAACCGATTTCTCAACTTGAAACACGAACAGTCCTATTCAGGATGGTGTCGTACTGAATTAATTCAGTAGACCAGATAGCTGTTCTGAATCGTATTCGGCAAAGAGATACTGACTTTACTAAGACCTGCTAACTGACTGAGTCAGAATTCAGTATCTTCAGTTGGAGTTCAATGGTGCATAAATGTGTAGGCCCAAAACAGTTGAGTGGAAAACGTTTTATCAAAACAGTTTCAGTTCAGAAGAATAAGCAGTTAAGATCGCTGAAACTTAGTTGAATGATTTTAAAGGATAATTTTCAGTATGAACAGTTAAAATCAATGCAACAGTAAATAAGAGAACAAGCGAGAGACACAGAGATTTTTAAAGTGGTTCTGATACATAGGATCCTACGTCCATTGTCCCGAAAGATCAGGAGGCTATTTATTATACTGAGTTAGTCTCAGTCAGCTTGTACACAGGACAGAGCCGCGTCTTGAAATTTATACTGAGCAAGTCTCAGTTTACAAAGGTATCAAACTGAAGTGTTTGACTAACTCTCCAACTATGAAGGAGTCCTTTTACAATAAGGATCAGGTTCAAGGATGAACTCCTTCATCTAAGCTATGGATATAATCGGTTGAGCTTAGGGTTAGAGGAATAGAGAACGAGAGTGTTGCTTCTAGAACGACGGATAGCTGAGTTAAGCTTTTAGTTCGTGTAACGTCGTTTGGATACTAGAGGCTTTGTATATCTGTTCAGCTTGGTTCCCTAAGAGCTAGATTGTAGTCTTTCGCCGGAGAAGTGTTCTTCGAGTTCTTGCGGAAGACTTAGGGCTTTTCGGTTTTGCTCATTTGAATGCTCGTGTGTTCGTTCTCTTGCTTGTATGCGTTCTCGTGTGTTTTTTTTTGTGTGTTTCAAATCTTGAATCATCCCTCTATTTATAGAGAAGAGATTAGAAAAGATCCGTTGGAGATGATGATCCCTTTATCTCACTCTTTTGGTAGCTAACGACTCTTTTTGAAATATGGTGACAGTGTCCTTTCCCTCCTTTTCTGGAAGGTTGTTGACTTGCAGCTTTAGTAAGTATTGGACAGGTGTCTGCTTGTCATTCGTCGAGGTTTACAAAGCAGTTGAGACAGAACAAACTTTGAGGCATACTGAAGTTGACTTCTCTCTTCCTCGTATTTGACTATGCTGATTGTCATTCAAAAGATCTGACAGTTCAGAAGACTGTCTGGCCGTTGCTGAGTCTGATTTTCGATTCAGTAGCAAATATGCTGAGATAGCTTTACCGAAGATCAGCTCTGAGTACAGTGAACTACTCCTGCTGAGTTCAGTTCTACTGACTCTATTCAGTATACTGCTCCTACTGAGTCCAGTATACACCGAGTCTTCTGCATTTGGTGCTTAGGCTGATAATCTACTGAACGCCTGAACCAGAGCAGAGTGTCTACTGAGTCTGAACCCTCAGAGACAAATACAATTACAACGAAATGGTTCACCAATCAAGATAGGGTTTTGGGATCTTCAAATCTTCATAGATTCACTCAGAGCATAAGCCTACTGAGCGCGTATCAGTACGGAAGATAGAATCATTTCCCACTAAGTATTACAGTGCTGAGGATAGAATCATCACCCAACAGATGATGTCGACTCGAGATTTATGGTTACTAATGTAATCCTCTTCTAAGAACCGAGCGTTAGGGCTAACAACGATCCTCTATTCTTTAGGATCATAAAAGTATCCACCCTTCGTTTCCTTCGGATACCCTATGAACAGCATCACTTCTGAACGTGATTCCAATTTGTCGGCCTGCCTATTTAGCACATAAGCAGGATAACCCCAAATCCTTAAGTGGCGCATACTGGGTTTGTGCCTGCTCCACAACTCGAAAGGAATCTTTTGTACCAACTTGGAAGGCACACGGTTCAGCAAGTATACTGTAGTCTCTAGGGCATATCCCCAAAAGGAAACTGGCAAAGTTGCATAACTCATTATCGACTGAACCATCTCTAAGAGACTTCGGTTCCTTCTCTCTGACACACCATTCTGTTGAGGCATGCCCGGTGGTGTCGCTGGGATGTAATCCCACATTCTATCAAGTAGTCCTTGAACTCGTTGGATAGGTATTCCCTACCACGATCAGATCGTAGTGTTTTGATTTCTTTACCTAGCTTCTTCTCCACTTCTGCCTTGAATTCCTTAAAGGTTTCAAAGCAATCCAACTTGTGCCGAAGAAGGTAAACATATCCATACCTCGAGTAATTGTCAGTAAATGTGACGAAGTACTCATACCCTCTACGAGCTTGTGTAGACATATACCCACACAAGTCAGAATGTATCAAACTTAATACTTCTGTGGCTATATAACCCTTTGCCTTCAAAGGCCTAGTCATCATCTTTCCTTCCAAACAGGTTTCGCAAGTTGGAAATGGTTCAACTTAGAGAGACTCCAATGATCCATATTCCATCAACCTTTGAGTCCTGTTAAGATTGATGCGACCTAGTCTTAAGTTTCACAGATAAGTTTGGTTTACCTTAGAAGACTCTTTCCTCTTCTTAGGATTTGATGATGACGATGCAATATTAACAGAACTACGCGGTTTACAAGTAATAGTATATAAAGATTCGTTTAATGGTCCACCACATATAAAATCATCGTCTTTCATGATAGAAACATTACTATCAAAACTTAATTTATAACCATCCATGGTGTAGAGTTTTGAAACAGAAATAATGTTTCGTCTAAACTCAGGCACATATTAAACTTCTTTAAATACTAAAACAGAACTATCAAAAGTTTGATCTAAATCTCCAATGGCAATTGCAGAAACTTTCGATCCATTGCCCATTGAGACTACCACCTCGCCATTGCTCAATTACCTTTTCTGCAAGAAACCTTGCAAGGTGTAACAAATATGATCAGTTGCCCCCGAATCCACTACCTATTCGTGGGTAGAAGAGGAAACTAGAACAGTCTCAGTCACAAGAGCGGCTCTATGAAATTATTTAAAATTGTTAAACCCGTTAGGGTTTGGTTGGTGAGACTGTTTAGGAACTCGAAAAATAAATTATTCGAACATACATATCTAAAAAATGTAATTTAAAAGCATGTATAAAATTAATATTTGCACATAATTCGTAATTAATCATCATTGTAACCTTTTGTAAAAACAATGATAATAAAAAACCTCGAACAGCTCTAGGAATTCCACTAGCAAGCCACGCAGGTGGACGTTTACTAGCGTAGCCCTAAACCAAGCTATTTACCTAGCTCTTTAATTCCAATCCACGTCTAGGTTCTTAAGATGAATGAAATTAATAGTTCGATATTCTGGACCATGTCCCTATTAAAACGCGGGAAGGGACTTCGAGGGAAGTGAATTGTACCTGCGGTGACATCTAAGCATTGACTATTAATTTGACCAAAATAGAATCAAATTCTCGAAATTGACATACTTACTCGAACCATGCCGCATTCAATTTGATCTAATTAGCCATCCTATTTAATTATTATCTTCTAGAGTACTCGTGTTTACTAGGCATGCAAGCCACGTAGGTGGACGTTTACGACTTCGCTCCCACAACTCAATAATAATCAAATATTGTTTTGGAAAACTCATCTCACAAAACTGGTAGCTCAAAAATGCAAGCAAGCCACGCAGGTGGACGTTTACTCACATAATCTTACTACTTTTGTGTAGAGTCCAATTAATGGAGGTCCGATTAAGTGTTTAATATCCAAATTAATGGAATCTAATTAAACATTTAATTTAAAAATTGCTTAGTCTTTTTGTTCAAAAGGTTTGTTTTGAATCATGCATATCCACATAATTCCTAAAGCGTGCAATTTCTAAGCGCACATAATAAAACGTGCTCGCGAAAAATAAAACATGCTTTAATATAATGTAGATCCTATTTTCATGCTTTTCTAAGAACAATTAATCACATAATCGCATGCTAAAGCATAATAAAAAATAAATGCGCAAATAGGAAATTTAAAACATCGTTATTGGGCTTTAAAATACGTAATTCCTAACTATTACATATCCCGATCAAAATACAGCTCTTCGATCTTCAAAATCTTCGAATCTAAAAACTGCATCGAAAACTGTCTCATGCCACGTCATCAGGTCGTCTGACGCGTGGCAGACACGTGTATAGCTAGGGCTGACGTGGCGCCACATCAGCGTCATCTACAACGAACCGCAGCCGCCGCTGGTTCACCTCCCACCGTCGCTGTAGGCCGGCTCTCGGCCGGCCGCCGACGTGGTGGTGGTCGCCCGTCCACGGCGAGCCAGGAACCGGCGGCCTCCTCCGCCGAAAAGCCGCTGTTCGGTCGGCGCAGCAGACGCGCGCAGCGGCCGCGGCGCCGCCGCTCTACCGCCAAATGCGGCTCGATGCCGCCTTCCCGAAACCGTGGAGGAGACGCCGCCTCCGCCTTGACCTGCCCCGCCCGGCGCCGCCGCTGCGCGCCGGCGCGAATCGGCGCCTACGCGCGGCCGCGCTTCGGCAGCAGACACGCGGCTGCTGCGCCCTCCACGGCCCGGCGCCGCCGTCTTCGTCGTCTCCTACCGCCCCTAGGCACGACCTACACGTCTGGGCGGCCTAATTCCGGTGACAATTGCCGCCGCCGCGACGGGAATCAAGCGAATTTCGCATCCCGTCGCCTGCGAGCTTCGCTGCTCAAATTCGTACTCTCCGAGCCGCGATCGATCAATTGAAAGAGGGGAAACATAATTGGAACACTCACGACCACCGTGTAACGGATTCCGGCCAAGATTAGTTCCTCAATTTCCCAATTTTCAAACGATTCGTCGGAACAAATTCATGACGAGCAGCAAACTTCAGATGTCAATTTCGATCGCATCCAGAATCGGATGACCCCTTACGACCAATAGACACAAAGCTCGTAAGACGAGGAATCCAGAGGTTCAAGCCGATCATCAATCGGACTCCAGATCCGCCGGGAATCGCCGCCGCAAGATGCGGTGGAACCCTAGCCGAATTAGGGTTTTCGCCCAATTTGGGGCCTTTCTGGACAGCACGACCACTTCTCCTTTCCGACACTATTCCGAACAAACCAGAATCGGAATGGGTCGTGCGACCTATCCAGACGAAGCTAATGAAACAACGAATAAAACTATCCAAACGGATTGGAATAATATGATTGCACGCGCTATCACGCGCCTCCTGAAGATGACGACCGTGTTCTGCCTTAAACTAGGGTTGTGCCCTTTTCTGTCTTTCTGCGCCGTCGCACCTTGATTTTTGCGCATCCCGGACCAATTACAGTACAATAACAGTACAATCACATAACAAATAGGTCCTATCATCTACACGTGGATTTTCTCACGAGAAAAACGTTACAACGAGGTCAAAACAGTGGCTCGCAGGCCGCCCCAAACACGAAAATTAACCCGATAACGACGGAATTAAACCCTAATCATACACCTAACAGCAACAATCAGAGCCTAAACCAGGCTCTGATACCAATTGAAGGAAATATAAGGTTAGGAATGATTACCTTCCTCCTTTGTATGTTGTTACAGCTCTGATTGTTGCTCATGTGTCAGATCTTCTGATCTGTGTCCCGGCCTTTTTCTCCCTCTGGGTGGTTAGAGAACTGGAGAAAATAAGATTATAATCTCTCTCATTCACACGCACGCGTGTTTAAGAATATGTTTCTGTGTGCGTTCTGTTTCTAAATAGAATACTAATATATATAGGCTTCAAAAGCCAATATAATATTAATATATTTGTAGCCCATTAATTTAATTATATTTCTAATGGGCTTCCACATAATTAGCCTATAATATAATTAATTAATCCACTGGACTACTAATATTTATCAATTAATTGGCCCAACCAATTAATTCCAGATAAATAACATTATTAAATAATGTAAAAATACATTAATCCATTAATAATAATTTTTGAGAGACAATAAATAACTAGGCAACTAATTGAGCCAGATCAAGGATCTAATACAAGAAATAAAGTTGGGCCTCAAATTAATTAATTATCTATGCTCAGCCCATAGCAAAATTAATTAATAAACACTGATTCATTCCACTAGAGAATCCGTGCTGACTTACCCCTTTATCCCAAATTGAGCAAGGGCTTGTATTTTAGACTTAATCGATCTCCGTATTTAAGATAGAAATATTCGTTAATTAATTAAGCTCACTAACAGCTTAAATTAATTAATATCTTATATTCCTGAGTAGTACCACTCGACCTTATTAACACACCTGAACTTAATCAACCGGCCGGGTTTAGTGTGCTAATCCTTTCGAGTTCCTCAGGGGATATTATCAACCCATTTTACTAGGATACAGGTGCAAGATACAGACAACCAGCTTGAGCTACAAATAACTACTAACACCCAAGATACGTAGATCCGGTCGCGATGACGTTCACCATAGTAGGTCAAAGTGATAGATAGCTAAATGCACTCAGCTGAAGTCTTACCAAGCTTAAGAACAGCTGAGGTCAAAGTGATAGATAGCCAAATCCACTAAGGTCAGTTAGGAGAACACATCTCACTGTGATCCATCAATACACCACCTTAAGTGTACCAGTAAAGACAAGCCGCTAAGACAAGCAACTTCTTATCTAAACTGCAGCTTAAACCGATAACTTATCCTGAAGTTGTCTCAGTTGTGATAACTGTTTATATCTTATGAGTTCAACCAATTTGTGTTGTCTTCTGTGATATTCAACACACTACACAAATCTAACTTTTATACAAGATAAAGGATAACATGTGCAAATAAATATATTTATCAGATAGGAGAATAAAATAGTGGTAGGGACAAAAACACATTGTATAGAAGCATAAAACCTGCTTCCAGTATACAAAATCCCATCATGTTCTACATACAAGATGCAAGAACGTGGACATTCGACACCACTTCATTCGCGATCATGTCGAGAAGAAGGACGTCAGATTGGAGAAGATCCACACTGATATACAGAGGGCTGATATTCTGACTAAGCCTCTAGTTGAAGCTAGATTTAGAGATCTTTCAGTAGAGCTCGGTCTCCTGAAACCTACTGACTTTACTCAGTAAGCGTTTCAGATGGAGTACCCTCAGTAAGGGGGAACACTCATTCTACACTGAATTCATTCACTTTCGAGATTCAACAACCAATTACTCGTGGTATCAACTGACTACTATGTTCAGCTGATAGGTTTGCGTATCTCTTTCAGTAGTCAACTCAGCATACATAAAAAGGGTTTTTATGATAAAGAGTTCAGCATCGCACTTAATGCCTTAAAAGAATGTCATTTATTAAAATCATTTTTATTTATTACATGACATTCTATGTTCTCTTTGTTGGAACTCCTTTGGATTTAATGCATGTCATATCAACTTACTCCTTAAGACTATGTAAGTCTTAGATTTGACTAGGCAGCACAGTAATCATAGCTTCTTTTATATTAAAAAATCAGGACCGTCCACTTAAAAAGCAGGATTTAATCCCAATTGTCGATAAAAAATGTTTCATATTCAAACACTCTATATATCGACGTGATCATCCTTACGAACTACTATTTTCGCCGTTGCCGTTTTTGTAAAACCTTAAGAACTCTCTGAAAAACTTTCTGCATCAACGTATTCTTCACTTAGTTCAGAGATCTTCTTACGGTAAATCTTATTTGATATAACACCTACTGACTAACTCAATTTTCGAGTGCTAATCCTCTATTTTGCAGATAAGTCATGTCGAATCTGGCTGTAATTTCTCCCGTGGATATGGTGGAGATCCTGGAGAAAGACAGAGTGTGGTGTGATCCGGTCATGGAGTTTGACTCCAGCAACCTAGAGTTCATGGATGAAATCTATGATGCGCTGTGGGCATCTGGACTGGAGGCGTTTCTATCTAAGAAACCCCCGTTCTTCCTTCCCTGCCAGATTGCTGAGTTGTATTACAATATGGAGGAGGAAGACGGAGACTTGTGTGGGTCGTTCCTCGTACATCAGATCTCTAACCCATCCAAGGCTTCTCCGATCGTGAAGCAGATGTCACTGAAGCAGGCACTTCAGAAGAGCTTCAAACTCCCTTCAGAAGGCATCAGTTGTGCTGGCTACAAGGACGATGTGCTGGATGACTACCTAACAACGTTTACGTGGGAAGCCAACCACATTTAGGGTCTGCCTTTCCCAAGAGCAACATGCTCCCCCAAGTTCGGGGGCCTTGGCGTACATTGTGATGCAGATCCTTACAAGCCAGACCGGTTCTTTCTATTAGGTGTCAAAGCCAAAACTACAGATGATGATGGCAATTTATGACACAGCTAAAGTCAACTGGGCCGATGTCTTCATCAAGGAGTTTCAGGCGCAAGCGGCGTAGTTCGATCGATCAACCATCAGACTGAGTGCCAAGGGCAAACTGCTATATGACATGAAGCTCTCAGTCATGATCGAGGACTTCTGGGTGCTGATCAGATCACATATGCTGACAAGGAATACTTCAATCCTAAGAAGATCAGGTTCGACAGCTAGGCCAATTCTCTTCAGCAGATTGGCGCTGGCGCCGGTGAAGGGAAGGGCAAGAGGAAAGCCCCCACCCTAGTGAAGAAGGGCGCTATCCCTCAGAAGAAGCGAAAGGCTTCTGAGCAAGCCATTGTAGTGGCCCCTTCTATCCTCCCGCTGAGAGATGAGGACGCTGAATCAGCAGAGAAGGCTGATTCAGAATAGAAGGCAAATTCTGCTAAGAAGGAGGCCTCGGCAGAGAAGGCTCCTTCAGCAGATCGAGAAGGCTAAGTGGAATATGGGACTTCACATCATGCTATTACTCCAACTCCCCTCTCTCCACTGAACGTACAGCCACTCAGCAGCTTGCCTTCAGCTGAGAAAGCTCAGTCCCCCATTGACGTTGATGAAATGAAGACCGGCACCGAAGCCGAGAATCTTGGGTTCGAGCTTTCATTGCTTCAATACTGAGCAGCCCAAGATGTCTCGAACACATTCTCGAGATCGCTAGTCACTCTGACTTGGTCGACATTGCCATCAGGGTAAGGCTTCAGATGCTACTCAGATTCTGGGAACAGATCACCCTTAAGCAGCTGATCAGATTCAAGTTCTCGAGGATTCTAAACGCCGATGAGCTAGAGCTTCGTCATCAGATAGGCTACGAAGAGCCTGCTGACATCATCTCATTCAATGACCTTAGGGCGGTCATGCTGGCCTTGCTAGAAGATCGTTATCCTTCTTCGGCCGGCCGACCACATGGAAGGTTCGGCGAGTCAAGATGACCCAGAACCACCCAGTAATGCAGGAACTAAGAAACCTGCTGAGGGTACTCAATAGGAGCTGGAGGGAACACACCCTTCTGATGATCTCTCTCACTCCCCTCCTCCTCCTGGTTTGGCAACAACAAGCACCTCTCACCCTGCTGACCCAGAACAGCTGTTGTTAGGGTCAGCATATGAGGTTGGATTCGTTGCTAAGCTCCGAAAGTCGAAGGCAGTGACGAAGGCACTCCTAAAGCAGGGGACTCATAATCGTCTCCTTACCAAGAACATTCACAAGCTATATCACCAGTCCACTGCAGCTCAGTGCGAGGAAGTTAGGGCACTGAAGACTTCCATTCGGAACATCCCTCCCGTCCTTGACTTCAGCTCTATTCTCACAAACGCATTAACCGTACAAAAAGATGACTTCGAAAATCAGCAAGCAACGGTTCAGAAGCTACTGAAGGATGCCCAAACTTCTATTCTTGATTCAGCTTCGACTGAGCTTAAGAACCAGATCTCTCGACACTCAAGCTCACGAGTAGAAGATCAAAGCACTTCAGGATGAGTATGAGCTGAAGATCAACGCAAAGCTAAACAAGATTGAAGAACTTGTAGATCTCTCTCAGCGCAAGTACGCTGAAGAATTGATAACTGAAAGGAATGATTTGCATCTCAACTTCGAAAATCTTTAGAGGACCTTGGATGAGCTAGGACCTTGGATGAGCTATCCCGATCTTATCAAAAGCTCAGTACCAAGGTAGTTACTCCTCCCACCCCCATACCTTATTGGATGATGCTAAAAAGGGGGAAGTGATTAAAGGGAAAAAGACTAGACAGTCCAAGGGGAAGTAGCTCGGGTTGTGGCCCAGGGTGTCTCAGCAGGAGATGTAGCAGCTGGGACAGGCCCAAGCAGCTCAAAACCTAAAGAGGCTGGAATCGGTACTTTTGAACCTGCTCAAAAGATTATAGAAGAAGTGACCGCGTTCCTAGAGGAGTCGGACGATGAAGATACTCCTCTGCCTCCACCAGTATCTAGGAAGGGAAAATCAATTCTGAAAATTCCTGCCCGACCCAAGAGATAAATTAGCCCGTAGAGCAAGCACAAATTGATGTTGACGAAAAGCTTGATCGCGAGATTGCTGAGGCTGAGGCGGTAAATACGCTGATGAAGGCCCCTATGAAGGCTAGGACGAAGGTCCCTGCTAGAAAGCCCGCTCAGAGGTAGGTGGTCAGGGAGCTCTCTCTCCAAGATGACGCTGACAAAGAACAAGAGAAGGAGAGAGAAGCTAAGAAGAAACAGGCTGACTCATCCTAGCAAACAAAGAAGAAGCCGACTAAGCCCACTATAGAGGAGATGATTAACTTCAGCATTAGAGCACTTGACAGAAGAGCTTAATGGCATCAACTCGAAGAAGCCAGAAGGAAAGAGGCTGTAGCCAAGGAGAAGGGGCTGAAGAGGCAAGAGAAGCAGAACAACTGAAGCCTAGGCCACCACCTCCTAAGGACAGGAACATCCCAACAACCTCCAAATTCTTCAAACGAGGCCGCAAACGTGATGATCAGAAAATTCATAGATGGCCTCGCGGAGATCAGTGGATGCCCTGGGAGAAGACTCAGGCATGGGAGACAATCAAAGCTGAATTCATCAAGAGATATTACGTATGGCAGTTTTGGCCCGACTCCGTGAAAGCTGAGCAGTTTGCTGAATGGATTTAGAGGTGTGATAATGAAGTCTACAATATAGTTCAGAATGCCCTTCTTGAAGATAATATTGTTGTTAGAACTCCGGCCTTCAGAACTCTGCCACCACCGAGGAAACTAGACGAATCATTATACACAGTCGTGATTGAAACTAAAGCTAGGAATGCAACCAAAACTCTTGAACTTGAACCTACTAATCAGAAGATATTCCGAAGATTCAGAAGCTGAGGCGAGACACCTTCAAGATGTATGGACTTCCATTGCCCGAAGATAAATCGAATGATTTCAAGGCATTCATTCAGCGCTTCAAATCTGATAGGAAGTAGTCTTGCTTGTCTGTCTCTGTTGTATTCCTTAGTGTAGCAATTTGATGTAACTGTACTCTAATTCTTATCATCAATATACATCAATTGTTACTTGGCCTGACAATTCCTTATTATCTCCATGGCCTGCTTCGTTTTTACTTTAACACTCAGAATCACCTAAGTGATTGCTGACTCACACACCCACTGATTATTTGTGTGTTCGGTTCTTGCTTAGTTCAAAAGACTTGAAGATACTCTCCATAGTTTCTCATTGTAATATTTGTAAGGAGTTTGTATCTGATAGTTCTTTAGATTCTTATGTAGTGTTAGTTTGATAGTGATAGGTTTTAGCATCATCAAATAGGGGGAAATTGTTGGGAGATGATTCAGCTGTTGTTTAGTGGGTAGAAGATTTGGCTGATCCCAAAACCCTATGTTGATTAGTGAACCATTCCCTTGTAAAAGTTAACATCTTTATCTTGGAGTGTTGCAGACTCAATAGACTCGTCTTTAACATGGTCCGGCTCAGTAGTTCCGTCAGGCTGTCCTTCAGTAGACTATCCGCCACAGTGCCATGAAGTGAAGATTCAGTATGGCTGGACTCAGCAGGAGCAGCATACTGAAAGGTGTTCAGGAGTCAGTAGAACTGGACTCGGCAAGAGCAGTTTACTGAACTCAGAGTCGACCTTTAGTAGAGTTGAACTCAGCAGGAGTATACTACTGAACTTATGGGTCAGACTCAACAATGGTATGTCAGATGCTTAACTGACAGTGGACTTCAAAGTCAGAATCAACAGAGTTGTCCGAGGTCGTACATCTGAGAAAAGTCAACTTCAGTATCAACCTTGAAGTCTGAATGTCTCAACCACTTTTCTGTACCTCGACCAATGACAAGCAGCCAACTGGCAAAGTATCCGACAGAAGCTGCAAGTCAACCACTTTCTACAAAGAAGCCAACTCTACAAAATTAAAAGAAAAGGAGCCGTTTGCTACCTATATAGAGTGACACATGGTTTGTTTCGTCACCAAGGGATCTATCCATGTTCGCTACTATAAATAGAGGGAAGGTCGTGATCGTTCAAGTCTCACTACACGATCACACAAGCGACCATACGGGAACTCAAGCATTCAAAGATTCAAAGCTCTAGAACACTTAGCGATTACTCAGCTGAAGAACATGAACCCAGAGTTGATTATTACTCTATGTTCTTCACTCTAGAAGCCTCTCTCATTCCACCCTCTAACATTAAGCTTATTGTAACATCTATAGCTTAAACTGAAGGAGTTTATTTATTGAATTGTTCTTAGTGTTAAGAACTCCTTCATAGTTGGAGATACATTCAAACAATTTTTTTTGACCCTGTAAACTGAGACTTGCTCAATATAATCACAAGTAAAAGTTTGTCCTGCGTACAAACTAACGGAGACTAAGTTAGTATAATAAAATAGTGTCCTGTTTTGTTCGGGATGAGTGGACGTAGGATTTTGCGTATCCGAATCACTTTAAAAACTGCTGTGTTGTTTATTTGTTGCATGATATAACTGTTCACACTGAAAAATATCTTACAAAATCATACAACTGTTGTTTTCAGTTCAAAGCTAAAACATCGCACTAATCTACTGAACAGTTTTAGTAAACAAACGTTTTCGAAACAAACTGAATCGGGCCTACACATTTTCGCACGCTACTGAACCTCTACTGAACAGTTCTGAATTTTGACATCAGTCAGCTAGCAGACCTCAGTACTGTCAGTCACTCTGTCCGCGTAATCAAGATCAGCTTGCTTGATCTGCTGAATCTATTCAGTAGACATTTTCCGTGAAACGGACTGATCGCGTTTTGAGTTTGAGAAAAAGGTTTTCAGGTGTATTCACCCCCCTAAACCTGAACGTTTGACTCAGGACCAACAATTATGTGTGTGAAATATCTTGCTGGACCATTTTTATTTGCATATTTTCAAACTCATTTACTTACTCCTATATTTTCATGTTCGTGACAATTTAGTAGTTTATTTCAAAACCCAAAAACTTGTGAGGTTGCTAACCAAAACCTAAAAAGATAAGTAGGAATTGCGTGCTAATCTTCGTTCCTTGTGTTGGATACCCTGATAGCTATACTAATATAAGTCTTAGCTATTGCATGATTTATCCTGTACAAAAACAACGATCACCGAATTAACGTCGTTGCCGGGGAACGATATTCTTTTAGTTTACGTTTCTACTAAATTTTTGTGCTTTTCAAGTGTTACAATAGAATTTCTTCTCGCCCTAACCTTGTATTTGATTCGAATAGTTGTCCCAACCATGGACAACTATTCGAGCAAATAAGCTTTTCAAGCAAATAAGTCAAACAATATTGAGCAAATTTTTGTGCTTTTCAAGGGGTTGTCTTAGTAAATAAGTCTTTTTTGTCCCCCAATAGAATTTCCAACAGCCAACATATCAACATCAACAATTCCACCCACCCCCACAACAGAATTATCCACAACCTTATAACCCCTGTACCATAGGCAGTTTCAGTAGTAGAGTGCTCTAAATAGCCAGGTAGAGCAGGGGAGCCCCTTCGAGAAATTGATTCTAATTACTTCTCAAGAGGATGTACTTGCACACCAGCAACAAATGCAGAATAATATAAACCAGTCAAAGAAGGATCAACAAAGCAATTTGGAAACACTTTGGAGAACTTATCCAAGCGAATGTCCAAGTTGAATTCCACATTTCAAGAAATGAAGGGTAATCAAGGGAAGTTGCCTTCACAAACTCAGCCAAACCCTTGTCCACAACTGTAATTAGATAACTGTATTTAGTGGAAAAGAATTGTCCTAACCAACCTTGAAGGCAATCAACCGAGAAAATGATGAGTTGGCCAAACAAAGCAGCCCTGTAGAGCATAAGCCAAGGCAGAGTACTGCAAAGCAAAATCCTTAGGAGTCAAAAGAGGAGCAGATTAACAAGAAGGCTTAGACTAGCTAGTCAGAGTCTAAGAGTTTGATTCCGCCTCCATTTCGTGAATCCCTTGCAAGGAAAAGGACAACGAACAAGGAGTATATAAAATTAGATATTAATATTCATTTCCTTTATGCTGTAAAGATACCATAGTTTGGGAAATTTGTGAAATATTTCATTGTTAAAAAAAATATTGAAGTCTAGAAAGGTCTTGATGGACACAACTATTTCGACAATAATGTAGAGGATATTTCTCATCAAGTGAGTTGACCCAAGTATGTTCACACTACCCTGTCTGATGGGCATGTGATTATTAAACAAGCCATTTGTGATACGGGTGCATCAAGTAATGTTATGCCACAATCCGTCTATAATCAATCAATCAGAGTCGAGTTAGTGGCCACTAAGGTGATCATTCAACTAGCTGATTGGTCATGTATTGCTCCAGTTGGCCTAGTGGAGACCACTATGGTCAGGATTAATGACTTTGTCTATCCAAGTGGTTTTTATGTCACAAACACTAATGATAGGTAGGTTGAGGGTACTACGCGAGTGTTATTGGGTAGGCCATTCTTAAAAACTGTGAAAAAAATTATTGATGTCGATGAAAGTTCTATAAGTGTCAAGTATCGTAATGAAATTTATGTTAATTAGATCTCTAATGCACTAAAAAACCTTATGATCATGAGAATGAAGTTGGTTTTTAAACTGATGATATTGATATCTTTGTCCAAGAATATCTTGAGATCCATTTGATGAAGGATAAGATGGATCTCACTTTAACTAAGGGACTGACCGACTTGGATGCCATGAACATGAATGATGAGGAAATCAAGGAAATAATTATGGAATTATATACTGCTCCCGAGATAGATACTGTCAGCCGTGTGGTTCAGTTGCTAAAGAAAAACGATTCTGAAAAGTTGGTATCCTCAATTATCAAGGCAACAAGGTTGGAAAAAACCACTTCTAACATATTTTAAATATGCCTATCTTGGAGAAGAGAAAGTACTGCCAGTTATCTTCAACAAGGCGTTAGATCAGGCGCAAGAGAATGCATTGTTCGAAGTTTTGAAGAAGCACAAGAAGGTTACAGGATGGACCTTAGCCTATATCACTGGCATAAGTCTCGATATTTGTACACACTCTATTCTTATGGAGTCAGATAGCGAGCCTTTTCGGGATCATGCGAGGAAGCTCAATCTGAACATGAGAGCAGTCGTGTTAAAAGAAGTTTTGAAACTCTTATCTATGGGAATTATCTATCCCATATCCGATAGCAAGTGGGTGAGCCCCGTACACATGGCGCCAAAGAAATCCAAGTTCTGAGTTGTGGAGAATGAAAAGAATGAGTTGGACAGTTGGTGCCGGATGCGTTTAGTAACGGGATGGCGCATATGCATCGACTATAGAAAATTATTTGTGGCTACGCGCAAGGACCATTTTTCACTAAAGTTCATAGACCAGATGCATGAGAGACTTGCGGGGGTAAGTTTATTTTAGTTTCTTGCAAGGATATGGATGCTTCCAGATTTACAAGAACGAATAGAATCAAGATAAAACAATGTTTGTCCATTTAGTACTTTTGTATGTCGTTTGGTTTATATAATGCGTTGGGTACCTTTCAAAGATGTATGATAAGTATATTCTAGGATCTTATCGAGAATTATATAGAGGTCTTCATGCACAATTTCATCGTTTATGGTGATTCTTACATTGCGTGCTTGAAGAATCTCGACAAAGTCCTTGCCCGGTGCGTGGAAAATAATTTGGTGTTAAAATAAGAGAAATATTATTTTATGGTGACCAAGGGCATTATTTTTGGCCATGTTGTAGAAGGATTAATTAACATCTTATTATATTCCTCAATAATCCCACTAGACCTTATTAACACATCTGAACTTAGTGTGCTAATCCTTACTAGTTCCTTAGTGATATTATCAACTCATTTAATAGGGATACGGCTAAAAGATACAAACAACCAGCCTAAGTAGCAAATAACTATTAAAACTCAAGATACGTAGATTCGGTCTCGATAACGTTCACCGTAGTAGGTCAAAGTGATAGTTAGCCGAATCTAGTCAGCTGAAGTCTTACCAAGCTTAAAACCAGCTAAGTGACCGAGATCTTGGTTCTCCACTAAGGTCAGTCAGGAGAACACATCTCACTGTGATCCGTCAGTATACCACTTTCAGTGTACCAGTATAGACAAGCAGCCAAGACTAGTCACTTCTTATCTAAACTGCAGCTTAAACTGACAACTTATCTTAAAGTTGTCTCAGCTGTGATAATTGTTTATATCTTGTTATTTCAATCAATTGTGTATTCTTCTATGATCTACAACACACTACACAATCTAACTTTTGTACAAGATAAATGATTAAGAATGTGCAAATACATATACATACTTATACATACAAACAAACATAAAATTTGCTTCCAGTATACAAAATCCCAACAATTCTCCAACTTATACTAAAGTAAACTTTTAGTATACAATGTGTTAGTTCTGGTACTAACTAGCTAGTACAAACAAACAAACTCAACTATCTATCACTACTTGTTCTCCCACTTATATAAAAGTTTATGCAGTCCTAAGTGGGGGGTATCTGTACCACTCCTAAGCCATGAACATACTTCTCATAAGCCAGGATTTGTAAGGTTTTCGTGAAAGGATTAGCTAGATTGTCTTCAGTTCCAATTTGGTAAATCATCACGTCTCCTCAATTTACGAATTCTCGTATAATGTTGTACTTCATGTCTGTGTGTTTAGACACCTTGTGGGATCTGGGTTCCTTAGAATTTACCACAGTACATGCATTATCACAATAAATTGTGATTGCCTTATGCAAATTAAGAACAATATACATGAGGTAATTCTTGAGCCAAACTGCCTCATTTGAGGCTTATGAAGCAACCACATACTCTACTTCCATGGTAGAGTCCGCAATGCTTTTCTGCTTTGTACTCCGCCATGAAATGACCCCATCTCCCAAGCTAAACACATAACTCGAGGTAGACTTCTTCTCGTTTCTATCAGCCTGAAAATCCAAGTCTGCATAACCCAAAGGCACTAGACTGTCTGACTAGTAAACAAACCTATAATCTCTAGTCCGTTTAAGGTACTTGAGAATATGTTTGACCACAGTCTAGTGGTCCTTTCCACGATTAAAATGATATCTTAAGACCATGCCTACAATATATGAGATATCTGGTCTCGTACAAAGCATCACATACATGAGGCTATCGACAATGGAAGCATATAGAACTAACCTCATATTTTCTATCTCTTCAGGTGTTTTAAGGTACTGGTTTTTGTATAGAAAAATGTCATGTTTAAAAGGTAATTATCCTCTCTTGGTCGTTTGCATGCTAAAATGAACTATATCACTGTCAGTGTATAATGCATGGGATAAACTTAACATCCTTTTTGGCGATCTTGGATAACCTTGATCCCAAGGATGTAAGCAGCTTCACCCAAATCCTTCATGTTAAACTGCCCAGATAACCATTTCTTTACATTTGATAATACTTCAACATTATTTCCAATGAGAAGGAAATCGTATACGTAAAGTGCAATAAACACCATTGATTCGTTAACACAAATATGGGATACGCACACCTCGTTAGGATATGAGACAAAACTACAGGATTTGACTATATCACCAAAATGCTTTATCCATAACCGGGAAGCTTGCTGAAGTCCAAATATTGACTTCTTAAGCTTCCAAACTAGATGCTCTTCACCCTATTTCACATAACCTTTTCATGTAGATGTCTTACCTTCTTCAAGGTGACAGTTTTAGAAAGCGATCTTGACATCCATCTGCCAGATCTCTAAGTTCATGTGAGCTCATATGACAAGGAGAATCCGAATGAACTTGATCATTGCTATAGGCGATGAGGTGTTCTCATAATCGATACCCTTTTCCGAGTAAACCCTTTCGCCACTAGCATGACCTTAAATGCCACGATCCCTCCACTCAATCATCTCTTTCTCTTGTATACCCACTTACTATCAATGGCCTTGTAGCTCTTAGGTAGTTTTGTGACCTCGTATACATATATGCATATCAGTTATAGACTCAAATTTTGAGTCCATGGCGACTCGCTATGAATCTACATCTATATCTCCCACTAATTTGGTATAGGTCCAGCAATCCACGATATCTTGTTCATCAGCCAGGAGATGATCAGACGTATCCCAAGCGAACATAAACCAATTAGGCGTAAATATCACCCTTCCACAACGTCGAACAGTGTTAGACGCTGCAGTTGCTCGTAGAGCTCTATCTTGCACAACTGGCTCTCTGAGAGGATCTCAATCACCTTGTAATTCCTCAAGGATGATCTCGAACTCAAAATTTATGATTACTAATATAATCCTCCTCTAAGAACCGAGCGTTGGTGCTAACAACGATCATATATGCTTTAGGATCATAAAAGTATCCACCCTTCATTTCCTTCGGATACCCTATGAACAACATTACTTCTGAATGTGCTTCCAACTTGTCGGCCTGCTTATTTAGCACATAAGCAGGACAAACCAAAATCATTAAGCGGTGCAAAGTGGGCTTATGCCCGTTCCACAACTTGAAATGGGTCTTTTGTACCGACTTGGAAGGTACACAGTTCAATAAGTAAGCTGTAGTCTCTAAGGCATATCCCAAAAAAGAAACCGACAACGTAGCTTAACTCATCATCGATCTAACCATCTCTAACAACGTTCAATTCCTTCACTCTAACACACCATTCTGCTGAGGCGTGCCCGATGCTGTCAGCTAGGACGTAATCCCATATTCTATCAAGTATTCCTTGAACTCGTTCAAGAGCTATTCCCCACCATGATCAGATTGTAGTATTTTG
Source organism: Lavandula angustifolia (assembly GCA_028984105.1). NCBI lineage: Eukaryota > Viridiplantae > Streptophyta > Magnoliopsida > Lamiales > Lamiaceae > Lavandula > Lavandula angustifolia. The sequence goes on along the minus strand of CM054806.1, from coordinate 19,675,695 downwards.
ATTTCTTTAACTAACTTCTTCTCCACTTCTGCTTTGAATTCCTTCAGGATTTCGAAGCAATCCGACTTGTGGCGAAGAAGGTAAACATATCCATACCTCGAGTAATCGTCTATGAATGTGATGAAGTACTCAAACCCTCCACGAGCTTGGTTAGACATAGGTCCACACAAGTCAGAATAAATCAAACTTAGTGCATATGTGGATTCTATAACCCTTTGCCTTTAAAGGCTTAGTCACCAACTTGCATTCCAAGCAGGATTCACAACTTGGAAATGGTCCACTTGGAGAGACTCCAATGATCCATATTTCACCAACCTTTGGATCCTATTCAGATTGATGTGACCTGATCGTGGATGCCATAGATAAGTTTGATTTATTTTAGAAGATTCTTTCCTCTGCCTGGAATTTAATGATGAGGAAGTAACATTAACAAAATTATAAGGATTATACATTAAAGTATAGAGAGAACCATTTAAAGGTCCATTGTAGATAAGATCATTGCCTTTTGAAATAGAAACACTATCTTCAAAAACAGATCTCAAACCATCCACATGAAAGAGTCTTGAAACATAAATAATGTTTTGCCTAAACTCAGACACCTATAGAGTATCTCTTAAAACTAAAACAGAGTCTAAAAATGATAAATGCAAGTCTCCGATTGCAATTGCTGGAACTCTCGATCCATTGCCCATGGAGACTACCACATCCCCATCACTCAGTTGCCTTTTCCACAGAACCCCTGCAAGGTGTAACAAACATGATCAGTTGCTCCCGAGTCTATTACCCATTCCCGGGTAGAGGAGGTCATTAGAACAGTTTCAGTTACAGTAACTCAAGTAATACATGTACCTTTTTGGTTTGCCTTGAAGTCTGGACATTCAGTCTTCCAATGTCCATCCTTACCGCACTTGGAGAACTTCTCTTTACCTTTGGGTTTTAAAACTTATCCAGTAGGTGCTAATGTCGTACTCCCATTACCCTTCTTGAAGTTCTTCCCTTTCTTGCTCTTTTTCTAGGTTCCACCTTTTAGAGGATTCCTTGAGCTAGAGGAAGTGTTTAAGATATGAGCGCCTTTCCCTTTGCCTTGTCCCATAATTCCCACAGTAGTAATCAACTCATTTGAGATCTCATTAAGATCACGAAGGTCTTTCTTTGGTTGTAATAGGGCTAAGGCATGTAATTAAAAAGGTATGGAATATATATATAGAAAAAGTGACTCATAAAGTACGAAGAATCAAGAGATCTTGTAGAGAAACCAAATGATGATATATCAAAATAAACCTCTAAAATCAACCACCACTGAATCACTCATAATCAAACAAATCAAATCACCCCAAGTTCTCACTTTTTTTCTTCTAAATATACTCCCCTTTTCAACTTCTTTTTTCTTCATTTTTTTTTCTTTTTTTTATATCTCCCAACTCTAACATATCTCATCAATAAACCCTTTTCAATAGAAGTTAGGAGTACATGTACAAGTCTCCCATAATCTATTCAATGGTTTACCAGCCAACTCTCTACCAATAACTAGATAAAGATTTCAATAGAACACGGTGTCATCAAGTTTGGTAACATGCTGGATATAATTGTTGGTCCCGAGAGCACGTTCAGGTGTAGAGGGGGGGGTGAATACACCTGAACACCGATTTCTCAACTTAAAAACACGAACAATCATTTTCAGGAGAATGTCGTACTGAACGAGTTCAGCAGACCAGATAAGTTGTTCTGAATTGTGTGGCAGAGTGACTGACTCTACTCAGGCTTGCTAGCTGACTTGAAGTCAGAATTTAGTACCGTTCAGATTAGAGTTCAGTGGTGCGGAAATGTGTAGGCCCAAATTCAGTTGAGTTAGGAAAAACGTTTTTATCAAAACAGTTTCAGTAGATTAGTGCAGTCTATTAAGTTTGCTGAAACTCAGTTGAATGATTTAAGAGATATTTTCAGAATGAACAGTAAATCAATGCACCCGTAAAATAAAGAACATAGAACACAGAGATTTTTAAAGTGGTTCGGATCCAACAATCCTACATCCACTGTCCCGAAAGATCAGGAGGCTATGTATTATACTGAGGTAGTCTCAGTCGGTTTGTACACTGGACAAACACTGGTCTTGAGATTTATACTGAGCAAGTCTCAGTTTACAAGGTTATCAAACTAAGTGTTTGAAAAACTCTCCAATAGTGAAGGAGTCCTTTACAGTAATGATCAGTTCAGAAGTGAACTCCTTCGTCTAATCTATGAATTTAAACGGTTGAGCTTAGGTTAGAGGGATAGGGAACAAGGTAGTGGCTTCTAGAACGACGAACAGCTGAGTATAAGCTTTGCGTTCGTTTATCGTCGCTTGGATACTAGAGGCTGTATGATTTTAATTCAGCTTGGTTCCCTATGAGCAGAAATGTAGTCTTTCGCCGGAGATTGTTTCTTCTAACTTCTTGCGGAAGACTTAGGCTTTTTCGAATTGCTCATTGAATGCTCTGTGTGTTCTTGTGTATGCGAAGCTAGGTCGTTAGCTTCAATTTGATTTATCCCTCTATTTATAGAGCAGAGATTAGGATAGATCCGTTGGAGACGACGATCCTTTGTCTCTCTCTTTTGGGTAGCTAACGGCTCTTTCGAAGTATTGTAGCAGTGTCCTTTCCCTCCATTTCTGGAAAGTTGTTGACTTGCAGCTTTAACAGATATAGGACAGGTGGCAGCTTGTCATTAGTCAAGATTCAGAGAGTGGTTGAGACAGAACAGACTTCAAGGAGATCTGAAGCTGACTTCTCTCTTTCTCATATTGACTCTGCTGATTTGACTCTAAAGATCCTGACAGTCAGAAGACTGTCTTGCCGTTGCTGAGTCTGATCTCTGATTCAGTAGCATGCTCTTGCTGAGTCAGCTCTACTGAAGATCAGCTCTGAGTTTAGTGAACTACTCCTGCTGAGTTCAGTTCCACTGACTCCTTTCAGTATACCGCTCCTGCTGAGTCCAGTATCACTGAGTCTTCTACTTCTGGTGCTGAAGCAGATAATCTACTGAGTGCCTGAACCAGAGCAGAGTGTCTGCTGAGTCTGAAACCTCAGAGACAAAACATATTACAATAGAAAGGTTCATCAATCAATATAGGGTTTTGGGATCTTCAAATCTTCGGAAGATTTCGTGAGCACATGGCTACCGAGTTAATTATCAACCGAGAAGACCGAATCATCTCCCAATGTTTGTCTTGTTGTTGGGAACTGGATCATCACCCAACAATAATCAAATTAATTCACACAAATCTCACTTTTTAGCAAAAAATTGTCCCTTAATCACCAAACCCTCACCAAGCCTCCATTTCCTCCCACGGTACTAACAACTCTACTACATCCTCGATAAGGCTAGATAGGCTAGAAAATTTAAGTGGAGGTATATCTGAATGAAAATGATACATTAAGCTCAAAAGGGCTTACTAGGCTGATGTTCGAGGTAGGAATCATATTTGACTCTGGCTAAAGAACGATATAGTGTCTAAGATTATATCAATGCCATATACGAAAAGTGTTCAATAAACTTCAAACAAACTCAAACCAAGTTCTAACTATTTTCCCTAAAGCGAGTATCACACATTAAAGAAATTGAGATTGACATAGGATTTCGTCGCTCATAACGAGCTCAAATTCTCACCAAGGACTTTTGGACTACCATACTTTTATATCCTACATGTTCGAAAATTTTATCATGCTCAAATTCAATCTAACAATGCTTCAGCAAATAAAAAATTTACTAAAAGAAATGCATAATCATCACATAGAAGAAGTCATAGTAGATTAAATATTTAGTACATGGAGAATCATCATAATTATAATTATACGGACCAAATTAGTAGGGTTTAAGGTTCTTCATAGCCCCCCAAACCTATCTAGGAGCTCGTCCCTAACACGAAAATAGTGTGAAACAAAGTCTAGGGATATGAGTCAGGAGATGATTCTCATAGTTTATATTCTAGGGAAAAATTGTAGGATATGCAAGGATATGAATCAGGATATGCAAGGATATGAATCAGTATCAGAGGTACTGACACTGAGTATTGTTGTAAAAATGTTTAAAGAGGAATTGAAGATCCCAAAACCCCTGAGTGTGTGATGAACGACATGATGTAATAGGCTAGACCTGCTATCTTTCTGGATTATTTTGTCTAAGTCCTATAAGGGGTAAATTGTTGGACTGAACTTCAGTAGAGAAGTTAAGGTTCCAAAACCCCATGTCATCGGTTCAGTAGAGCTCTGTTTGTATAAGAGCTTAGTAGTTTATCTTCGAGTCAGTAGCTGGAAGCACACTGTAGAACATCACTCTTCAGCCAACTCAGAAAGAAGACTCAGTATGATCATCCTTGATCTACTGAATGAGCTGCGACTCAGTTGCAGACTGTACACGGGAAATCGACCGCCTAACTTTATCAGTTGGATGTCAGCAGAGGAACACTTAGTGTTTGAGGTTCAGAGGAAGTCAACTCAGCTACAAGAGTGATGTCTGATAAGTCTCACCTACCGCCATACCTCGACTAATGAGAAGGAAGCCAAGCTAACTTGCTCTGACACAAAGCTGCTCTCATGCATAGAAAGCTAAGGCAGCGACATTCAAATTATATAGCCGTTTTCCTTGCGTCACAACTATATAAAGAGATCACCTTCAAGAGAAGAAGAACAACGGGAACAGAGAAGCAAGGAATTTACGAACACATACTCAAGCACTCTAGCAAACTTACTGTTACATCCAGCGAAGAACTAGGAATCTTAGAGATATCCTAGTAGTTCTTCACTCTAAAGTTGTTCCCAATCTATTTTCTAAGCTAACCTTGTTAGATCTTAAGCATAGACACTTGAAGGAGTTCACTTTTAGTGAGACGTTCTTATTGTAAGAACTCCTTCTTTGTTGGAGACAAAACCTTTAAACTTCGGTTTGATCTTGTAAAGTCACTAAGGACTATAACTTAGAAGGTTCTGTCCAGTGTGCAGAATCTTGCTGAGGCTTGCTCAGATTAATCAACAAGATCTCCTGTTCAGCAGGACCGTGGATGTAGGATCTTGCGTATCCGAACAACGTTAAAAATTGCTCGTGTCATTTACTGTTTTATTGCATATGTGTGTCAACTGTTTTCAAATTACAATTTTCAGTAAAACGGATTTAAAAATGCACTAGCCAACTGATTTAGTTTACATAAAAACATTTTTCAATGAGACGAACTTAAACTGAGGTTACATAATTCCGCACTTATTCATCTACTGAATTTCTCAGTACTGACTGTCAGCAAAAGGATTCAGTCGTTGAATCACTCTGCCTTGCGATCAGAAGGCTTAACTTGCAACTGAACTCGTTCAGCAGTAAAATACTGACCTTCGCATTTGAGCAAAAACTTGGACTCCAGTGTATTCCCCCCCCCCAACACCTGATACTCGTCTCTGGACCAACACAACGAAAATTGGGTAAATGAATCTTTCCTGAGAGCATAATAAGAGTATGGTCTGTGCAACTACCCTTCTTAGAACAAACCAGGTCCAGGCCCATAAGGCGGATATCCCATCTGCTGCAACCACTAGTAGTAGAGCTTGTCTATAGTAGTCTGCCACCTTTCGGTACCATCCTGACGTGCTATTAAAGCGCGGTGCTACTCCTCCAGATTATCCAGCTGGCAATCAAGTATGTCAAGCGAGCATGAAGTGCAATGAACCCACCCATAATAGTCGTCTAGTTGGTCTACAACATTTCCTGCAAGGCAGTCTTATCAAAAAAGTAGGGTTAGCAACATGGCGACCCTTATCTGGAACCTCCCCGCCTTCTCCATCATCATCTTTAGCATGAGGGCCAGGACCTTGGGGATGTATCAACTCCTCATAGATGGTAGTGGTGATGTCCCCTTTACCACGCCGCAGTTGGTCAGTCGGAATCATAGGAACCCCATAGGACTGGCATATACCAGTGATCAAACATGGGAAAGGGAAAACCAGTCCGTCCCAGAGACTCATGGGTAGCCAAGATCAACCCCATAATAAAGCGTGCCACCTTGATGTAATGTCCATCAAGGATGCAGTAAATTAGTAAAGCAAGCTCCATCTTAAGATCTCGAAAGCAGGTGCTCGGTATGAGATTGTGCTGCACAAAATACTGCAAAACCTTAGAGTGCGGACGCAAACTTTTCTTTGGAAAAATAGTCATCCCGAGCACATAATGAAACTCATCCTTGCATATAACTAGGACACGCTCAGGCCAAGCAGCCGCATCAGGGGGAAAACATGTCATGGAATGTCTCAGCTGGGTTCCCCACCGGCTCAGGAAGCTCATGGTGATCATTAATTACTCGACCGGTGATGGTGACCTTCTTTCCCCGAACCTCAATAGTCCTTGTCCCCCGGTGGTAAGAAACCAAAGATGCATAGAAATCTCGAACAAGTTGCTTGTTGATGAGTCTAATTCGTACTACACAAATTCTGTCTGTTTTTGGCGCCCACCTGGGCAGTTGAACCGTATTTTCTGTGTTGTGTTGCAGATTTTTGCACTGATGTGGCGATGACGAGTTGCTGAGGTGGTGGATGCGAATTGGGGGATAAAGGACTGATTTTTGGATGAAAAGTCGTAGAGGGAAGGTGGAGGATAAGGAAAAGAAAAGATATGGAAAAAATTAGATATAATATATCTAATAAATATATTTCCATACTTGGATTAAATACCTAATTCTATAAGGAAACAAGTGCAGCCCTATATAAGAGAGGAAGAGGGACGAGAATCACATCTTTATTCTTCTTTTTCCACATTTCTTCACGCCGCCACCAAGAGAGAGAGAGATCAGATTGCCGAGTTCCATAACCATTCAGGATCAGAGATTACTTCCTTTGTTTCTTTTTAGTTCAGTTCTGGATAAATAAACACTTTCCTCCCTTCGTTTTCATAGTTTGGATTTGGACTTTTTCGATTCATTGTCGTTCAGATGTTTAGGATTCTTCGTATTGGTATTTTCTAAACTTTTAGTTTGAATTTCGTTCGTATTCGTGTTCTGAATCAGTTTGTAAATCTGTTGCAATTTTCGAGTACTTAATTCTGAATTTTCAGTATGTTTCTTGTTCTGCCCAGTTTTACCGTCCGCCTACCCAACCGGGCCGTTATGTGTAGCTAATTCCCTTATGGCCGGCGAGATGTGAAACATACACTTCCATGAATTCGTGAGACCTATGCTTTAATAATTAATCACTTAGGTTCCAAATTAGTCTTGGTTAATTAATTGGATTAGTTAATTTAGGCTTGATCACCCTAGGTTAATTTAATTCATAGCTAATTTAGTACTTCCATCGTTTCTCGTGGGATTAGGCTAAATAAGTAGCACAATTGTTCTTAGAACAATATGATTAATTTGGTAAGAGACTGTTAGATGCCTACTATACAAGTAGGCTCCTAAATCGAGTTCCCTTGGTTCTTAAGGTTGATTAGGTGTTAAATCTATTGATTGCCCACCAACGTATGTTGCATCTAATTTAGAGAAGTAGTCGTTTCAATGCTCACCATGGCGATTACCGAATAATTGAGGGGGAATAGGGGATGTGTCAGTTTAATTACGGCATCCTACAACTAATTGATTTAATGGGATTAATTTATCTTTAATGTCGATGATCGATTGTGTGTGTGTGAATCATCTTGTTGGACCCGTTTTCTTTGCATACGTTTATTCCGTATTTATTTTTACTTATTTATTTTCTTGCATTAGTTTTAAAAAACCCCCAAAATTTACATGGTAACTAACCAAACCTCTTAGATTAATAGGAATTTAATGTTCTAAAATTCTCTGTTCCCTGTGTTTGATACATGTGGCTATACTAATCTAAGTTCTAGCATTTTGCAGGATTTATTTGGTGAAAACAACAATCACCACTCGTAATAACCGGTAGGTGTAGCTATCAACCGGCCCCAACCACGTCGCTCAATAATTCGCTACAGCCACAAGGTCTTATGGCCATCCAGAACGTACTCACTTACAATGATCCCTCTATCAGGAATGAGGCTGCGGTTTCTATCATGTGCGGCAGCCCACTGTTGAGCAGCTTCTGACATAGTCCATGGTGGACGAGCTCCAGCTGAGCCGCGGGAGGATCCTTCGCCAACATGTCGTGCCCTCTTGTTTGATGAAACGTGGCTCTTCCCTTTATCTCTCCCCTTGTAAGCCTGCAACACAAGGGTGAAATATGCCCAAGAATAGGGAAAGAAAAATCATAACAAATGCAAGACCATGGGGTTCAAAAGCCCCCCAAACCTAGTCTTGAAGCATACAATTCCACAAGAGGAAAGAAGAAAAACATATCATGCTACTAAGTGTAAAGTGTGTATAGAAATAAAACGTAATTCATGCAAGGAAACCCACAATTATAGAATAAATCACCAAACACAATCAAGTAGTAATCCACAAGCCAAAGTGCAAGTAACCACATGCTTAGAACAATAATAAAAAGACATTGAATCAAGTAGGAAAACATTCAAGTCATAATAGAATAAAGTCAAGCATATGAACAACACTTTGGCTTTTCCACAAGGATGTGGTAGGAATAAAGCCAAACAAGTTTTCACAAGTCTTAGAACAAGTCCTAATCCAAATCCATCAAGCATCATTTCTCTCAACAAATCATAAGAGCAAAAGTGGGCAACGCCAAGTGAACTCATGGGTAGAACATCCAATGAGGAAGCAACTAGCAAGTAACTTCACAAAGTAAATTCTCTTCCACCCAAAGCCTAGAACTAAAACCCATCCTCAATTAACATGTAAAGAACAATAACAAAACTCCTAGGAACCCAAGGAACCAAGCTATTTCAAATTTGAAGTGAATTTGTTGATTGAGGCATTTAATCGAACACTTGGTATGCATATTAAGAAACAAGCTTAATACTTCAAATCAAGAATACAAATCCACCCCATTCATCAACATATCACAAATCACGAGGAAAACCTATCAATTCTCCTAAATATGCTCAACCCATGAGAAGAAATACCAAAATTGTATAAGAACACAAAAAAGATTCAAAATTGGGTGAGAACCTCTTACCTTAGGTGTTGTAGAGATTGAATCTATACAATAATGGAGGAAGATCTTGGGAATTGGAAGAGAAGAAGAGAATTGGGAGTGTTTTGTGTTGGGGAGAAGGAGGTTTTGAAGGAGAGGAGATAAAACCGAGAGGGAGGAGAAAAGAAAAGAAGGGAGGAATCGAATTAATAAAAAAAAATCGTACCTGGGCGGGCTTCTAATGTGGACCTCGGTCCCGCACAAAATACAGACTACGGTCTAACCTGTTCTATCTTGAAAAATTTATCGGCTGAAAACACGGGACCGCGGTCCGACACCCCCTGTTTTGATATATATATATATATATATATATATTCAAAACAAAATTCTACCTACAAAATACGAGATAACATACAAAACATGGGTTGCCTCCCAAGAAGCGCTTTAGTTATAGTCATAAGCTCGACTATAGCGGTAACGGATCACGGTCGGAGATCACGAGCCACTTGACGTCATCTTTGTCGAATGCTCGTTCCAAATATGGCTTCACCCTTTGTCCATTTACCTTGAAAGTTTCATTAGTGTGTGGGTTTAGCAACTCCACAACACCATGAGAAAACACTCGGATAATAGAAAATGGTCCAGACCACCTAGACTTCAACTTTCTTGGAAACAATCTAAGACGAGACTTATATAATAAAACTTTCTTGGAAACAATGCCATTGTCGTGATAGTGTTTACTACGCTCTTTGTAAATCTTAGCATTCTCATAAGCCACATCTCGAACCTCGTCCAACTCATCCAACTCTAGCAAACGCTTCTCACCAGCCTTCTCGAGATCCATATTCAGCTGCTTAATCACCCAATAAGTCTTATGCTCCAGCTTCACGGGTAAATAACAAGCCTATATATAGATCATTTAGTAAGGGCTCATGTGAATTGGTGTCTTATATGCCGTGCGGTACGCCCACAAAGTGTCACCAAGCATCATAGCCCAATCCTTCCTTAACGGCTTCACCGTCTTCTCCATGCCTATTGCTCACCTCAACTTGGCCGGATGTCTGTAGATGGTAAGGAGTCACCACCTTGTGCGTGATATTGTACTTCTTCAATAAACAATCAAATAACTTGTTGCAGAAATGCTTCCCACCATCACTAATGATTGCTCTTGGAGTGTCAAACCTATTAAAAATGTTATCTTAAAAAACTTGACAATCATGTTAGCATCGTTAGTTCTGGTTGGAATTGCTTACACACACTTTGAAACATAATCAAGAGCCACAAGGATATACTCACAACCCATAGAGGAGGGAAAATATCCCATGAAATCAATGCCCCAAACATCAAACAACTCCACAACCAAATTACCGGTTTGGGGCGCCTCATTTCTCTTACCGATGTTGCCACTCTGTTGACACTTATCACAACTTACACAATGAGAGTGAGCATCCTTGAACAAAGTGGGCCAATAAAATCCGGACTCGAGGACCTTGAGTGCAGTCTTCTTTCCACTAAAATGTCCTCCACACTCAACTCATGGTAATGTGAGAGTATACTCGAATGCTCATCCTCAGGAACACATCTCCAGATTATTTGATAATTGCATACACGGAACAAGTAAGGATCATCCCAGAAGTAGGCCCTGCAGGAAGATTCAAATCCCTTATTTTGCTACCAAGAAAGGTTAGTGCGCAACTCCCCACTCGCTAAGTAGTTGACAATGTCAGGATACCATGGCTCGCGAGTAATAGCAAATAATTGCTCATCAGGAAAAGAATCATCTATAAGCACAATAGAATTATGTGGAATAGAACTAGTAAGCAATCTAGACAAGTGATCAGCAACAACATTATCTCGACCCTTCTTATCGTCAATTTCAACGTCAAACTCTTGCAACAATAAGATCCACCTAAGCAGTCTAGGTTTGGCATTAGTTTTGGTGAGAAGAAAATTTCAAAGCAGAGTGATCAGTGTGTACAATAACTATAGTTCCTACCAAGTAAGATCTAAATTTGTCAAGAGCAAACACAATAATAAGAAACTCTTTTTCAGTAGTGATGTAATATACTTCTGCAGAATCAAGTGTGCGATTAGCATAATAAACTCTACCATCCACTTTGTCCTAAACAGCTCCTATAGCATAGTTCGATGCATCACACATAAGCTCAAAAGGTAAAGACCAATTAAGACCAACTACAATAGGAGCAGAAGTAAGCTTTTCCATAAGAGTATTAAAAGCAGACAAGCATGAATCATAAAAAAAATGGAACATCTTTGCACAGAAGCCTATTCAGAGGATGACATAATTCAGAGAACCCTTGTATAAATGTCCTATAAAAACTTGCATGCCCAAGAAATCCACTAACTTCCTTCACCGAGGTAGGAGGAGGAAGCTTAACTATCAAATTAATATTTGCCTTATCTACATCTATCCCCCTATTAGAAATCACATGCCCAAGCACAATTCCTTGTGTAACCATTAAATGATTCTTTTCCTAACTAAGGGGCAAATTCCACTCAATGCATCTCTTAAGAACTAGAGTTAACTCATGCAGACAATCATTAAAAGAATGACTAAAAATAGAAAAGTCATTCATGAATACCTCAATGAAGTCTTCAACCATGTCGGAGAAGATGGAAAGCATGCATTTTTGAAAAGTAGCGGGGGGATTTCAAAGCCCAAAGGGCATCCTCCTATATGCGAAAATGCCAAATGGGTAAGTGAATGTTGTCTTCTCTTGATCTTCGGTCAGAATCAGATAAAAACCTAAAGGACCATAAAAAAAATAATAATAATACTCGTGATCTGTTAGTCTTTCCAACATTTGATCTATAAAAGGGAGAGGAAAATGGTCCTTCTTGGTGACAACATTCGATCTTCAGTAGTCTATGCACATCCACCACCCGGTGGTCATTCTAGTTGGCACCAATTCACCCTTGTCATTCCTTACCACAGTTACGCCGGATTTCTTAGGAACCACATGGACCGGACTTACCCACTTGCTGTCAGATATATGATAGATCATCCCATGGTCAAGCATCTTGATCACTTTTTTCTTCACCACCTTCTGTATTGCTGGATTAAGTCGCCATTGAGGTCCGCAGTGGTTTGGTATTATCCTCCAAAACAATCTTGTGCATGAATCTCACCGGGCTTATTCCCTTCATATCGGATATGCTCCATCTGATTGCTTCCTTATGCTCGCAAAGCACTCTCACTATCTCAGATTCTTGGGGTCTGGCTAGATGGGATAATAACCGTGTACATATCACCCGCCCCCGAAAAGACATACATGAGGCTCTTCGGTAGCTACTTGAGCTCTAGAACTGGCGGGAGTGGTTCAGCTTGCTTTCCGCCGGTAGGAAGGTCCAAGGATTTGCTAGATTCAACTCCACCACTAGAATCAAGGCCTTGTTCCAACTTCTTAAGACACTCTTTGTCCTCATCTGCAAGAAATTCATGGTTAGTGGAAAGCGTTAAAGAAGCTTTCCAACTTGTCATTTGTCAATTCCTGTAAATAAGATTCATGCACTATAGAGTCATAGGGGTCAACAAAGTATACCCTTTCAATAGATTAAGCAGAAGGAATAACAGAACAATCCAACACAATAATCTCTACGCACTCCCCGAGGACTTCCATCGTCACCTTCCTATCACGCACATTGATGATCGAATTGGTAGTGGACATAAAAGGTCGGCCTAAAAGTGCCAAATGCTCCTGATCCCAAAGTGAGACATCATCTATATCAAGAATCATGAAAACAACATGAACATTGAACTTATCAACTTGCACTAAGATATCCTCTATCACTCCCCTAGGACTATTAATCGACCTATCAGCAAGTTGCACTCTCATGGATATAGGTTTTAATCCCTAAATACTCAACTGCTTGTACAATAAATATGGCATAAGGTTGATCCTAGCCCCCAAATCCAACATATCTCGAACAAGTCCATCAGTCCCCATGGAGATTGAGATCAGAAAACTACATGGGTCTTTCATCTTACGTGGTAAATGAGGTAAACCAACCAATGCACTTACATATTTTGTTGTCAATGTTCATGTCACTTCCTTATAGTTCCTCTTGTTAGTTCTAAGCTCTTTGAAGAACTTCGTATAACTAAGAACATTCCTTGATAAGGTCTAAAGGGGAAGATTGATGTTAACCTTAGAAAGCATATTGAAAAGGGTAGAGAATTGCTTATCTTTCTTGCTTCCTTTCAGAAGCCTAGGAAATGGTGGAGGAGGCATGTATAGGTTTCTCGCCTTGTGTAAAGCGGGATTCTCCAGAAGATCCTTCTCTTTTCCTTTGGATTGTTCAGTCAAGGATTCATCCTCTTCAACTACACCATCCTGCTTGATTTCTTCATCAATGGGTGAGTCGTCAGGAATATAATCGGGCTCCTCAATCTCCTTGCCACTCCTCAATAAGTGGATAGTCTTTTCTTGCTTTCTCTGTCCGGGTACTTTCCCTTGTTGCATTTTAAGCAAAGTGACTTCCCGTGCTAGCTGGCCAAGTTGATTCTCCAAATTTTTGGAAGTTGATTCCACGTTCTTAACAGAAGTGGTGAGTGTCTCCATTGAATCCCTATAAGTCTTCTTAAAGCAGTTTAGGGTGCCTTGCAAGATAGCAATAGTATTATGTTCAGCTTCCTCAATCTTTTCTTGAGGACGAGGAGATGTTGTGCCTCCAAAGTTCTGCTGCTGATTGGTATTCCTTTCTCCAAAATTCGGGTAACTCTTTTAGTTGGGATTGTACTGTTGCTGCTTATGGACAAAACTTTGTTGAGGCCTTTGATATTGCTTTCTCTCCTTCCATTCCTGGTGTCCTATTCCTTGTCCGTAATTAGCTTGTTCTTCTTAAATTGGGTATGAATGATGTTAAACTGGCATTAGGCAGTTGATTGTTGTGGATCATCACAAGTGGTACAAACCTCACCAATATTTGGGGCTTGCACTTGTGTCTGCTTGAGCTCCTTGATTTCTTGTCTAAGCAGTTGAAGCTCCTTAATAGTATCATCCACGTGCGCAGCCCGCACATCCTGCATTCCACGTTGTCTCACACTCTGACTTCTTTGTACGGAACAAGCCTTCGACGTCTTAAAAAGTTCATGTAATTCACTTGAGGTCAGAGCAAGAATGCCTCCGGGAGCCATGTTGTCAACCATAATCTGACACGGCAAGAGCAATCCATTGTAAAAGAATTCATTTAGCATTGCGACATAGAAATTATGATGTGGGTATTGGATGAGGAGTCCCTTGAATCTATCCCAAGCCTCAAGGTATATCTCATTGTCAAACTTGGAGAAAGTAGCAATCTGTTGCCTCAACTCGTGGCTCTTGCTTTGGGAGTAGTATCGCTCAGTGAATGCTTTGAACACGTCCTCCATTGTTCGCAAAGAATTAGCAGGCAGTGTGTTCAACCAATTATTGGCCTTATTCTTCAGAGTGTAGGGAAACAATCGTCTTCCCAATTGATCACTAGTTAGCCCGCTGAGAGGAATAGTCCCCAATGTAGCATAAAAATCCCTCATATGAGCAAAAGGATCATCAGTTGCTAGCTTGTAGAAAGATGGTAGCATATGATAGTAAATGGGCTTTAGATCATGATTCTTGGCAGTCTCTTCTAGGACGATGCAGGTGGTATTGGCTCCGAGTATCGGCCTTGTGTAGTCCAAGTTTAAAAACTATTTTTTCGTTACGGAAAAATATCATCAGTTAGTTGAAGTTACAAGTTAGCGCATGGGTTATTGTCAGGTTGGGTATGGGTTATGTTGAACAATATTATTAATTTATTTCTCGAAATATACCAATATCAAGCTCCATCATTTTCCTTGAAAATTCAATTATGGGGCTGTATATATATAGTATATGTAGTATAATTGCATGCATGCATAGCCATGCAAGTTCTTGGTGATTGGTTTAAAGTAATCTTCAAATTGGGATTATATTCAGAAATTGGAATCTGATCAACTTCAATTGCACGTACCAGTAATAATTGAACTATAGATTGGCATAGTCTGGTTAACTACATGGGTCTTTCATCCTACGTGGTAAATGAGGTAAACCAACCAATGCACTTACAGATTTTGTTGTCAATGTTCATGTCACTTCCTTATAGTTCCTCTTGTTAGTTCTAAGCTCTTTGAAGAACTTCGTATAACTAAGAACATTCCTTGATAAGGTCTAAAGGGGAAGATTGATGTTAACCTTAGAAAGCATATTGAAAAGGGTAGAGAATTGCTTATCTTTCTTGCTTCCTTTTAGAAGCCTAGGCAATGGTGGAGGAGGCTTGTATAGGTTTCTCGCCTTGTGTAAAGCGGGATTCTCCAGAAGATCCTTCTCTTTTCCTTTGGATTGTTCAGTCAAGGATTCATCCTCTTCAACTACACCATCCTGCTTGATTTCTTCATCAATGGGTGAGTCGTCAGGAATATAATCGGGCTCCTCAATCTCCTTGCCACTCCTCAATAAGTGGATAGTCTTTTCTTGCTTTCTCTGTCCGGGTACTTTCCCTTGTTGCATTTTAAGTAAAGTGACTTCCCGTGCTAGCTGGCCAAGTTGATTCTCCAAATTTTTGGAAGTTGATTCCACGTTCTTAACAGAAGTGGTGAGTGTCTCCATTGACTCCCTATAAGTCTTCTTAAAGCAGTTTAGGGTGCCTTGCAAGATAGTAATAGTACTATGTTCAGCTTCCTCAATCTTTTCTTGAGGACGAGGAGATGTTGTGCCTCCAAAGTTCTACTGCTGATTGGTATTCCTTTCTCCAAAATTCGGGTAACTCTTTTAGTTGGGATTGTACTGTTACTGCTTATGGACAAAACTTTGTTGAGGCCTTTGATATTGCTTTCTCTCCTTCCATTCCTGGTGTCCTATTCCTTGTCCGTAATTAGCTTGTTCTTCTTAAATTGGGTATGAATGATGTTAAACTGGCATTGGGCAGTTGAGTGTTGTGGATCATCACAAGTGGTACAAACCTCACCAATATTTGGGGCTTGCACTTGTGTCTGCTTGAGCTCCTTGATTTCTTGTCTAAGCAGTTGAAGCTCCTTAATAGTATCATCCACGTGCGCAGCCCGCACATCCTGCATTCCACGTTGTCTCACACTCTGACTTCTTTGTACGGAACAAGCCTTCGACGTCTTAAAAAGTTCATGTAATTCACTTGAGGTCTGAGCAAGAATGCCTCCGGGAGCCATGTTGTCAACCATAATCTGACACGGCAAGAGCAATCCATTGTAAAAGAATTCATTTAGCATTGCGACATGGAAATTATGATGTGGGTATTGGATGAGGAGTCCCTTGAATCTATCCCAAGCCTCAAGGTATATCTCATTGTCAAACTTGGAGAAAGTAGCAATCTCTTGCCTCAACTCGTGGCTCTTGCTTTGGGAGTAGTATCGCTCAGTGAATGCTTTGAACACGTCCTCCATTGTTCGCAAAGAATTAGCAGGCAGTGTGTTCAACTAATTATTGGTCTTATTCTTCAGAGTGTAGGGAAACAATCGTCTTCCCAATTGATCACTAGTTAGCCCGCTGAGAGGAATAGTCCCCAATGTAGCATAAAAATCCCTCATATGAGCAAAAGGATCATCAGTTGCTAGCCTGTAGAAAGATGGTAGCATATGATAGTAAATGGGCTTTAGATCATAATTCTTGGCGGTCTGTTCTAGGACGATGCAGGTGGTATTGGCTCCGAGTATCGGCCTTGCAACTTCTTTGGTTCAGGATTGTTCACATTTTGCGTCATTTCAATTTTGCCTTTCGGATCTTCCCTCATAACGCGAGTCCCTACTCTGTGTATGTTATCAATAAAAGGTGCAAGTTCTGGATGTTGCGACTTTTTACCATGCATAAACCTACAGAAAACTCAAAGAGTAAGATTCGACACATTAAAAGAAAGTAAGAATTGGAAACCAACTTAAAAATAAAATCTAAACAAATAAACAGCTAGTAAAAAAAATAATCAAAATGACTGAGTCCCCGACAACAACGCCAAACACTTGATGAACATTATAATTCTCGCAAGTGTACGAATCGGCGTAATATCTAATCTAGCAACTCCTGAGGTCGATCTCACAAGGACTAAGTTGAGGTCTAATTAACATAATTATTTCACTATCTACTTGGTCCTAAATTGGGTTTAGTTTATTTAGAACTTCGAAATTAAAATAGCAAGAAAGTAAAGAAAGTAAAAACAAAGCGATGTGAAATGGATTAACGATTGTGGTTTCAAGATTGATGAAGAGTACGGAGGTTTAACAATCACTATGCATAAGATGATCGATTCATTCCCATTCTCTCGCTAGCATTTATGAATTTCTTTTGTTGGTTCATCCACTAAGGCTCGTGGGATTCCATATGATGACATGAGATCTCTAACTTATAATCCTAAGGGTCAATCAATTGATCATACCATGAACCTAAGAATCGTATCATGCACAAGGATTTAAAGAACCATCTAAACTATCCCAAACCAATGGTGACAGTCCAGACACTTAATTGCAGATCTAAATAAATAACCGAGTATGATCCGCCGTATTACTTATTCTCTAAATTCCTTATAATTATCTAAAATGATGGCCAATCACATTAAAGAATCATAGAGAAGTCAAAAGCAATCTCAACAATTAAGAAACAAAATAATTCATCAATTCCAAAACTAGGGTTTGAATCAATTCATCAAAAATATAGATCCTGCTAAACCCCCACACAAGGGGATTTAACTACTCATATTCGTAGGAATACAATCACAAGATATGCAAAAAGAATCCATATATATATATATATATATATATATATATATATATATATATATATATAACCTAAACAAAACTGAGAAGGAATAATACAACCTAAAATCTAGGCGATTGATCCTCACACTTGATTCTCGGGTTGTGGTCTTCAATCTTCGTTTTGAATCTTCAATGGAGGGATGCCTTGGGTGTTTCTCTGCTATAGAGGGTGGAAGAAGTCGAACATATGGTGTGTGATACGAAAGAATGAAGTCCAGAAGGGTTTATATACGTTTTGGGCTGAAAAACATGAGTTTGGGCTCTTACAGACGCGAACCGTAGTCTAGCACAAAAGGCGTACCACGGTCTGACCTCTACGAAAAAAATTAATTTTCGAACCGAGACATTTAATAGGGCCTACACTTAATAGGGCCTACACTTCCGCACACACACTCTGATACCGAACGACTGTTCGACTGACTAAAGTCAGTAGAGCTGAACTCAGTAGAAGTTTTTCTGCCCACGCGATCTGAAGCATATTTAGCTATCTGACTCAGTTCAGTAGCAAACTCAGCTAGAGCTGACTTCGCGTTTGAGAAAGAAATTTGTATTCAGGTGTATTCACCCCCCCCCCCCCACGACACCTGAACCACGTCTCAGGACCAACAACTTGACAGAATGTGGGATTACATCCTAGCTGACAACACCGAGCACACCTCAGCAAAATGGTGTGTCAGAAAGAAGAAACCGAACACTCTTAGAGATGGTTCGGTCAATGATGAGTTACGCAACATTGCCGATTTCGTTTTGTGGATATGCCCTACAAACTATAGCATATTTACTGAACCGTGTGCCATCCAAGTCGGTTAACATGACTCCAGTCGAGTTGTGGAGCGGGCACAAGCCCAGTATGCACCACATGAAGATTTTGGGGTGTCTTGCTTATCTGTTGAATAAACAGGCCGACAAGTTGGAGCCACGTTCAGAGGTTATGTTGTTTATAGGGTATCCGAAGGAAACGAAGGGTGGTTATTTTTATGATGCTAAAGAACAGAAGATCGTTGTCAGCACTAACGCTCGGTTCTTTGATGAGGATTATATTAGTAATCACAAGTCTGGAGTCGAGATCATCCTTAAGGAATTACAAGGTGATCGAGATCCACTCACAGAGCCAGTTGTGCAAAATAGAGCTCCACGAGCAACTGCACAATCTGTTAGCGCAGCTCCTGACACTCTCGATGTAGTGGGAGGGTGATATTTACACCTGATCGGTATATGTTCACTGGGGAGACGTCTGATCATCTCCCGACAGATGAACAAGATACCGTGGATCCCTGGACTTACAACGAAGCAATGGGAGATGTAGATGTAGATTCATAGCGAATCGCCATTGACTCGAAATTTAAGTCCATAACTGATATGGATGTATACGAGATCACTGAACTACCTGAGGGCTGCAAGGCTATTGGTACTAAGTGGGTATACAAGAGAAAGAGAGGATCGAATGGAGAGATCATGGCATTTAAGACCAGGCTAGTGGCGAAGGATTTAACCCAGAAAGAAGAAAATCGATTATGAAGAGACCTTCTCGCCTATAGCAATGATCAAGTTCATTTGGATTCTCCTTGCCGTAGCAGCTCACATGAACCTAAGGAGATGGCAAATGTATATCAAAACCGCATTCCTAAACGGTCACCTTGAAAAAGGAAGAGACATCTACATGAAATAGCCAGAAGGTCATGTGAAAGAGGGCGAAGAGCATCTAGTTTGGAAGCTTAAGAAGTCTATTTATGGACTTAAACAAGCTTCCCGGTTATTGTACCAGCGTTTTGACGAGGTGGTGAAATCCTATGGTTTTGTATCCTGTCCTAACGAGGTGTGGTGTACCGTATCTGTTTTAACGGAACAGTGGTGTTTCTTGCACTTTACATAGACGACATCCTTCTCATTAGCAACAATGTTGAAGTTTTATCATACGTAAAGACGTGGTTATTCGAGCAGTTTGAAATGAAGGACTTAGGTGAAGCTACTTACATCCTTGGGATCATGGTTATCCGAGATCGCCAGAAAAGGATGTTAAGCTTATCACAAGCATCCTACATTTACACTGTTATTGCTCGTTTTAGCATACAAAATGCCAAGAGAGGTTCAGTACCTTTCAGACATGACATTTTTCTGTCAAAGAATCAGTACCCTAGAATGCCTAAAGAGATAGAAATTATGAGGTCAGTACCATATGCTTTCGCTGTTGGTAGCTTCATGTATGCAATGCTTTGTAGGAGACCAGATATCTCATATGCTCTAGGCATGGTCTCGAGATATTAGTCTAATCCTGGACAAGAGCATTGGACTGTGGTAAAGTATATTCTCAAGTACCTTAAAAGGACAAGAGATTATAGGCTTGTTTACCAGTCAGACACTCTAGTGTCATTGGGTTATACAGACTCGGATTTCCGGGCTGACAGCGATGAGAAAGAGTCTACCTCAGGTTATGTGTTTACCTTGGGAGGTGGAGTCATTTCATGGAGGAGTGCAAAGGAGAAATGCGTTGCGGACTCAACCATGGAAGCAGAGTATGTGGCTGCTTCAGAAGCTTCGAAAGAGGTAGTTTGGCTCAAGAATTTTCTCATGGATCTTGATATTGTTCGGAATTTTCCTAAGGCGATCACGATTTATTGTGATAATGCGGGTGTAGTGAAAAATTCTAAGGAACCTAGATCTCACAAGGCATCTAAACACATAGACATGAAGTACCACATTATACGAGTATTCGTAAATCGAGGAGATGTGGTGATTGACAAAATTGTAACTGAAGACAACCTTGTTAATCCTTTCACGAAGAGATTACCACTCCCGGCTTACGAGAAGCATGTTTGTAGCTAAAGAGTGGTAGAGATGCCCCACTTAGGACTGCATAAACTTTTGTATAAATGGGAGAAAATGCAGTGATAGATAGGATAGATAGTTGAGTACTAGTTTGTACCTAGAACTGATATATTGTATACTAAAAGTTTGTTTTAGTGTAAGTGGGAGAGTTGTTGGAATTTTGTATACTGGAAGCAGTTTTTATGCTTGTATACAATGTGTTTTTGTCCTTACCACTATTTTATTTTCCTATCTGATAAATATATATATTTGCACATGTAATCATTTATCTTGTATAAAAGTTAGATTTGTGTAGTGTGTCGGGTATCATAGAAGACTACACAAATTGGTTGAACTGACAAGATATAAACAGTTATCACAGCTGAGACAACTTCAGGATAAGTTTTCGCTTTAAGCTGCAATTTAGATAAGAAGTTGCTTGTCTTGGCTGCTTGTCTTTACTAGTACACTTAAGGTGGTGTATTGATGGATCACAGTTAGATGTGTTCTCCTTACTGGCCTTAGTGGAGAACCAAGATCCCGGTTACTTGGCTGACGTGTTTCTTGCAGATTTTATGATATACAATGGTGTCCCTTGTGCAAACCCCGTCCGACATTGAGGATATTATTCAGAACAGGGTTCAGTTTGAACCCACGATGGTGTTCCACCTCCCAAAGCTGCCGTATATGGAGCCCATTTTCTCCACCCTAGAAGTCTCTAGGCTGAAGACGCTTCTCATGAAGCACCCCAAGTCATACCTGCCTCGACAGGTGGTGGAGTTCTTCAACATGCGTTCCGTTGAGGACACGAACGCAGAAGTGACTGTGATTCGATATTTGAGGGAAGTTTCCCCTCAGAAATGGGAGGAGAGCCATGTGGACATCAGCGTCCTGGAAGGGCTGAAGTCGATATTCGAGCTTCCCGACAACGGCATCTCCCCCATCGGTTATAAGGATGCAGAGCTCAACGACTACATCCAACGCTTTACGCGGACGAAACGACGTCTCCTTCAAAGCCACTTTCCCCAAGAACCAGCTTCTGCTGGAGTATAGAGGCCTAGCGTACATCGTGATCCACATCCTCATGAGCGCTGCTCGTTCGTTCGACTAGTTGTCCAAGCCCAGACTCTAGATCATGATGGCGATAATAGATGGAGTCCAGGTGAACTGGGCATAGTTCTTCATGTCCGAGCTGAAAGCTCAAGCCCAGAAGTTTGTTTCCACCAAGTCAGGAGAGAGAAGACTAATTAGTGTGGGCAAACTGCTGTATAGGATGAAGGTGTCCATATTGATCGAGGACTCTGTGACGAGTCATGCGTCCTTAGAGGATAAAAAATATTTTGAGAAAAAGCTGATCAAGTTCAAGACTAAACCAGTTGCTGAGAAGTCAATCGGGCGTGGAGCCAAGCTGAAAAGGTCATCTACTGATTTGCCTCCACGCACTGAACAGCCCAAGAAGAAGAAGCTATCCAAGCCAGAAGCTTCTAAGGCTGTCTCCCCACCGCCCCCTCAGGTGGAAGACTTACAAGATGCTGACACAGGCATTGAAGGTGCCACACTGAAGGACAAAATTCAGTGTGTAAGTAATGAGGAAACTCAGCTGGAAGAAGAAGAGCCAGCAGCTGAAGTCTCCTCTGAACAATCGTCTACTATTCAGCTGACCTGTCTCCGAGCAGCATGAGAGGTCACTAAACAGATTCCTGAGATCTCTCAGCACGAGGATCTGATAGACGTGGCTGTCCGTGCAAGGACCCAGATGCTGTTGAGGTTCTTGAACTGGGATATTGTCGCCGACCTCGTTTAGCAGCATAGTGTGGACTCCCTCCTGGCAGAGCAACACATTCAGGCAGCAATCGGGTTTGGGGAAACCGCTGACATTGCCTCCTTCGAGGACCTGCGTTCCGCCATGCTCTATCTCCTAGAGCTCAGGTCCTCCTCCTCACCTGCCAGAGGACCCTCGCCGCCAGATCACCAGGATGGTGATGATGATGATGTGATTCCCAAGGATGCAGAGAAGGGAGATTCTGCTGAGGGTAAGACTCCCAGCGAGAAGGGCGATTCACCACCTCCTCCTCCGGAATCCGGTGCTGCCCCTGTTGTGTCGTCTTCTAAACATCAATAGCTCGCTGCCTATGAGCAGAGGACCGGTACCTCGTCCTATCAGATCAAATAGATAGGTACCGTATCCTCCAAGTCAGTCAACCGAGCAATCAAGAGGCAAGGAGACAAGAATCGTCTCCTAGCCAAAGATGTGCACCTGAAGTGGCCATAGTACACAAAGGCTCAGACAGAGCAGGTTGACAAACTGACTGGCGAAGTCAAGAAGATCTCCGATGCTCCTTCTCTAAACTTTCAAGAGATCATCGAGACTGCGCTGGCAGCTCAGAAGGCGGACATGGCCGCTCAGTGTCTCAGTATCAGCAGTTTCTGGAAGCTCAGCAGAAGATATTCGCAGAGCAACGAACTGCAGCCCTGGCCAGTGTCCAGAATGTGATGGATGAGAGGAATCGGTTTGCCAGTTAAAGTGTATCCTCAGCACTTGACACTCAAGCGGCAGCCCTGACCCTCATTCAGAAGGAGATGAAAGACTCCTTCGACGCATCGCTATTGCAGCAGAGAAATCATACCGATGCCCAAATCCGACAGATCAGGAAGGATCAGGAGGTGGATTGGGCACATTACTGTAATGTGGTCGGGGACTTCAACACAACTTCCATGCAGATCAAATCGATTGTCTATTCCCTCCAGCAGGAAGTAGCAGCCATCAAAGCTCTCCTAACCTCAGCAGATGATGCCAAAAAGGGGGAAGGAAGAGGGAAGGAGGTGCTGAAAGAGTCAACAGTGAGGGTACAACTTAAGGGGGAAGGTTCTGTACAAGCAGGAACAAGTTCTCTCCCCTCTCCCTCAGTCCAAACAGAGGTCCAGCCCGAAGCTCCTTCAGCAGGGCCATCTGAGCCTCAGCAGCAGCAGGTTGGAGGATCGGGAGAGGGGTCCTCAGCCCAGGCACACATTGACGATGTGGCCCAGTTTGTCGAAGGCTCCGAGGAGGATGAGGAGCCCCTGCAAACCAAAAGGCCCAGAAAGGAGATTGCTACTATAAGCACTCCTCCTCCTTCTCCGTCGCCAAAGTTCAAAAGTCGTTAAGAGCAGGAAGAGCATGACAAACGTGTGGCACAACAGCTATAGGACAAACTTGACTATGAAGTCAGAATGGAGAAAGAGGCAAAGCTGAAGAGGAAGAAGAAAATTCCTAAGGCTAGGGTGTCGAAGAGTCAGGCTAAGCTGATATTGGCTCAACAGAAGAAGAAAGCTGCAAAAGAATCTGCTATTAAGCCTACTGACGGCTCTGATACCGACAACCTTCCGCTCGCTCAAAGGCTGAAAAATCTTCCCAAACTTATAGCTGAGCAAGAAGCGGAGGACAAAGCCACTTGGGATGCTGTGCAGAAAGGCCTCAACCTCCGATCCGGAGATAGACGTGCTGCTGGATTAAGAGAGAAGAAGACACAGGCTGATCTGGCTAAGATCATAGAGCTGACTGAACAAGCAGCCAGAGAGCTTATCTTAGACTTCAGCAAGCAGATTCCAAGGACATCCAAGTTCTCCAAGCGCGGTGCTCAGAAGCTTCACTTGAAGAAAACTCTGCATCGCCGCGTCGACAAATGGATTCCGTGGAACCTGAACGAGGAGTGGGAAGAGCTCAAGGATGACTTCATCAAGGCATACTATGTGTGGCAGTGCTATCCATCAGAAGTCTCAGTGGTCGATCTATTTGATCAATTCCTATATCATCACGACCCCAACTTCAGAGCTCAAATTAAGCTTCTGCTATTCAAAGAGAAGCTGCCATTCACAACCCCTGCCTATCGCCCACTGAATCCTCCGAAGACCGTTAAGGGCGTCGTCTGCACTAAGGAGATTGAAGAAGAGGTGGAGACAACAATTAGTCGTAACAATCTTGATATTCAGACGACTGATGATCTCATTCCCATCCAGGCCCTAAGGGAAGGAATCTACAAATCATATGGGTTGGATCCTCCTGCTGCAAAGTCTGGGACGTCAAGGCCAAGATCAAGAAATTCAGCCTTTAGCAGCTTCAGCTTTTCTCCTTATCTTTTGTAATTGTTAGATAGCTTAGACTGATTGTACTCCTTATGCCTTATCTTAATAAATCATTTTTTGCTGTTTAGCCAGACAACTACTCATTGTCTTAAGGCTGTGTTTCTTTACATTAACACTTTCTTATCATTGAAGTGATCTTACACACACACACATATCCTGTTTTCTTCTGTTATGCCTATCATTTAAAAGTTGTTAACCTTGTTATCATTGATCAGTTGTTACTGAATCTTTTGGGGTTAGTAGTTTAGTGCTTAGTGGTTTTGGCATCATCAATTAGGGGGAAATTGTTGGGTTATGAGTCAGTGGTCATTTAGATCATTGCTAGGGGGTACTTGGAACTGACGTTAGTAGTTCATGTACTTAGGACTTATTGTAATATTCAGTATTGGGGGAAATTGTAGTGATTTTCATTGCTTTAGAATTGAATATCCCAAAACCCGTCCTGAACCCGATGTGTGTATTGAACTTGATGATATAATAGGTTAGACTTGTTCTTATCTTCATTATTTTGTCTAAGTCCTGTAAGGGGTGTTGTTGGTCTGAACTTCAGTAGAGAAGTTAAATTCCAGAACCCCATGTCATCAGTTTGTAGAGCTCGTGTGTTCCTGTCCTCCAGCTGACTATCCTCAGTAGAAGATTCCTTCAGCAGACCTGAGTTGAAGACTCAGTACGATTCTTTATCTACTGAAGTTGTGAAGAGCTCAGAATCTTCAGAGTCACCAGCTGCCTATCCTCACTATAAGATTCTTACCAGCGGACTCAGATGAAGACGTCAGTATTATCGGTCCAGATCTACTGAACACATGCAACTCAGTTGCAAATCGGACAAGGAAACAACTGCCCGTCTATTATCATTCGAATGTCAGCAGAGTTTATTCAATACGAGGATTCAGAGAGAGTCAACTCAGATGAAGACTGATGTCTGACAAGTCTCACCTACCACAAACCTCAGCCAATGAGAAGAATCCAAAGTCTTACCTACTCTGACACTTAAAGATGCTCTCATATACAGAAGCCAACCACTCTGCGGCGCTCTTTCGAAAACTTATGGCCGTTTTCCTTGGAAGTTTGTGACACGTGGCATCGTCCTCTCCAACGTATACATGTCTGGGTCACGACTATAAATAGAGAAGAGTCTCCAAGCTCAACACACGGGACATCAAGGGAATTCAAGCTCATTGCATACAAACTCTCTAGCACATTAAAACCGATCCAGGGAAGAACTTGCTTAGTTGAATATCCGTAGTTCTTCTCTCTAAAGATTCTTTAGTTCCCTCTTCTCTGTCGAAGCTCCACTGTTATATCTATAGCTTAAAACCTTCTAAGGAGTTCACTTTCTGTGAATTGTTCTTATTGTAAGAACTCCTTCATTATTGGAGAAAATCCCCTCCCCTTCAAACTTTGGTTTGATTTGTAAAGTCGCTAAGGACTATAACTTAGAAGGGTGCTCCGCTAGTGTACGCATTCCTTGTTGAGGCTTGCTCGATTAATCAACAAGAACTCCTATTCTGTAGGACCGTAGACGTAAGATCTTGCGTATCCGAACCACGTTAAAAATTGCTTGTGTCATTTACTATTTTATTGCATTGTGCTCAAACCGATTTACAAACTCATACTTTGCATAAAACGTATTAAAAAGTGCACCAACCAAAACAACTTTGGTTTACGAAAAACACATTTTCAAAAGAGACGAAGTCCTACGGGCCCCACACTTATCCGCACTGAAACTCATCTACTGAACTCTCTATACTGACAAAAGTTAGTAGAACAGACTCAGTAGTTGATACACTCTGACCCGCGATCAGAAGGCTCTTATTTGGCATTGTTCATTTCTCAGTTGAGCTGACCTTCACGTTTGAGGAAAAACATGTAATAAGGTGTATTCACTGTTGGTCCGGAGACGAGTGTCAGGTGTAGAGGGGGGGGGGTGAATACAACTGAGTACAAGTTTTTCCTCAAACGCGAAGGTCAGCTCAGCTGAGAATTGCGACTAAATGAACAGTGCGAAATAATAGCATTCTGATCGTGGGTTAGAGTGTCTCAACCACTGAGTCTGTTCTACTGACTTCTGTCAGCATAGAGAGTTTAGTTGGAGAGTTTCAGTGCGGATAAGTGTGGGGCCTGTAGGACTTCGTCTCTTTTGAAAACGTGTTTTTGCAAACCAAAGTTGTTTTGCCTGGCGCACTTTTAAACACGTTTTATGCAAAGTATGAGTTTGTAAATCGGTTTGAATGCAATAAAACAGTAAATGACACAAGCAGTTCTTAACATGGTTCGGAAACGCAAGATCCTGCGTCCACAGTCCTGCAGAACAGGATTTCTTGTTGATTAATCTGAGCAAGACTTAGCAACGAATCTTTACGCTGGACAGACCCTTCTAAGTTATAGTCCTTAGCGACTTTACAAATCAAACCAAAGTTTGAAGGGGAGGGGATTTTTTCCTACAATGAAGGAGTTCTTACAATAATAACAATTCACAGAAAAGTGAACTCTTTCGAAGGTTCTAAGCTATGGATATAACAGTGGAGCTTAGATAGAGAAGAGGGAACTAAAGAATCTCTAGAGAGAAGAACTACGGATATTCAACTAAGCAAGTTCTTCGCTGGATCGGCTTTAGTACGTCAACGCATCTCTAGAGAGAAGAACTACGGATATTCAACTAAGCAAGTCTGACACATCTCACCTAACACAAACCTCGACCAATGAGAAGACGTCAACGCATTATCTGCTCTGACCAACTAAAGCTGCTCTCATGAACATTATCATCAACTCTGCTGCAACAATTCGAATATATGGCCATTTTCTTTGGAAGTTTGTGACACGTGGCATCGTCCTCTCCAACGGGCAAATGCTTAGGTCACGACTATAAATATAGAAGAAAATCCAAGCTTCACGCATGGGATATCAAAGGGACAAACGCTCAAGCTTTCGAAACAACTCTAGCGCATTCAAGAGAAATCCAGCGAAGAACTTGCTCAATAGAATACTCTTAGTTCTTCTCTCTAGAGTTCTTTAGATCCCTCTTCTCTAGCTAAGCTCAAAAGCTCATATCTATAGCTTAGATTCTCGAAGGAGTTCACCTTTAGTGATTGTTCTTATTGTAAGAACTCCTTCCTAGTTGGAGAAAATCCCCTCCCCTTCAAACCTCGGTTTGATTTGTAAAAGTCGCTAAGGACTATAACTTAGAAGGGTCTGTCCAGTGCACAGTTACCTTGATGAGGCTTGCTCAGACTAATCAACAAGACCTCCTGTTCAGCAGGACCATGGACGTAGGATCTTACGTATCCGAACCACGTTATAAATTGCTTGTGTTGATTACTGTTTTATTGCATTGCATACAAACTGCTTACAAAATCATATCTTGCATAAAACGTATTCATAAAGTGCACTAGCCAAAACTATTTGACTTGTGAAAATCACGTTTTCAACTGAGACGAATCTCTGGGCCCTACACTCTTATCCGCACTAAGTCTTTGACTGAGAATCAACCACTGACTAAAGTCAGTAGGAGAAACTCAGCAGTTGGCTCACTCTCTGACCCACGATCGAAGGTTACTATTTAGCACTTTTCATCAGTTGCATCCAACAGCTCAGTTGTCCTTCGCGTTTGAGAAAAGAAACAGTACTCATGTGTATTCACCCCCCCCTCTACACCTGACTCTCGTCTCCGGACCAACAATTGGTATCAGAGCAACGGTGTTCTTCTGTTCACCGGTTCTAAAACTACTGGTCTTCTCGAACAGATCCTGAAAATGTTTTTCACTGCACAAGCATCTCTTTATACATCCTTATACTCTTATACACAATGTTTGATATGTCAGGTATTATGATGGTGCCGATGTTCTCCATAGAGAACTATATCGTATGTCACGTGAGAATGGAGGCGCACCTAGCATCGCTGCATGACAGCATGACGGATGTCCTTGAGACAGGACCCATCATTTCCATGATAGACAGCGTACAATTTGCAGCTGCGGGAGATGTAGGAGCACAAACTGGTGCCAAAGTCATAAAAGATAAATCTGCCTTCACGCCAGAAGAGAAAAGGCTGTACAACCTCGACCGAGTTGCGCAGAATGCAATCCTGACTACGCTCAGTGATTCACATCTTGGGAGGGTGCAAGACTGCAAAATGGCAAAGGAACTTTGGGACGCCCTGGCTGTACTGAGCCAAGGAACCCCGCAGATCAAGGAAAACAAGCTCGAGCTAGAGCTACAAAAGTTTGATACATTTGCCATGGAGCCCAACGAGACCATTGACGAGCTAAGTGTCAGATTCACTAATCAGATCAATGTGATCAACGGGCTGGGGAGGACGTTCACAAACAAAGAGATGAACACAAAGATCCTGAGAGCGCTACCTCGACTAAAGTAGCTTCCTTTGGCTACTTATTTACGTCGCTCAGATCTTAATGCTCTATCTCCTGATGTTATTTTTTCAGAATTAAAAATGGAGGAATTTGAGCACAGCCTACCCCAACGATGTTTCAGTGCTCCAGCTGACACACAGATTGATCATGCTTTCAAAGCAACAGTCAGCAAAAATGGAGTGAAACCCATTTCTTCCAGCAAGGCAGTGGCCACGACAGAAGCAAAGTCCTCTGAGACATCTGGCACTGACCAACTTGCACTTATGGCTCTCAAATATCAAAGAGAAAAAGAGAGAGTCAGAAAGCTGAAGAAATATCACAGAGATTCTCCCTCAGGTAAGAAAGATTATCGAAAAAGGGAAGAATCTAAATCAACTACTGATTGCAGGAACACAGAACCTGCTGCTAGTCCAACTAACGACTCAGCTGGAAAGAGCAGCAGAACGTCTGTTTGTTACAACTGCAAGAAAGAGGGACACTATCAGTACGATTGTCCCGAACTCTCAGCTGCTCAAAGAGCAGAACGGCAGGCCAGACGCAAGAAATTTGCTCGAAGGAGGCAGGCCTATATCGCCGGAGAGATATCCGATGACTCAATCAAGGAAGATAAATTCATGTATTCTTCTGAAGACGAAGCTGCATTTGTCACTATTGAGATCGGAGAGACAGATCCTGAATCAACTGCAGAATACTGTCTGATGGCCAGAGAAGAGGCTGAGATAAATTCTAAACTTAATACAACCTCTTCTTCACATAGCACGCACGACACGTGCTCGGTCACAGATGAACCTCTAGACGTGGTACAAGCCTACGATGATCTACTAGAGGAGCAGATTCAGCTGAGCAGAGAGTTCAGCAGAAGCATTCAGGAACTGGAACAGGTAAATGCTGAAAATCAGAGACTTTCTTCTGATTGTCAGGTTTCTACTGATTCAGAGAATATGGTTGTGAGACTCAAGGAAGAGATTAAATCTATTATGACTAAGTCTCAGCTTCAAGAAACTCAGATATCACTTCTGACCAAGGACAATTCTTAGAAAGATACTGAAATAGCCCGACTCAGTCAGAAGCTCGCAGAAGTTGAAAAGGATTATGAATCACTTCAGAGAAGTGATGAGGTCTGGCGAGGACTGATGACTGAACAATACCTAGGAGCTAAGGAGAAGTTGGAAAGCATGCTTAGAGCTCAAAGGCCAACAGTCATGAAAGAAGGACTTGGCTATACTCATGAAGCTTCCACTTCAACGTCAAAAAGCTCAGACATGCTGGCTGATAGGTTCGTCAGAGGGAAGGTTCAGGCTACTGACTCAACACCTCAAGCGAAGAACTAACAGAAGATGATTGCACCTCAGCCAAGCAACGAGGAAGCTACTGACCAAGGTTCTAGCCCCAGGACACCACGATCAAATTCAGGGGGAACCAAGAAGGTCAGATGGGCAGAGCAGTACAGTGAACCGCTATATGAGCATCCAGCACAGTATGGTTCGTACTTCTATGAGCCCGGTGGTCGGGAGGAGCACACGGACCTAAGAAGAAGAAAGCTCCTGAACCCAAAACTGCCAGAAAGTCAGTATCTCCAAGTCCTGTGGAGAAGAAAGCTAACAAGGTTCAGAAGAAGAAGTCTCAGACTTCTAAGGTCCCAAGACAAATCTGGGTTCCGAAATCACCCACTAACACTTAAGGACCCAAACTGAACCAAAGGGTACCTAAAACTGTTTCTGTTTTGCAAGTGCATAAGGACCCTTGGATAGTGGACAGCGGCTGCTCGAGACACATGACTTATCAAAAGAGCCTCGTCGACCAACTATGTATAAGAAGATGGTCCCGAGTGAGCTTGGTGACAACTCTAAAAAGGCTATACAAGGGGATACGGAACACCGAATATTGGGACCGCTTCGGTTCCAAGAGTAACATATGTTGAAGGACTTCAACATAATCTCCTTCTCGTCATCAATCCGTGATAATCCGAATAGGGTTATCTTTGACACGCCGGTTTCGTGATGTTGTTGACAAATCTACAGGGAGAACAGTGTTATCAGGCTCGCGGGGGAAGAATATCTATGTTGCAAACTGGAAAACCGCAAAACCTGAGGCTTGCTTACTCGCACAGACAAAATCTAGTAACAAGGCAGGATGGTTGTGGCACAAGAGACTCAGTCACCTGAACTTCAAGACTATGAACAAGCTAGCCAAGAACTCTAAATTCAGAGGACTGCCCAATGAATCGTTTATCAAAGACAGAAACTGTGAAGCATGCTTGAAGGGAAAGCAGATAAAGAACAACAATCCACCAATTCCGTCACCTTCCACTGATGGAATCCTTCAAGTGCTACACATGGACTTATTCGGGCCAGTCTCTCCAGTGACTATAAGAGGCAAGAAGTATGCCCTCGTCGTTATTGACGATTATTCAAGATATACGTGGGTCATCTTCATAGCCAAAAAATCTGATGTCATGACTGAGTTATCGAAACTGCTGAAGAAGCTTAGTGTGGAAAAGGACATCAAGATACAGAGAATTCTCTCAGACAGAGGAATAAAATTTCTCAACTCAGTAGTTAAGGAGTACTGCGAAAAGGAGGGAATTAAGCACGAGACATCAGTAGCTCGCACCCCTCAGCAGAACGGACTTGCTGAACGTAAAAACAGAACACTTAAAGAAGTAGCAACAACGCTCTTAGCAGACTTCGGACTACCCTCTAAGTTTTGGGCTGATGCTACTGACACCGCCTGCTACACTCATAATCGCTCTCTACTGACACTGCAACACATGAAGACACCTTACGAACTATGGAAAGGGAGAATTCCTTCTATTTCTCATTTTCATATTTTTGGATGTCCTTGCTTTATCCACAATAATGGAAAAGATGAGTTGAAGGTCTTTGATAGAAAATCTGATCAAGGAGTATTCTTAGGATACTCTCGAGTCAGTAAAGCCTTCAGAGTCTTTAACTATCGGACTCTTTGTGTAGAAGAAAGCCCCCATGTTGTATTTGATGAGTTTGTTACTGAGGACAGGAAACGTAAAAAGACAAATACTGAAGATGTCAGCAGCAAGCTACAGGATCTCGCACTGAACGACAAAGCCGAAAAGATCCAGCATTGTTGGGATGATGAGTCAGACGATGAGGAAATTCAGACCCATCCCATAGGCAATGTAACTGACCTAGTTGATTCTACTGAACATAATCAACATCAGGTAACAACGGTCGATGAGGAAGCCCCAGTGGTCACTGAGACCTCTACTGAGAATATAAACTCAGGTGGAACAACTAATGTTCCTGAGCTAAATGCCCTTGAACCTGGAAACTCAGTAGACCATAACCTTCTTACTGAACCGCTATACGATCGCGAGCAAGACGATGCGAAATGCCTAACACACCTGTTGAGTGTGCATAAGTAGTATAAGAAGAAGAAGTCAGTCTCAAACATTCATGGCTCGACGCTCACTCTTCTGATCTTATTATAGGAGATCCATCAGCAACAATCAGGACGAGATCTAGATTAAGTCAAGGAGATAGCTCACTTATTCTTGTTTCTTGTCCACAGAAGAACCTCAGACAATAGAGGACGCACACAATGATGCTGACTGGATTATTGCCATGCAAGATGAGCTTAACCAGTTCGTTCGAAATGAAGTTTGGGAGCTTGTTAACAGACCTAGACATCAGCACGTGATTGGTACTAAGTGGGTCTTGAAGAACAAGCAAGACGAAAACAACGTCATTGTCAGAATCAAAGCTCGACTTGTTGCCAAGAGATACTGTCAAGCAGAAAGGATAGACTTTGATGAAACGTTCGCTCCAGTCGCTAGATTGGAAGCTATTCGTTTGTTCCTAGCCTATGAAACGCATCAGAGATTTAAAGTATATCAAATGGATGTAAAGTCAGCTTTTTTGAACGACGTACTAAAGGAAGAAGTCTATGTGGAACAATCGCCTGGCTTTCAGCAGGGACATCAGGTGTACAGACTTCGGAAAGCGCTGTATGGGTTAAAACAAGCACCCAAGGCTTAGTACGATACCCTATCAGACTTTCTGCTTCAGAAAGGTTTTCGAAAGGGGATAGTAGATCGCACCCTGTTCAACATAAAGTCAGGACATGACATCCTACTGGTGCAAATCTACGTGGTCGACATCATTTTCGGATGCAGAAACGTGACTATATGTCAACAATTCGAGAAAATGATGAAGAAGAAGTTTGAGATGTCTATGATGGGCTAGATGAACTACTTCCTTGGATTTCAAGTAAAGCAATCACCTAAAGGAATATTCATCAATCAAGCCAACTACACTCGAGATCTCCTGAAGAGATTTGGCTGCGACTCAATCAAGCCAGTCAAGATCCCCATGAATATGAATTTCAAAATTGATCTAGATAAAGAGGGAGCTTCTGTTAACTCTACTGATTATAGAGCAATTATTGGTTCTTTATTATATTTAACAGCAAACAGACCTGATATAACTTATGCTGTAGGTGTATGTGCAAGATTTCAAGCGAATCCCAAGCGAAGTCGTATGGACTCAACAAAGAAGATTCTGCGATATCTGAAGGGAACACCTGACGCAGGGTTATGGTATCCTGCTGATGATGATAACCTTATACTGACAGGTTATTCTGATGCTGATTATGCAGGATGCAAGATAGATCGAAAGTCAACTTCTGGAACGTGTCAGTTCCTAGGCAGCAAGCTGATATCTTGGTTCTCAAAGAAACAACATTCAGTGGCGACGTCCACTACTGAAGCTGAGTACATGGCTGCTGGAAGTTGTTGTGCCCAGATCCTTTGGCTTCGATAACAACTGCGAGATTATGGTATATCTCAGAATGAAGTGCCCATCTACTGTGACTCCACTAGTGCGATTGCTCAGAATCCAGTTCTCCATACGACATGCAAACACGTGGATATTCGACACCACTTCATCAGAGACCATGTCGAGAAGGACATCAGAATGGAGAAGATCCATACTGACAAACAAAGGGCAGACATATTGACCAAACCACTAGCTAAGAACAGATTCAGAGAATTATCAGTTGAGCTAGGTCTACTGGATCCTACTGAATCAAGTCAGTAGAAGGAAACAAGACGACGGTCGAAGACTCGATTTCCGATTTAGTCGGGTGAATGAAACAGTACACAGTAAGGGGGAACATGGTCATCAGCACATAAAATGTCCTCCTGAGTCTAAACAGTAACCAGCTGATCATAAAAGTTCAGCTGAAGAGGTTTGCGTAGTTTTATATACTTAACCTTATCAGAAGCATGCCCGCATTTATTATATCAGTCGCTTGCACTCAGTAGTTAATGAGCATATATTTCACGCCATTAAATTTTTTAAGGTTTAAGTCAGTAGAAAACTTTTCTCATTTAAAAGACTTAAGACTTTAATGCTGCCTGCAACGCATTTAATGCATGTCTTCTCACCTTACCTTAACTGCGCATATCCTACGTGGGTCTAGATTAGAGGCAGCCTAAGTAATCATTCCGTTTATAACATCAAATCACAGCCGTCATTAAAACGCGAGATTGAATTTCAGCCATTGGATCAAAATCGATTCATATGTATATCTTATAAAATCTCTCGATCATCTCTCTAATCTATCTTTTTCGCCATTTGTATTCTCAAGAGCTCTCTGCATTCAGTTTCTCATCTTCTATTAACTGCTTTGCATATCTCTCAAGCTCTTTGTATACAGTAATTTTCATTCTCTCTGCTTAAAGCTCTACTAACTCACTCTATTTTTAAGTGCTAACAAGTTTTTTGTATATATTCATGGCGACTGTTATGACCCCACCGAAAGTTGAAGAGATCATCAAGTCCAAGATCCAGTTTGAGCCTACGATGGCTCTTCATCAAGCGGAGCTGAAAATTTATATCCTAGACCAGGTCTACAAGACCTTATGGTCTAGGATTTAAGTTGTGTTTTCTGGTAATTTTTTATTTTGAAAATATTCCATGTGGCCTGGTTTTAAACCACCAGGTCCACAACTTAAGTTGTGGACCTGGTCTAGGATAGAAAAATTCGGCGGAGCTTCCCTACCTTGAGCCCATTTACACGGCTCTAGAAGCGTCCGGCCTAGAGCTTCTTGTTACGAAGCACCCGAAGGCTTATCTCCCTCGACAAGTGGCAGAGGTCTACTATAACTGGAGATCGATAAAGGATACGGACGGGGAAGTATCCCAATTCGCGTATATGAGGGAGGTGACCCCTCTGAAGTGGGAGTCTGATCACCACGATATTGATATCCGGGCCGTATTGCAAGTATCGTTCGATCTTCCGGCCCATGGAATCTCCCCAGTTGGATATAAGGAGAAGGAGCTGAACTCATATGTCCAAAGGCTCTGCGGCAAAGACGATATCACGTTCAAATCTGCACTGCCAAAGAACCAGCTTCTACCAGAGTAGCGCGGGCTCGCCTACATCGTCACGCATATACTGACGAGCTCCGCCGGTTCCTTCGATCGACTATCGAAACCTCGACTCCAGCTGATGATGATTATAGAAGATGGAGTCCAGGTCAACTGGACATAATTCTACATGGATGAGCTTAAGGCTAAGGCACAGAAGTTTGTTGCCACACCTACTGGAGAGAGAAGACTCATTAGTGCGGGCAAGCTTTTGTACGAGACAAAGATGTCCGTACTGATCGAGGACTCAGTATCGAATCATGCAGCCTTTGCTGATTCCAGATACTTCGATAGCAAGCTCATCAAGTTCAAAACTAGAGCCGCTGCTGAGAAGTCAGTCGGGCGAGGGCCAGCCGCACAGAAGAGAGTTATTGCTGACCTGCCCCCTCGCGCCGACCCACCTAAGAAGAAAAGGCTTACTAAGACTGGAGCGTCTGAGGCTCCAGCAAAGCCTGTTTCTTCCCCACCTACTCACAAGGAGAATATACTAGACGCGGACACAGGCATTGAGGGTGCCACGCTCAAAGACAAAGTCCAGCGTATCAGCTCCGAGGGGACACAGTCGGATGAAGCTGAACCAACTGTGGAGACATCTCCTGAGTGGACGACCATCCAGTCGGCTCGTCTCGGAGCCACAGGAGAAGTGATGTCACAGATCCCGGAAATCGCTGAACACAAGGATTTGGTCGATATCGCGATCAGGGCAAGGACACAGATGCTGCTGAGATTCCTGAGTTGGGATGTTCTCGAAGATCTGATAATGACTCAGTCAGCATTGTCCTTACTGACGGAGGAGCAGAGCCTTCACTTAGCCATAGGGTTTGGAGAACCCGCTGACCTTGCATCGTTCGAGGATCTCAGAGCCGCAATGCTGTATCTACTCAGCCTAAGATCCTCAGAACAGCATGTCAGCAGCCCATCGCCGCCATCCCATCACGATGATGACAATGACGATAATAACGATGATGTGGATCAGGCACCCAAGGAAGCAGACCAGGGAGGATCTACTGAGGTTAAAAGTCCCAGCGAGAAGGGAAAATCACCACCACCCCCGTCGACATCAGGTGATGCCCCAGTTGCCTCGAAACCCAGTCGAGAGCAACAACTCGCAGCGTCTGAGCAGAGGCTCGGAACCAGCTCTTATCAAGCTCAACCCATCAGTTCCGTGTCCTCAAAGTCTGTCAACAGAGCCATCAGGAAGCAGGGAGACAAGAATCGTCTCCTCGCTAAGGACGTTCACCTGAAATGGGCTCAGTACACAAAGTCTCAGACTGAGACAGTTGACAAGCTTGCCAGCGAGGTAAAGAAGGTCGCCGAAGCTCCTACTCCATCTATCAATATTCAGCAGATTGTCGAGACCGCCCTCGCAGCTCAGAAAGCGGACTTAGCCGCTCAGAGTCAGCGGCTTCTCCAAGCTCAACATAAGAAGTTCTCTGAACAGCTGACTCAGAGCCTTGTAACAGTCCAAACTACTATGGATGAGCGGAATAAGATGGCCACCTCCAGTGTACAACAAGCCATAACTATTCAGGCAAAGGCCCTCAAGCTCATTCAAGCTGAGATGACAGCTTCCCATGACGAATCCCTCCTGAAGCTGAGACAGGAGACAGGAGCTCAGATCAAATAGATTCGTACTGACCAAGAGAAAGATTGGGAGCACTACTGTGATGCCCTCAGGGATTTCAACACCACCACCACCTCCATTAAAAACATACTTTTCAAATTGGAGAAGTAGGTGTCTGCCATCCGTGCTCGTCTGACCCTGGCTGATGATGCCAAAAAGGGGGAAGATAGGAATGAGGCGGAGAAGGCTCAGGGAGGTGAGGGATCAAAGGCAACAGAAATTGCCAAGGGTGAAAGCTCAGCTGCTCAAGCTAAAGCCAGCCCTGCACCCACTCCCGAAGTCCAATATCTGACCATCATACCACTGACTCAGGTGCCGGAGCAGACCGGAGGATCTTCCTCGGCTCTGCACATTGAGGAGGTCACTAGGTATGTGGACCAAGATGACGAACCACTGCCACTGCAGAGGCCCGGGAAGGAGAAAGCTACTGAAAATACTCCACCGCCTTCCCCGACGCCCAAATTCCGATCCAAAGCGGAGCAGGACGAGTTCGATAAGAGAGTTGCCCAGCAACTACAGGATCAGCTCGACCTTGAGCATTGTCTTGAAGAAGAGATCCAGAAGGCTAAGAAGCCCAGAAAGCCTGTAGGGAAAATTGCAAAGGGCGCAGCCAAAAATCTTCTGGATGCACAGAAGAAGAAGAAGAAAGCTCAACAGTCAGCTGCTGAGGGATCAAAGGCAACAGAAATTGCCAAGGGTGAAAGCTCAGCTGCTCAAGCTGAAGCCAGCCCTGCACCCACTCCCGAAGTCCAATATCTGACCATCATACCACTGACTCAGGTGCCGGAGCAGACCGGAGGATCT
This sequence comes from Lavandula angustifolia, assembly GCA_028984105.1. Taxonomy (NCBI): domain Eukaryota; kingdom Viridiplantae; phylum Streptophyta; class Magnoliopsida; order Lamiales; family Lamiaceae; genus Lavandula; species Lavandula angustifolia. The sequence goes on along the minus strand of CM054806.1, from coordinate 19,637,764 downwards.
TCCTCGGCTCTGCACATTGAGGAGGTCACTAGGTATGTGGACCAAGACGACCAAGATGACGAACCACTGCCACCGCAGAGGCCCGGGAAGGAGAAAGCTACTGAAAATACTCCTCCGCCTTCCCCGACGCCCAAATTCCGATCCAAAGAGGAGTTCGATAAGAGAGTTGCCCAGCAACTACAGGATCAGCTCGACCTTGAGTATTGTCTTGAAGAAGAGATCCAGAAGGCTAAGAAGCCCAGAAAGCCTGTACGGAAAATCGCTAAGGGCGTAGCCAAAAAGCTTCTGGATGCACAGAAGAAGAAGAAGAAAGCTCAACAGTCAGCTGAGGATGAGGCTATCTCCGATACTGACAACATACCCCTTGCTCAGAGAATGATAGATATTCCAAAACTAACTTCTGAGCCAGAGCCACCTGGGAGGCAACGCTGCAAGGACTTAATCTCCGGAGAGGAGATACTAGAGCAGCTGCCCTCAGAGAAAAGAAAAGGCTGGAAGATTTGGCCAAGATCATCGAAGCTACTGACAAGATAGCCAATGAACCAGTCATTGACTGGAAGAAATAGATACCCAGGTCATCCAAGTACTACAGGCGAGGCGCTCCGAGAGCCACTTATCAGAAGAAAACCCCTCACCGCCACGTAGACAAGTGGATACCATGGAATCTGAACGAGGAATGGGAGGAACTCAAGATCGAGTTCATCAAAGGGTACTATGTATATCAATGCTATCCGACTGAGATTTCGGCAGACCAACTATTCGATGAATTTCTTCATCAATCAAACACCAGACTCAGAGCACAAGTTCATATGATCTTTGCTAAGGAGAAGCTGCCACTAGTTGCTCCTGCATTCAGAAGAGTACCTCCTCCCAGGACCACTCGTGGTGTTTTATGCACCAAGGAGATTGAAGACGAGGTCGACGCAACAGCATATCATCATGATCTCAGTTCTCAACTGCCTGGTGATCTCGAGGAAATACAAACTCTCCGTGCAAGAATCTACAAATATTACGGTTTGGATCCTCCTGCTGACAAGTCTGGGGATTTCAAGAGCAAGACTAAGAAGTTCAGACGTTAGCAACTGTCTTCATATTTTGTATAGAAGATAGGAACCATGTATCTTATATCTCATATATAACAGTTCCTTCTTTTGGCTAGACAATCACTCATTGTCTTACGGCTTTTGTTTGTGTTATGTTTATCACAACTGATCACTGAAGTGATCTGACACACACTCACACATAACCGTTTCTCTGATGTGCATATCTGTCAGCTGCTGATTTCCTTAAGTTATTTGCTCAGTTTTTAACTGAAGTCTTTCTTTGTCAGTAGTTGGTACTTAGATTTATAGAGGTTTTGGCATCATCAATTAGGGGGAAATTGTTGGGTTATGAGTCAGTAGATGATACTTAGCATTTTATTGGGTAAAATAATATTGGGGGAAATCGTAGTGTTCATGCTATGGAATTGAAGATCCCAACACCCAGCTGGTATCAGTAGTGTAGTGTCGATAGGATTAGATGATGTAATAGGCTAGACTATTTTTGATTTCTTTATCCTTCGTGTCTATGTCCTGTACGGGGTAAGATGTTGGATTGATCTTCAGTAGGAAGTTACTTTCCAGAACCCCACGTCATCAGTGTAAGAGCTTGTGTTCTTATGTCATCGGCTGATCTTCGCCTCAGTAGAAGACACCCTATCAGCTGACAGACATCAGTAGAAGAACCTTATGCAAAGCTCAGTACCTTCGCAGTCATCAGTGACTACACTCAGTAGAATACATCTTGTCAGCCGACTCAGACGAAGAAGACATAGACTGCATCAAGTCTACTATATCCGACAGGAAACGACCCAGCTATTAACATCACTCGAAAGTCAGCAGAAGATCATACGAGGATAAGTGAGAGTCAACTCCAATGAAGACCGATGTCTGACACATCTCACCTACCACAAACCTCGACCAATGAGAAGCCGTTAACGCATTATCTGCTCTGACCAACTAAAGCTGCTCTCATAAACAGTATCAACAACTCTGCTGCAACAATTCGAATATATGACCGTTTTCTTTGGAAGTTTGTGACACGTTGCATCGTCCTCTCCAACGGGCAAATGCTTGGGTCACGACTAAAAATAGAGAAGAAAATCCGAGCTTCACGCACGGGATATCAAAGGGACAAACGCTCAAGCTTTCGAAACAACTCTAGCGCATTCAAGAGAAATCCAGCGAAGAACTTGCTCAATAGAATACTCTTAGTTCTTCTCTCTAGAGTTCTTTAGATCCCTCTTCTCTAGCTAAGCTCAAAAGCTCATAGATATAGATTAGATTCTCGAAGGAGTTCACCTTTAGTGATTGTTCTTATTGTAAGAACTCCTTCCTAGTTGGAGAAAATCCCCTCCCCTTCAAACCTCGGTTTGATTTGTAAAAGTCGTTAAGGACTATAACTTAGAAGGGTCTGTCCAGTGCACAGATACCTTGCTGAGGCTTGCTCAGACTAATCAACAAGTCCTCCTGTTCAGCAGGACCGTGGACGTAGGATCTTGCGTATCCGAACCACGTTAAAAATTGCTTGTGTTGATTACTGTTTTATTGCATTGCATACCAACTGCTTACAAAATCATATCTTGCATAAAATGTATTCATAAAGTGCACTAGCCAAAACTATTTGACTTGTGAAAATCACGTTTTCAACTGAGACGAAACTCCGGGCCCCACACTCTTATCCGCACTAAGTCTTCGACTGAGAATCAACCACTGACTAAAGTCAGTAGGAGAAACTCAGCAGTTGGCTCACTCTCTGACCCGCGATCGAAGGTTACTATTTGACACTGTTCATCAGTTGCATCCAACAGCTCAGCTGTCCTTCGCGTTTGAGAAAAGAAACAGTACTCATGTGTATTCACCCCCCCCCCCCTCTACACCTGACTCTCGTCTCTGGACCAACATATACTATTCCAGAAACTATCTCCAGTTTAGCTTAATTGGTTCCTACTCAGTTTTTCTGTTGGTGTAAAAACACTGCTTCAGTTGGCTAAGCAAACCGATACTGAACTAGAAGGGTTAATAACCTTGGGTCGGATTTCTAAACTACCTTGGTTTTGTAATATTATTAATTACTTGACATTCACGTAGCTTCCGTTCGTGTTCACTCATGCTCAAAAGTTAAAGTGGAAGAGTGAACGCAAACAGTATTTTTGGGACTCACTAATTTTGTGGAAGATGGGAGTCGATTAAGTAATTCGAAGATGCATTCCCGAGGGGGAACAAGGTGAGATCTTATACTTTTTCATTCATCCGCTTATGGTGGACAAAGCAATCATGCAGAACCTCTGGCACTGCATAATGATAAGGAATTAGAACAAGGATAGAATGACAAAATGACCCAAACTGACCAGTCAGAGCCTGAAGCTGTGATTCCTCCACCATTTTTGGAAGCATTAGCAAATAAGAGAATGTCGAACAAAGAATGCATATGCTACTTAAAGTTGTACGGGAAGTTGGAAACCAAGTATACCTTTTCTTGAAGTCGTGAAAATCCCTCAATTTGGGAAGTCACTTTATTGTAAAAGATTTCATAGCTAGGAATATTCTGAAGTCCTTGAAGGTCTTGATGGATATTAATGCGTCGACTATCATACAAAGGATGCTACCCGCCAAGTGTGCTGATCCAGGTGTGTTTGCTCTACCTTAGTTCTCAAACTTTTTTATTTTGCTAAATATAAGTTACCGAACTTTTTGAATTGCTAGTTTTGGTCCTTGTATTTTTTTATTCTAAAATTACCCTTTTGATTTTTATTTTTTTTCAATAAAAAATTGAGTAACAATCAACTTAATAAAAATTTTAATGGCAAGATTAAAATCGCCAAACAATTGTTTGGGAACTAAAAAACCAAAAAGACAAATATTGAGACAAAGCATAAAAACTGCAAGTTTAAGGATCAACTTTCTCAATTTGCCATTGTATTCTCACCACATTTTATGTATAGTTGTTTGGATATGAGAATGAGATAAATATAAAGAACCTTTCAAACGAGCTGTCAAGTACGAGAAAGTAAGCTTATTTATTTATTTTTATAGATGCATACGATTAATGCACTATTCTTTTATAATTTAATTTATATGGATGGTCAGGGCTGGTTTTAGGGTGTAGTAGGTGAAACCATAGTTTTAAGCCCCGGACGAAAGTAAGGCCTCCATTTTAGATTTGTCTTTTGGATTGAGGCCTCAAATTCGTATATATTAGTTAATTTATACATAGAAGAAAGAAAAAAAGACTTAGCCTAGTGTTGGGATATGATTCAGTTGTTGATTGACTGATCCCAAAACCCTATTCTGAGTGATGAACCATTTTTATGTAAAAGTTAATCACCCTTGTCTCATGAGGTTCTAGACTCAACAAACTTGCCTTCAGCATGATTCCGCCTCAGTAGTTTCGTCTGCTGTCTCTCAATAGACCATCTGCCGCAGTACCATGGAATTAAGATTCAGTATGGCTGGACTCAATAGGAGCAAATGCTGAAAGGTGTTCAGAAGTCAGTAGAACTGGACTCAGCAGGAGCAGTCTACTGAACTCAGAGTCTTGACATTCAGTCGAGTTGAACTCAGCAGGAGTATACTACTGAACTTTGAGTCAGACTCAGCAAAGGTCGGTCAGTTACTTTAACTGACAGTGGACTTCAGAGAATTAATCAGTAAAGTTGTCCGAGGTAGCACATCAGAGAAGTCAGCTTCAGTAAGCCTCGAAGTCTGAACATGTCTCAACTATTTTCTGTACCTCGACTAATAACAAACAACCAACTTGAAAAGTATCGGTTAACAGCTGCAAGTCAACCACTTTCTTGAAAAAGTTAGTGGACTCTACGAAAATTCGAAAGAGCCGTTAGCTACCAATAGAGTGACATGTGGACAGTTCTTCTTCAACCGATCTATCTATAGCTCACATCTATAAATAGAGGGAAAATCAATTGAAGAGATACAACACAACGACATACGAATAGAGCAACAAGCAATCAAGAACACAAGCTATACGCGACGAACTTCAGAGCTCAATCCTAGCGTGAAAAGCATACAACTTGCTCTAAGGGAACACAAGCTTTCATAGAACTCAAGCCTCCAGCATCCAAGTGAAGAACACGAACCCAGAGAGATTATTCCTCACTGTTCTTCATTCTAGAAGCCTTTCTTATTCCCTTTCCCTCTAATCTAAGCTCAACTGTATTTATTTATAGCTTAGACCGAAGGAGTTCAATTTATTGAACCGTTCTTAGTGTTAATAACTCCTTCACGTTGGAGATAAATTCAAACATATTTTGTTTGAGCTTGTAAACTGAGACTTGCTCAGTATTATCACAAGACTATGTTTGTCCAGTGCACAGACCGACTGAGACTAACTCAGTATAATAAAATAGCCTCCTGCCTTGTTCAGGACAGTGGACGTAGGATCTTGCGTATCCGAACCACTTTAAAAGTCTCTGTGTTCATAATTGTTGCATTGATTTAACTGTTCATACTGAAAACTATTTACAAAATCATTCAACTGAGTTTCAGTAACAAGCTTAACTGACTGCACTAATCTACTGAAACAGTTTTTATTAACAAACGTTTTCAAACCAAACTAAATTGGGCCTACACATTCCGCACGCTACTGAACACTGCTGAACGCTTCTGAATTCTGACATCAATCAGCTAGCAAAGCTCAGCATCTTCAGTCAATCTCTCCACGCGATCAAGAACAGCTTGTCTGGTCTACTGAATTCATTCAGTAGGCAATCTCCGTTAATCGGACTTTTCGCATTCTAGTTTGAGAAAAAGGTTTTCAGGTGTATTCACCCCCCCCCCCCCGCTCTACACCTGAACGTTTGACTCGGGACCAACACCTAGCAGTAAAGTACTTTACATTATAAGAGAGGTATTGTGTTTGAAGCATACTTCTATCATTTTTTGCCATTTTTTTCTTCAACTACAAACCCTAATTTTTTTAAAAATCACATTAATGTAGAGGTCGTAAGACTCGAACCCAGGTGATTTAAAAATATTGAAGATTGTTTTTCTACTAGACTAAGAATATTTGCTATATTATCTATGCAACTAAAATATATTTTAATATATTGTTTTATGTGCCCTGAAGAGCTTGAGCCGCCTCTGTGGATGGTTCTATGATGTGAATAGGGGCTCTCATAATATTGAAATGGATGATGGTCATGCCCGGTGGCGAAGCCCCCTTAGGGGTAGTGTAGACATTTCGGTCATTCGGTAGATTTTTCTTTAATCTTAATAGATGCTAAATTAGTTAAGTGGTTAAATCCCAACCTTTATTATAATAGGTCTTGTAATGGAATCCTGAAGGCTTTTTTTTCCCCTTATTGGCTATAATCCAATTGGCTAATCCAATAGTGATTAACCACTGCCAAGTGCCAACTTTACACAATCACATTAGACTTTTATAAGTGCGTAAATCGGTTCTCCGAGCCAATTACCTGACTTCGCCGGTGGTCATGTCAACTGAGAAAGAGCCGCATGTGGATTACTTGGGCTCTTTGGAGAGGTATTTTAAACTTAACTCTTATTTTTCATTAAATCTAACATGAATTTAACAAATTTAATGTTTGTTTAGGGCGTATCAGTCCAGTCGATCGCCAACTAAACTTATGTATGCATGTATCGATCGCCAACTAAACTTATGTATGTATGTTAAAGCATTCCATTTCCGGATAATGTCTTAAATGGATGCGTACTTCAGCCTGCAGGTGTATCCAAGAGCTAGAATGCATAGAATTAAAGGAAATGGTGATTCTTGGTACCCAATATGCCTAAGCGTCTTGCATTCAGGATGTAGTATTGGGAGAGATGGAGATATAGCCCGGCCTCTTCTTTGGTATACCCAGAGGTGGATTCAAAGTGGGGCGAATTTTCGTGTAATGCTATCAATTGTTTTCGATTTTTAGTAATTTATACATTTGTCCCACTTAAATTTTTTGATTCGTCCCCTCAAATTTTTTGAATTTGTCAACTTACCCTAAAGTAAAAATTAAGAATTAGTGTGAATGTGACCATTAATTTAAGAAAATATTAAAAAATGTATATTACGTGTCACTAATTTTAATTTTAGTGGAGGTCTATAATTTAATGTTTTGGACATTTACATTTATAATATATCATATATAACATTGTACAATTATATGTTATGTTTGTGTTTTCAATTTTTTTATATTTGACTGTCCCTTAAGTAAATTAGCAACATTTGAAGCATGAAAAACTCTATCTTTCAAGTACTTGATTTATTCATAAGTTAGAGATTGTTATTCTTCGTAATATCCTCCAACTAAATCTAGGTGTAGTCAAAATACGGTTTTGTAATATATTTTTCGAATAAATTACAAACAATATTTAACGGCTATTCGTAAAAGAAAATATAATATAGCTAAATAAGCCTTAATTAGTAAATATATTTAGACCAAAAATACCCCAAAAAAATCTCAACGATAAATCCTGGATCCGTCCTTCGGTATATCTACCTATATGTCTAGCTTTCATATCGAACATAGAGGGTGGTTATATCCAATGCAATTACGTTTTCATCTAAAAGCTCAGTTTTCTTTTTTTATTATTGAAGTTATTTTGTGATAGCTGTAGGTGGTGTTAGGAACAACTTTCAGCTGCAGCTGGAATGTTTGGAACACCCAGCTTTCAGCAGAAATTCCCTACCAAATATAACCAAAATAGAAAAGATGCTTAAATCATTTATGCCATTTTCATTTCACCAAGCACTTACAGGTTATCTAATTTATTGGACTATTTTATCCTTTAAATATTTTTATAATTCTCAAAAAATCATTAATTTTAGAATTATTTTTTTCTTAGTTACAAATGTAATTATAATTATATTTTAATATATTAGTTAGTAATTTGATAAAAAAATATTTTATATTCATTATTTATAATTTTCTTCAAGTTTAATGAAATTATTATAATTAAAATTAAATATAATTAAATATAGATTAATTAAAATAGTCGATTTTGAAAAGTTTGAATTTTAAATTAATAAATTTTCTATTTTCGTTTAGTGATAATTATTTCTTAGCTACGTAATTATTAAAATTATATAAAAATATTATAACTATGAATTTAAGAAAATAAATAATATTCAAAATATAATGGTATGATATGTGTATGCTAATATGATATATTATAAATTTATATAATATAAAAATTAATTTAATTTAATTTAAAATTTTATTTATTTATTATAATTTATAATTATTTAATAAGATTGAGGGTAAAACGGCTATTTTATTTAAAACTTAAAATAAGCTACTGATATCAACAGTTTTCCAAGTACTATTTTCCCCACTTTCAGCAGTTTTCAGCACTTATTTCCAAATACCTACAAATTCTCAAATCAGCAGCTTTCAGCACTTATCAATAAGTTTTAGCTACTCCAAACACCCACACAGTGTCGCTACACATGCTGATAGCATTAGTAATTTTGTACGAGTTAGCCTATATGAGGAAGATAAATCGATTCCATACACTCGGGTGATCTTTTGAAACTAAACTACACCAAGACAGATGTGTTAGTTTGGGCTTGAGATACCAACTCAAGTTGAAGGAGTGCCCTCAGACATACTGGATCCTTTTAACAAAATAAGAGAGAGAGGCGTACAAGGAGACCCTACAAAAGCTGGGGGGTTCTTCAACTACAAGAGAGGGACAACGTTGAAACCATTTAGTTTACAAGACAAGATTAGCACAAGGGAAAAGGATTCACCCTTGTAGAAACTTAATTTGGATTTGTAAAAGTTTTTTAAGCGTTTGAGTACGAGAATCTCTTTGTTTCTTAGGAATAAGATTCAACAGAAGCGTTTTTATACTTAGATCGGTGGAAAGATATACTTTGGACCTGACCCGAATCGGCAATACCTATTTTAGAAATGGTATTTTGTTAACCCTTGAACTACGTAATGTACTTTATACAACGGGTGACTGGCATATATTTTACCAGATATCTACCTTGAAATATTACCTCAGTGGTAAAGCGATTGCATCATTCTACTTGGGCTATAAGAGCTCTCAAACACATGGATAGTGATGTTTGAAATTCACACATTTCCATAGATAAAGTAGATCTTGATATGCATTTTTTTTTTATCATTCTTGGTTTCTGAAGTATTTTTGTAGTCCTTGACGACTCGGGGAGACAAATGAGTTGGTAATTGAGCTTGTAGGAAAGAGGGCTTCAATTTATGATTTGAGCTTACTAAATTACTAATTAACTTTCATAAAAACCATAATTAACTAAATAACATTGCATAACCATAATGAGCATGCTCTTAGATGTAAAAGTACTACTAGAAATGCACATACTCAACAATGGTGTCCATGCTTTAGCAAACTCTCATTGAAGCCAGAAACGACTTGAAAAACATAAACATATAATTGTGTTTATATGAAAGAGAACTTAGATTGCTTCACCTACAAACCCCAAAGTACTTTAAAATCAGGAAATGACTAAGAGAAGTAAAAACACATTCATTTTGACAACTTTGTAATGTTAGGATTCAGCTCTACTGCCTGACACCAAGATTTGTGCTAGAGGCATAAACTAGACATTTATGTAGAAATCTTTGATTATTGATGAGTTAATACTCAAACAGCCAAAGATTCACTTGACACCGCTGTATCATCTTTGTGCTTGATCATTCCAGAATCAACCAGAATGGGAATCTCGGCAGCAAGCCATGGTGCAAGCCCCAAACAAAGTGCATGTGCTATGCCGAACCTAGGACTGCCAAATTCAATCAAGACTATGCATTAAATAAAGTTCTTTCTTCAACTATAACCACAAAAAATCATTGGGATTAAATCAATGAAGAAGTACAGCGACCTCTTCTAGGTATTCCACTTGTGTGATATAACAAATGAAGCATACTCACTCATAAACACCACACAAAAATCTACATCTTCTTATGAAACATGTTTCAGTGTGTGTATTATAAATTATTTTCACCAAAGAGGTGAAATATGGGATGACAAATAAAAAATCAACTAAGTTATGCCTGAGGCCAGAATGCAATCTAAAATACTGAGGCATGTCTCCATTGGCTTCTTCAAATAGTTTTTTCCAGTCTAAAAGAAAATTATAAATCAAACAAGAAGAATGGTTCCATAAATCAAATTCCTCTTAGTTCATGGTGGATTTAGACGACCTTGTCACAAAGCAGAGATGCAAATTGATTACAACCTCTCACAGAATAGCAGAGAGAACCAACCTTTCATCATAGAGATGCAAGTTTATCCGCTTTAGTACTTTACGGCAATCGGAAGTATAAAGATCATTGAGGTAAAAACATAACACCCTTTCTTTGGAAAAATGCAGAGAAAACAAGGTTATCTGTGACTTCCACAACAAGATACAAAATATCACCTAGAGACAAACCATTAATGTCTTACAGCTTCTCATGTCCTTTCTTCCATTTAGATTATCTAGAACTAGAAAAACAGATGTTTCAGCAAACAAATTTTATTGGAGCTGGGTTTGAGCATTTACTAGGCATTGGATGAGTTCCTATGTGGCAAAGACTGATCCCTATATTGTGGACCAAAAAAATAAAAACAATAATTTTAGTGGTAACATCTGTATCCTTTCATACATTAATAGTATTTGTACTGGTACACCATTTACACTTGATAATACCAGAGCATGAGTCTATTCCCCTAACCATCCTCATGTTAACTGGTGTATACGCTTCAGTTTAGTTTGGAGAGATGAGAAGCAGGAAATTGACAAAATGCATTAACAATAACCATCAAACTCTATACTTAATCGGAGATTTCTGGTGACAGAAAACCATGTTCAATCAAAAACCAAACGAGAGCTCACAGAGTATCAACAGTCATAAAACTTCAACCATGCATCGTTATGACAGCAAAGATTGAAACAAGAAAACCGGTGCACAAAACTAAAAATTACCAATTTTTGGCCCACAGCGGCTTGAAATGGACCGTCAAGCATATCTTTCCTCCTCTATACATCTACACAAAAACAAAACAAAAATCACAACTCATAAAGAAAAGATAAAAAATTGAACTTCAAAATGTTTTATAAATTCGAAGAAAGAAAAACAGAACCTTTTGGGTCTTGCCATCGAGTTGGGGCAACTCAAGTTCAGGGGCGGTGGCAGGATATGTAACTGGTATATCAAACTGCAAATCGAACTCGTATTTGAGCAAATTGTGAATATACCAACACTTCCCGGTCCATCGGGTCCCCTCCGGATTGGCGGCAGAGATCCTGAACCAATCGTTGTCCTTGGATTTATTCATAGCGGTGTAGGCGATCAACGCCTTGTACTCCTCCTTTAGCCGCTGCGTCCAGGCGGCACCATCACGCGGGCCGGCCCTCACCGACAGCAAGGGGATCTGGGTTAGTGCCGATTTTGTAGTCGGATCCCAAGTCTCCATGATCGACCCGATTAGAGAGGTTTTGAGGTGGTGGAGTTGAGTTGGGGTTGTCTCGCTAAACTCTGCGTCACTTTTACGAACGACAAAAAGAACACGGTCAATTGAATATTTATCCAAATTTCCAAATCTGGATTTTTCTACTTTTTGTGTGTTTTTTATATTCTTTTTATTTTGATTTTATGATAATTAATAAATTATTTTGCATATTGTAATAATATTGGGACGTTTTGTTTTGGATGTTTTATTTGGGTTATCCCACACAAATGTCTTGTTTCTCAAAGAAAAATAAAAATTACTACAAAAAGTTACTCCATTCGTTTCATATGATTGGTCTTGTTTCTTTTCGGCACGGAGATTAGGATGAGTGATTGATTGTGTGTAGAGAGTTAAATCCTACAAAGAAAAGTGTGACTTTGTGCAATATTTTTTTTAATTTTAAGAAACAAGACAAGTCAAGTGGGACAATAAAAAAAAACAATGCATGTCAAGCGGGATAGAGAGAGTTTTTTTTTTTGGGCCTTATTCATGTTACTATCTATCTTAACATTTTTTTATGAGCCATTCATATTAATATTTATCTTAACACACAAAAATCAAGCTCATAAATTACCGCACTTAAAAAGCAAGATGTTTCACTTGGGATTGAGGGACTTCAAATTATAAGTAGAATTTAATGGAAATCCTAAGACTTATTTTGTTTTAATAAAGAATAGTGGGATTATACAAATTTGTCAACCTTATAAAAAACTATACACATATACCCGGATTATCTTACGTGAAAACAGACTAATATAGAAATTTACGATCCCTTACAAAAAAACTAAGAACTGTTGAAGACCCTAGATATTCATTCGATCTATTGTGTACAATTAATCTATTTTTTTAAGTTAATTCATAAATTAGAAAAATGACAAAAGGTATTAATAATTAAATTGGGGAAATAACACAAATGAGATAATCTCTCGTAACCTACCACAGCACGCCGCTAGCAAAAGAGTGAAGGAGAATTAAGTTATGTACCATAAGTATGATGCATTGTGTTTGTAAAATCACAATATGCACAATACAGACATCGTTATGCATAAAAATGTATGAAATTATGCATAAAGTAGTAATTTACTATGTATAAAACCTTTTTATTTTATAATGTAATACTAATTTATACCGCCAGGGATCTTCTATCCCACATTTGGTGGACCACTTGGTGGCCCACCAATCACGCGGCGCCACGCGTGCATTGGTGGGCCACCTTTTTTACACTCTAATATTATTTTATTGGCTTGGGGGCCCACCAATGCACACGTGGCGCCGCGTGATTGGTGGGCCACCAAGTGGTCCACCAATTGTGGGCTAGAAGATCTGGACCGAATTTATACAATATTGTCAGTCTATGCATAAAATTGTTGGGGCTTATGTATCAACAAATACTATATATGCTCAAAACTTATTTTTATTGTATAACATAATATGCACATAACATGCAGGTTTATGCATGACAATGTATGGAATTATGTATAAACTAGTAATTTACTAGTATAAAGTATGTTTTTATTTTTATAATGTAATAATTTATACAAGATTGTCAGTTTATGCCTAAAAATTTTCATGCTTATGCATAAACAAATATCATAATATGCTCAAAATTTATTTTTATTGTATAACATAATATTCACATAACATGTAGGTTTATGCATAAAAAATGTATGGAATTAGGTATAAACTAGTAATTTATTAGCATAAAGTCTATTTTTATTTTATAATGTAATAATTTATACAAGATTGTCAATTTATGCCTAAAATTGTTCATGCTTATTCATAAACAAATATCATAATATGCACAAAACTATTTGTTATTGTATAATATAATATTCACACAACAAACAGTTTTATGCATAAAAATGTTCTTAATTATCCATAAACTAACACCATGTTATGCATAAAAAAAATGGCATTTTCCAACAGATTTTCAGTCTGCCACCCTGTGTTCTTAAAACCGGCCCGGTCATTGACCCGGAAAAATATTTTTTATCGGTTCAACCGGTCGAATCGGTTCAACCGGTGGGTCAACTCGGTGTGACGTCATAAATATATAATTAAATAAAAAATAACCAAATTCTTACAATAATTAGTCCGAATCATAGCTACAATTGAGAATCCAAATTCAGCCCGAATCACAGCTACAATTGAGAATCCAAATTCAGAGAATCCAAATTGAGAATTTAAATCCGATTCTCCAAATAATTAGTCCTAATTCAGCCCAAATCAATTTAACCTAGTTTATCTAAATCCAAATTCAGAGAATCACAGTACCAATACCTTCAATGCTCGACTCAAGCTACTGCTAATTGCAGCTGGTCAACACGTGGAGAGACCGAGAGAGGACCAAGAGGGAGAGACCGAGAGAGAGGACCAAGAGGGAGAGACCGGGAGAGAGGACCAAGAGGGAGAAACCATCTTACCAAGAGGGAGAGACGAGAGAGGATCTCAGAGGACCAGAGGCGCTGCGACGTTTCTCACTCCCGAGCAGCGGCCGACGGAGATGAGCAAGGACCCAGAGGCGCTGCCAGAGCTGCTTCAAGTTCACAGTTCACTTCACACAGATAAGTAGCTTCTGTTCTGAAAACATTTCAACGTTTTAATGTTGAATGTTTTAAGGCTTTTTTTTTAATTTTTAATTTTTATTTTATAAAAGTCAATCCGAGTTGACCCGGTCACCGGGTACCGGTTCAACCGGCTGAACCGACCGGGTCTCACCGGGTCAATTAAGAAAACGAGCCAACATGACACTCGGCCTGGATTTTTGACCGGTTTCGAGCTAAATCGGTCGAATCGGCCGGTCCGGGTTTCAAAACACAGCTGCCATCGGCAGCCGTAGCTGTCCGCTACCAAAATCAAGGAAGAAAGTGTAGGTGTTTGGTTTAGTTCAAAACATAAAGTGTCAAAGGACATAATTACCTTAATTAGACTTAACTTATCCTTTTTAAAATTAAAAATTAAAATAACATTAGGAAAATAGGTGTCCACGTATGAAGAAATGAAAGGCTGACATTGGTTCTTAGTTTTTATCTAAGATTGTGGTTCTTAAAATATTAATTTCTATATATATCTATATATATGTAGTAGTTCAAATGAGAACACCTCTTATTGTAGGAATTATGAACAAATTAGAGCCGTTTGATCGAGAGATCCAAAAGTCCAGCTCGTTGGTTCACTTTAAAAAATCCGGTGCACTATTTTAACAAATTAACTGCACAAAGGGAAAATTGGTAATCTCAAGCTTTATTTTTTAAGTTACCAAGTTTTTCTCATCTCTTTCTCTCGTGCAGACGTGTTCCTCCTCATCTCAACCTGCGGATTTACAATTGAAGCTACAAATCCTTCTTTCTTCAATAAATTGCAATAGTTTAGTTGAATCATTGTTAAATTTTATCTCTTTCTTCGCTATACAATCGTATTTACCACCTATTATTGAAAATGACGGATGAGTATTTGCCCTATTTGGCGGAAACATGATGAATTGCTATAATTTCGTTGAAGTTTAATCGAGTTGTTGTTGCTTAATGTGATTATTTCTTGAATTCTTCTTCCTTAATGTTCATTACTTTAGAATTTGAGTCATTGAAACATTGTTCGGTAGAATGTCGTGTGTATGAGATGATGTTCATTTCATATTAGTGTATTCATGCTACTTAGGTCGTTTTGAACTCACAATAGGTTTGATTGCTTAAAATGCCAGTTTGAATTCGATTGTGGTAGTTCTAGGAGAGGTTCGTTATTTGATAGAATTGATGTTCCGTGTCGAGTTCACTTTTTTTGCAAAAAAGAATGCACATTTTGGTCATTTTTAATGCGCTTTTAATTAAACTTCATTTCTAAGTAGATGAGAGCGATGATATAGATGTTGTTAAGAAAATTATTCCTGATTGTCCTCTTGAATGAAACCTATTGTTGGGATGAAATTTATGACATTGGATGACAGAATACAATTTTATTGAGATTACGCTCATTTATGTGGATTTGACGTTCGACTTGCTACCAATCGTAAGCACACCGATGGAATCGTGTTGCTTAAATACGTATTGTGTAATCGTGAGGGGCAGAACTGTTGGGATGTGATTCAGTAGTAGACTTATTAATTACTTAGAAGATTTGGCTGATCCCAAAATCCTAATTTGATTAGAGAACCTTTCTGTTGTAATAGTAATGCCTTAGTTTCTGAGAGTCTCAGACTCAGTAGACATTCTTCAACATGGTTCAGGCTCAGAGTTCTGTCTGCTGACCCTTCAGTAGACTACCTGCCTCAGTATCATGGAGTGAAGACTCAGTAGTGCTGGACTCAGCAGGAGCAGCATACTGAGAGGTGTTCATACTCAGTAGTGCTGGACTCAGCAGGAGCAGCATACTGAAAGGAGTCAGTAGAACTGCACTCAGCAGGAGCAGTTCACTAAACTCAGAGTTGACCTTCAGTAGAGTTGCACTCAGCAGGAGTATACTACTGAACCCAGGTCAGACTCAGCAACGGTCTGACAGTCTCCCTGATTGTTAGATGATCTTATATGTTAAATCAATAGAGTCATTCGAGGTAATCAGAGAAGTCAGCTTCAGTATCTGTCTAGAAGTCTGTTTGTCTCAACTACTTTCTACACCTCGACCAATGACGAGTAGCCAGCTGTCAAAGTTCTGATAAAAGCTGCAAGTCAATCTCTTTCCAGAAATAGAGGAAAAAACTCTGCAAGATTCCTTAAAAGATCCGTTAGCTACCCAAAGAGAGTGACACTTGGATCGTTCGTCTCCAACGGATCTCTCTATGGCTCATCTTTATAAATAGAGGAAAAATCAAATTGCACAAAACACCAAAAACCAAGAACACGAACAAGCGATTACGAGCAATACACTTACAGAAATCAAAGCTTTCCGCAAGAACTTCAAAGAAACACTTCAAGCGAAAGGCGACATCCTTGCTCAAAGGGAACCAAGCTGAATTAGAATCAATAACCTCTAGTATCCAAGTGATCGAACACGAACTCAGAGAGTTTATTCCTCACTGTTCATCACTCTAGAAGCCACCTTATTGTTCCCTTCCCTCTAACCTAAGCTCAACTGAATATATCCATAGCTTAGACCCGAAGGAGTTCATTCTTGAACTGTTCTTATTGTTAAGAACTCCTTCATTGTTGGAGAGTTTGTCAAACACTTCAGTTTGATCCTTGTAAACTATGACTTGCTTAGTATAATCCTTAAGGCCAGTGTTTGTCCGGTGCACAAACCGACTGAGACTAACTCAGTATAATAAAATAGCCTCCTGGTCTTTTCGGGACAGTGGACGTAGGATTGTTTGATATCCGAACCACTTTAAAATCACTGTGTTCTGTTTTTACTGTTGCATTGATTACTGTTCATAAATGAAAACCGTTTTACAAAATCATACAACAGAGTTTCAGCAAAGCTTAAACTGAATGCACTAACCTACTAAAACAGTTTTAAGAAAAACGTTTTCAAACTCAACTGAATCGGGCCTACACATTTCCGCACTCTACTGAACTCTTATTGAAAGGTACTGAATTCTGACACCAGTCAGCTAGTAGGCCTCAGTATAGTCAGTCACTCTGTCCACGCGATCCAGAACAACATACTTGGTCTACTGAACTTGTTCAGCAAGGCACTCTCCTGAATTGGACTGTTCGCGTTTTAAGTTGAGAAAGTTTTCAGGTGTATTAACCCCCCTCCTACACCTGAACGTTTATCTCGGGACCAATAAGAACACATATGATGTAAGCGATCAAATAAGTGAAGATGGATTCTAGATTTACTATTTAACAATTTATCTCATTTTTAATGTTTCTGTTAGTTCTTGAACTGGATGATGTGGTGTGTTTAATATTTGAATGTACTGTTATATGCAACCGAGTGTAAAAGACCAAGCAACTATTATTCCAAAAATGTGCAGTTAATTTACGATATTTGTGAGTATCAGATACGTATATGAAAATTAAACTTTTGCTACATTAACAATGCATGCATTTTACGTATAAAGTGCAGTTGTTGTAAGAACAACATGAAAAATTAAATACACATAAAAGTGTTATAACTACTAGCATCATAAGACCAAACTTAAATCACCAAAATACAGAGTAAAGTTCAAAGATATTTAAGAATACCAAAACAGAGAGTATCACAATTTGATCAATCTACTACTAACAACTCCAAGTCTTAATTGAGGAGAAAAATGTCTAGAAAGTGCACTAAACCAAATCATTTGTGCAGTTAATCGCAAACAAACGTGCAGTAAAATATATCAAATTTTGAACCGAAATGAAGTGCGTTGTAAAACAGAATTCCAGTAATGTTGTGCATTGAATATTAAGACAAAGTGCACTTATTCAATGTTTTTTATGCAGTTCCTTACAAATAAACATGCATTTAATTTATACAGATTGTGCACTGACTATGAAACTACATTGCAAACCACCATGTGCAGTAAATATTAACAGAAAGTGCACTTAATGAATGCAATTTGTGTAGCGATTTTCGGTTTCGGTCATTCTCTTCATCTTCCCCCGCCTAGCTTTCTGCACGCTCGTATATGTGCAACAAGTGTCGTTGTATCCTTCTCATCATCTTCGTGTGTCTTTTCCATCTAAAGTATTCACGAAAATTAAGACATTGATGATCGATTAGAACATTATGAAGGTAAAACCAACCACACAAACATTGAAAACAAATACACAAGAAACAATGGGTGTCTCTTTTGATTTCCGCCGCCCAGGGGTCCGTGCGTCACAATTCCGCCGCTGCCAAGGGGTTCCGCGGCTTTTGAAGTTCATCTGTCACAATTCAGCCGCAGCAGAGGGTTCCGCCGTCGCTGAGGGTTCGTGCCTCATAATTTCGCCGCCGCCTAGGGTTTGTGCCTTACTATCGGAGCAATTTCTTATGATCTGGGAGGAATTCTGCAGTTTTTCGTGGTTAAATAGAATATGAGGCGGAAGGTGTTGGAAAACAATTTGAATTTCTGCAGTTTTATCCTTTTGTGCAGTTATTTTATAAAGAAAGTGCAGTGCGATATTATAAGGCTAACATGAAATTTTACTCTTTTACCTTTTGTGCAGTAATTTTACAAAGAAAGTGCACCGAATTTTCCAGTGCTTAAAATCAAATATCAGCCGTAGATTGGCTCGATCTAGTGGCTTCATAATTGTTCTTAATTCCTACAACAAGGGGCATTATCATAACCGCTCCTTATAGTTTCTATTTGGTTTGATATTAAAACAATTTTTCCACACCTTTTGCCCCATATTCTCCTAAACCACCATTTTCTGAATAATTCCCCCAAAATCACAATGCTCAATCTTTATTGGGAGATGACGTCCCCATTGAGGGTGGAGACAATGACGGAAAAAATTCCAAAGAAGATGAAGACATTTACGGTAACTTTCAAATACTGCACAATCTGCATGGAATATGTGCACTTTATGTTAAAATTAACTGCACATAAGTAGTGAATGATGGTTGGTATTGCAATTTGATCGAGAGTGCACAATCTGAGTATATTTATTGCACTTTTTTTTAAATGTTACTGCACAATCCAGAGAAGATGAAAACAATGACGGTAAACTTCCAATGAGACCATAAATTGGAATTAATAAGTGCACTTTATGTGAAAATTTACTGATCATAAGTAGTGGACGGTGGTTTGCAATGCAATTTGATTGTGAGTGCACAATCTGAACATATTTACTACACTTTTTTTTAAAGTTACTGCACATAAACAATGAATAAGTAAATTGTAACTGGAATATGTTTTGCAATTCTGTTTCTTTCAGTGCATAATTTGATATATTTAATTGCACTTTTGTTCAAGATTAACTGCACAATTTAGGAATTTCGGTGCACTTTATATCACTATTTGCTGCACAGTTTAGGCATTACATCACTATTTGCTGCACAGTTTAGGCATTCACAAACATCGTAAATTAACTGCACTTTTTCTGAATAATCGTTGCACAATATTAAACAATCAGTTGCATGTAGTAATACATTCGAATATTAAACACCACATCATCCAGTTCAATAACTAACCAAAACCTCATAAACAAGAAAAAATAGTTTAATCACTAATAAAAACCTCATAAACAAGAAAAAAATGTTACATAGTAAATCTAGGATTTGTCTTCACTTGTTTGATCGCAATTGTGTGCATCATGATTGACCTTTTTCTTGCAAATTGCTACACATTATTTTTTGTTTGCTTGCATTTTGTTTGGCCTTCTCCAACCTCGACTTCATATGACTGCTACCACCTTTTATCATAAATTTAACCAAATTCAAAAATTGAACAGCCGTAGACATCTTCGAAGACCTTCTACTTACGCTTTCTATCCCCTATCCAACATCATAAATTTCATCCCAACAAAAGGTCTACGTTCAAGAGGACAATCGGAAAAAAAAATTCTCGACAACATCTATATCATCACTCTCACCAACGCAAAAATGAAGTTTGATTAAAAGTGAATTAAAAATGACAAAAAAGTGCATACATTTTTGTAAAAAAAAATGAACTCGATATAGAACATCAATTCTAGCAAATAGGAGTCTCTCGTAGATCTACCACAATCGAATTCAAGTAGGGATTTTAAGCTATTGAAACCTATTGTGAGTTCAAAACAACCTAAATAGTATGAATTCAATGATAAGAAATGAACGTCATCCCATACACGCGACATTCTACCGAACAATATTGTAGTGTCTCAAATTCGAAATTAATGAACATTAAGGAAGAAGAATTCAAGAAACAATCACATAAGCAACAACAACTCAATTGAACTTCAACGAAAATATAGCAATTCATCATGGTTTTCGCCAATTAGGGCAAATGCTCATCCTTAATTTTCAATAATCGGTGGTAATATGATTTTATAGCAAAGAAAGAGACAAAATTGAACAATGATTCAACTAACCCATTGCAATTTGTTGAAGAACGAAGGAATCGTAGCTTGAATTTTTAATCCACAAGTTGAGAGGAGGAGGAAACCGTCTGCACGAGCGAAAGAGATGAGAAAAACTTGTAATTTAAATCATAAAGCTTAAGATTACCGATTTTTTCTTTTGTGCAGTTAATTTGTTAAGAAGGTGCACCGATTTTTTTTAAGTGAACTAGCGATCTGCACATTCAGATCGCTCGATCAAATGAGAGGCGTTCTCATTTAAACTCCTACCTATATATTTATGAGATCCTGAGCTCTATATGAGATATGAGAACTTTCATCACATCCCTTCATTTTGGTGATCTATATCTCTAATTTTTCCTAAGCAGAAGAATTAAATTTAAATCAAAAAAGAAGAAATTAGATCTCATTAAGGGTATTCTAGTCCATTCCATTTTATGTTTTCATTTTTTAATAGATGCACATTTACAAGAGCTTCTCTCTCCTCCGTATTCTTCTTCACGCAATTCTTCATCAAATCAAAAGAAATATTCGCTAAGATTTGTCCAGTTTCTGCCTCTGTCGATAATAAGTAATTTTCAATCATGGTTTCATTTCTCCTTCTGTTACATACACTTATTCGTCTGTATTTTTTTCGAAAATGGTTAGAAATGGGTTTGATTTTAGGGAAACAAGAGTTTGAGATTCATTCTATGATTACGTTGCTAGGTAAGTTCGTTTGGGGGATGTTTTAGAAGATATATGTTGTTAATTCATTTAGGGTTTTTAAGATTTATGCTATTTTTTTAACCTTTAACTTTTACTGTTTTTTCCTCATATTTCTAATTTTTTACTCTTTGGTTGAGTTTCTTGATTTGTAAGTGTGTTATTTCTTCTAACGATTCAAGTTATGTATTCAAATTTGTACTATTTCACAATATATTTCAGTAGCTGGAGTTGTTAGAATCTATTTTGTTGAAATTTCTTGTTTCAGACTAATATCACCTGATTATGCACATTATAGTATTAATATATGCATAACTTTATATATGTTTATGCGTGACAAAATAGGAATTGATGAACATTTTGAACATGTTTCGTTTGATTATCTTGAACCTATTTTAATCTTCGAATGCCTCCATGATTTGAAGCCTCATGTTGGAAGGAAGTTCCCAACTTTGGATGAAGTTGGATCTTTTTTACAGAGATTATGGAGGATTGTATGGATTTAATGATTGGTTTTTTAATTTATTTATTATAATTTTTTTTTGTATATATAATTGTGTTGGTCCAAAGACAAGTCTTCAGGTGTAGGGGCGGGGTAGGGGGGGGGGACATACACCTGAGTCCAAGTTTCAACTCAAACGCCAAAGTTAATATTGTACTGAATTTACTTGCTGAATAATTCAGCTCGCCAAGTAAGTTTTCTAAGTGTGATTCAAGCTACTGTATATTGTTCACTGACAAGCGATTTAGTACAAGAAGTTGTACGAAATAGTATAAGCCCGATTTTAATCGTCTCTTCTAAAAGATGTTTGCTACTTAAAAAAGTTTCAGTTTATACTTGTGCATGTCTTGTCAGTTTTACTGAAAATCAGTGTTAAGATTTTTCAAAATGATTTGAGTGCAGCATGATCAATAATCAATAAAACAGTAAAGCAACACACCGTTTTTAAAGTGATTCGGATAAGCAATATCCTACGTCCAATGCCCTGAATTACCAGGAGGTCTTAAATATATTATACAGAGAAAGTCTTAGTAGATCCGTGCATTGGGTTATAGTCCTAGCGACTTTACAAGGGTTCAAACACAAGGTTTGAGATTTTCTCCAATTATGAATGAGTTCTTACAATGAGAACAATTCAAAGATGAACTCTTTCGATTTCTAAGCTTATGATCTAACAATGAGGGCTTAGAGTATAGAGAATGGGAACCTAGTTACTCTAGAGAGAAGAATTATATAAGATATATGTCGGTTGAGAATTTTTCGCTTTGTATGCTTTGAATGTTTTAGGGCTTTGATTGCTTGAATACTTTATGTTCCCGGTGTCTTCAATGCTTGAAGATCAATCTCTATTTGTAGTCTTGACCCATGAATAAAACCATTGGAGGGGACCTAGCCACATCTCAAAAGCGATAAGGAAAACGACCTTCTTCATTTGAATGACACTGTAGAGATTCTCTGTTTTTTAGCTTGAGCTCCAATGATGGCAGCTCCTCATTGGTCGAAGTTGATTGGTAGGTGAGGCTTCTTCAAACTCCAAGACTGATGCTGAGTTGACTTCCTCTAATACCTCGATATCAGAGGTATCAGAGGCTTCTTCGCTTTGCTGAGTTCTCCTCTACTAACATTCTCTAAAAGATTCAGCTTGTAGGCTGATCCTTCAATACTGAATCACAACACCCATTCAATAGATTCAGTTGAATCCTACTGAGTCTTCAGACAACTGAGTCTAGCAACTCCTTAGAAGAATACTCTATTGAAACTAACAACAACTACTGAACTCTATCTAGCCTATTGAGCTCTTAACATGCTGAGCTCAACTAAGCTATACATCTATTACATTATATTGACTCATCACTCAACTAGGATTTTATGATCTTCAAATCTTTCATTAAATCATCACCCAACAAATTGTATTGGCTTTCCAACATTTGTAATATTCTTATTCTTATTAGTCCACCAATTGTGGGTTAATATTTGCAGTAATGACTGCATAACTTTAAGTAACAAAATGCATAAATTAGTTGTCTTTTTATGCATAACTTTCGTAACTACATAATTATATATGTTTCTACCTTTTCAGAACATGCATACCTCTCTACTGGTTCATGCATAACAAGCTTTAGTGTTGTGCATATTTATTTATAATTTTATCATTGTTCACTTTCTCTTGTTAATTGCACATATATGCATAAGTTTAAGTTGAAGAATGCATAAAATAGTACTTATTTATTCACAGCAAAAAGTTCTATCTCAAAATGAATAGTATCGGGGTCGCTGTTGCTGATAGCCGGGGCTTTTCCTTTAGCAATTGAACATTGTATAGCATGTTCATCCTCAATGACGAATTGAACAATTTCTTCTATGGCAGCCTGCGCTGAGGATCCTTCTCCTCTTGGTCCTTCAGCAGCTTCTGGATCTTCTATAACTTTCATTTCTCTTATAGTCAGACAAGTAGCAACTGATTTTCCCTTTACATCCCCTTCCCTTTGTCTATTAGAGGGACTAGGAATCACAGTTAGATCATCTTCTTCTTTCACTTCCCCTTCCCTCTTTTTGGCATCATCAGATGTACGAGAGAGAGATGAGGTTCGTGACCTTGTGGTTGAGGGCATCAAATTGATTCTTTACACTGTTAAATCCTTCCTTAGTGTCGTAGATTCTCCCTGAGTAGGATTCTCATTCGAGTTCCCAGTCTTGTCGCATGACTTTGAAAAGCATATTTGTTTCATTCTTGTGCTTCTGAAGGGATTTAGAGAGCAAGCAGGTGGAATCTTCTTTGATCATATTTAGTGCTGATTTTTGTTGGTTGATCAGTTGAGAGACGTGTTCAGCAACTAATGTGCACATGTCCACTGCAGTCTTTAGCAAGGCCTGAACGGCTTTAGATAGTTTCCCCGAGAATGATTTAGCTTGGTTCTCGAGAGTGCGCTGAAATTGTGCTATGAGGTATGTATTCGGAGCCTCTGAGGCAGTCTTAATGATTGACTTGATATCATGATAGGGAGTCTCATGGATCCTCTTGACTTCAGCAGTGAGATAATCTAACCTCTCAGTATGCGCTTTAGTGTATATAGACCACTTGATGTGAACATCTTTGGTCAATAATCTATTTTTCTCTCCTTGTTTATCAAGGTCTTCGTTGAAACTCTTTGCAGAAAGTTTTTTTGCGGCTTGGCCTGATAGCGAGGTCTGGCTAGTCTTGGCCTAAGAAGTTATAGTAGCAGTGATGGCACTAGATGGAGGAGGTAGTGTAGCATCGTCATGATTACTCGGAGCTTTGGGAGAGTCACCCTCAATAGATTTTCCCGGGTCTACATCCTTGGGTGCTGAATCCTGATCAACATCATTGTCAGCGTTATCAGGTTGCTAAGTTTGGATTGGTGATGTTGATCCTTGTTTTTATGTTCAGCAAAAGCAACATTGTTGTTCTTAATTCATCCATAGACCCAATGTCTGGGGGTTCGCCATACCCTATCTGTTGGGATAAGGATTCAGTAGATGAATCAGTAGATATGATACTCTTGATGTTTTAGATAGATTTGATAGATCCCAAAACCCCAGCTGAATATTGTACCTTCGTATCTGTAGCCTAGTCGAGTTCAGTTGTTAGAACTCAGTAGGACATAGTTCAGATGTTAGAACTTAGTTGGACAGAGTTCAGTACTGCAGGATTCAGTAGAAGAACTCTCTCAGCTGAAGAACTCACGATCGAAGAAGTCAGTTGGACAGCAAGCACTAGCTGAATCTGCCCAGGAATTTGTGCCCATACATTGAAAGCTCAAATGAACGTCAGTTAGAAAGACACTTCATTTGCAGGTCCGAGGATTCGGAGGAAGTCAACCCTGATGTTTGACAAGTCTCAACTGCCAATCTACCTCGACCAATAAGGAGCCGACAACGACCATCTACTCTGACAAAAGCTGCTCTGAAACGGAAAAAAGGAGAATTTCTACAGTGTACCTGCTTGACAATGTTCAAATTAATTGAGCCATTTTCCTTGTCGCATCGACACCTGTCTAGAGCCCCTCCAACGGATCTATTCACCATCGACGCCTATAAATAAGAGAAGTCGTCATGCAGAGACGACTCCGGGAACCCAAGCTTTCTACGCACAAAACTCTTAGCAATCTCAAGCAGAATCCAGTGAAGAACTAGCATCCATTGAAGAGCGCCTTTAGTTCGTCACTTAGAGTTTTATCTTGTTCCCCTTCTCTTATCTAATCAAGCTCATTGTAATATCTTTAGCTTAGAAACCACGATGAAGTTCACATCCTTGTGAAACCGTTCTTATTTGTAAGAACTTCCTCTTAGTTGGAGAAGACTCAAACTCTTAAAGTTTGAACCCTTTGTAAAAGTCACTACGACTATAAGTAGAGAATCTGTCTCGTGTACAAATCACTGAGAACTTGCTCTGTAGAAATTTCAAGCTTCGCGTCTGTCCAGTGAACAGACCAACTGAGACTTGCTCAGTATAAATATAACAAGTATCTTGCTTTGGTCAAGACAGTGGACGTAGGACCCTGCGTGTCCGAACCACTTTAAAAATTGCTGTGTTGATTTATTATTTTATTCAACTGATCATACTGCATACAAACTGTATTTTACAAAACTCAGCATAAAAACCGGTGTTTTCTAACTGAGAGGTTTAATAGGGCCTACACTTCTGCACACTCTCTGATATTGAACGACTGTTCGACTGACTCAAGTCAGCAGAGCTGAACTCAGTAGAAGATCTTTCTGCCCACGCGATCTGAAGTATATTTGGCTATCTGACTCAGTTCAGTAGCAAACTCAGCTAAGTGCTGACTTCGCGTTTGAGAGAAATTTGTATTCAGGTGTATTCAACCCCCCCCCCCTCTATACCTGAACCACGTCTCAGGACCAACAATTGGTATCAGAGCGCAGTGTTCTTAACTGATCATTGTTCTCTGATACTGGTCTATCTCGAACTAAGATCCTAGAAAACCCGTTTTCTCTGCATCTTGCATTTCTTCATAGCATCCTATACCCTGTATTTTTCAATGGTTGATATTTCAGGTATTAGGACTGTGCCAATGTTCTCTACTGTAAACTATGCTATATGCGCGTAAGGATGGAGGCGCATCTGACTTCGCTGCACGACAGCATGACCGATGTTCTGGAGAAAGGCCCCATGTTTCTGATGGTCGACTCAGCCGAACTCGTAGTAGACGGAGCAGGCGGTGCTAGAACTGGACCTGAAGTTGTGAAGGACAAGAGCCTCTTCACTCCTGAAGAGAAGAAACTGCACAACCTTGACTGTGTCCCTCGCAATGCTATACTGATGACACTTAGTGACTCTTACCTCGGAAGCGTGCACGACTGCAAGACAGCTAAGGAGCTATGGGATGCTCTTGCAATGCTAAGCCAAGGAACTCCACAGATTAAAGAAAACAAACTGGAGTTGGAGCTGTAGAAACTCGAGGCATTCGCTATACTTCCAAGAGAGTCCGTAGATGATTTCAACGCGCGATTCACGAATCAAATCAACATCATCAACGGAGACCAACAACAAGATTCTACGGGCTCTTAGCAGGCCCAAGTGGTATTCTTTTGCTACGTGCATGAGGAGAACTGACTTAAATTCTGTTAATCTTGATTATATCTTTTCAGAACTTAAAGCAGAGGAGTTCGAGTTCAATCTCCCACACACCCCCGGTGCTGAAGCTGAAGTGCCAATAGATCATGCTTATAAGGCATCAGCAAGCACTCCCGGAGCATGTCCCTCAGCAACAAGCCACTCAGTTGGAAGTTCAGTGAATATACCCACTGCTGACAACTTGGCTGAGAAGTATGCTCTCCTCGCGGTGAAATACCAAAAGGAGAAAGAAATGTTCAGATGGAAGATGAAAAAGGCTTCCCAGAAATTTCAAGGTAAGAGAGATAATGATCGCTCGAATAGCAAATCTAAATCTCTACCTAATTGCAGGAATGCTGAAGCTGCCCCTGTTGAACAAAAAGAAACACCCAGAAGGGAAAGCAGAACCTCAACATGCTACAACTGCAAGAAACCAGGACACTATCAGTATGAATGTCCTGAACTCTCAGCAGAAGAAAGAGCTGAAAGGCAAGCCAGACCGACAAGTTCGTGAAAAAGAGGCAAGCCTACATAGCCAGAGAGTTGTCCGATTGCTCAAGTGATGATGAACTGTTCATAGAATCGTCCGACGATGATGCTGCATTCATGGCAATCGAGACTGAAGATGCTGAATTGTGTTTGATGGCCGGAGAAGAGACTGAGGTAAATTCTAAACCCATTATATGCCCCTCTTCACCTGGCACACACGACACTAACTCTGTTGCAGAAGAACCTCTAGACGTGGTTCTTGCGTATGAAGATTTGCTGGAAGAGCAGATTTAGATGAGCCAGCAGTTCAGCATGACCATTCAGGAGATGGAAATCCTGAAAGCAGAAATCAGACACTTTCAAAGAGAAGTCAGGACTCTACTGAGTTTGAAGGACTTGTTCAGAGACTGAAGGAAGAGATTAACTCTCTGATGACTAAGTCTCATGATCAAGAAGCACATATCTCAGTGTTGACCAAAGACATCTCTGAGAAAGAGACTGTAATTGCTAATCTCAAGGAGACTCTCGCACAAGCCAAATCTGAGCATGAAGCCCTGAGGAAAAGGGATGAAGTGTGGAGAACCTTGATGACGGAGCAGAATATTGGAGCAAAGGAGAAGTTGGAGAAGCTTCTACGAGCACAGAGGCCACATGCCACCAAGGAAGGACTTGGCTACACATATGAAGCCTCCACTTCAGGACATAAGAGCTCCAACAAGCTGACGGATAGGTTTGTCCAGGGGATAACTCAACATGCTGATTACACGTCCCCTCAGGCAAAGAATAAGTAGAAGATACAAGCACCTCAGTCTAGCAACAAGAAGATGACCAATGGTTCAAGCCCCAAGACACCAAGGTCAAATTCAGGGGGAACCAAGAAGGTCAGGTGGGCTAAACAGTATGACCACCAGCTATTGACTCATCCAGCTCAGTATGGATCATATTACTATGAGCAGAGATTCAGAGGCCCTAAGGTTCAGAAGAAGAAGAAAACTGAACCACAACAGACTAAGAAGTCAGCTACTCCGAGTTCAATGGACCAAACCACTGATAACAAGGGCAAGAAGAAGTCTGAAGCCACCAGGGCTGTCAGACAAGTTTGGACCCTAAAATCTAACCATTAAGGACCCAAGATGAACCCAAAGGGTACCTGAATCTATTTTTGTTTTGCAGGTGCAACATGACCCTTGGATTGTCGACAGTGGATGCTCAAGACACATGACACATTAGAAGAGCCTACTGACCGACTATGTTCAGCAAGATGGAGCCAGAATTGAGTTTGGTGACAACTCCAAAGGCTACACAAGGGGATACGGAACACTGAAAATAGGAACTGCAGTAGTTCCTAGGGTATACTATGTTGAAGGACTTCAACATAATCTCCTTTCTGTCAGTCAATTCTGTGATAACTCCAATAAAGTGACTTTTGACACAGGTTTTTGTGATGTTCTTGATAAATCTACAAGAAAAGCTGTGTTATCAGGGTCGCGGCGAAGAAATATATATTATGCTGAATGGAATACCGCTGAACCTGAAGCTTGCCTGCTAGCACACACGGGGTCAGATGACAAAACAGCATGGCTGTGGCATAGATGACTGAGTCATCTGAACTTCAAAACAATGAACAAGCTTGCTCGCGATGCTAAAGTCAAAGGACTGCCCAACGAAGTATTTAAAAGACACAAGAATTGTGAAGCATGTCTGAAGGAAAAGCAAAGAAAGTCTAGCAACCCACCTATTCCGTCGCCTTCCACTGATAGAATCCTTCAGCTACTACACATGAATTTATTTGGGCCAGTCAATCCAGTGACGATCAGAGGAAAGAAGTATGCTCTTGTGGTCGTTGACGACTATTAAAGATATACTTGGGTGATATTCATCGCCAATAAGTCTGACGTCAAAGGTGAGCTGCAGAAACTAATGAAGCGGCTGAGCGTCAAAAAGGATATCAAGATTCAGAAAATACGCTCAGATCGTGGAACTGAGTTTCTGAACTGAATGGTAAGAGAATTCTGTGATGCTGAAGGCATTGAACATGAGACATCAGCAGCACGCACGCCTTAGTAGAACGGACTTGCTGAAAGAAAGAACAGAACACTTAAAGAAGCAGCAAGGATGCTACTCGTAGACTCAGGTCTTCCGTTGAAGTTCTGCGTAGAAGCTACTGACACGGCTTGCTACAATCAAACTGTTCACAACTGACTCAGATGCACTTAAAGAATACCTTCTATTTCGCATTTTCATATCTTTGGTTGTCCGTGCTTTATTCAGTATAATGGAAAGGACCAATTAAAGGTCTTTGAAAGTAAGTCAGACCAAGGAGTTTTCTTAGGATACTCTAGGGTTAGCAAAGCTTTCAAGGTTTTTAACTACCATACCCTTTGCGTGGAGGAAAGCCCCCATGTTGTATTTGATGAATTTATTTCTGAGCACAGGAAGTCAGACTCTCAGCCAGAAGTTGAAGAGGTCAGAAGCAAGCTACAGGATCTAAGCTTAAAAGACAATACTGAAAAGATCCAGCTTTGTTGGGATAATGATTCAGATGATGATGTTCAACACCCGACAAGCATTGTAGCTGAGGAGATTGATTCTAGCAAATAGAATCAATCCCAGGTAATTATGGTGGATGAGTAAACCAATATGGTAACTGAGACCTCTATTGAGAATAACAACTCAGAGGGAACGTCTGATGTTCTTGAACTAAATTCCCCTTAAACTTGTGAGTCAGTACATCCAACCCTTGTTACTAAATTACTTCAGATGCAGAACAGTACTACAGAAATTCCTAATACTCCTACTATTTGTACTGAAACAATTCCAGATGAAGTAACAAGACGTCGTCGCTCATGGCTAGATGCTCACTCTTCAGATCTTATCATATGAGATCCTTTAGCTAGCGTCAAGACACGATCCAAATTATGTCAAGGAGAAAGAGCCTTGTATTCATGCTTCTTGTCAACTGAAGAACCTCAGACTATTGAGGACGCGCTGAATGATGCTGACTGGATCACCACTATGCAACAAGAGCTGAACCAATTTACGGGAAACGATGTATGGGAGCTTTTTGATAGACCTCGACACCAATACGTGATAGGAACAAAGTGGGTCTTCAAGAACAAGCGTGATGAAAACAACATCATCGTCAGGAACAAAGCTCGACTCGTTGCCAAAGGATATTGTCAATCAGAAGGAATAGATTTTGATGAAACATTTGCCCCAGTCGCAAGATTAGAAGCTATTCGTCTATTCTTAGCTTATGTAACACATCAGCAGTTCACAGTCTATCAGATGGATGTGAAGTCAGCTTTCTTGAAGGGCGTATTGAAGGAAGAAGTCTACGTTGAACAACCGCCCGGCTTTCAGCGGGGACATCAGGTGCACAGACTTAAGAAAGCTTTGTATGGGTTAAAACAAGCACCCAGGGCTTAGTACGATACCCTCTCAGACTTGCTACTTCAGAAAGGTTTTCAGAAAGGAATAGTGGATGGCACCCTATTCAGTATCAAGTCAGGTGAAGACATCCTACTTGTGCAGATCTACGTGGACGACATCATCTTTGGATCAAGG
This sequence comes from Lavandula angustifolia, assembly GCA_028984105.1. Taxonomy (NCBI): domain Eukaryota; kingdom Viridiplantae; phylum Streptophyta; class Magnoliopsida; order Lamiales; family Lamiaceae; genus Lavandula; species Lavandula angustifolia. Next base: position 19,607,005 of record CM054806.1, on the reverse strand, counting down.
AATCTGACTGTGTTTCAGAGATTTGAGCAGATGATGAAAGAAAAGTTCGATATGTCGATGATGGGAGAGATGAATTATTTCCTTGGACTTCAAGTCAAGAAAACAAAGAAGGGAATATTCATTAATCAAGTGAAATATACTAGAGATCTCATCAAGAAATTCGGCTGCGAATCCAACAAGTCAGTCAAGATACCCATGAACACCAATCTCAAGATTGATCTGGACAAAGAAGGAGTATCTGTTAACTCTACTGACTATCGTGCTATTATTGGTTCTTTATTATATCTTACATCCAACAGACCTGATAAAACTTATTCTGTAGGTGTATGCGCGCGATTTCAGGCGAATCCCAAGAAGATTCATATCGATTCAGCGAAGAGAATTCTTCGTTTCTCGAAGGGAACACCTGATGTTGGATTATGGTATCCAGCTTATGATAACCTTAATGTAACTGGTTATTCTGATGCTGACTATGCAGGTTGCTGAATCGACAGAAAGTCAACCTCGGGAACTTGTCAGTTCCTCGGTAGCAAGCTCATATCGTGGTTCTCAAAGAAACAGCACTCAGTAGCAACGTCCACTACTGAAGCTGAATATATGGCTGCCAAAAGCTGTTGCGCACAGATACTTGTGCTTCGACAACAGCTGAGAGACTACGACATTCATCAAGATGAAGTGCCGATCTACTGCGACAGTACCAGTGCTATTGCTATCACTCAGAATCCTGTTCTACACATAAGATGAAAGCACGTGGACATTCGTCATCACTTCATCAGAGATCATGTCGAGAAAAAGTATATCATAATGGAGAAGACCCACATTGATAAGCAAAGAGCTGATATCCTGACCAAACCTCTAGCTGAGACCAGATTCAATGATCTCTCAGTAGAACTAGGTCTTTTGGATTCCACTGATACGATTCAGTAGATGATCCGGAGGAGTACTGAGTAAGGGGGAATCTATACTCAGTACAGCTGAATACTCAGCATTCGTCAAACGTGGTATCAGCTGACTACGATCTTCAGCTGACAGGTTACGAGTATTAAATTCAGCTGTGGTGATTCAGCATGTCATAGCATTTATTTCCCGCCATTAATGTTCATCGTATTCAACTGATTATGTTGTTTTCATTAAATACACGACATTCCATAAAACTGACTGTGGTGCATTTAATGCATGTCTTATAGTCGCCACAGTAATCATAACCTATTATAACATTTAATCTGAGCCGTTCAAAGCTTTAAACTTGATTAATCTCAGCCGTTCGGCTGAAACCGCCTAAGATTCAAATCTTAGTACATATATTCACTCATCTCTAACAAGCCTCACTTTTTGCCATTAAAGAAGAACTTGTGCTTACTGCAATTTACTCACTCACTTGCATTTTAAGATTTCTATTGCCTCTTAAGCATTTCTTCTTCGGTAAGATGTTCTTATGCTGAATCTGCAATCGATTTTATTATGATCAATATACTAATGTTTGTTTTTGTAGATTTTCAGTTATATACAATGGCTCTTACTCCGATCTCAGACATCATCATTCCCCTCGATATGGAAGACATTCTATCCGGAAGAGAGTCTAGTTCGAACAGGTTCTATCGGTGAAAACATGTGGAGTTGACTGCATGGCGCCCGTATTCGATGCCTTGGAGAGATCGGGTCTGCTTCCGATTCTCTCCCATGCCTCGCACTTTCTTCTCCCTCATGAAACCGCGGAGTTCTTGCTCAATCTCCGTGAAGATGATGATTCCAATGACATCTCCTCAGTCATTGTGAAGAGGGAAGTCCTCGAGAATCAGTGGGAGGACCAGGCTATTCGGATTGATCTTGCGAAGAGCCTTCAGGCCAGCTTTGGTCTGGCTGATGTAGGGTCGTCTGTCGCTCACTACAAGGAGGCGGAGATCAATCATTATCTCTACCGATTCAGCGGTCTTTCTGATTGCGTGTTCAAGGCAGCTTTCCCAAAGAACCAGCTACTGCCTAAATACTGCAGGTTGGCGTATGTGATCAACCACATCCTAACGAGCTATGCCGGCTCATACGACCAACTCAATAGGATCCGCGTCCAGCTGATGGTGGCCTTTGTGGATGCTGCAAAAAGTTAACTGGAACACATTCTTCCGGGCTGAGTTCAGGGCTCAGTCGCAAAAGTTCATTGATGCCAAGGAAGGAATGCAACTAGTTCAGAAGGGGAAGCTGCTCTACGGGTCTAGGGTCTGTATTCTGATCGAAGACGAGCTGCCCCGCAACGTCTCATTCGCCAACTCCTTCTACTTCGATGTGAAATTGATGAAATTCACAACGGCTGCCTCGATCGAGAAGTCGATAGGGAAGGGCCCAGCTGCTAAGCGCCCATTGGAGATAGCTCAGTCTCCTACCCCTATTCAGGCGAAGAGATCGAAGACGCTGAAGAAACCTGTCTCAGTAGTGCCACCCTCCTCTCCTATCTCTATAGAGGACTCAGGGTCGGGCAAGTATGACATCTCGATACGAGACAAGGTTCAGACGGTCTTCAGTGAGGAAACTCAACCGGAGACTCAGGCTGACAACCCAAACCGCTGAGATTTCCTCAGTACCTCTTTCAGTGCGAAACGCCCGTCTGAAGGCCACAGACGAGGTCGCTGAAGAGATACCTGAGATCGGGTCGTACCCTGATCTCGTAGATATCGAGATTCGTGCGAGGACACATATGCGGATCAGGTTCTTGGAATGGGACCTTCGGGATGAGACCATCAAGGTCAGGTCCCTTTCCACCCTGCTCGAGGAGGAGCAGACTTTGAAGGAGGAGATTGGCTATGAGGAGCCAACCGATATCTCCTCCCTGGAGGATCTTCGTGCAGCCATGCTGATGCTGCTACACAACAGAACTCAAGGAGCCGAGCCACCCTCTACTCAGCCTCCTCTGTCCCTACCTCCTTCACCTCCTGAGCCGCCTAAGGATGCAGACAATGGTGGATCTACTGAAGGCAAGGATACACCCAAGGACAATCAACCACCACCACCTCCTTCTACTTCAGATGCAATAATCCGGACTCCGTCCTCATCTCAGCCCCTGAAGCGCAGATATCAATCTGCTGAGATAAAGGACATCTCCACAGAGTCCATTAACAAGGTCATTAAGAGGCATGCCCACAAGAACCGCAATCTCGCTGATGATGTGAGAAGGACCTGGAGCAGGTTCACGGAGGCACAGACGAAGTCGCAGACCGGCTGAAAGCAGAAGTGCAGAGGATCAGCACCCCAACAACTGTAAATGTCGACGAGAACCTCGCTAAGGCACTGGCTGCTCAAAAGACCAACTTGGAAGCTCAGTTCCAATTTATCATACAGTCGCTCACCAAGACTTTCACTGAAGAAGTGGTGACTGTAACAGGTCGCGTACAGAAGGCAGTGGAGGAGAGGAATGCCCTCACAGCTGAGAGTGTCTCCAAGGCACTGAAACAGCAGCATGCCTCATGTAAGACAATAGAGGAGAGTGCCTCTACTGCTGTGCAATACTACCTCACCAAGTTCAACAAGTCAAAAGATGCGCTACTGAAGGCCATAGATCAAGCGCATGAAAGTCGGTGGGAGTCTTACACGGATGTCGCTACTGACATCGCTACTGGAATGATATTTGCCTAAGATTCAATAGTTGCTCCGACCAAGAATGTCACTGCCCTGGCCACCTCCCTTGATTATGCCAAGAAGGGGGAAGGGTCGAGAGCTGCTCAGTTGAGATCGATACTGAAAGTTGAAGAAGCTCAGCAACAGGGCGGACAGAGCTCAACAGTTGAGAAGGCCATTATGCCAACAGCTGAAGGAGCCAGTGAGGAAGCGGTGGCGGAGGTGACAACATATCTGGAGAATTTGCCTGCTGAAGGCTCACCTCCTCCCGCACCTGAGCAAGACATTAAAGGTAAGGGTAAAGTAATAGATGACCCCGAGCCCTCCCAAAGCTTAGAAAAAGCTCATGTTTCACTCGCGAGAGGAACAAATAGCTTATGATGAAAAGCTTGCAAGGGAATTGGAAGAAGAAGAGGCTAAGCATAAGCCTGCTGCTAAGAAGAAGGGAGTCCAGATTCGCTCCTCGCGATCTAAGCAAGCTAGATCAGCAGCAGCAGCTAGAGCCGCAACTACTAGAGCTCAGTAGTCCAGAGCTCAACTGTCGCAGCAGTAGCAACAGTCGCAGAAGTCCAAGACTGACCAGCAGGGCGGAGCCTCAGGTTCTAAATCCAAATCCCAATTGCCTGCTGAGTCAGAGGAACAATCCCATCTTCCCTCCTATCTCCCCTCCAAAGAACAAGAGTAGGAGATGAAGGAAATCTGGGACACTATGGAGAGGGCCTTAGACAGGACAGCTGAGGCAAAGCAAATCAGTGCAGCTAGAGAGAGGATTCGGCTGGCTGACTTAGAAGCCCTCAGACTGCGTACTGAGAAAGAAGCCCGGGAGAGGGTTCCAGTGAAGGATAGGAGTATCCCACGTACCTCTCGCTTCTTTAGAGCTGGAGAGCCCCTAAGTCAGGTGAAGTGCATAACTTACAAAAGAACTGACGACTGGGTGGCTCTCAAGCTGAATCAGCAGTGGGAGCAGATGAAAGTGGAGTTCATCAAAAGATTCCACGTATGGAGAATTGGCAATGTAGATCCTTCTGATGATCAAGACTCTTACTTCAAGTATATACTAACTTTCATGTGCCCTGCTGTCCAGGCTGAAATTCAGACTCTGCTCGACTAGATGGGTCAACCGCTGAAGGCACCTCCTTTACGGACTTTACCTTCTCCCATGACGCACGAAGGCAATCTTTGCAAGAAGGAGATAGAGGAAGAGATCGAGAATGCCATTTTCAGCAGAGGTCTGAGAGAGGATTATGCAAAAGACTTGGAAGAAATCAAGACCCTGAGGAAACGCGTATACAAGAGTTATGGCCTTGAACTCCCGGAGAAGAAATCAACAGACTTTCGGGCAAGGATGCAGCAGTTCAAGAAACAGAAGCCCAGCTGATCTCTCTTCTTAGTCTTAGCTTCTAGTGATAGCTTGTCTTTGTATTGTAAATTTTCTATCATATATGACAGTATCACATTTTTGGCCCTGACAATAACTCATTGTCTTTAAGTCCTTCTTAACTTTTCAGCACGACTGATCACTTCAGTGATCAGATTATAACTTATCTTATCTAACCTATGTGACCTATGTGCTTATCTGCCTTAGAATGTTTTCCTACTGATTAACTGTGTTTATCTTACTCTTCTCTGATATATGACTTATTCTTAGGGGGAAGAACACTTCTATGATATAGTAATAAAAAGGGAGAAATATAGGGGGAAATTGCTTCTTAGGGAGAACTTGCATCTTAGGAAGATAACTGATATATGCTGAAATTACATTTGATGATTAGCAACTATATGATCTATTCTGAACCTAGAATACTTGTATCAACCTTATGCTGAACTTGTTATGATCTGAAATTCTGATACATGTCAGCATGCTATAAATATGTTAACTGTAGCCACAACTCTAATACATTTAAATATGTTAACTGTCATAATTTGGCTCTGAGTTTGGCTCTGATACATAACTTCATGATCATAAGTTTACTCTGATATTCTTTAGTAGTGACTGCTCTGATTCTCATTTTCTTTATCTTAGTCAACTATATTTGTTGACTGGAGCTTTCTCTTGTAATAGATATTTTGTTCAGTGGCTATTAGTCTTAACCTTAATATGTTTCTGTGATAGAAGATATAATAGGTTTTGGCATCATCAAATAGGGGGAAATTGTTGGGATAAGGATTCAGTAGATGAATAAATAGATCTGGTAGTCTTGATGTTTTAGATAGATTTGATAGATCCCAAAACCCCAGCTGAATATTGTACCTACGTATCTATAGCTTATTCGAGTTCAGTTGTTAGAACTCGGTAGGACAGAGTTTAGATATTAGAACTCAGTTGGACAGAGTTCAGTGCTGCAGGATTCAGTAGAAGACCTCTCTCAGCTGAAGAACTCAGGATCGACAAAGTCAGTTAGACCGCAACCACCAGCTGAATCTGCCCAGGAATTCGTGCCCATACACTGAAAGCTCAGATGAACGTCAGTAGGAAAGACACTTCAGTTGCAGGTCCGAGGATTCAGAGGAAGTCAACCCTAATGTATGATAAGTCTCAACTGCCAATCTACCTCGACCAATAAGGAGCCGACAACGACCATCTACTCTGACAAAAGCTACTCTGAAAGTGAAAAAGAGGAGAATCTCTACAGTATACCTGCTCGACAATGTTCAAATTAAATGAGCCATTTTCCTTGTCGCATCGATACGTGTCTAGAGCCCCTCCAACGTATCTATTCACCATCGACGCCTATAAATAAGAGAAGTCGCCATGCAGCCCAAGATTTCTACGCACAAAACTCTTAGCAATCTCAAGCAGAATCCAGTGAAGAACTAGCATCCACTGAAGAACACCTTTAGTTCGTCACTTGGAGTTTTATCTTGTTCCCCTTCTCTTTTCTAAGCAAGCTCATTGTAATATTTTTAGCTTAGAAACCTCGAGGAAGTTCACATCATTGTGAAACCGTTCTTATTTGTAAGAACTTCCTCTTAGTTGGAGAAGACTCAAACTCTTAAAGTTTGAACCCTCTGTAAAAGTCACTACGACAATCTGTCTCGCGCACAGATCACTGAGACCTTGCTTAGTATAAATTTCAAGGTTCGCGTCTGTCTAGTGAATAGACCAACTGAGACTTGCTCAGTATAAATATAACAAGTATCCTGCTTTGGTCAAGACAGTGGACGTAGGACCCAAGTGTGTCCGAACCACTTTAAAAATTGCTGTGTTGATTTATTGTTTTATTCAACTCTCATACTGCATACAAACTCTATTTCATAAAACTTAGCATAAAAACCGGTGTTTTCTAACCCAGATGTTTAATAGGGCCTACACTTCCGCACACTCTCTGATACTGAATGACTGTTCGACTGACTGAAGTCAGTAGAGCTGAACTCAGTAGAAGATCTTTCTGCCCACGCGATCTGAAGTATATTTGGCTATCTAACTCAGTTCAGTAGCAAACTCAGCTAAGTGCTGACTTCGCGTTTGAGAGAAATTTGTATTCAAGTGTATTCACCCTCCCCCCCCCCTCTACACCTGAACCACGTCTTAGGACCAACACTATCTCAAATCTGAGTAGTTGCTCTTTTGTGATAAGTGTGGGCACAGTTCTGAGTTTGATCGTCTCATCGATCTTGTCTCAATCAAGTAATCTGAGGAGCATTTGAACTCTAGCCCTTAGGCTATGCCAATCATATCAGGGTGATCTGGAATCTCCGGAATGAGATCAGGTACTTCATCCTCGGCTATGTTCTTTACTTCTGAACCGCAAAGGTTAGACCTTCTGAGATGTTAGCTGAAGGAATTTCCTCAGTTATTATTTATTTTGACTGTGTCTCTTCAAAACTAATTCTCTTCACGATTTTATTATGAGTTTCTTTAGGAAGTAATGGTGGGAAATAAATGCGATGCATGTACTAAAGATTAAATAGTGAATTTGTTATGAAAACTTGTCTGCTGAACATAATAATCAGCCGATTCCACTTAGTCGGTACTGAAAGAGTTCAATATTTATGTTCCTCCTAACTGAATAATTTATGAATCCTTTTACTGAATCGGATCAGTAGGGTCTAAAAGACCTAGTTCTGCTGAAAGTTTTCTGAATCTGGTTTCAGCTAGAGGTTCGTCAGTATGTCGGCCCTTTGCTTGTCAGTATGGATTTTCTCCATCCTGATATCCTTCTTCTTGACATGATCTCGGATGAAGTGATGTCTAATAACCACATGCTTGCATCTCATATGAAGAACTGGATTCTGAGTGATTGCAATACACTGGTATTGTCGCAGTAGATCAACACTTCATTTTGATTGATATCATAATCTCTCAATTGTTGTCAAAGCCGGAGGATTTGGGCACAACAACTTCCGGCAGCCATATATTATGCTTCAGTAGTGGACGTAGCTACTGAGTGTTGTTTCTTTGAGAACCATGATATGAGCTTACTGCATAAGAACTGACATGATCCTAAAGTTGACTTTCTGATATTCCTACAACCTGCATAATCAGCATCAGAGTATACAGTTAGTTCAAGATTATCATCAGCTGGATACAATAACCCTACGTCAGGTGTTCCTTTCTATTGGTGGAGAATCTTCTTTGCTGAGTCTAGATGACTTCGCTTAGGATTCGCCTGAAATCTTTTTCATACACCTCCAACATAAGTTATATCAGGTCTGCTACCTGTGAGAAATAATAATAAACTAGTAATAGCTCTATAATCAATAGAGTTCAAAGATACTCTCTCTTTTTCAAGATCAATTTTCAAATTTGTGTTCATCGGAATCTTGACTGGTTTGCTAGATTCGCAACCGAACTTCTTGTTGAGGTCTGGAGTGATTTGGCTTGATTAATGAAAATCTCCTTATCTGATTGTTTGACCTAAGGACTAATGAAATAATTCATTTCTCCCATCATAAACATCTCGAATTTCTCCTTCATCATCTTCTCGATGTTGGGATTTTGTATACTGGAAACAACATTTTTGCTTGTATACAATGTGTTTTTCCTTTCAACTATTTTTATTCTACTATTTGGTAAATTATATTCGCGCATGTTAATCATTTATCTTGTATAAGAGTTAGATTGTATAATGTGTTGTAGATCATATAAGACTGTAGAGTTGGTTGAACTAACAAAATATAAACAGTTATCATAGCTGAGACAACTTAAGGACAAGTTGTCCGTTTAAGCTGCAGTTTAGATAAGAAGTGGCTTGTCTTGGTTGCTTGTCTATACTGATACACTGAAGGTGGTGTATTGATGGATCACAGTGAGATGAGTTCTCCTAGCTGACCTTAGTGGAGAACCAAAGATCTCGGTGACTTAATTTGGTCTTAAGCTTGATAAGATTTCACCTGAGTGCATTTAACTATCTATCCCTTTGACATACTATGGTGAATGTCTTCGCGACTGGATCTCAGTTTCTTGGGTGATAGTAGTTATTTCTAGCTCAGGCTGGTTATCTGTATCTTACATACGTATCCCTATTAATCGGGTTGATAATATCCCCTAAGGAACTCGTAAAGATAAGCATACTAAACCCGCCCGATTAAGGAGTGAGCTTAATTAATTAACAGATATTTGTTTCTTAAATATGGATCAATTAAGTTTGAAATACAAGCTCATGCTCAAGTTGGGATAAAAGGGGTAAGTCAGCATGTATTCTTAGTGGAATAAACTTGTGTTTATTAATTAATTATGCTCTAAGCTGAGCACACATAATTAATTAATTTGGGGACCGACTTTATTTCTTGTATTAGATCCATAGTCTGGCCCAAATAGATGCCCAATATTTATTCTACTCTCTCGAAAATTGTGAATAGAATAATTTATTTATACATTATTTAATAATGTGTTAATTATTTATCTGGATTTAAATGGGTGGGCCAATTAATTGATAAATAGGTGGTACAGTTCTTATTAATTATATTATGTTCTGACTATTAATTTATTTGAAGTTCATTAGTAGTATAATTACTAATGGGCCACAATTATAATACAATATTTACATATTATATTATATAACACACGTATAGAACGGAAATCATATACCACGTCATTATCATTCTCACATACGAAAAAGCTTGAGAACGTGTGTAATCAGAGAGCAGTTATTTCATTCCTATCAGATCTCTGTACACATAGAGGAGAGGAAGGTTCGGGGCACAGTATAGAAACTCCAAACACGAGCATAATCAGATCATTCCTAGGACGCATGTATGAAATTCGTCCTTCCAATCCTTCACTCAAACCATTGATACATAGTCATTTCTAGATCCGAAGATAATGTCATCCATGTAGATCTGCACAAGTAGGATGTCATCTTCTGACTTGATACTAAATAGGGTGTGGTCCAATGTTCCTTTCTAAAGGATCTGAAAGGGTATCATACCAAGCTCTAGGTTCTTGTTTTAACCCACACAGAGTCTTCTTGATTTTGTACACCTGATGTACCTGCTGAAAGTCGGACGGTTGTTGACTTCTTCCTTCAGTACTCCATTCTGGAACGCTGACTTCACATCCATATGATATACCTTGAAGCATCGATGTGTTGCATATGCTAGGAATAGGCGAATAGCTTCCAATCTAGTGACTGAGGCGAATATTTCATCAAAATCTATTCCTTCACCTTGACAGTATCCTTTGAAAACTAGTCGAGCTTTGTTCTTGACAATGATATTATTTTCATCTCGCTTGTTCTTGAAGACCCACTTAGATTCTATCATGTGTTGATGCTTTGGTCTATCAACAAGCTCCCAAACTTCATTTCTAGTGAACTGGTTCAACTTCTCTTGCATGGCTGTGATCCAGCCAACATCGTTCAGTGCATCCTCAATTTTCTAATGGTCTTTAGTAGATAAGAAAAAAAGAGTATAAAGAGCTTTCTCCTAAATAGAATCTGGATCTTATCTTTGCAGTTACTGATGGATCTCCAATAATAAGATTGTTGGGTTATGAGTCAGTGGTTTGTCCTAACAACCACATAGAGGATACTTAGTATTATTTTATCAGTAGTTCTTGTAATAGGACTTATCTATTTTTCGGTAATGGGGGAAATCATAGTACTTCATTACTATGGAATTGAAGATCCCAAAACCGTCTTGTATCCTTTGTCCTGTGTCGATATGACTAGATGATGTAGTAGACTAGACGGATTATATTATCTTTTATGTCTAAGTCCTGTACGGGGTAAATGTTGGATTGATCTTCAGTAGGAAGTTACTTTCCAGAACCCCACGTCATTAGTATAAGAGCTTATGTTCTCAAATCATCAGCTGACCTTGCTCAGTAGAAGACATCTCATCAGCTGACATACATCAGTAAGAGAACATAGTATTCAAGCTCAATACCTTCAAGAGTCATCAGCTGATCCAGTTCAGTAGAAGTTCTGTTATCACCAGACTCAGACGAAGAAGACAGAGATCTTATCAGATCTACTGTATCCGATAGGAAACGACCCCAGTCTTAACTTCATTCGAAAGTCAGCAGAAGATCATACGAGGATAAGTGAGAGTCAACTCCGATGAAGACCGATGTCTGACAAGTCTCACCAACCATAAACCTAGACCAATGAGAAGCAGTCTAAGCTCTACCTACTCTGACCAACTAAAGCTGCTCTCAGGCACAGTAACCAACAACTCTGCTGCAACATTTAAAACTTATGGCTGTTTTCCTTGGACGTTTGTGACACGTGGCATCGTCCTCTATTGGTCCCGAGAGTAACGTTCAGGTGTCGAGGGGGGGGTGAATACACCTGAAAACCGATTTCTAAACTTAAAACACGAACAATCCTTTTCAGGAGAGTGTCGTACTGAACGACTTCAGCAGACCAGACAAGCTGTTCTGAATCGCGTGGCAGAGTGACTGACTCTACTGAGGCCTACTAGCTGACTAGAGTCAGAATTCAGTACCGATCAGATAGAGTTCAGTAGTGCGAAAATGTGTAGGCCCAATTTCAGTTGAGTTAGGAAAACGTTTTTATCAAAATAGTTTCAGTATATAAGTGCAGTCGATTAAGTTTGCTAAAACTCAGTTGAATGATTTAAAAGATATTTTTAGAATGCACAGTAAATCAATGCAACAGTAAAATAAAGAACACAGAACACAGCGATTTTTAAAGTGGTTCGGATCTAACAATCCTACGTCCACAGTCCCGAAAGATCAGGAGGCTATGTATTATACTGAGATAGTCTCAGTCGGTTTGTATACTGGACAAACTAAGTGTTTGAAAAACTCTCCAACAGTGAAGGAGTCCTTTACAATAAGGATCAGTTCAGAAGTGAACTCCTTCGTCTAAGCTATAGATATGAACGGTTGAGCTTAGGTTAGAGGGATAGGGAACAAGAAAGTGGCTTCTAGAGCGACGAACGGCTAAGTATAAGCTTTGGGTTCGTGTTCAGTCGCTTGGATACTAGAGGATGTATGATTCTAATTCAGCTTGGTTCCCTATGAGCAGAACTGTAGACTTTCGCCGGAGATTGTTTCTTCGAATTACTTGCGGAAGACTTAGGTCGTTGATGATTTGCTCTCTGAATACTCTGTGTGTTCTAGGTTTCTTGTGAGCTTTAATTTGATTTTATCCCTCTATTTATAGAGCAGAGATTAGGATAGATCCGTTGGAGACGACGATCCTTTGTCTCTCTCTTTTAGTTAGCTAACAGCTCTTTCGAAGTATGGTAGTAGTATCCTTTCCCTCCATTTATGGAAAGTTGTTAACATGCTGCTTTAACAGATATAAGACAGGTGGCTGCTTGTCATTGGTCGAGGTTCAGAAAAGTGGATGAGATAGAACAGACTTCAAGGAGATCTGAAACTGACTTCTTTCTTCCTCGTATTGACTCTGCTGATTTGACTTTTAGAGAATCTGACAGTCAGAAGACTGTCTGGCCGTTGCTGAGTTTGATCTCTGATTCAGTAGCATGCTCCTGCTGAGTTGTCTCTACTGAAGATCAGCTCTGAGTTCAGTGAATTACTCCTGCTGAGTTCAGTTCCACTGACTCCTTTTAGTATCTTGCTCTCGCCGAGTCCAAGATCACCGAGTCTTCTACTTACGGTACGTGGGCGGATAATCAACTGAGCGCCTGAACCCGATGCAGAGTGTCTACTGAGTCTGAAACCTCAGGGACAGAACAAAAACAAGTTACAACCGAATGGTTCATCAATCAAGATAGGGTTTTGGGATCTTTAAATCTTCAGTAAGTTTTCAGAGCACAGGGCTACTGAGTTAATTCTCAACTGAGAAGACTGAATCATCTGCCAAAATTTTGCGATGTTGCTGGGGACTGAATCATCACCCAAAATTTTCCCCCAATTTGATGATGCCAAAACCTAACACTATGACCTATCAGAAACAGAGCTCCTTACAAATATTACAAGTAGGGTCAGTGGAGTTGTTCTTCAAGTCTTAGACTACTGAGGGAATCAGGGCAGAAAAACAGAGCTTATACAGAAACTAATCAATATTTTCCCCTTGTCTAACAATATTTTCCCCCGAATACTAAGCAATCTTATCAGAATCTAGCTAAGCAAAAACTGACAATATATAATAATAGTGAGTGTGTGAGTCAGTAATCACTTCAGTGATTCTGAGTGTTAAGCATAAACAAACAAGGCTATTTAGACAATAAGGAATTGTCAGAGATAATAACAGAGATGTTTTATAGATTGAAAGAAATTCAGTACAGTTACATCATCTGCTACACTAAGAAGAGCAAAAGAAGATACAAATAAATACAGAAGCAAGATAGTCATCTGAACCACTTAATCATGTCTTTGAAGTCCTTTGATTGGGTTTCAGGAAAAGGCAGTCCATATATCCGGTAAGTGACCTTCCTCACCTTCAGTATCTTAGCGAAGTCAGCTGGATCTTCTTCATCTAAGAACTTGGCTTCAGCAGCATCCTTGACTTCCTTCTCAATCACTCAATAATGAACAGAGCCGTTTAGTCTTAGTGGGGGCGGCATGATTTTTGGACTTGGTACTCTGACATCTACTTTGTCTTGGACAGCCTTCTGGACTCTAGCGAACATCTCTATGTCTGCCCTTATGAGCCATTCAACAAAGGCTACAGACTTGTGCTATTCAGCCCAGAACCTCCAGAAATAATTCTGCTTTATGAATTCAGCTTTCAGCGTCTCCCATCTCTGAGTTACTTCCCACGCATCCATTCATCTACTCTTGGCCATCTATGGATCTTGAGATCAGTAGGCTTCCTGAATCTTCTATATCGGTATGGAATGTCAGCTTTCTCAGGAATCCTATGACTCGCTTCTTGTTCAGCTTTCAGCCTTAGAGCTTCAAGGTCTGCTAGCCTGAGCCTTTCTCTGGCTGCTTCAATTTGTCTAGCTTCTTCTCCTCTGTACAAGTACCTCTCCATCTAAGCCCATATTTCTTGCATTTCTTGTTCCTGTTCCTTAGAGGCAACATAGGAGGGTCTGTGAGGCTCTTCTTCTGACTCAGCAGGTGTGGATAATTTTTCTTTTGATGTACCCTGTTGTCCAGTAGTCTGTTGCTGCTGCTGCTCCTTCTCCTTCTCTTTGTTAGCCTTATCACTGAGCTTCAGTGTTCAAGGAGGCAGCCTAGGTCCAGTCTTTTTACCTCCAGCTGGAGCCTTTGTCTTGCCTTTAGCAGGCTTCTTCTTGGGCTTGTTCGCAGCTTCAGCTTCAGCTATTTCCCTTTCTAACTTCTCGTCAGCAGCTATTTGAGCTTCCTCCTCCTGAAGTAATATACCTCCTGGGTCCTTTCTTCTTGGAGGGAGGGGTAGGAAACTTAAGAACCTTCTTGCCTTTCCCGGCAACTGGAGGAGGTAGAGGAGCTTCTTCCTCTTCCGACTCCTCATCAGCGTACTCAGCAACCTCTTTGATAATGTCAGAGGGTGTTTGGGTTGCTTGAGTCGCGACTTCCTTAGGTCTTGAGCCGCTTGGGCCATTCTCAACAGGCACTACAACTCCTGCTGCTGAGACACCCTGGGCCTCGCCAGTCTGAGTAGGTCCAGTGGGGGCAGTTGTTTGAGTTTGAGTTGCCCCTGCCACTGACCTTGCTCTCTTCGGTGCTTTCAGTACCAGTTCCTTAGTCTTTCCTTCTCTATCTCCTTTTCCTTCCCCCTTTTTGGCATCAGCAAATCGGCTCGGGGGGGAACTGATACCTTTCTGTCCAAACTTTTATAAACTTCTGCAAGATCGTCTAATGTATTGTGCAGCTTAGTCAGCTTCTCGTGCAGCTCATTCCTCTCCTCAGTGAGCTGAGCACTGTACTTCTTGTGGGAGGCATCGACTGCTGTCTAGAACTCTTTCAGCTGTTTCTCCACTCTCTCTTCGATCGCCATCTGAATAGATTGAAGTCTGAGATCCGCGGCTTGAGAGATGGAGGTGACGGATTCAGTATGTGCTGTTTGGGCAGCCTTATAGTATTTTAGCAATTGAGTTTGGCCAGCCTGAATCGTCTTCAGCTATTCCTCAAAGTCAGCTCTCTGTGTGGCAAGTGCATTTGTCAGAATGCTAGAGAAGTCAGGAACTGGAGATGTCTGAATGGCAGTTCTGAGTCCCTGGAGTTCAGCACTTTGAGTCTCAATGGTTTGCCTCCACGTTTTGTGGACGGTGCGGGTGAGTAGATGGTTCTGTATACCTTGATTCCACAGTGCCCTGGCCACTGAGTTTGATCGTCGGCTCTTCGGGTTGGGCGCTACTTCTAAAGCAGACTCTAGAAGGAGCTGAGAGGGTTCAGCTACCTTCGAAGTACCAGCCGCCGACTGCCCTGGACCAAGGATGCTGAGCGGCAGTTCAGCAGTTGATGTAAGAGAATCCATGTCCAGTTGGGATCCCTCATCAGGCTTCTTAGGGCCTGAATCACGGGGTGGGTCCTGACCATCAGCGTCAGACCCATCTGAGGGTGCAGATGCCGAGACTGGTTGTCTATCATTCAGCATTGCGAGCATTGCTGCCCTCAGATCTTCTAGAGTACCGAGGTCAGATAGCTCTGAGTAGCTAATCTTCCCCCTAATTATCAGCTCCTCTTCATGAAGCTGTTCGCAGGAGTGGTAGATGATAAGTCGTTTCAGGTTGTGCCACTCCTGGAATCGAATCAGCATGTGGAGTCTCGCCTGCCTTGCAAGTAATACTAGATCGTTGTGGGCGGCTATCTTCGGAATCAGTTCAGCTATCTCTCGGGAGGCTCGTGATTTGACAGTTGAGGCCTCCATCCCGATCGATTCTGATTCTGAGGCTGTCTCCGAGGCTTCTACCTCTATCGGAGACGGCTGTTTCTTAGCAGATGGAATACTGCTGAGTGGTGGAACATCCAAGGGGCTTTTCAGAGTTTGGACTTCTTCAGCTTGGACCCCTTGGTCCACGGTTTCACCACGCTCAGCGGAGACTGCCTTCTCCACTGATGGTGTTTTCTCGGACGACTCAGGTTCATCCCTCAGTTGCAGAGGAGGCTCAGTAACAACTACCTCAGGCTATGCCTCCGGCACGACCTCACTGACTTTGTTCAGCTTCTTGGTCGGCGTCTTAGGAGTAGATTTGGGAGGGGACCTCTTCTTGGTTGGTGTGGAGGTCTTCTGAGTCCCGGTCTTGGGATCAGCGGGCCCTGAACCGATCTGCTGAAGGGCTGCTGCCCTGTTCTAGAATCGGACCTTCTTCACGTTGAAATACTGCTTGTCAGCAAAGGTAATGTTGTCCGATCCGCAGAAGTCCTCGATCATTACGGAAAGCTTCAGACCATACAGAAGCTTCCCTTTGACGCTCACCCGTCTGGTTGACTTGTCGAACTTGGCTGACTGCATCATGAATTCCTTAAGGATGAATTCCGTCCAATTGATCTTCGCTCTGTCATGTATGGCCATCATCAGCTGGATCTTGGACCTAGATACTTGATCGAAGGAGCCGGACTGACTCGTTAGCAGCTGAGTCACGACGTAGGCTAAGGCTCTTTATTGTGGGAGCATAGCATTCTTAGGAAATGCGGCTCTAAAGGTCGTCGGCTTCCCACAAAATTCAGTCAGGTATTCATCCATAAGATCATCCTTGTATGCAACAGTGGTGAATCCTTCGTTGGGTAGATTGAAGCTTTTCTTGTGAGCTTTGCGGATGGACATCTACTTGACCTCAATAGCAGTACGCGAGGGGTCGCCTACTGAATGAACAACAAAGCGGCCTCGGATGTCTCCATCTACTGAGTCCGAGTTCAGGTAGACCTCTGCTACTTGGCGCCGGAGGAAGAACGTCGGCTTCCTCGTCAGGAAACCTTCAAGCCCGGTCTCCCAAAGGGCGAAGAAGATCTCCTCCATGTAATCCAGGTCGCAGGCGTCGAACTCCATAACTGGTTCACACCAACCCGATCCTTCTCAAGGATCTCTTGCATATCAGCCAGAGCATACATAACGTTTCCTGTTATTTTCGTAATCTGCAAACACAGTATATATCAGTATTCAATAAAATACAAGAAAAAATAGACGTATAAGATACTAAATGATCATTTAAATTTACCAAAGAGTTTTCTGAGAACTTTTGAAAGATAGGTTTTTGTAAAGAAGTAGGAGATATTCTCAAGAATAATGTGCAAAGGGTCCGATAGTTAAAGACTCTGAAAGCTTTGCTGACTCGGGAGTATCCTAAGAAGACTCCCTGGTCTGACTTGCTATCAAAAGTCTTCTGCTGATCTTTCCCGTTATTGTGGATAAAGCACGAACACCCAAAAATATGGAAATAAGATAAAGAAGGATTCCTGTCGTTCCATAGTTCATATGGTGTCTTCTTATGCTACTTTGTCAGTAGAGATCTATTCTGAGTATAACATGCAGTATCAGTAGCTTCTGCCCAGAATTTGGTTAGGAGTCCTGAGTTTGCGAGCAGGGTTCTTGCTGCTTCTTTTAGCGTTTGATTCTTCCTCTCAGCAACCCCATTTTGTTGAGGCGTGCGCGCGGCAGACGTCTTATGCTCTATTCCTTCTGCTTTGCAGAACTCCTCCACCATGAAATTCAGGAACTCAGTTCCTCTGTCTGAACGTATCTTGATGATCTTAGTGTTCTTCTCGATGCTGAGCCTTTTCAGAAGCCTTGGTAACTCTGTTTTGACGTCAGACTTGTTGGCAATAAATATGACCCATGTGTAACGCGAGTAGTCATCAATGACCACTAATGCATACTTCTCGCCTCTAATCGTTACCGGAGAGACTGGACCAAACAAATCCATATGTAGCAGCTAAAGGATTCCATCAGTGGAAGGAGATGGAATAGGTGGATTTTGATTCCTTGTTTGCTTTCCCTTCAGACATGCTTCACACTGAGTGTCTTTGCTGAATACTTCATTCGACAATCCTCTTGCTAGAGTGTTTCTAGCTACTTTGTTGAGCGTCTTGAAGTTGAGATGACTAAGTCTTCTATGCCAGAGCCATCCCGTTCTGTTGTCATTCTTCGCCAACAAACAATCTTCAGGTTCAGCTGAGTTCCAGCCAGCCACATAGATATTCTTTTTGCGCGAACCTGACAACACTGTTTTCCTGTAGATTTATCAATGACATCACAGAAACCAGCGTAAAAAATCACTCAATTCGAGTTATCACAAAATTGACTAACAGAGAGAAGATTATGCTGAAATCCTTCAACATATGATACTCTTGGAACTGTTGTTGTTCCAATGCTGAGTGTTCCATAGCCTCCGGTATAGCCTTTTGTGTTGTCTCCAAACTCGATTCGGGGTCCTTCTTCAGTAGTATAATTCTTCAGTAGGTCCTTTTGGTACGTTATGTGTCTTGAGCATCCGTTGTCCACATACTAAGGGTCCTTGTGCACCTGCAAAATAAAATTATATTTAAGTACCCTTTATTTTTGATTTTGGGTCCTTAGATGTTAGTTTTGGAAACCCAAATCTGTCTTACGACCCTGGTGGTCTCAGACAGTTTCTTTCCACTTTTGTCAACATATTTGACCACTGGATTGGTCGATGCTGACTTCTGAGGCTTTTCAGGTTCAGGGGTCCTGATCTTCTGAGTGGGTGGACTGCTGACCTTTGCCTTCTGTACGGCTTTCTTCTTCTTCTTCTGACTTTTGGATCCTCTCCTGACTATAGGATCATAGTAATATGACCCATACAGAGCTGGATGAGTCAGTTGCGGAGGTCCATACTGATCAGCCTATTTTGCTTTGTTGGTTCCCCCTTGACTGAACTGGGGTGATCTGGTGTCGATCTTCTTGTCAGAGTGCTGATAACTAGGATGAGGTGCTTTCATCTTCTGTTTGTTCTTGGCTAGGGGGTTCATTATGTCTGCATTGATGGTCTCCCCTTGAACAAACCTATCAGCTAGCCAGTTTTCTGAGCGTACGGGGGCAGATGAGGAGGCTCCATGGCTAAATCCAAGTCCCTCCTTACAATGTTTGGGCTTGTTTCTTGCTAGCATAGCTTCAAGCTTCTTTTCAGCGCCCATATATCACTCTATCATCAGGTTCCTCCAGACATCATCACTTTTCTTTAGCAATTCATGCTCGGTCTGAAGTCCTGACAACTCTTGCTTCAGTAGACTCAGTTCAGTATCTTTCTGAGTCAAGTCTTTGGTCAGTACTGAGATCTAATCTTCTTGATGCTGAGACTTGGCCATCAGAGAATTAATCTCCTCCCTGAGTCTCAACACAAGTCCTTCTGACTCAGTAGCAACCTGACTCTCCTGAGAAAGTCTCTGATTCTCCACTTTCAGGGTATCCAACTCCTGAAGAGTCTTACTGAGCTGTAGACTCATCTGAATCTTCTCATCGAGTAGTTCTTCGTAAGCAATCGCGACGTCCAGATTCTTATCTGCACCTAAAATCGTGTCGTGTGCGCAGTGTGAAGAGGAATTAAATGGTGTGTGAGAGTTTACCTCATCCTCTTCTCCTGCCATTAGACACTTTTCAACGTCTTCTTCAGCTTCAAGCTCTATAGCCATGAATGCTGCTTCATCATCTGATGAATTTATGAAGGAATTGACTTCATCTGAGTCGTCTGAGAGTTCACCAGTAATATATGCTTGTCGCTTCTTGATGAACTTCTCCCTTCTTGCTTCACGTGCTGGTCTTTCAACAGTGGTGAGCTCAGGACAGTCATACTGATGGAGTCCTGGCTTCTTGCAGTTATAACAGGTTGTGACTCTTTCTTCTTTGCTCTTACTGTCTTTCGACTGAGCTGAGTCTTCCTGTTTCCTGCATTCAGAAGTATGCGAGTCAGGAGTGCGCTTAGGTGTATATTCATTCTTACCCTTAGAGTCTCTAACGACTCTTGAGAGCTTTCTGCGCCTCTCCTTCTCCTTCTGATACTTCACGGCAAGCAGCGCGTACTTCTTGGCTAGGTTTCCTTCTTGTATGTCACTGAGTGAAGGTTCAGCCTTGCTAGACGCTGGAGCTGCTGTGCCGACTGATGCTTTAAAAGCATGGTCGACTTGGGTGTCAGCTTCAGCTCGCTGCTTCCTTTGAGGTAAGCCAAACTCGAACTCCTCCACTTTAAGTTCTGAAAAGATATGGTCAGGAGTAACAATATCTAAATCAGAATGACGCAATAAAGTAGTAAAGGGAGTCCAGTGACCGTCTGGCAGTGCCCTCAAAATCTTGAGATTCATCTCTCGGTTGGAGAATGTCTTTCCCAGTCCGTTGATAGAGTTCATCAGATCCGTAAATTTGACGTTAAGATCTTCAATGGTGTCACCAAGCATGAGAGACAATCTCTCCAGCTTCTGAAGTTCCATCGCGAGTTTATTCGCTTTGATCTTCTGAGTCCCCCGACTCAGCAGCGCTAGAGCATCCCAGAGTTCTTTTGCAGAATTGCAGTCCTGAACTCTTTCGAGATAAGAATCGCTCAGAGTGGTCAGTATGGCATTTCTGGCGACGCGGTCTAAGTTGTGAAGCTTCTTCTCCTCAGAGGTGAAGAGACTTTTATCTTTGGGGATCTTCTTCCCGGTCACCATACCTCCTCCTAGTGCTACGATGCTATCGACCATTGGAACGGTAGGTCCATCCTCTAGAACCTCTGTCATGCTATCGTGGAGGGAGGTCAGATGTGCCTCCATTCTGACCCGCCATACACCATAGTTCTCTACTGAGAACATGGGTACCATCCTGATTCCTGACATATCAGACATGATAGATAGTGATATGACTGAAGAATGATATGCAGTGAAAACGTTTTCCAGATCCGTTCAAGCAGACCAGTTTCAGAATAACAAGAGTCTTAAAGAACTCCTGCTCTGATACCAATTGTTGGTCCCGAGAGTAACTTTCAGGAGTAGAGGGGGGGGGGTAAATACACCTGAAACCCGATTTCTCAACTTAAAACACGAACAGTCCTTTTCAGGAGAGTGTCGTACTGAACGAGTTCAGCAGACCAGATATGTTGTTCTGAATCGCGTGGCAGAGTGACTGACTCTACTGAGGCCTGCTAGCTGACTAGAGTCATAATTCAGTACCGATCAGATAGAGTTCTGTAGTGCGAAAATGTGTAGGCCCAATTTCAGTTGAGTTAGGAAAACGTTTTTATCAAAATAGTTTCAGTATATAAGTGCAGTCGATTAAGTTTGCTAAAACTCAGTTGAATGATTTAAAAGATATTTTCAGAATGCACAGTAAATCAATGCAACAGTAAAATAAAGAACACAGAACACAACGATTTTTAAAGTGGTTCAGATCCAACAATCCTACGTCCACTGTCCCGAAAGATCAGGAGGCTATGTATTATACTGAGATAGTCTCAGTCTGTTTGTATACTAGACAAACACTGGTCTTGAGATTTATACTAAGCAAGTCTCAGTTTACAAGGTATCAAACTAAGTGTTTGAAAAACTCTCCAACAGTGAAGGAGTCCTTTACAATAAGGATAGTTCAGAAGTGAACTCCTTCGTCTAAGCTATAGATATGAACGGTTGAGCTTAGGTTAGAGGGATAGGGAACAAGAAAGTGGCTTCTAGAGCGACGAACGGCTAAGTATAAGCTTTGGGTTCATGTTCAGTCGCTTGGATACTAGAGGCTGTATGATTCTAATTCAGCTTGGTTCCCTCTGAGTAGAAATGTAGTCTTTCGCCGAAGATTGTTTCTTCGAATTACTTGCGGAAGACTTAGGTCGTTGATGATTTGCTCTCTAAATACTCGGTGTGTTCTAGGTTTCTCGTGAGCTTCAATTTGATTTTATCCCTCTATTTATAGAGCAGAGATTAGGATAGATCCGTTGGAGACGACGATCCTTTGTCTCTCTCTTTTGGGTAGCTAACGGCTCTTTCGAAGTATGGTAGTAGTGTCCTTTCCCTCCATTTCTGGAAAGTTGTTGACTTGCAGCTTTAACAGATATAGGACAGGTGGCTGCTTGTCATTGGTCGAGGTTCAGAAAAGTGGATGAGACAGAACAGACTTCAAGGAGATCTGAAGCTGACTTCTCTCTTCCTTGTACTGACTCTGCTGATTTGACTTTTAGAGAATCTGACAGTCAGAAGACTGTCTGGCCGTTACTGAGTCTGATCTCTGATTCAGTAGCATGCTCCTGCTGAGTCGTCTATACTGAAGATCAGCTCTGAGTTCAGTGAATTACTCCTGCTGAGTTCAGTTCCACTGACTCCTTTCGATATCTTGCTCTCGCTGAGTCCAGTATCACTGAGTCTTCTACTTCTGGTACTGAGGCAGGTAATCAACTGAGCGCCTGAACCAGATGCAGAGTGTCTACTGAGTCTGAAGCCTCAGGGACAGAACAAAACAAGTTACAACCGAATGGTTCATCAATCAAGATAGGGTTTTGGGATCTTCAAATCTTTAGTAAGTTTTCAGAGCACAGGGCTACTGAGTTAATTCTCAACTGAGAAGACTGAATCATCTCCTAATAATTTGCGCTATTGCTGGGGACTGAATCATCACCCAACATCCTCTCCAACGGACAAATGCCGGGGTCACAACTATAAATAGAGAAGCATTTCCGAGCTCCACGCACGGGATATCAAAGGGACTACACTCTCAAGCTTTCGAAACACTCTAGCGCCTTTCACGAAGATCCAGCGAAGAACTTACATTATTAGAATACTTTTAGTTCTTCTCTCTAGAGTTATTTCTTTAGATCCCTCTTCTCTATCTAAGCTCAATTGTTCATATCCATAGCTTAGAACCTTTGAAGGAGTTCATATTTCGAGACTGTTCTTATTATAAGAACTCCTTCACTGTTGGAGAAAATCTCCTCCCCTTCAAACTTAGGTTTGGATTGTAAAGTCGCTAAGGACTATAACTTAGAAGGGTCTGTCCAGTGCACAGATACCTTGCTGAGGCTTGCTCAGATTAATCGACATGACCTCCTGTTCAGCTGGACCGTGGACGTAGGATCTTGCGTAGCCGAACCACATTAAAAATCGATTGTGTCATTTACTATTTTATTGCACTGCATACAAATCATCTTACAAACTCATACTTTGCATAAAACGTATTTGAAAAGTGCACTAGCCAAAATAATTTGGTTTATGAAAAACATGTTTTCAAACTGCGACGAAGTCTACCGGGCCCTACACACTTATCCGCACTAAGTCTCCGACTGAGAATCAAATACTGACGAAAGTCAGTAGGAGAGACTCAGTAGCTGACTCACTCTGACCCACGATCAGAAGGTTACGGTTTGGCACTGTTCACCAGTCGCAACCTACAGCTCAGCTGTCCTTCGCATTTGAGAAAAAGAACTTGTAATCAGGTGTATTCACCCCCCCCCTCTACACCTGACACTCGTCTCCGGACCAACAAAGATCAAAAGAGTGAGCATCTAGCCATGAATGTCTCCTCCTTGTTTCTTCTTCTAATGTTTCTTCTGCACAAACAGTAGGATGATCAGGCATTTCAGTAGTGTTGTTCTGCGACTGAAGAATTGAGTAATAAGGTTGGGATATACTGAGTCACTAGGTTCAGGGGCATTTAGCTCAGGAACATCATTTGTTTCGCATGAATTGTTATTCTCAATAGAGGTCTCAGCTACGACTTAGATTTCTTCATCGACCTGAGTTACCTATGTTGGAATTTTGTATACTAGAAGAAACTTTTATGCTTGTATACAATGTTATTCATATCCACCGTTTATTTTCCAATCTGATTATTTATATTTACACATGTTAAGTCATATTATCTTGTATAAAAGTTAGATTGTGTAGTGTGTTGTAGATCACAAAAGACTACACAATTGGTGTAACTAACAATATATAAATAGATATCACAACTGAGACAACTTTAGGACGAGTTGTCGGTTTCAGCTACAGTTTAGATAAGTAGTAGTTTGTCTTTGCTACTTGTCTATTCTGGTACATTTAAGGTGGTGTATTGACGGATCATAGTGAGATGTGTTTTCCTAAGTGACCTGCGTGGAGAACTAAAGATCTCAGTAACTTAGCTGGTCTTAAGCTTGATATGACTTCAGCTGAGTGCATTTGGCTAACTATCACTTTGACCTACTATGGTGAATGTCACCGCAACCGGATCAACGTATCTTAGGTGTTAGTAGTCATTTGTAACTCATGTTGGTTGTACGTATCTTGCAACCGTATCCCTATTAAATGAGTTGATAATATCCCCTAAGGAGCTCGGAAAGGATTATCAACCTAAACCCTCTAAGTTGATTAAGTTAAGGTGTGTTAATAAGGTCAAGTGGTACTACTCAGGAATATAATAAGATGTTAATTGATTTAAGCTGTAAGTGAGCTTAATTAATTGATGGATATTTCTATCTTAAATGCGGGGATCAATTAAGTCTAAAATACAAACTCATGCTTAAATTGGGACAAAGGGGTATTTAGCATGCATTCTCTAATGGAATGAAAATGTGTTTATTAACTAATTTTGCTCTGGGCTGAGCATAAAGAATTAACTAATTTGAGACCCTGCTTTATTTCTTGTATTAGATCCTTGGTCTGACCCACATAAATGTCAAGTATTAATTTCAATGCTCACTCGAGATTATTAAGATATTAATACATTTATGTGTTCCTTAATAATGTGGGTATTATTTATCTTGAATTATTTGGCTGGCCCAATTAATTGATAAATAATAAATAGCCTAGATATTATTTAATTAATTAATGGGCTTGGTGTTTGAAGTCCAATAGGAATTAATTATTAAAAGAGCTTGGTGTAGATAATAATATATTACGTTATTATAGAACACATTTTTCATAACCCACATAAACAAACACACGCATACACACACATGTTCGTGAGCGAGAGAGAAAAAGCATATGTGATATCCTTTGCTTCTCTAGTTCTTCGTCCATCCGAAGGGAAAACAGGCATCGGGACACAGACAGAAGATCCAGTACGCGAGCAAATCAAAGCATGGCTTAAGGACACAAGAATTGATTCCTAACTCCTTCAACCTGAGATTGATTCTATTTAGTAGAATCAATCACTTTAGCTACATTGTCTATTGGTTGATGTAAGTCTCTTCTTCGTCATCATCCCAACAATGCTGGATCTTCTCAACGTCAACGTTTAAGTTCAGATCCTATAGCTTGCTGCTGACATCCTTAGTATCTTCCTTTGATTCATGTTGTTTGTCCTTAGTAAAAATCTCATTAAATACAAGATGATGGCTTTCCTCCATGTAAAGTGTCCTTAGTTAAAAACCCTAAAAGATTTGTTGGGATGAGATTCAGTATGATAAGATTTGAAGATTCCATAACCCCTATCTGATGATGAACCTTGTATAATGTAATAGCTTAGTTGAGTTCAGCATGTTAGGAACTCAGTAGGCTAACTAGAGTTCAGTAGCTGATAGGATTCCATAGAGCACCTGTCGTTAAGCCGAAGAACTCAGCACCAGGAACTCAGTTGGAAATGCTATAACCCACTGAATCTGCAAAGGAATTCGAGCCACGAGGTGAAATCTCAAAAGAAAGGAAATAAGAGATAATTCAGTAAAAGGTCCGAGGATTTAGAGGAAGTCAACTCAACATGCTCTTGGAGTTTGAACAAACCTCACTTACTTGCTAACCTGCTCTGACACAAAGCTGCTTCCTAAACTGAAAAAGAGGGAATCTCTACAGTAACATTCAAATTGAAGATGTCCATTTTTCTTTTCATTTTTGGCACGTGTATAGACTCCCTCCAACGGATCTATTCATAAGTCGAGACTATAAATAGAGAAGAGTCTTCATGCAAAGAAGATATTAATCAACGGGAACACAAGCCTTGACGCAAACAAACACTTTAGCAAACTCAAAGTCGAACCCAGCGAAGAACTTGCAAATAGAGAGATCCTTTTTAGTTCTTCACTCTAGAGTTTCATCAGCTCCCTTTCTCTATTCTAAGCAAGCTTATTGTGATTACATTAGCTTAGAAACTCGAAGGAATTCAGCGTTCTCAACTGTTCTTATTGTAAGAAGTCCTTCATAGTTGGAGAAAATTAAACCCTTGTGTTTGAAACTGTAAAGTCACTACGACTATAAGTAGATATCTGTCCAGTGCACAAATCAAGTGAGACTTGCTCAGTATAAACAAACAAGATTGTATCTGTCTAGTGCACAGATAAACTGAGACTTGCTCGGTATAAATAAATTTAAGAACTCCTGCTTTGTTCAGAACAGTTGATGTAGGATCCTGTGTATCCGAACCACTTTAAAAATCGCTTGTGTCAATTTTACTATTGCATTGATTACTATTCATATTGCATAAAATGGACTTTTAATCAATCAGGATAAAACGGGGTCTAGAACGCTTATTTGGCCTACACTTCCGCACACAATATCTGATACTGAACTATTGTTCACTCACTGAGGTCAGTAGATAGGACTCAGTAGAAGGATACTCTGCCCACGCGATCTAGAAAGCTTATTTGGCCAACGATTAGTTCAGTAGCAACAATCAGTAGTACTGACTTTCGCGTTTGAGTTGAAATTTGCATTCAGGTGTATTCACCCCCTCTCTACACCTGAAGGCTTGTCGCTGGACCAACAATTGGTATCAGAGCCGTGTTCTTCTAATCATCATTTTCTGGATACTAGTCTACTCGAACAGATCCTGAAAAACCATT
Organism: Lavandula angustifolia; assembly: GCA_028984105.1. Classification (NCBI taxonomy): domain Eukaryota; kingdom Viridiplantae; phylum Streptophyta; class Magnoliopsida; order Lamiales; family Lamiaceae; genus Lavandula; species Lavandula angustifolia. Next base: position 19,580,428 of record CM054806.1, on the reverse strand, counting down.
TTCTCTACACTTGCATCTCTTCATAGCATCCTATACCATAATCTTCAAAATGTCTGATATTTCAGATATAAGGACGGTACCCATGTTTTCAGTAGAAAACTACGTGGTATGGCGTTTAAGGATGGAGGCGCACTTAACGTTGCTGAATGACATCATGACTGACGCCTTGGAGAAAGGACTCATTGTTCCGATGGTTGACAGCGTCGAGCTTGCAACCATAGCAGCAATAGGTGTCAGAACCGGCACGAAGGTCCCCAAGGATAAGAGTCTCTTTACACCAGAAGAGAGAAAGATGTTCAACCTCGACCGAGTTGCACACAACGTAGTACTGACTACGCTCAGTGATTCATACCTCGGGAGGGTGCACAACTACAAAATTGCAAAAGAGCTTTGGGATGCTCTCGCAATACTGAGCTAAGCAACTCCACAAATCAAAGAAAATAAACTGGAGTTGGAGCTGCAGAAGCTCGAGACGTTTGCAATGATGCCTGGAGAGTCGATTGATGATTTCAGCTTTAGATTCACGAATTAGATCAACATCAGCAATGGGCTCTTTCTAGGCCCAAGTGATACTCTTTTTCTACTTGTTTGCGAGGAAGTGACTTAAACTCTGTTACTCTTGATTACATATTTTCAGAACTGAAAGCAGAGGAGTTTGAGTTCAATCTTCCGCATACCCCAGGTGCAAAGACTGAAATGCCAATGGATAATACTTATAAGGCAACAATCAGCACACCTGGAGCAAGTCCCTCAGTAACAAGTTAATCAGCTGGAAACTCAATGACGATCCCAACTGCTGATAAATTAGCTGAGAAATATGCTCTCCTTGCAGTGAAATACCAGAACGAGAAGGAGAAGTTTAGAAAAATGAAGTTGATGAAAGCTTCAAAAGGTAATCAAGGTAAGAGAGAAAATGCTCATCCAAAAGGTGAATTTAAATCTCTACCTGAATGCAAGAACACAGAGACTGCCTCCTTTGGACTGAATGAAACACCACGAAAAGAAGGCAGAAGCTCAACGTGTTACAATTGCAAGAAGACTGGGCATTATTAATATGAATGTCCAGAGCTCACGACAGCTTAAAGAGCAAAAAGGCAAGCCAGGCGAGACAAGTTTATCAGAAAGAGGCAAGCCTACATAGCCGGAGAGATATCCGATTGCTCGAGTGATGAAGAGTTGTTCATGGAATCATCCGATGATGAAGCAGCATTCATGGCAATCGAAGCTGAAGAAGATACTGAACTGTGTCGTATGGCTGGAGAAGAGGTTGAGGTAAACTATAATTCTAATATATGCCCCTCTTCACCATACGCACATGACGCAGGTGAACCCATGGATGTGGTTCTTGAATATGAAGAACTGTTGAAGGAACATATTCAGATGAGCAATTAGTTTAGTAGAACAATTAAGGAAATGGAACTCCTGAGAGATGAGAATCGAAGACTTTCAATGAGGAGTCAGGACTCTACTAAGTCTAAAGAACTTGTTTTGAGAGAGAAGGAAGAGATAAATTCTCTAATGACTAACTCTCAACAACAAGAATCACAGATCTCAGCTATGACCACGGCCAACTCTGAGAAAGAGACTGAAATTGCCAATCTAAAGGACAAGCTTACACAGTCCAGAGCTGAGTATGAAGCTCGGAGGAAAAGAGGTGAGGTTTGGTAAACCTTAATGACTGAGCAATACTTAGGAGCTAAAGAAAAGCTTGAGAAGTTGTTGTGATCACAGAGACCATATTCTAGGAAGGAAGAACTTGGTTATACATATGAAGTAACTACTTCAGGATGGAAAAGCTCAGATCAGTTGGCTGACAGATTTGTCCAAAGGGGAACTCAATATGTTGAATCCTCAACCCCTCAGACAAAGGACAAACAGAAGATGAAAGCACCTCAACCCACCTACCAGAAGATGACTCATGGTTCAAGCCCCAGAACACCCAGATCCTATTTAGGGGGAACTATGAAAATCAGATGGACGGAATCGTATGACCATCTACAAAGCACTCATCCAGCTCAGTATGGATCATGCTATTATGAGCCCGGAATCAAAATCCATAAGGTTCAGCAGAAGAAGAAGAAACCTGAACCTCAGAAGTTGAAGAAGTTAGCATCTCCCAGTTCAGCAGAGAGATCAGCTGACAATAAGGTCAAGAAGAAATCTAAAACCACCAGGTTTATCACACAGATTTGGATCCCAAAACCCACTAACCTCTAAGGACCCAACCTGAACCCAAAGGGTACTTAATTTTTTTTATTTTGCAGGTGCGAAAGAACACTTGGATCGTGGACAGCGGATGCTCAAAACATATAACGCATTAAAAGAATCTGCTGACCAACTATGTTCAGCAAGAAGGAGCCAAAACTTAATTCAGCGACAACTCTAAAGAATACACAAGGGGATACAGAACACTGAAGATAGGAATTGCCATAGTTCCCAGAAAATCATATGTTGAAGGACTTCAACATAATCTCCTTTCAATCAGTCAATTCTGTGATAACTACAATAAAGTGACTTTTGATGCAGGTTTTTGTGATGTTCTTGACAAATCTATAGGAAAAACTGTGTTACCAGGCTCGCGGAGAAGAGATATCTACTATGCTGATTGAAATACCGCTATACCTGAAGCCTGCTTGCTAGCACATGCAAAGTTAGATGATAAAACAGCATGGCTGTGGCACAGAAGATTAAGTCATCTGAACTTCAAAATGATGACTAAGCTGGCGAGAGATGCTAAAGTCCGAGGACTGCCCAATGAAGTATTCAAAAGACACAAGAATTGTGAAGCATGCTTGAAGGGAAAGCAAACCAGATTAAGCAATCCACCAATTTCGTCACCTTCTACTGATGGGATCCTTCAGCTGCTCCACATGGTTTATTCGGGCCAGTCTCTCCAGTGACGATCAGAGGTAAGAAATATGCTCTTGTAGTCATTGATGACTATTCAAGATACACATGGGTGATTTTCATCGCCAACAAGTCTGACGTCAAAACTCAACTACCAAAACTACTGAAACAACTGAGTGTCGAGAAGGATATCAAGATTCAACAAATACGCTCAGATCCGAGGAATATAGTTTCTAAACTTAATGATGAAAGACTAATGCGAAGCTGAAGGGATTCAACATGAAATCTCAGCTACACGAACACCTCAACAAAACGGTCTTGCTGAAAGAAAGAATAGAACACTCAAAGAAGCACCAAGAACGTTACTCGCAGATCCATGTCCACCATCAATGTTTTGGGCAGAAGCTACTGATACAACCTGCTATACTCAGAATCGGTCTTTACTGACTCAGACGCACATGGAGACACCATATGAATTATGAAAAGGGAGAACACCTTCTATTTCGCATTTCCATATCTTTGGTTGTTCGTGCTTTATCCACAATAATGGAAAGGATCAGCTAAAAGTCTTCGATGGAAAGTCAAACTAATGGGTATTCTTAGGATACTCCAGGGTTAGCAAAGCTTTCAGGTCTTTAACTACCAGACACTTTGCGTGGGGGAAAGTCCTCATGTTGTATTTAACGAATTTACTTCTAAGAACATAAAACAAAACTCTCAGCGAGATGCTGAAGAAGTCAGAAGAAAGCTATAGGATCTAAGCTTGAACGATAACATAGAAAAGATCTAACATTGTTGGGATGATGATTCAGATGATGAAACTCAGAACCAATCAACAGGCAATGTCGTTGAACCGATAGATTCTTTTAAATATAATCAATCCCCGGTAACACAGGTCAATGAAGAAACCCCGGTGGTAACTAAGACCTTTACTAAGAATAACAACTTATTGGGAACTATTAATGTTCCTTAGCTGAATGCCCCTAAACCTGGTGACTCAGTAGATCCTGATCTTGTTACTGAATTGCTTCAAGCACAAAATGTACTACTGAAATTCCTCATAATCCGACTATATGTGCAGAATAAATTTCAGAAGAAGTAACAAGACACCGTCATTCTTGGTTAGATGCTCACATGCTAGATCTTATAATCGGAGATCCATCAGCAAACGTTAAGACAAGATCCAGATTCTGACAAGAAGAAAGCGCTCTATACTCCTGCTTCTTGTCTATTGAAGAACCTCAGTTGATTGAGGATGCACTAAGTGATGCTGGCTGGATTACTGCTATGCAAGAAAAGCTCAGGCAATTCACCATAAACGATGTTTGGGAGCTTGTAGACAGACCAAAACACCAACATGTGATATGAACTAAGTGGGTCTTCAAGAATAAGCGAGATGAAAACAATGTTATCGTCAGCAATAAAGCCAGACTAGTTGCCAAAGGATATTGTCAATCTGAAGGGATAGACTTTGATGAAACGTACGCTCTGGTTGCAAGATTGGAAGCCATTCGTCTGTTCCTAGCTTATGCAACTCATCAACAGTTCATTGTATATCATATGGATGTTAAGTCACCTTTCCTAAATGGCATACCGAAGGAAGAAGTCTATGTAGAACAACCTCTCGGCTTTCAGTAGGGACATCAAGTATGAAGACTCAAGAAAGCTCGGTATGGGTTAAAACAAACACCCAGGGCTTCGTATGATCGCACCCTATTCAGTATCAAGTCAGAAAATGACATTCTTTTGGTGCGGATCTATGTGGAGGACATCATCTTTGGATCTAAGAATGTGACCATGTGTCAAAAATTGGAAAAGATAATGAAAGATAAATTCGAGATGTCGATGATGGGAGAAATGAATAATTTCTTTGGATTCGGGTGAAGCAATCTAAGAAAGGTATATTCATCAATCATGCAAAATATATTAGAGACCTCATCAAGAAATTCGGCTAAGAATCCAACAAATCAGTAAAGATACATATGAAGACAAATCTCAAGATTGATCTTTATAAAGAGGGAGTATCTGTTAACTCAACTGATTATCGTCCTATTATTGGTTCATTGTTATATTTAATTACCAGCAGACCTGATATAACCTATGATGTAGGTGTATGCGCGAGATTTCAGGCGAATCCCAAGCGAAGTCATATCAACTCAGCAAAGAAGATTCTCCGATACCTAAAAGGAACACCTGATGTTGGGTTATGGTATCCTGTTGATGATAATCTTAAACTAAGATGTTATTCTGATGCAGATTACGCAGGATGTCAAATTGATAGGAAATCGACTTCAGGAACATGTCAGTTCCTAAGCAACAAGCTAATATCGTGGGTTTCAAAGAAACAACACTCAGTAGCTACGTCCACTACCGAAGCTGACTATATGGCTGCTGGAAGCTATTGCGCCCAGATCTTATGGCTGAGATAACAGTTGATAGATTATGATGTCTATCAAGATGAAGTGCCGATCTATTACGACAGTACCAGTGCTATTGCAATCACTCAGAATCCCGTTCTTCATATAAGATGCAAGCACTTTGACATACGTCATCACTTCATCCGAGACCATGTCAAGAAGAAAGATATTAAAATGGAGAAAATCCATACTGATAAGCAAATGGCCGACATACTGACCAAACCTCTGGCTGAGACCAGATTCAACGAACTCTCAGTACTGTATCTGTTGGTCCCGAGACTAACGTTCAGGTGTAGAGGGGGGGGGGGTGAATACACCTGAAAATCGATTTCTCAACTTTAAACGCGAACAGTCCTTTTTAGGAGAGTGCCGTACTAAACGAGTTCAGCAGACCAAATAAGCTGTTCTGAATCGCGTGGCAGAGTGACTGACTTTACTGAGGCCTGCTAGCTGACTAGAGTCAGAATTTAGTACCGTTGAGATAAAGTTCAGTAGTGCGGAAATGTGTAGGCCCAAATTCAGTTGAGTTAAGAAAATATTTTTATCAAAATAGTTTCAGTATGTTAGTGCAGTCGATTAAGCTTGCTGAAACTCAGTTGAATGATTTAAAGATATTTTCAATATGCACAGTAAATAACGAATACAGAACACATGAGATTTTTAAAGTGGTTTGGATCCAACAATCCTACGTCCACTGTCTCGAAAGATCAGGAGGCTATGTATTATACTGAGATAGTCTCAGTCGGTTTGTACACTGGACAAACACTGGTCTTGAGATTTATACTGAGCAAGTCTCAGTTTAAAGGGTATCAAACTAAGTGTTTGATAAACTCTCCAACTGTGAAGGAGTCCTTTACAATAAGGATCAGTTCAGATATGAACTCCTTCGTCTAAGCTATAGATATGAACAACTGAGCTTAGGTTAGAGGGATAGGGAACGAGAAAGTGGCTTCTAGAGCGACGAACGGCTAAGTATAGACTTGGGTTCGTGTTCAGTCGCTTGGATACTAGAGGCTATATGATTCTGGTTCAGCTTGGTTCCCTATGAGCAGGTATGTCGTCTTTCGCCGGAGATTACTTCTTCGAACTACTTGCTGAAGACTTACGACGTTTATGTATTGCTCTTTGAATGCTCTGTGTTTGTGGTCCGCTTGTGTTTTCTTGTGTGCTCGTGAACTTCAATTTGAATTGTATCCTTCTATTGATAGAGTAGAGGCAAGGATAGATCCGTTGGAGATGACGATCCCTGTGTCTCTCTCTTTTGGGTAGCTAACGGCTCCTTCAAAGTATGGTTGCAGTGTCCTTTCCCTCCATTTTTGGAAAGTTGTTGACTTGCAACTTTAATCAGAATATGGACAGCTGGCTGCTTGTCATTAGTCGAGGTTCAGGAAAGTAGGTGAGATAGAACAGACTTCAAGGAGAAATCTGAAGCTGACTTCTCTCTTCCTCGTATTGACTCTGCTGATTTCACTTTAGAGAATCCTGACAGTCAGAAGACTGTCCAGCTATTGCTGAGTCTGATCTCTTATTCAGTAGCATGCTCTTGCTGAGTCGGCTCTACTGAAGATCAACTCTGAGTTCGGTGAACTACTCCTGCTAAGTTCAGTTCTACTGACTCCTTTCGATATCTTTGCTCTGTTGAGTCCAAAGTATCACCGAGTCTTCTACTTACAGTGCCGAGGCGGGTAATCTGCGAGCGCTCGAACCAGATGAAGATTGTCTACTGAGTTTGAAACCTCAGAGACAGAACATAACAGGTTACAACTGAATGGTTCATCAGCCAAGATAGGGTTTTCGGATCTTCAAATATTCAGTAAACATTCAGAGCATAGGGCTACTAAGTCATGTCTTAACTGATTCTGAGAAGACTGAATCATCTCCCAACATTTTCCCCCTATTTGATGATGCCAAAACCTAACACTATGACTTATCAGAGATAGAGCTCCATACAAGTATTACAAGTAGAGTCAGTGGAGTTGTTCTTTAAGTCCCAGACTACCGAGGGAATCAGGGAAGAAACATCAGAACCTATACAGAAGCTAATTAGCAATTTCCCCCTTTCTAACAACATTTTCCCCCAACTAAGTAATCTATTAGATCAGAATCTAACTAAGCAAAAACTGACAGAATATATCATTACTCAGTGAGTGTGTGAGTCAGTAATCACTTGAGTGATTCTGTGTGTTAAGCATAAAAACAAACAGGCCATATAGACAATAAGGAATTGTCAGGGCCAATAACACTGATGTTTTATCTATATAAAGAAGTTCAGTGCATTTACATCAACTGCTACACTAAGGAGAATAGAACAGAAAAGAAATATAAGAAACACAGAAGCTAGCTATCATCTGAATTGCTGAATCCTGTCTTCGAAGTCCTTTGATTTAGATTCAGGAAGAGGCACTCCATGCATTCTATATGTGATCTTCCTCAGCTTCAGTATCTCTGCAGAGTCAGCTGGATCATCTTCTTCTAAGCATTTAGCTTCAGCAGCATCCTTGATCTCTTTCTCAATAACTCTATAGTGAACAGAGCCATCTAATTTCCGTGGGGGTGGCATGATTCTTGGAGCTGGGACTCTGACATCTACCTTATCTGCAATGGCCTTCTGAACTCTGGCAAATATCTTTACATCGGTCCTCAGAAGCCACTCAGCAAAGGCGACAGATTTGTGCTTTTCAGGCCAGTACCTCCAGAAATAGTATCTCTTTACATAATCCGCCTTCAGAGACTCCCTCCTTTGAGTTCTTTCCCAAGGCATCCATTCATCAACTCTTGGCCGTCTGTAGATTTTGAGATCAGTAGGTTTCCTGAACCTTCTGTATCTGTAGGGAATGTCTGCTTTTTCAGGAATCCTCTGACTCACTTCTTTTTCAGCTTTCAGCCTCAGAGCTTCCAAGTCTGCTAGTCTGAGCCTTTCTCTAGCTTCTTCTATCTATCTTGCTTCTTCTCCTCTATACAGATACCTCTCCATATGAGCCCAAATCTCTTGCATCTCAAGATCTTATTCCTTAGAAGGGACATAGGAGGGTACGTGAGGTTCTTCTTCTGAATCAGCAGGTGTTGTGGATTTTTCTTTCGAAGTGCCCTGCTGACCAGCTGTCTGTTGTTCCTTTTCCTTCTCCTTCTCTTTATCTGCGTCATCTCTAAACTTCAGAGTTCTGGGAGGCAGTCTGGGTTCAGTCTTTCTTCCACCTGCTGGAGCCTTAGTCTTGCCTTTGGCTGGCTTCTTCTTGGGCTTGTTAGTAGCCTCAGCCTCAACAATCTCTCTTGCTAATTTTTCAACGGTAGCAATCTGAGATTCTTCCTCCGGAGTAACATACCTCTTAGATTCTTTCTTTTTAGAGGGAGGGGTTGGAAGCGTCAGAATCTTCTTGCCTTTGCCGGCAACTGGAGGAGGTAGAGGAACCTCTTCCTCTTCAGACTGCTCTTCTACGTACTCAGCAACCTCCATGATTATATCAGATGGAGTTTGGGTTGCCTGAGTAGAAAAGTCTTTGGGTCCTGAGCCACTTGGGCCGGTCTCAGCAGACGCTACATCGCCTGCTGCTGAGACACCCTGGGCCTCGCCAGACTGAGTGGAGGTACCAGTGGGAGCTGGAATCTGACTCTGAGATGCTCCTGCCACTGTCCTCACTCCTCTAGGTACTCTCAGTACCTTTCCTTCAGTACCCTTCTATTTTCCTTCCCCCTTTTTGGTATCAACAAATACGCCAGGGGTGGGAATGGATACCTTCTTGTCCAGACTCTTATAAGCTGTTGCCAAATCGTCCAAGGCAGATTGCAGCTTAGTCAGTCATTCATGCAGCTCGTTCCTCTCTTCAGTGAGTTGGTAGCTGTATTTCTTATGAGAAGCGTCTGCTGCTGTCTGGATCTCCTGCAACTGTTTATCCACTCTCTCTTCTATGGCCTTCTGAATGGATTGGAGCCTGAGGTCTGAGGCCTGAGAGATGGAGGAGACTGATTCAGTGTGAGCTTTATGTGCGGCCTTATAATCTTCAAGAAGTTGAGTCTGGCCAGCCTGAATCATCTTCAGTTGCTCATCAAAGTCGGCTCTTTGGGTGGCGAGTGTGTCGGTTAGGATTGTGGAGAAATCAAGGACAGGGGTGTTCTGAATGGTTGTCCTGAGTCCCTTGATTTCAGCACTCTGAGCCTGAGTGGTTTGCCTCCATGTCTTGTGGATAGCGCGGGCGAGGAGTCGGTTTTGAGTCCCTTGACTCCTCAGGGCCCTGGCCACTGACTTCGAGCGTCGGCTATTCGGGATGGGCGCTACCTCGAAGGCAGATTCAAGTAGCAGCTGAGATGGTTATGCTGACTTCGAGGTACCAGCCGCTGACTGTCCTGGACCAAGGATGCTGAGAGATGTGGGAGCATCCTTGTCCAGTTGAGTTCCCTCATCAGGCTTCTCAGGGCCTGAATCACGAGGTGGGTCCTGACCATCGGGGTCAGACCCAATTGAGGGTGCCGATGCTGAAATGGGTTGGCGGTCGTTCAACATGGCTAGCATGGCAGCCCTCAGATAGCTCAGAGTAGTTAATCCTGCTCCTTATCAGTAGCTCCTCCTCGTGGAGCTATTCGCAGGAGTGGTGTTTGATAAGGCAGTTCAGATTGTGCCACTCCTGGAACCGGATCAGCATGTAGAGCCTAGCCTGCCTCGCCAGTAGAATGAAATCAGTATGGCTGGCTATCTCCGAGATCATTTCAGCAACCTCTCGGGAGGCTCTGGATTGGAGAGTTGAAGCCTCTATCCCGATAGATTCTGACTCAGAAGCAGTCTCTAAAGACGGCTGCTTCTCAGCAGAAGGTATGTTGCTCAGTAGAGGGATGTCCAAGGGGTCTGAGATGGTGGAATAGATTCAGCTTGGACCCCTTGGTCCACTGTCTCGTCACACTCAGTGGATATGGCCTTCTCCACCGACGGAGTCTTCTCGGATGACTCAGACTCATCCCTCAGTTGCAGAGGAGGTTCAGCAACTACTGCCTCTGTCACTACCTCCGGCACGACCTCATTGACTTTCTTCAGCCTCTTGGTCGGGGTTTTCGGAGTAGACTTCGGAGGGGACCTCTTCTTTGTGGGAGTGGAGGTCTTCTGAGCTCCAGACTTAGGATCAGCGGGCCCTGATCCTATCTGCTGAAGGGCCGCTGCCCTACTCTGGAACCGGACTTTCTTTGGGTTGAAGTATTATTTGTCATCGAAAGTTATGTTGTTCGTTCCGCAGAAATCCTCTATCATCACTGATAGCTTCAGTCCATAAAGTAGTTTTCCCTTTACAACAAGGCAAAAACTTGTCTTGTCGAACTTTGCGGACTGCATCATGAATTCTTTCGGTCCAGTTGATCTTTGCTCGGTCGTGTATGGCCATCATGAGATGAAGCTTTGGCCTAGACACATGATCAAAGGACCCGGCTTGACTCGTCAGCAACTGAGTCACTATATTTCCGCGAGTGCTCTGTACTGAGGGAGCATAGCATTCTTCGGAAATGCGGCTCTGAATGTAGTCAGCTTCCTGTAGAACTCTGATAGGTACTCATCCATCAGGTCGTCTTTATAAGCAACGGTGTTGAATCCCTCACTGGGGAGTTGGAAGCTTCTCTGAAGTGCTTCTCTGATCGACATCTACTTGATCTCAATAATGGCACGGGAGGGGTCTCCAACTGAATGGACCATGTAACGACATCGGATGTCTCCATCAACCGATTCCAAATTCAGATAGAGCTCATCTATCTGGCGCGGGAGGAAGAAGGATGGCTTCCTCGTCAGAAATCCTTCGAGGCCAGTCTTTCGAGGGCGTAGAAGATCTCCTCCATGTAGTCGAGTTCACTGACATCGAACTCCATCATGGGCTCGCACCAGATCCGATCATTTTCAAGGATCTCTTGTATATCATCAGGAACGGTTACTTGAGTTCCTGTCATATTCAGTAATCTGCAAGAACAATAGATCAGTATCGAATAAAATATTGTAATTTACATATGCAATACTGAAAGATCATTGAAAATTTACCAAGGATTTTTCTGAGAGTTTTTGAAAATGACTTATGCAAGGAGCCAAGGATTTTCTCAGAAAAACTAGGGTTTGAAATTTATGCAGAGTAGAAATGGGGGTTTCCAAACTTTGAACGTGCATATATATCTTAAAGAAGATGAACAATTAATTATCCATGGTTCAGTTTGAATTTGCTTTATGAAATGGACGGCCAGGATTTGATTTTATAAAATAGGCAATGATCAATTTAGCCGCTTAAGTCAAAATACAGTTGTAAATAGCCAAAGAAGTAACTTGATACGACATGCATTAAATGCGCCGCAGAGTTCAGCATGCTTTACCTAGAATGTCGTGTATTTAATGTAAACTGTTAAATTAAATGACATTTTATAAGGCATTGAATACGAAGCTGAATCTGAGTAATAAAAGCACAGAATATTTCATTGGCTACTGATTAGAGATACGCAAACCTGTCAGATGAACATCGTAGTCAGCTGATACCTTGTGTAGATGGTTGCTTAGTCTCTACGTACTGGATTTACTCAGTACTGAGAGTGAACATTCCCCCTTGCTGAATGCTCCTCTCTTGAATCCTACTTACTGACTAGAGTCAGTAGGGTCCAGCATACATAACTCTACTGAAAGTTCTCTGAATCTGGCTTCAGCTAGAGGCTTGGTCAGTATATCTGCCATTTGGTGGTCATTATGGATCTTTTCCATCCTGATATCCTTCTTTTTGACATGATCACGAATGAAGTGGTGTCTGATGTCCACGTGCTTGCATCTCGTATGAAGTACAGGATTTTGAGTGATTGCAATTGCACTGGTACTGTCGCAGAAGATCGGCACTTCATTCTGAATAACATCATAGTCGCGTAGCTTCTATCTCAGCCAAAGGATTTGGGCGTAGCAACATCCGGCAGCCATATATTCAGCGTCAGTAGTTGACGTCGCTACTGAATGCTGTTTCTTTGAAAACCATGAGATCAGCTTACTGCCAAGGAACTGACACGCTCCAGAAGTTGACTTTCGGTCAATTCTACATCCTTTATAGTCAGCATCAGAATAACCAGTTAGTTCAATATTATCATCAGCTGGATACCATAAACCCATGTCAGGTGTTCCTCTGAGATAGCGGAGAATCTTCTTTGCTGAGTCCATATGACTCTACTTAGGATTCGTCTGAAATCGAGCGCAGACACCTACAACATAAGTTATGTCAGGTCGAGTAGCTGTTAAGTATAATAAAGAACCAATAATAACACGAAATTCAGTATGGTCTACTGATACTCCCTCTTTATCAAAATTGATTTTCATGTTCGTGTTCATCGGGATCTTGATTGGTTTGCCGGATGTGCAATCGAATTTCTTGATGAGGTCTCGAGTGTATTTGCATTGATTGATGAACGTTCCCTTCTTAGATTGTTTGACTTGAAAGCCGAGCAAATAGTCCATTTCTCCCATCATTGACATCTCGAACTTGTCCTTCATCATTTTCTCAAACTGCTGACACATGATGACGTTCTTCGAACTGAAGATTATGTCATCTACATAGATCTGCACAAGTAAAATGTTGTCTTCTAGTCGAATGCTGAATATTGTGCGGTCTACTGTGCCTTTCTGAAGAAGAAACTCAGATAGGGTATCGTACCAAGCCCTGGGTGCTTGTTTTAACCCGTATAGAGCCTTTACGAGTCACGTAGACTGATGTCCCTGGCCGAAAGGCCGGGAGGCAGTTTCTACATAGACATCTTCTTTCAGTACGCCGTTTAGGAACGCAGACTTCACATCCATTTGATAGAATCTGAATCTCTTATGTGTTGCGTAGGCTAGGAATAGTCTGATTGCCTCCAATCTTGCAATTGGAGTGAATGTTTCGTCGAAATCTATCCCTTCAGCTTGACAATAGCCTTTTGCCACGAGTCTTTCCTTGTTCCTTACTATAACGTTGTTTTCATCTCGCTTGTTCTTGAAGACCCATTTGGTTCCAATCACAAGTTGATGCCAAGGTCTATCAACAGGCTCCCAAATTCATTTCTCGTGAAATGATTCAGCTCCTCCTGCATAGCTATGATCCAATCAGCATCCTTAAGTGCATCCTTAACTGACTGAGGTTCTTTAGTAGACAAGAAGCAGGAGTATAAAGCGCTTTCTCCCTAACAGAATCTGGATCTTGTCTTTACGCTTGCTGAAGGATCTCCAATAATTAAATCAGAAGTGTAAGCATCCAGCCACGATCTACGATGTTTCAACTCTTCATCTGAAATTTGTTCAACACATATAGTAGGTGAGTTAGGCATTTCAGTTGTACTATTCTGAGATTGAAGCAATTCAGTTACAAGAGTATGATCTACTGAGACACCAGGTTCAGGGGCATTTAGCTCAGGAACATCATTTGTTCCCCCTGAATTATTATCCTCAGTAGAGGTCTCAGTTACCACTTGGGTTTCTTCATCGACCTGAGTTACCTGAGATTGACTCTGTTCAGTAGAGTCAATATGTCAGCTACTTCTGCTGCTGGCTGAGACTCAGTAGACTTGTCTTCAGTTTCTTCATCTGAATCATCATCCCAACATAGCTGGATCTTTTCAACTTTATCTTTTAAGCTCAGATCCTGTAGCTGCTTACTGATGTCCTCAATTTCAGGTTTAGAGTTCCTGCTCCTGTCTTCAGTAGCAAACTCATTAAAGACAACATGAGGGCTTTCCTCCACGCAAAGGGTCCGATAGTTAAAGATTCTGATGGCTTTGCTGACCCGGGAGTATCCTAAGAAGACTCCCTGGTCTGACTTGCTATCAAAAGTCTTCAACTGATCCTTCCCATTATTGTGGATAAAGCACAAACACCCAAAAATATGGAAATAAGATAAAGAAGGCTTCCTGTCGTTCCATAATTCATATGGTATCTTCTTATACTGCTTCTTATGATGCTTTGTTAGTAGAGATCTGGATGAGGTGCCTTCATCTTTTCTTTATTCTTGGTTAGGGGGTTCAGAATCTCTGCGTTGATGGTCTCCCCTTGAACAAACCTATCAGCTAGCCGATTTTCTGAGTGTACGGGGGCAAATGAGGAGGCCCCATGGCTGAATCCAAGTCCCTCCTTCCAATGCTTAGGCTTGTTGCTTGCTAGCATTCCTCAAGCTTCTTTTCAGCGCCCGTGTACCGCTCTGTCATCAGGTTCCTCCAGACATCATCGCTCTTTTTCAGCAATTCATGCTCGGTCTGAAGTCCTGACACCTCGTACTTCAGCAGACTCAATTCAGTATCTTTCTGAGTCAAGTCATTGGTCAGTACTGAGATCTAATCTTCTTGATGCTGAGACTTGGCCATCAGAGAGTTTATCTCCTCCCTGAGTCTCAACACATGTCCTTCTGACTCAGTAGCAACCTGACTCTCCTGATAAAGTCTCTGATTTTCCACTTTTAGGGTATCTAACTCCTGAAGAGTCTTACTGAGCTGCAGACTCATCTGGATCTGCTCGTCGAGTAGTTCTTCATATGCAATTGCGTCGTCCAGATTCTCATCTGCACCTGAAATACTATCGTGTGTGCAGTGTGAAGAGGAGTTAAATGGAGTGTGAGAGTTTACCTTATCCTCTTCTCCTGCCATGAGACACTTTTCAGCATCTTCTTCAGTTTCAAGCTCTACGGCCATGAATGTTGCTTCATCATCTGATGAATCCATGAAGGAGTCAACTTCATCTGAGTCGTCTGAGAGTTCACCGGCAATATATGTTTGTCGCTTCTTGATGAACTTCTCCCTTCGAGCTCTGCGTGCTGCTCTTTCAGCAGTGCTGAGCTTAGGACAATCATACTGATAGTGTCCTGGCTTCTTGCAGTTATAGCAGGTTGTGACTCTTTCTTCTTTGTTTTCGCTGTCTTTCGATTGAGTTGAGTCCTCCTGTTTTCTGCATTCAGAAGTATGTGAGTCAGGAGTGCGCTTAGGTGTATATTCAGTCTTACCCTTGGAGTCTCTAACGACTCTTGAGAGCTTCCTGCGCGTCTCCTTCAGCTCGACTTGGGTGTCAGCTTTAGCTTGCTGCTTCCTTTGAGGTATGCCAAACTCGAAGTCCTCAGCTTTAAGCTCTGAAAAGATATGGTCATGAGTAACAATATCTAAATCAGAATGCCGCAATAAAGTAGCAAAGGGAGTCCAGTGACCGTCTGGCAATGCCCTCAAAATCTTGAGATTCATCTCTCGGTTGGAGAATGTCTTTCCTAGCCCGTTGATAGAGTTCATCAGATCCGTGAATCTGACGTTTGAGATCTTCAATGGAGTCACCAGGTATGAGAGACAGTCTCTCCAGCTTCTGAAGTTCCAGCACGAGTTTGTTCTCTTTGATCTTCTGAGTCCCCCGACTCAGTAGCGCTAGAGCATCCCAGAGTTCTTTCGCTGACTAGCAGTCCTGAACTCTTCTGAGATAAGAATCGCTCAGAGTGGTCAGTATGGAGTTTCTGGCGACTCGGTCTAAGTTGTGAAGCTTCTTCTCCTCAGGGGTGAAGAGACTTCTATCTTTAGGGATCTTCTTCCCGATCACCATTCCTCCTCCTTGTGCTGGGTCCTGAGCTACGACGCTATCAACCATTGGAACGATAGGTCCGTCCTCTAGAACCTCTGTCATGCTGTCGTGGAGGGAGGTCAGATATGCCTCCATTCTGACCCGCCATACTCCATAGTTCTCTATTGAGAAGATGGGTGCCATCCTGATTCCTGACATATCAGACATAGTGAATAATGATATGAATGAAGAATGATAAGCAGTGAAAACATTTTCCCGATCCCTTCAAGTAGACCAGTTTCAGAATAATAAGAGTCTTAGAGAACTCCTGCTCTGATACCAATTGTTGGTCCCAAGAGTAACGTTCAGGTGTAGAGGGGGGGGGGTGAATACACCTGAAAACCGATTTCTCAACTTTAAACGCGAACAGTCCTTTTCAGGAGAGTGTCGTACTTAACGAGTTCAGTAGACCAAATAAGTTGTTCTGAATTGCGTGGCAGAGTGACTGACTTTACTGAGGCCTGTTAGCTGACTAGAGTCAGAATTCAGTACCGTTCAGATAAAGTTCAGTAGTGCGGAAATGTTTAGGCCCAAATTCAGTTGAGTTAAGAAAATATTTTTATCAAAATAGTTTCAGTATGTTAGTGCAGTCGATTAAGCTTGCTGAAACTCAGTTGAATGATTTAAAGATATTTTCAATATGCACAGTAAATAACGAATACAGAACACAGGAGATTTTTAAAGTGGTTTGGATCCAACAATCCTACGTCCACTGTCTCGAAAGATCAGGAGGCTATGTATTATACTGAGATAGTCTCAGTCGGTTTGTACACTGGACAAACACTGGTCTTGAGATTTATACTGAGCAAGTTTCAGTTTACAGGGTATCAAACTAAGTGTTTGAAAAACTCTCCAACTGTGAAGGAGTCCTTTACAATAAGGATCAGTTCAGATATGAACTCCTTCGTCTAAGCTATAGATATGAACAGCTGAGCTTAGCTTAGAGGGATAGGGAACGAGAAAGTGGCTTCTAGAGCGACGAACGGCTAAGTATAGACTTGGGTTCAAGTTCAGTCGCTTGGATACTAGAAGCTATATGATTCTGGTTCAGCTTGGTTCCCTATGAGCAGGTATGTCATCTTTTTCCGGAGATTACTTCTTCGAACTACTTGCGGAAGACTTAAGACGTTTATGTATTGCTCTTTGAATGCTCTGTGTTTGTGGTTCGCTTGTGTTCTCTTGTGTACTTGTGAGCTTCAATTTGAATTGTATCCCTCTATTTATAGAGTAGAGGCAAGGATAGATCCGTTAGAGACGATGATCCTTGTGTTTCTCTCTTTTGGGTAGCTAACGGCTCTTTCAAAGTATGGTTGCAATGTCCTTTCCCTCCATTTCTGGAAAGTTGTCGACTTGCAGCTTTAATCAGAATATGGACAGCTGGCTGCTTGTTATTGGTCGAGGTTCAGGAAAGTAGGTGAGATAGAACAGACTTTAAGGAGATCTGAAGCTGACTTCTCTCTTCCTCGTATTGACTCTGCTGATTTGACTTTAGAGAATCCTGACAGTCAGAAGATTGTCCAGCCATTGCTGAGTCTGATCTCTTATTCAGTAGCATGTTCCTGCTGAGTCGGCTCTACTGAAGATCAACTCTGAGTTTAGTGAACTACTCGTGCTGAGTTCAGTTCTACTGACTCCTTTCACTATACTGCTCCTGCTGAGTCCAGTATCACTGAGTCTTCTACTTCTGGTACTGAGACATGTAATCTACTGAGCGCCTGAACCAGATGAAGATTGTCTACTGAGTCTGAAACCTCAGAGACAGAACATAACAGGTTACAACTGAATGGTTCATCAGCCAAGATAGGGTTTTGGCATCTTCAAATCTTCAGTAAACATTTAGAGCACAGGGCTACTGACTTATGTCTTAACTGATTGTGAGAAGGCTGAATCATCTCCCAACAGTATCCTACTACTCAGTTCAGTATGACGATCTCGGAAGTACTGAGTAAGGGCTAACTTACTCTCAGTACTACTGAGTAAAGTAGAAGGAAGTGCTGACATACTCAGGGTCTACACAGTGGTATCAGCTGATTACTATGTTCAGCTGATAGGTTATGAGTATTTATTCAACATATTGTATTCAGCATGTCATTACATTTATTTCCCGCTATTAATATTCCTAAGATGTTATTAGTTAAAAACGTTCTCATTAATAGCACGACATTCCATATGCTGACTGCGGCGCATTAAATGCATATCATCTCACCTTATCTTTTAGATGATAGATACGTAGGTCGAGATTATAGGCGGCACAAGAATCATAACATATTATAACATTTAATTTGGGTCGTACATGCCTTAATTTCAGTTTAATCTCAACCGAGTGCCAAAACCGTTCATACTAATGAGATATAAATGTTCACGCATCCATTATCTTACGTTACTTTTTCTGTCATTATCGAACGTATTTTGTGCTTTGCAAATCATACTGCATCCAACATCTATTACCTTCAATCACTTTATCTTCAGTAAATTTCCTTATCTTGATCTGCAAGTAATTGAGTTACTCTACTTTCGAGGGCTAACACTTGTTTTGCAGATCCAGTATATTCAATGGCGAATTATCCCAGTAACGAAGTGTTGATCCCGTCTGACCATGGAGGAGATCATCCTCAACAAAAGAGTTTGGTTCGAGCTAGCACTTGCTTTCAGATCATGTGAAGTGGACTGCGTGGAGCCGATATTCAATGCTCTTCAGTCGTCAGGCCTGCAGACCCTACTATCTAGGGTTCCTCTTCACTGCCTCCCTCATCGTAATTAACTATCATTGTAACCTTTTGAAAAACAATGATGTTAAAAATCTCGAACAGCTCTAAGAATTCCACTAGCAAGCCACGCAGGTGGACGTTTACTAGCGTAACCCTAAACCAAGCTATTTACCTAGCTCTTTAATTTCAATCCACGTCTAGGTTCTTGAGACGAATGAAATTAATAGTTCGATATTCTGGACCATGTCACTATTAAAACGTGGGAAGGGACTTCGAGGGAAGTGAATTGTACCTGCGGTGACATCTAAGCATTGACCATTAATTTGACCAAATAGAATCAAATTCTCGAAATTGACATACTTACTCGAACCATGCCGCATTCAATTTGATCTAATTAGCCATCCTATTTAATTATTATCTTCTAGAGTACTCGTGTTTACTAGGCACGCAAGCCACGCAGGTGGACGTTTACGGCTTCGCTCCTACTACTCAATAATAATCAAATATTGTTTTGGAAAACTCATCTCACAAAACTGGTAGCTCAAAAATGCAAGCAAGCCACGCAGGTGGACGTTTACTTACATAATCTTACTACTTTCGTGTAGAGTCCAATTAATGGAGGTCCGATTGACTGTTTAATATCC
The DNA here is from genome assembly GCA_028984105.1 of Lavandula angustifolia. Classification (NCBI taxonomy): domain Eukaryota; kingdom Viridiplantae; phylum Streptophyta; class Magnoliopsida; order Lamiales; family Lamiaceae; genus Lavandula; species Lavandula angustifolia. The sequence continues at coordinate 19,561,269 of CM054806.1, read as the reverse complement.
AAATTAATGGAATCTAATTAAACATTTAATTTTAAAATTGCTTAGTCTTTTTGTTCAAAAGGTTTGTAACGAATCATGCAATCCCACATAATTCCTAAAGCATGCAATTTCTAAACGCACATAATAAAACGTGCTCGCGAAAAATAAAACATGTTTTTAGAAACGATATAAATCCTATTTACATGCTTTTCTAAGCGCAATTAATCACATAATCACATGCTAAAGCATAAGTAAAAATAAATACGCAAATAGGAAATTTAAAATCGTTATCGGGCTTAAAAACACGTAATCCCTAACTATTACATTTCCCGATCATGATACAGATCTTCGAAATCTTCAAAAATCTTTGAATCTGGAAACTACGACGAAAACTGCTCGAAAAACTGCCATTGCCATGTCATCAGGGGGTTTGCCACGTGGTAGACACGTGGTAGACACGCCGGCGAGCCGATCGGCGAGATGGCCGACGTGGCGCGCCACGTCGGTATCGTCTTCTTCATCACCATCGCGCCGCCGCCCGCCCGTCCGGGCGTCGCCGGCGCGCGCGTCGGCGCCGCCGCCTCCCGACCAGTGCCGCGACCTCCCCGACCGGGCGCCGCCGCGTGAAATCGGGCCGGGAGCGCGCGCGCGCGCGCGATCTGCGCCCGTCGGCCGCGCGGGCGGCCGCCGCCTCGCGCCGCTGCCGCGCCGTCGCTTCGTCATCCCCGACGTCTCCCGGACGTCTTTCGTGAAGAACAGCCGGCGCCGGCTCCTCAAACACGAGAAAACGCGTCGCCGTGCACCGCCATCTCCGCCGCCCTTTGCCGCTCAAAATTCGTCCTCTCCGAGCCGCAATTCGATCAATTGAAAGAGGGGAAACGTAATTGGAACACTCACGACCACCGGGTAACGGATTCCGGTCGAGATTAGTTCCTCAATTTCCCGAATTTCAAACGATTCGCCGGAACAAATTCATAACGAGTAGCCTACTTCAGATGTCAATTCTGGTTGCATCCGGGATTGGATGATCCTTTACGACCTATCGACGCGAAGCTCGTAAGACGAGGATTCCAGCGGTTTAAGCCGATTGTCGATCTGACGTTGGATGCGCCGGGAATCTCCGCCGCAAGATGCGGCGGAACCCTAGCCAAACTAGGGTTTTCGCTCGAATTGGGGCTTTTCTGGACAGCACGACCACTTCTCCTTCCCGACGCAATTCCGGACAAACCGGAAATCGTAATGGGTCGTGCGACCTATCCAGACGAAGCTAACGAGAAGACAAACAAATTTGTCTGAATGGATCAGAAAAATGATGCTGCACGCACCCGCACACGCCTCTGCAATCAGGCGCTCGTGTTCTGCCAGAAAACTAGGGTTCCGCCTTTTTTCCGTTTTTCTGCGCTTCGTGCCTCGATTTTCGTGCAACCCGGACCAAAATATAGTACAAAAACAGTAACACATTGGTCCTATCAACTACTCGTGGATTTTCTCACGAGAAAAACATTACAACGGGGTCAAAACAGTGGCTCGCAGGCCGCCCCAAACACGAAAAATAGCCCGATAACGACGGAATTGAAACCTAATCATGCATCTAACAGCAACAATCAGAGCCTAAACCAGGCTCTAATACCAATTGAAGGAATATGAAAGGAAGAAATCGATACCTCCTCCTTCGTATGTTGTCGTAGCTCTGATTGTTGCTCCCGTGTCAGATCTTCTGATCTGTGTCCCGGCCTTTTTCTTCCTCTGGGTGGTCAGAGAACTGAAGAAAATAAAAATATGTCTCTCTCAAAACTTGCGTGCGTGAGTTATGATTTTTCTGTATTCTGTTCTGAACAGAATAGTAATATATATAGGCTTCAAAAGCCAATATAATATTAATATATTTGTAGCCCATTAATTTAATTATATTCCAATGGACTTCCACATAATTAGCCCATAATATAATTAATTAATTTACTGAGCTACTAATATTTATCAATTAATTGGCCCATCCAATTAATTCCAGATAAATAACATTATTAAATAATGTGAAAAAACATTAATCCATTAATAATGATTTCTGAGAGACAATAAATTACTAGACAACTAATTGGGCCAGATCAGAGATCCAATACAAGAAATAAAGTAGGGCCTCCAATTAATTAATTATCCATGCTCAGCCCAGAGCAAAATTAATTAATTAACGCAGATTCATTCCACTAGAGAATCCGTGCTGACTTACCCCTTTATCCCAATTTGAGCAAGGGCTTGTATTTTAGACTTAATCAATCTCCGTATTTAAGATAGAAATATCCGTTAATTAATTAAGCTCACTGACAGCTTAAATTAATTAACATCTTATATTCCTGAGTAGTACCACTCGACCTTATTAACACACCTGAACTTAATCAACCGGCCGGGTTAAGTGTACTAATCCTTTCGAGTTCCTCAGGGGATATTATCAACCCATTTTACTAGGATACGGATGCAAGATACAGACAACCAGCCTGAGCCACAAATAACTACTAACACCCAAGATACGTAGATCCTGCCGCTCATTTGACGTTCACCATAGTAGGTCAAAGTGATAGATAGCCAAATGAACTCAGCTGAAGTCTTACCAAGCTTAAGATCAGCTAAGTCACCGAGATCTTAGTTCTCCACTAAGGTCAGTTAGGAGAACACATCTCACCGTGATCATTCAGTACACCACCTTAAGTGTACCAGTAAAGACAAGCAGCTAAGACAAGCCACTTCTTATCTAAACTGCAGCTTAAACCGACAAATTCATCCTTAAGTTGTCTCAACTGTGTTAACTGTTTATATCTTGTCAGTTAACCAATTTGTGTTGTCTTCTGTGATACCCGACACACCACACAAATCTAACTTTTATACAAGATAAAGGATAACATGTGCAAATATACATATTTATCAGATAGGAGAATAAAACAGTGGTAAGGACAAAAACACATTGTATACAAGCATAAAAGTGCTTCCAGTATACAAAATCCCAACACGCCATTGCAGCACGGTTTTGAGGAGCAACGCGATGAAGAGGCGTCATTGCAGCGTAGAGAGACTGCTTCTACAAACTTCACGAGGAGAGGCGACGATTACTACGAACATTTGTGCTTCTGTAAAGTTGGCGACCCACGATTTGTGCTTCTATAAACCCGATTACAGAAGTTTGTTTAAAAATCGAAGGTATGAAGTAGGGGATTTGTAGGGTTTTTCTAAAGTTAATTGCATCCTCAATTTCTAGGATTTTGTTTATTGGGAATTTTGATTCCTTACATTGTTAATTGCATCCCTAATTTCTAGGGTTTGTTGTTTGGGAATTTTGATTCTGCAGATTGTTTCTTGCATCCCCAATTTCTAGGGTTTAGATTCTGACATTTTGAATTTGAATATGCTCATTTGAATGAGAACGTAATGAATTTTATTATGCACTTTTTGCATAAAAATGTGCACATGTTTGTGATCAGCAGTTTCAGGAAATTTGAATTTAAATGTGCTTAAATTGAATTCGAATTCTACAAATTATATTATCAGCACAATGTGAACTTTTTATGTGCACATGGTTTGATTTTATTATGCACATCCCTGAGGAAGAGTATATACATGGACTAATTTTGGTTTGAGTATTCACATTATGAAGGGTGTGAGATGCTTCATTCTTCAAATTTAGTATTCTGCACAATGTTAAGTTACTATATGCACATTTATGAATTTTGGTTTGAGAACCTATATATGTACAAATGTATTATACCTACCAAATAGATTGATTTAATTGTGTAGAGAGAATGCTTGAGGATGTTTTTTGCTGAATAATGAACTAGCAGAAAGCTAAAAACGTGGTTGTTTCACTACTCAATGTCATGCCCGTCAAAGTTTCAGGATGTTTTTGCTGAATCATGACTAGATGTCTTGAATTGAGGATGTTTTTGCTAAATCATGAAAATGAATTTGTTCTCATTTCTCTCATTAGAGATGTGTCCCCTTCAAAGTTTCAGGAAATTTGAATTTAAATGTGTTTAAATTGAATTCGAATTCTACAAATTATATTATCAGCAAAATGTGAATTTTTTATGAGCACATGGTTTTATTTTATTATGCACATCTGTGAGGAAGAGTATGCACATGGACGAATTTTGGTTTGAGTATGCACAATGTTAAGTTACTATATGCACATTTATGAATTTTGGTTTGAGAACCTATATATGCACAAATGTATTATACCTACCAAATAGATTGATTTAGTTGTGTAGAGGGAATGCTTGACGATGTTTTTGTTGAATCATGAACTAGAGCATAAAGCTAAAAACATGTTGTTTCACTAATCAATGTCATGCCCGTCAAATGGGGAGATCACAAGAACGTGCAGGACATTGTCGTGTTTACAATGCGACATATGAAATTGTTTATGGGCGAGAACTCTGGTGCTTGGAGGTGTGGCCTGATGAAGAATTCAAAGAAGTAAATCATTATTCTACGTGTAAAATACTATACGACATTGGTCACATCAGATTAGTGATCATACTTTTCGTATTGTTGCCCAATGCTATGAGGAGATCATCAAAGGCAAAAAGATAGACATCGAAAAAGCCTTGCTAGGTTAAGGGTGTAAGGGACCTACTGGTAGTTTTGTTACTCTCTTATAAATATGTATTTTGTAACTTCAATAATCAAATCTAAACATAAGATAGTTGTTATGGAAGTGAGTATGTTTTTGCAAATACTCAGTAATGACAGCATGCACATTTCGTATCCTTTCTATGCACATACTGCAACCACATTATGCACATGTATTTCTCTTGAGTATGCACAGAAGGTCAAGTTAGTATGCACATTTAGTGAATTTAGTGTGCACATTTGGAAATTGGTTTGTTTACTATATTAACAGTATAACACTGTAAATGTCAATATGTAATTTATAATGCAAAGATTCAACAGATAATACCAATGCACATTTACGATAAAACGTATGCACACGATAACCATAACTTATGCACGTATGAAAAAGTTAGCTATTAAAGTGAAATAGATCCATATTCAACAATGAAAAGTCTAACATCAATTTAAAAAGGAGTAATTCGACAACAGTTAAGAGGCATCCCTATCCATCTCGAGGTAAGGTTGATCACAATTACGTATTTGAGAAATGCATGTGTCGTTCATCTTCCTGGAAACGTGACTATCGGATAATACAATACGAAAAGCATAAATTAATAAATCAACCCACAATCAAAAGCTTGTCAATATAAATTCAAATCAAACAATGTACTCAAAACAACATATCAAAATTCCTGCACATTCTCAAAAATTAAATCATCGACTACCACGAACATAAAAAAATTGACCACATTTACAATATTTATGCACACACATGTAAATCTTATGCACATTTGCAGTATTTGTACATCTCAGTGCAATGAAGCACGCCGATGTATTAGCAACAACAGTTCCAAGGTGAAAGTAAGGCGAACTACTCTTGATTTAAAAACATAACAACTAAAAATCAAAATTGAGCAATGTTGGTCCTGAGACGTGGTTCAGGTGTAGAGGGGGGTGAATACACCTGAATACAAATTCGTTCTCAAATGCGAAGTCAACTCTAGCTGAGTTTGCCACTGAACTCAGTCAGATAGCCAAATATGCTTCAGATCGCGTGGGCAAGAGATTCTTCTACTGAGTTCAGCTCTACTGACTTGAGTTAGTCAAACAGTCGTTCAGTATTAGAGTATGTGCGGAAGTGTAGGCCCTATTAAACGTATCGGTTAGAAAACCGGTTTTATGCTGAGTTCGATGAAATACAGTTTTAATGCGATATAAATAGTTAGAGAAAATAATAAATCAACACAGCAGATTTTTAAAGTGGTTCGGACACACTGGGTCCTACGTCCACTGTCCTAACCAAAGCAGGATACTTGATATATTTATACTGAGCAAGTCTCAGTGATCTGTTCTGAAGACAGATACAACTTGAAGCTATACTAAGCAAGTTCTCAGTGATCTATGCGCTGGATAGATTCTCTACTTATAGTCGTAGTGACTTTTAAAAGCGTTTCAAACTTAAAGAGTTTGAGTCTTCTCCAACTAAGAGGAAGTTCTTACAATAAGAACTATTTCACAAGGATGTCAACTTCCTCGAGGTTTCTAAGCTAAAGATATTACAACGAGCTTGCTTAGATAAGAGAAGGGGAACAAATAAAAACTCTAAGTGATGAACTAAAGAGGTTCTTCAATGGACGCTAGTTCTTCACTGAATTCTGCGTTGAGATTGCTAAGAGTTTGTGCGTAGATAGCTTGGATTTCCGGTATTGTCTCTGTATGAAGACTTCTCTTATATAGTCGTCGATGGTGAATAGATCCATTGGAGCGAGGTCTAGCCACGTGTCGAAACGACAAGGAAAACGGCTCCTTAATTTTGAACATTGGTGAGTAGGTGAACTGTAGAGATTCTCCTCTTTTTTTGTCTGGGAGCAGCTTTTGTCAGAAAAGATAAGTCGTTGTCGGCTCCTTATTGGTCAAGGTAGATTAGTAGGTGAGACTTGTCAAATATCAAGGTTGACTTCCTCTGAATCCTAAGACCTTCAACTGAAGTGACTTCCTACTGACGTTCTTCTGAGCATTTAGTGCATGGGTACGTATTCCAGTGCAGATTCAGTTGGTGGTCGGCTGACCAACTGACTTCTTCGATCCTGAGTCCACCAGTGAGTGAAAGGTGTTCTACTGAACTCTGCACCTACTGAACTCTACTAATATTAAGCTAGGAGTTTTGGGATCTTCAAATCTATCAATTCATCTACTGAATCCTTATCCCAACCATTTCCCTCTATTTGATGATGCCAAAACCTATTACATCTTTTATCACGAAAAAATGCTAAGGTTATGTTGGTCTTGAGACGTGGTTCAGGTGTAAAGGGGGGGGGAGAATACAGCTGAATACAGATTTCTTTCTCTAACGCAAAGTCAGCTCTTGCTGAGTTTGCTACTGAACTGAGTCAGATAGCCAAATATACTTCAGATCGCGTGGGCAGAAAATCTTCTACTGAGTTCAGCTCTACTGACTTTAGTCAGTCGAAAAGTCGTTCAGTATCAGAGTGTGTGCGGAAGTGTAGGCCCTATAAAATATCTCGGTTAGAAAACACCAGTTTTTATGCTGAGTTTTATGAAGTACGGTTTGTGTGCAGTATGATCAGTTAAGGAAAATAGTAAATCAACACAACAATTTTTAAAGTGGTTCGGACACACTGGGTCTTACGTCCACTGTCCTGACCAAAGCAAGATAATTGTTATATTTATACTGAGCAAGTCTCAGTTGGTCTGTTCACTAGACAGATGCAAAACTTGAAGCTTATACTGAGCAAGTTCTCAGTGATCTGTACACGAGATAGATTCTCTACTTATAGTCGTAGTGACTTTTATAGGGGTTCAAACTTGAAGAGTTTGAGTCTTCTCCAACTAAGAGAAAGTTCTTACAAATAAGAACAGTTTCACAAGGATGTGAACTTCCTCAAGGTTTCTAAGCTAAAGATATTACAACGAGCTTGCTTAGATAAGAGAAGGGGAACAAATAAAAACTCTAAGTGATGAACTAAAGAGGTTCTTCAATGGACGCTAGTTCTTCACTGAATTCTGCGTTGAGATTGCTAAGAGTTTGTGCGTAGATAGCTTGGATTTACTGTGCATACTGAAAATATCTTTCAAATCATTCAACTGAGTTTCAGCAAACTTAATCGACTGCACTAATCTATTGAAACTGTTTTGATAAAAACGTTTTCCTAACTCAACTGAATTTGGGCCTACACATTTCCGCACTACTGAACTCTATCTGATCGGTACTGAATTCTGACTCTAGTCAGCTAGCAGACCTCAGTAGAGTCAGTCACTCTGCCATGCGATTCAGAACAGCTTATCTGGTCTGCTGAATTCATTCATTACGAAACTCTCCTGAAAAGGACTGTTCGCTTTTTAAGTTGAGAAATCGGTTTTCAGGTGTATTCACCCCCCCCTCTACACCTGAACGTACTCTCGGGACCAACAACAAGGAAAATGGCTCCTTTAATTTGAACGTTGTTTGAGCAGGTACACTGTAGAGATTCTCCTCTTTTTCAGTTTCAGAGCAGCTTTTGTCAGAGTAGATGGTCGTTGTCTGCTCCTTATTGGTCGAGGTAGATTGGTAGTTGAGACTTGTCAAACATCAAGGTTGACTTCCTCTGAATCCTCGGACCTGCAACTGAAGTGTCTTTCCTACTGACGTTCTTCTGAGCATTCAGTGCATGGGCACGAATTCCTGAGAAGATTCAGCTGGAGGTTGCTATCCAACTGACTTCTTCGATCCCGAGTTCTTCAGCTGAGTGAAGTCTTCTACTGAATCCTGCAGCTACTGAACTCTGTCCTACTGAGTTCTAACAACTGAACTCGACTAGGCTATACAGATACGAAGGTACAATATTCAGCTAGGGTTTTAGAATCTATCAAATCTATCAAGACTATCGGATCTATAGATTCATCTACTGAATCCTTATCCCAACAATTTCCCCCTATTTGATGATGCGAAAACCTATTACATCTTCTATCACAGAAAACATGCTACGGAATAACATATCATTACAAGGGAAAGCTCCCGTCAACAAATACAGCTGACTAAGATAAAGAAAATGAGAGTTCAGAGCAGTCACAAGTAAAGAATATTAGAGCAAACTTATGATAATAAGGTTATGTATCTGAGCCAGACTACGACAGCTAAGACATGCTCAATGTATCAGAGCATAACTTCAGTTAACATAGTTATAACATGTTGGTTCTATGGCATGTATCAGAATTTATCAGAACATAACAAGCAAGTTCAGCACATTCACACAGAATCAGGACTGATACAAATAATCAAAGTTCAGAATATATCATATAGTAGCTAATCATCAAATGTAAGTTCAGCATTTATCAGTTATCTTCCTAAGATGCAAGTTCCCCCTAAGAAACAATTTCCCCCTTTTTCCCTTTTTTATTATATCATAAAAGAGTTCTTCCCCCTAAGCATAAGCAATTTATCAGAGGAGTAAGATAAACACAGTTAATTAGTAGGAAATAATTCTAAGGCAGATAAGCGCATAAGTCACATAGGTCAGATAAGATAAGATAGGTTAGCTGATCACTGAGGTGATCAGTCGTGCTGAAAATAAAATATAACCGTAGAGACAATGAGTTATTGTCAGGGCCAAAAGGTGATATTGTCATATATGATGGAGAAATTACAGTACATAGACAATCTATCACTAGAAGCTAGACTAGGAAGGAAGGAACGATCAACTGGGCTTCTTCTTGAACTGTTACATCCTCGCCCGGAAATCAGCTGACTTCTTCTCAGGGAGCTCAAGGCCATAGCTCTTATAGACACGCTTCCTCAATGCCTTGATTTCCGTTAAGTCTTCTTCTATATCCTCTCTCAGACCTCTGCTGTATATAACATTCTCAATTTCTTCTTCTGTCTCCTTTTTGCAAAGATTGTCAGCATGCGTCATAGGAGGAGGTAGAGTCCGAAAGGAGGTGCCTTCAGCGGTTGACCCATCTGGTCAAGCAGAGTCTGAATCTCAGCTAGGAGGGCTGGATTCATGGTGGTCAGAAGATATTTGAAATAAGAATCTGCATCTGAGGACGGATCTACATTTCCAATCCTCCACACATGGAATCGCTTGATGAATTCCACCTTCATCTGCTCCCATTGCTGATTATGCTTGAGAGGCACCCAGTCGTCAGTTCGTCTATATACGATACGCTTCACCTGAATCAGGGGCTCTCTGCTCCTGAAGAAGCGAGAGGAACGATGGATACTCCTATCCTTCATAGGTACCCTCTCCCTGGCTTCTTTTTCTGTCCTCAGCCTGAGGACTTCTAGGTCAGCTAGACGTATTCTCTCTCTCGCGTCTCTCAGCTGCCTTGCCTCAGCTGTTCTATCCAAAGCCCTTTCACACGCGTCCCAGATCTCTTTCATTTCCTGATCTTGCTCTTTGGAAGGGATGGTGGAGGGAACATGAGGTTGTTCCTCTGACTCAGCAGGCGACTAAGACTTAGACTTGGAACCTGAAGCTCCACCTTGCTGATCAGTTTTAGACTTTTGGGTCTGCTGAGCTCTCGTCTGCTGAGCTCTCGCAGCCGCTGATCTAGCTCGCTGCTGACCAAGATTGTTTGGAGGTAGTCGATCGCGTTCATGCCGAAGCAGGAGACCAGATCTGAACTCCTTTCTTCTTGGCAGCTGGCTTCTGTCTGGCCTCTTCTTCAACTAGTTCTCGCGCGAGTTGCTCATCGTAGGCAATCTGCTCTTCTCGCGATTTGAACTTTAGCTTCTTCTGAGCTTTGGGTGGACTAAGGTCAGCATGCGCCTTGCCCTTACCCTTAACATCTGTCTCAGGTGCTGGAGGTGGTGAGCCTTCAACAGGCAGATTCTCAAGACATGAAGTCACCTCCGCCACCGCTTGCTCAGTTGCTCCTTCGGCTGCCGATACTAAAGTCTTATCAGCTGTTGAGCTTGGTCCGCCCTGCTGCTGATCTTCAGTTTTCAGAATAGATTTGAGCTGAGCAGCTCTCGACCCTCCCCCTTTTTTACATCATCAAGGAGGGTGGCCAGGGCAGTGGCCTTCTTGGTCAGCTCTGCTACAGAATCTTTTACAGATGTCATTCCAGTAGCAATGTCCGTTGCAACATCAGTGTAAGACTCCCACCTTCTATCGTGCTGGGCTAGACTAGGAGAGAAAGACTAGGAGAGAAAGATCAGCTTGGGCTTCTTCTTGAATTGCTGCATCCTCGCCCGAAAGTCAGCCGACTTCTTCTCAAGAAGCTCAAAGCCATAGCTCTTGTATACTCTGTTCCTCAAGGCCTTGATTTCCACCATGTCTTCTTCAACGTTCTCGCTCAGACCTCTGCTGTATATAGCATTCTCAATCTCTTCTTCAATCTCCTTTTTGCATAGATTATCAGCTTGCGTCATAGGAGGAGGTAGAGTCCGAAAGGGAGGTGCCTTCAGCGTTTGACCCGTCTGGTCAAGCAGAGTCTGGATTTCAGCTAGGAGTGCTGGAATCGCGGTAGTCAAGAGATCCTTGAAGTACAAGTAAGCATAAGAGGAATCTTCATTCCCGATTCTCCATACATAGAACTGCTTGATAAACTCCACTTTCATCTGCTCCCATTAGTGATTGAGCTTGAGCGGCACCCAGTCATCAGTCCTCTTATAAACAATTCACTTCACCTGACTGAGGGGCTCTCTGCTCCTGAAGAAGCGGGAGGAGCGAGGGATACTTCTGTCCTTGACTGGCACCCTCTGCCTGGCTTCTTTCTTTTTTCTTAGCCTAAGGGCTTCAAGGTCAGCTAGGCGAATTCTCTCCCTCGCCTCTCTTAGCTGCCTTGCCTTGGTTGTCCTGTCTAAGGCCCTCTTGCACGCATCCCATATTTCTTTCATTTCTTCCTCCTGTTCTTTGGAAGGGATCGTGGAGGGAACGTGAGGTTGTTCCCCTGAGTCAGCAGACGACTGAGTTTTGGACTTGGAACCTGAAGCTCCCTACTGATCAGTCTTAGACTTTTGGGTCTGCTGAGGTCTCAATTGTTGAGCTCTAGCTGCTGCTGATCTTGATTTCTTAGAGGTTGTCGTTCTTGTTCGTGCAGATGCAGGAGAACGAATCTAAACCCCTTTCTTCTTGGCAGCTGGCTTGTGTTTGGCTTCTTCCTCAGCTAGTTCCCTCGTGAGCTACTCATCATAAGCAATCTGCTCCTCGCGTGACTTGAACTTCAGCTTTTTACCCTTGGGTGGGCTAGGGTCAGTATGAGCCTTGCCCTTACCCATGTCATCTTTCTCAGGTGCTGGAGGTGGCGAGCCCTCAGTTGGCAAATTCTCAAAGAAAGATGCCACCTCAGCTATTGCTTGTTCAGATGCTCCTCTAGCTGACACAACTATTGCTTGTTCAGCTGCTGAGCTCGGCCCACCCTGCTGATCCTCAGCTTTAAGAATAGATCTCAACTGAGCTAATCTCGATCCTTCCCCCTTTTTGGCATCATCTAGGAAGGTGGCCAGGGCTGTGACCTTTTTTGTCAATTCAGCTGCGGAGTCTTTGACCAAAGTCATTCCAGTAGCTATGTCTATCCCTGCATCTGTGTATGCGACTCCCACCTCTTTTCATGCTCTTGATCGATAGCCTTCAGTAGAGTATTCTTGCACTTATCGAATCTGGTGAGGTAGTCATGTACAACAGCCGATGCATTTCTCTCAATCTCCTGGCAGGAGGTATGCTGCTAAGTCAGTGCCTTTGATACACTGTCAGCTGTAAAAGCATACCTTTCCTCCACAACTTTCTAGACTCGACCTGTTACAGTCGCCACTTCCTTTGAGAAGGATCGGGTTTGCGACTGTAGTATGGTTTCGAACTAAGCAGTCAGGTCGGTCTTCTGAGCTGCAAGTGCCTTCGCGAGGATCTCATCAACATTTACAGAACTTGGAAAGTTGATCATCTGCACTTCAGCTGTGAGGTTGGTTAGGGACTTGGTCTGGGCCTCAGTGAACCTACTCCACTTCTGTTTCACATCATCTGCAAGATTCTGATTCTTGTAGGCTTGTTGCGTGATCACCTTGTTTATGGACTCCGTTGATATGTCTTAGATCTCCGCAGACTGATATCGTCGTGTCACTGTCTGTTTGTGCTGAGTCAAAAATGGAGTCTGAATGATCGGGCCGGATGAAGAAGGCTGTTGTGGCTGATCATTCTTAGGAGTTTGGCCTTGAGCTGATCTTCCCAGGTCTGCATCCTTAGGCGTGTCATCACGAGGAAGTGATGGTGGGGGAGAAGGAGGAGGCTGAGTGGATGAGGGCTCAGCTCTTTGAGTCATGTCATTGAGCAGCATCAACATGACTGCTCTGAGGTCCTCCATCGATGCAATATCTGAAGGCTCCTCGTAGCCTATCTCCTCTCTTAGTTTCTGCTCTTCCTCTAGCAGAGTGTATAGAGACCTGACCCGAATGGTCTCCTCTAGCAGATCCCACTCCAAAAAGCGGATGTGCATCTGAATCCTAGCGCGGATCGCTATATCCACTAGATCGGGGTTTGACCTGATCTCCGAAATCTCAGCAGCTACCTCGTCTGTTGCCTTCAGACGGGCATTTGAGTACTGAGAGCGGAACTGAGGAAACCTCAGTGGTTTGAGTTTCAGATGGAATGTCCGGCTGAGTTTCCTCGGTGAAGACTGTCTGAACCTTGTCTCTGATGGCCATGTCATGCTTGCCTGACCCAGAGTCCTCTATTGAAATAGGAGAGGAAGTTTGTACATCTAAGCAGCCTTCTTCAGTGTCTTCGTCCACTTCGCCTGAATGGGAATGAGAGCCTGAATTATCTCCAAAGGACGCTTAGCAAAAGGTCCCTTCCAGATAGATTTTTCCGCTGATGCTGCAATTGTGAACTTCATCAGCTTATTGTCGAAGTAAAAGGCGTTGGCGAAGGAGACTGTTCTGTGGAGGTCATCTTCGATCATGACTGACACCTTGGTCCCATATAATAATTTCCCTTTAGGGATCACCTGCATCCCTTCTTTTGCGTCTACAAACTTCTATGACTGAGCTTTGAACTCAGCCCTGAAGAACGCGTTCCAGTTGACTTTCGCAGCGTCAACAATCACCATCATGATTTGGACGCGAATTCTTGAGAGTTGGTCGTACGAGGCTGCTGAGCTCGTGAGAATGTGATTCTTCTTCACTAATTTGATATGTCTCTTCTTGGGATTCGCCTGAAATCTCGCGTATACACCTACATCATAAGTTATATCAGGTCTGCTAGCTATAAGATATAATAGAGAACCAATAATAGAACGATAGTCAGTTGAGTTAACAGATACTCCCTCTTTGTCAAGATCAATCTTGAGATTGGTGTTCATGTGTATCTTGTCTGACTTGCTGGATTCGCAGCCGAACTTCTTGATGAGATCTCTAGTGTATTTCGCTTGATTAATGAATATTCCCTTCTTTGATTGTTTGACCTGAAGTCCATGGAAATAATTCATCTCACCCATCATCGATATTTCAAACTTTTCTTTCATCATCTGCTCGAATTTCTGACACATAGTTAAATTCTTTGATCCAAAGATGATGTCGTCCACGTAGATCTGCACCAGTAGGATGTCTTCGCCTGACTTGATACTGAATAGGGGGCGATCCACTGTTCCTTTTTGAAAACCTTTATTAATTAGAAAGTCTGAGAGGGTATCGTACCAAGCCCTGGGTGCATGTTTTAACCCGTACAAAGCTTTCTTAATTCTGTAAACCTGATGTCCCTGCTGAAAGCCGGGCGGTTGTTCAACGTAGACTTCTTCCTTTAGTACGCCATTCAGGAAAGCTGACTTCACATACATCTGATAGACTGTGAACTGCTGATGTGTTGCATGAGCTAGGAATAGACGAATAGCTTCCAATCTTGCAACTGTGGCGAATGTTTCATCAAAATCTATCCCTTCTGACTGAGAATATCCTTTGGCAACGAGTCGAGATTTGTTCCTGACGATGACATTGTTTTCATCACGCTTGTTCTTGAAGACCCACTTCCTTCCTATCACATGTTGGTGTCTAGGTCTATCAACAAGCTCCCATATGTCGTTTCGCGTAAATTGATGTTGGGTGATGATTCAATCCTCAGCATGACCATACTTGTGGGAAATGACTCTTATCTTCCATACTAAATCATGCTCAGTAGCCTCGTGCTCTGAACTGTTGAGAAGCTTTGAAGATCCCAAAACCCTATCTGATTGGTGAACCATTCCTTTGTATTTGTATTTGTCTCTGAGGTTTCAGACTCAGTAGACACTCTGCTCTGGTCAAGGCGCTCGGTAGCTTATTTGCCTCGGCACCGGAACTGAAGACTCGGTGATCTTGGACTCGGCAGGAAGCAAGATATCGAAAGACTCAGATGATATTGGACTCGCGGGAGCAAGATATCGAGAGAGTCAGTTGAACCGAACTCGGCGAAGTAGTTCATTGAACTCGGAGCGATCTTGATAGACTTATCTCGGCGAGTCTATCTAACGAATACAAGGTCGAGCTCGACAACGACGGATAGTCTTCGGGGATGTCGAGAACTTTTGAGAGAGAATCGGCATTGTCATGTACGAGGAAGAGAGAAGTCGGCTTCGATGCGTCTCGAAGTTTGTCTTTGTCTCAACCACTTCATTCACCTCAACGAATGACAAACATACACGTGTCTTCTCACCGCTAAAGTGCATCAACCTTTTACCTAAAAAGGTGGGAAAGTACATTGTTACCTACACCAAAAGAGCCATTTGCTACCAAAAAGAGAGAGAGAGAAGAAGATCGTCTCCAACGGATCTATTTCAATCTACTGCTCTATAAATAGAGGGATCATTCAAGATTTAAAAGAGAATGCGCGCCTTAGAACACGAGAAAGCATTCAAACGAGCGAAATTAACGACTAAGTCCTCCGCAAGAAACAACCGAGTTATCTCCGCGAAAGACTACATCCAACTTCAAAAGGAACCAAGGCGAACCGACATAAGCTTCTAGCATCCAAGCGATTGACACGAACCTATAGCTAAATCCTCAGTTGTTCGTCGCTCTAGATAGCTACATTCTCGTTCCTTATCCCTCTAACCCTAAGCTCACTTGTTATATCCATAGCTTAGACGAAGGAGTTCACATTTGAACCCAATCCTTATTGTATAAGGACTCCTTCACCGTTGGAGAAGTTTGTCAAACACTTTAAGTTTGATAGTGTTGTAACGAGACTTGGATCGGTATAAAAAAAAACAAGACGTGGCTTTGCCCGGTGTGCAAGTTGACGAGACTAACTCGGGATAATAAATAACCTCTGATCATTACGGGACGGTTGGACGTAGGATTTGAGCGATATCCGAACCACTTTAAAAATCCTGTGTCTCTTCTTGCTTTCTTAAGCGTTGCATTGATTTTACTATTCATACTTTGAACATCATATTTAAATCAATCAACTGTCTCAAGATATCTTGAACTTTTAAATCTACGGAACCGAGACTTAAAACGTTTTCTCACAAAAATTGATTTGGGCCTACACAATTCCGCACACCGAACTCTCCGAACGATACGGAATTCGACCTAGTCGGTTAGCGGATCTCGATGAGTCGATACTCTTTTAGCCTTTAACTCGATTCGAAACGGTTATGCAGTCCGTTTGAACTGTTCGAGACAGGGACACCATCCCGAATAGGACTTGTTCAAGTTCGAAATTGAGAAATCGAGTCGGGTGTATTCACCCCCTCTACACGACCGTACACTCGGGACCAACAATTGGTATCGGAAGCAAGTAGTTCTTTGACTCTTGTTATCTTTGAGACTAGTTATTCGAACGGTCCGAGGGAAAACGTTTTCACCTTGCATATCACTCTACATTCATATCTATATTCTTCATGGGCGATATTCGGGTATAAGGATGGTACCCATGTTCTCGGTGGAGAATTATGGAGTATGGCGAGTCGAATGGAAGCACATCGACATCCCTCCATGACAAGTATGGTAAAGTGCTTGAAGATGGACCTATCGTTCCTTATGATTAATAGTGTCATGACTCGGGACCAAGCTCAAGGAGGAGGAATGGTAACCGGGAAGAAGATTCCCAAAGACAAGAAGTCTCTTCACTCCCGAGGAGAAGAAGCTTCACAACTTAGACCGTGTTGCCGAAACGCCATCTGACCACTCTTAGTGATTCTTATCTTGGCGAGGTTCGGGAATGCAAGACTGCTAAAGAACTGGGATGCTCTTGCGCTCTGAGTCGAGGGACTCGAAAGATTAAAGCCAACAAATTAGCACTTGGAACTCCAAAAGGCTGGAAAGCTTGTCTCTCATGCCGGTGACAAAATCGAAGATCGAACGTCGATTACCAATCGATGAACTCTATCAATGGGTGGGAAAGACATTCAAGCAACCGAGAGATGAATCGAAGATTACGAGGGCACCGCCTGGACGGACACTTGGACACCTTTTGCCACTCTATTGCGACATTCGACTTAGATGATGTGTCTCGACCATATCTTTTGAACTACGAGCGAAGGAGGAGTTTGAGTTCGACGAGACCTCAAAGAAAGCGAGAGCTGAAGGCGACACAAAAATCGACCATGCTTTCAAAGCATCGGTCGGCCACAAGCATCTCCGGCAACGAGCAAAACGACGAGTAAGACTGAACCTTCACTCAATGATCTACAAGAAGGAAGTCTCGCTCGAAGTATCGTGTAAAGTATCGAAGGAGAAGGAGCGACGCGAGAAAAAGTGACTAAAGCCTATCGGGAAACGAAAGGTAAGTCAAATTATATGTCGAAACACACTCGACTCACAATCTTCCGAATGCGAAAGAAAGATGACTCGAGAACCATCAAAGAATAGCGAAAGCAAAGAAGAAAGAGTCATCGCTTGTTATAAGCAAGAACCGGGACATTATCGAGTATGATTGTCCCGAGCTCGATAGTCTTGAACGCGGAAGCACGTAAGGCAAGGAGAGAGAAATTCGCCCGAAAAAGACAATCCTACATAGTGGTGAAATCTCGGACGACTCGAAAAGAGGTCGACTCTTTTATGGATTCATCGGACGATGAAGCGGCTTTCATGGCCTTAGAGCTTGAAGGCGAAGAATCGGTGAAAAGTGCATGATGGCGAGGCGAAGAGGATGAGGTAAATTCTCATGAACCACTTAACTTCTCTTCACACTTGCACACACGACACTATTTCGAGGTGCGAGATGAGAATTTGGACGTCGCAACGCATACGAAGAACGCTCGACGAACAAATTCGAGATGAGTCTGCAGCTCAACAAGACTCTTCGGGAGTTGGATACCCTAAAAGTAGAAAATCGAGAGCTTTCTCGGGAGAATCGGGCTCGCGAGGCCGAAGGACTTGTGTTGAGACTCGGGGAGGAAATAAACTCTCCGATGGCCAAGTCTCGGCATCAAGAAGATCGGATTTCGGTTTTGACCAATGACTTGACTCGAAAAAGATCTTGAACTAAGTCTGTTGAAGCAAGAAATGTCGGGACTTCGGAACCGAGCACGACACACTGAAGAAGAGTGATGATGTCGGAGGAGCTTGATGGCCGAGAGGTACATGGGTGCTTTGAAAAGAAATTAGAGGCTATGCTAGCATGCAATAAGTCAAAGCACTGCAAGGAAGGACTTGGATTCACCCGGGGAGCTTCCACATTTGGCCCCAATACACTCGAAAGTACGGCTTTTGCCGATAGATTTGTTCGAGGGGAGACTATGAACGCAAATATACTTGAACCCCCTAGCAAAGAACAAACGAAAGATGAAAGCACCTCATCCCACACGTCGGCATTCGACAAGAAGATCGGTCCAAGAAACCCCAGACACGGTCAAGGGGAACCAACAAATTAAAATTGGCGGATCGAGTATGGACCTCCAAAGGCGACACATCCAACTCGGTATGGGTCATACTATTATGAACTATAGTCGAAAGAGGCTCCAAATGTCGAAGAAGAAAAGGAAAGCCACAGAAGGCTAAGGTCGGCGATCCACCAACTCGAGAAGATCGGGACTCCCGAACCTCGGAAGCCTCGAAGTCACCTTTGACCGATCCGGTGGTCGAGATATGTTGACTCCCAGTGGAAAGAAAATGTACGAAACCACCAGGGTTGTTAGACAGATTTGGGTTATGAAAACTAACATCTAAGGACCCAAAATCAAAAATAAAGGGTACTGAATATAATTACATTTTTGCGAGGTGCGTAAAGACCCATGGTATGTGGACGCGGATGCTCAAGACACATGACATACCAAAGGAGTCTGGAAAGAATTATATCATGAAGAAGGACCCGAAGAAGTGAGTTTGGAGATAATGCCAAAGGCTACACGAGAGGATATGGGACACTCGGTATAGGACGCCAAAGTTCCAAGAGTATCATATGTTGAAGGACTTACATAATCTTCTCTCTGTTAGTCAATTTTGTGATAACTCAAATAGAGTGATTTTTGAGCCGGTTTTACGTGATGTTATTGATAAATCCACGGGTAAAACGGTGTTATCGAGGTTCGCGCGAAAAGAACATATATGTGGTGGTCGGAACTCAGGAACTCGAAGCTTTGCTTATTGGCAAAGAATGACAACCGCACGGGGTGGCTATGGCACGAAAGACTCAGCCATCTCAACTTTAAGACGCTCAACAAGCTTGCAAGAAACACTCTAGCAAGGGGCGCCGAATGAAGTATTCAGCAAAGACACTCGGTGTGAAGCATGTCGAAGGGAAAGCAAACAAGGAATCAAAATCCTCCCGGTTCCATCGCCTTCCACGGATGGAATCCTTCCCGGTTTACTACATATGGATTTGTTCGGTCCGATCTCCCAAGTGACGATCGGAGGCGAGAAAATATGCATTAGTAGTCATAGATGACTACTCGCTACACATGGGTCATATTCATTGCCAACAAGTCGACGTCAAACAGAGTTACCAACGCTTCGAAAAAGCTCGAGTGTCGAAAAGAGCACCAAGATCGAAAAAATACGTTCGAAGCAGGAACGAGTTCCTTAATTCCATGGTAAAGGAGTTACGCAAAGCGAAGGAATAAAGCATGAGACTCAGTTCACGAACACCTCGGCGAGAATGGAGTTCTTTGAACAAAAGAACGAAACTCTAAAAGAGGCGCTAGGACTCTACTCGCAGACTCGGGACTCCCAACCAAATTACAGGCGAAAGCTACGATCGCATGTTATACTCGAAATAGATCTCTCGACAAAGCGATAAGAGAACACCATATGAACTATGAAACGACGGGAAGCCTTCTCTATCTTATTTCCATATTTTTGGTTGTTCATGCTTTATCCACAATAATGGGAAAGATCAGTGAAGACTTTTGATAGCAAGTCGAGATCGGGGAGTATTCTTAGGATACTCTCGGGTCAGACAAAGCTTTCGAGTATTCAACTATCGGACTCTTTGCGTGGAGGAAAGCCCTCATGTTGTCTTTAACGAGTTTGCTACTGAAGACGGGAGCAATAACTCAAATTACGAATCGAGGACATCGATAAGCGGCTACGGGATCTAAGCTTAAAAGACAAATCGAAAGATCTGCTATGTTGGGATGATGATTCGAGAAGAACGAAGACAAATCTATTGAATCTCAACCGTGAGCAAGTAGGCGAAGCGGATTGATTCTCCCGAACAGAATCAATCCCGGGTAACTCGGGTCGATGAGGAAACCGTAGAGGTAACCGAGACCAACACTACCGAGAATAACAACTCGGGGGAACGTCTAGTAATGTTCCCGAGGTGAATGCCCCCGAACACTAGTGACTCGGTAGATCATACTCTTGTTCTTGAATTATTTCAATCTCGAGAATAGTACAACTGAAATGCCTAACTCACCTACTATCGTGTTGAACAAATTTCGGATGAAGAGTTAAAACATCGTAGATCGTGGCTAGATCTCCACGCTGATCTTATAATTGGAGATCCTTCGGCACATGTCAAGACAAGATCCGGATTCTGTCAAGGAGAAAGCGCATTATTTTCGCTTCTTGTCTACGAAGAGCCTCGGAATATTGAGGATGCACTTGAAGATCTTGGTGGATCATTGCTATGCGGAAGACTAAATCGGTTCACGAGAAACGAAGTATGGGAGCTTGTAGACGGACCCAGCATCAACATGTCATAGGAACCAAATGGGTCTTCAAAAACAAGCGAGATGAAAACAACGTTATAGTAAGGAACAAAGCAAGACTTCGTGGCTAAAGGCTCCTGTCAAGCCGAAGGGATAGATTTCGATGAGACATTCGCTCCGGTTGCAAGATTGGAGGCAATTAGACTATTCTAGCCTACGCAACACATCAAAGATTCGAGTTTATCAAATGGATGTGAAGTCTGCGTTCTCGAATGGCGTCTTTGAAAGAAGAAGTCTATGTGGAACAACCGCCCGGCTTTCGAGCGGGGACATCAAGTATATAGACTCGGAAAAGGCTGCAGTACGGGTTAAAACAAGCACCCGGGGCTTGGGTACGATACCCTGTCTGAGTTTCTTCTTCGAAAAGGTTTTCGAAAGGCACGATGAGACCGCACTCTATTCAGCATTGGCTGGAAGAAGACTTATTACTTGTGCGGATCTACGTGGATGACATTATCTTCGGTTCGAAGAATGTCATCATGTGTCGGCAATTTGAAAAGATGATGAAGGATAAGTTCGAGATGTCGATGATGGGTGAAATGAACTACTTCCTTGGTTTTCAAGTCAAGCAATCGAGAAGGGAACATTCATCAACCAAGGCAAATACACTCGAGACCTCATCAAAAGATTCGGTGCACATCCGGCAAACCTATCAAGATCCCGATGAACACGAATATGAAGATAGATCTTGATAAAGAGGGAGTATCAGATAGACCAAACTGAATACCGTGCTTATAATTGGTTCTTTATTATTCTAACGACTACTCGTCTCGACATAACTTATCTTTGTAGGTGTCTGTTGCTCGATTTCGGGCGAATCCCAAGCGAGTCATATGGACTCGCAAAAAGAAGATTCTCCGCTATCTACGAGGAACACGACATGGGTTTATGGTATCCGGTGATGATAATATTGAACTAACGGTTATTCCGATGCGACTATGCGGGATGTAGAATCGACCGAAAATCAACTTCGGGAACATGTCGGTTCCTTGGCGGGCAAAAGCTGATCTCATGGTTTTCAAAGAAACGACACTCGGTGGCCACGTCGACTCGAAGGCTGAATACTGGCTGCTGGAAGTTGTTGCGCCATCCTTTGGGCTGAGACGGCGGTGAGAGACTATGGCGTCATTCGGAATGAAGTGCCGATTTTACTGCGGCGATGCCGGTGCTATTGCAATCACTCGAAAATCTGTTCTTCACACAAGATGCAAGCACGTGGACATCGAGACATCACTTCATTCGTGACCATGTCGAAAAGAAGGATATCGAGAATAGAAAAGATCCATCTTCGACAAGCAAAGGCTGATATCCTGACTAAGCCTCTAGTGGAATCCAAATTCGAAGAACTTTCGGTAGAGCTAGGTCTGCTTGGACCCTTACGACCCTAGTCGGTAATAAGGTTTCGGGATAGGTGTCGGTAATAAGGTTTCGGGAGAGGAACATTCCGGTGAGGGGGAATGATCACTCTCGATCTGGAAGTAAGTTCGTGTACATAGAGATTCGAAAAACCATCTACACGAGGTATCGGTGACTACTATGTTCGGTGACGGGTTTGCGTATCTCTACTCGGTAGTAATTTAATACTACGGTACTTTGCATTTATGGCAAAGATTACATGACATTAATATCTTTTGGTTTGTCTTTATTATTAACGACTCACATTTATTGCACGACATTCCATACATAAGCTTTTTGAACTCGCACGCATTTAATGCATGTCTTTTCACAGATTACTACTTAGGCTATTTTACAACGGCTTTGACTTAGGTGCCTTTTTGTGATCATTGCCTATTGTTTTAACTTCTAATCTTAACCGTCCATATCATAAAGCAAGTTTACATTCGGCCTTCGATCGAAAACCGTTCACCTTCATAGTTGATATATATTCGATCAAATCTTAAGAACCGCCATTAGCATACTTCATAACTTTCAAATTCCGAAAAATCCGAGATCGCATTCGCAATCCTTACTTGCTATTACACTCTCAATCTTATCTCGAATTTTATCCATTGGTATGCTTATATACTGTTAATGTATTTGTTATATGTTTCGATTATCGCATTCCAAGACTTGTTCTATCCAAAAATAATCTTGATTCATTTCTTGTCACAGTACAATAGGCGGAAACCAATATCTCCATGATATCTCCACGATATGCGGAACATTTTGGAGAAGGATCGCGTGTGGTTTGAACCCACCATGGATTTCTATTCATGCGATCGGGAGTATATGGATGAGATCTTCTCGGCTACTGCGCGAGTCGGGGGTGGAGAAATTTCTGTCCAGGAGGCCTTCGTTCTTCCTCCCGAGACAAAGGTTGCGAGAGCTGTACTTGAATTCGGACACGGTGTGCGGAGATATAGTGGCGAGATTCGTTGCCCATTCTATCCAAAACGCCACTATGGAGGTGAAGCAAATGTCCATCAAGGATGCCTTGAAGCGGAGTTTTGATCGCCCTCCGAAGGGACCGATGCGATCGGGTACAGAGGCGACCAAGTTGATGAATACCTTACCGTCTTACGTGGAAAGCCCACTACATTGAGCGCCTTTCCGAAGAACGCATGTTGCCTCGGTTCGGGCACTTGCCCATATAGTGACGCGACTCTTGACAAGCCAAGCGAGAGTCGTTTGACCGTGTCGAGGCCTAAGTTCGAATAATGATGGCCATATACGCCGAGCCCGGATAAATTGGACGGAGTTCTTTCTCCGAGAATTCATGGCTCAGTTTGCTAAGTTCGACAAAGCATCGAACACGCGAGCGCAAAGGGCAAATTGCTGTATGGACTCAACTGTCCATCATGATCGAAGATTTATGTGGATCGAGCCTATCACCTACGGTGACAAGGGTACTTCAATGTGAAGAAGGTCGATTTCACAACAAGACAACGCGCTTGCGAATAGGGTCGGACCCTCGGCGGTCTCTCCAAAATCAAAGTCTCGGCGAGCTACGCCTACAAAGAAAAGAACTCCTCCCGCTAAAACTCATAAGGCACGGCAAAGAAACGAAGAAAGGCTGTTGAGGTGCCGGCTGCGAGGAGGTTCCACAAGTGCCTGCTTGAACGGGCTCCAGAGAAGACTACTCGGCCCATGCGAAACTAGTTGATGAGTCCGAGTCTTACGAGAAGACTCGGTCGGTGGAAAAGATTGTTTCCACCGAAAGGGACCAAGGGATGCTTCCTAGCGCTCGGAGCGCAGGATATTCGGCGCCTAGAACGGCCCCCTTTCTCGTCCCTCCACTCGGCTCGGTCCCTCCAACCGAAGAAGCGAGACTTCACACATAGACTTGGAGTCGAGGCGCATCGAAGGTGAATCAATCGGGATGGAAGCTTCGGTGATTATATCCGAGAGCATCCCGAGAAATTCTACAACTAGTTCCGAGCTTGCTGACTACTCGAGACTTGTTGCTCATCGCCAAAACAGCAAGGCTCCACATGTTCTTTGCTGACATCGGGAGTGGCCTCGTCTACGACGCCTTGTCTACACTACTCTGTCGGCGAGTTGCATGAAGAGGAATTGAGGCCGAGAGAGGAGATAGGCTATTCGTAGCACGAAGACCTCAGCTCAATGGACAATCGAGGGCGTAATGCGCCATGATTCATGATCGACAGCACGCCTCCGAGCCCAGCACCCTCGAGATGGGGTCGGAACCATGACGACCCACCGAGTGATTCGAGGCCACCGAAAGCACGATGAGGGACATCCGGAGGACAAGGATACCCATCTTGAAACGCGCCCCACCTCTCGGTATCCTTGGTCCCGAGAAGTCCAAGGCTGGGTGCTTCGTCCTCGGCAAAGAGCCCGCTCGGCTCTTGCTGCAGATCGACTTTCGAAGCGGCGCCCGCTAGACCGCAAAGCGATCTCGATCGATGTGGCCAAAGCCTTAACGCCCAAGGGATCAAAAATCGAGATCTTGCGAAGGCTATCCATAGGACATGGAAGCGGTTGCTCAAGCCACGACTAAAGAAATTCGGGGGTGAAGTCCTCTGTCTCTTCATCGGCCGCCCACGATGTTTCCACGCTTATTTCGAAGCGTTGGTTCGTGAACAAGTCAAATTCGAAGCTCAACTCAAGATCTTTCGGGAGAGCCAAGCCAAGCTACTAGATGAATTTTTGGCCTCTAAACGGCTCATCGCGCTATCATTGAACAATCCGAGGCCACCTGAACAAAGACTCGAGAATATCCAAGCGGCCTTGGCGGACAAGATCACGAGAAGGTGAAAGACTTCAAGGAAGCAGGTGACCTCTCTCACAAGCAGATACAAGGAACACCTTACCATGGAGAGGAACGAGTTGCATGAGGCTCGACTAAGCTCCACGATCGTCTCGATGAGTCGTCAACCTCCTACAAAAATACGAAGAAGTCGGTCCTAGTCCCTACCCCGGTGCTCATTGATGATGCCAAAAAGGGGGAAAGTGAAGGAAAAAGGGAAGGAAAGAAGAGTACTAAGAAGGCTGCCTCAAACTCGGTCTCGAAGGGTGAGGCCCGGGGGGTGTTTCGAGGCTGCGAGCACGGCTTAAAGCGGCCCAAGTGGCTCGGGACCCCAGCGAGACTACTCGAGACAACCCGGACTCCCAAAGACATTATTAAGGAGGTTGTTGAGTACGGCCGGAACGGGCGGTGGAGGACTCGAGAAGAAGAAGAAGCTCCCATTCCACCACCGGTTCAAGAAGGTAAGGGCAAACAAAAGCTTAAAATTCCAACCCCTCCGAGCAAAGAGATTAAGATACATATCTGGCTGAGGAGGAAGCCCAAATAGGCTGCGGATGAGAAGGCGGCGGAGAAATTGCGAAGCCGAAGCGACTAACAAGCCAAAGTCTAAGCTTTGCCAAAGGAAAGACTAAAGCTCCATCCGAGAGGAGGAAAGAGAAGCGCTAGGCGCCTCCAGAAAGCTCATCATAACGAGATGAAGAGGACGAGAGAAAAAGAAAAGGAAGCGACGACGAAAAGAATGCGAAAGGCGGGGGGTACATCCAAATCTAGATCTAGTACCCTGGCTGAATCGAACAAGCTCCTCGTAAGCCTCCAAGAGCAAGATGCAGAAATTGAAGAAATATTTGCTCGAGATGGATAGATATCTCTACGAGAGGAGAGGAAGCTAGACGGATAGAGGCGCCGGACAGAGGATACATTTGACGGACCTTGAGGCACTCGGAAAGCGTCTGAACAAGAGGCCGGTGAGAATTCCTTCGAAAGGCGACATTCCTTATCGATAAGAAGGTTCAAGAAGCCAAACGATCCGAAAACACATAGATGGCCAAGATCGGACGAATGGATGCCTATTCGGTTCAATCGAGAGATGGGAATCGGCCAAGATAGAGTTTATCAAGAGAAATTATTTACGGGCGATTACGGCTCAAAATGTCTAAGGGCGATGCCTATGTCGAGTGGATGACCATTACTTGAACACGATCTTTACCCATTTATGCGCGGAAGCGATGGCGAAGGGGTAGTAGTCGAGTTCTCGAAGCAAGGATCATTCCTCCACCCGAAAGACAAGACGACTCGGTACATCTCGGAATGATTGAACAAGAAGTGAAGAATCTTTGCGTTGAACGAGAGGACTAGAACAAGATGATCCGGCCGAGACTTCGCCGAATATCCGAAGGCGAGGAAGAACACATTCGGAGAATGTATGGAGTTCCACAGCTTTGAAGATAAATCCCAAGGTTTCATGAATAGGATTCAGGCGGTTTAAGGGTTCTCCCTCTTAGTTCTTCTTTTAGCTTAGCAAGATTTGTAATGTCTTGAACTATGTATTATATATATACAAATCTTCTTTTGGCTCCGACAACTACTTGTTGTCTAAATAGCCGTGTTTGCTTTATGCTTTAACACTCGGGAATCAATTGAAGTGATTCTTGACACACACGTTGATTATTTACTTGTCGGTTTTTGCTCGGTTAGATCTCGATAGACTAGACTTTCGGAGAGTTATTATTTCTCTTAAGGGAAATTGTTGCATGGGGGGAATTATTGTAAAAGGGAAAATTGTTACGCCTTTGTCTCCCTCGATAGTCTAGCACTTACCGGACAACTCCACTGATTCTACTTGTAATATTTGTAAGGAGCTCTGTTCTCTGAGTAAGTTAGTGTTTAGCATAGTTGATAGGACATAGATGATAGGTTTTGGCATCATCAAATAGGGGAAATTGTTGGGTGATGATTCAATCCTCGGCATGACCATACTTGTGGGAAATGACTCTTATCTTCCATACTAAATCATGCTCGGTAGCCTCGTGCTACGAACCGTTGAGAAGATTTGAAGATCCCAAAACCCTATCGATTGGTGAACCATTCCTTTGTATTTGTATTTGTCTCCGAGGTTTCGGACTCGGTAGACACTCGGCTCCGGTCAAGGCGCTCGGTAGCTTATTTGCCTCGGCACCGGTCTGAAGACTCGGTGATCTTTGGACTCGGCGGGAGCGGTATCCTGAAAGACTCAGTGATATTGGACTCGGCGGGAAGCGATATCGAGAGAGTCGGTTGAACTGAACTCGGCGAAGTAGTTCACTTGAACTCGAGGCTGATCTTCGGTAGACTTATCTCGGCGAGTCTATCTACGAATACAAGGTCGGACACGACAACGGCGGATAGTCTTCGGGGCTTGTCGAGAATCTTTTGAGAGAGAATCGGCATTGTCATATACGAGGAAGAGAGAAGTCGGCTTCGATGCGTCTCGAAGTTTGTCTTGTCTCAACCACTTCATTCACCTCAACGAATGACAAACATACACGTGTCTTCTCACTGCTAAAGCTGCAGTCAACCTTTTACCTAAAAAAGGTGGGAAAGTACAGTTATTACCTACACCAAAAGAGCCGTTTGCTACCAAAAAGAGAGAGAGAAGAAGATCGTCTCCAACGGATCTATTTCAATCTACGCTTCTATAAATAGAGGGATCATTCAAGATTTAAAAGAGAATGGGCGCCTAGAACACGAGAAAGCATTCAAACGAGCGAAATTAACGACTAAGTCCTCCGCAAGAAACAACCAGAGTTATCTCCGCGAAAGACTACATCCATTCAAAAGGAACCAAGGCTGAACCGACATAAGCTTCTAGCATCCAAGCGA
Organism: Lavandula angustifolia; assembly: GCA_028984105.1. NCBI lineage: Eukaryota > Viridiplantae > Streptophyta > Magnoliopsida > Lamiales > Lamiaceae > Lavandula > Lavandula angustifolia. The sequence continues at coordinate 19,533,560 of CM054806.1, read as the reverse complement.
TTGACACGAACCTATAGCTAAATCCTCGGTGTTACGTCGCTCCTAGATAGCTACATTCTCGTTCCTTATCCCTCTAACCCTAAGCTCACTTGTTATATCCATAGCTTAGACGAAGGAGTTCACATTTGAACCCAATCCTTATTGTATAAGGACTCCTTCACTGTTGGAGAAGTTTGTCAAACACTTTAAGTTTGATAGTGTTGTAAGCGAGACTTGGATCGTCATAAAAAAAAAAAAAAAGACGTGGCTTTTGCCCAAGGTGTGCAAGGCTGGCTGAGACTAACTCGGGATAATAAATAGCCTCCTCGATCATTCGGGACGGTGGACGTAGGATTTGAGCGATATCCAGAACCACTTTAAAAATCCCGTGTCTCTTCTTTGCTTTCTTAAGCTGTTGCATTGATTTTTACTATTCATACTTGAACATCATATTTAAATCAATCAAGCTTGTCTCGAAGCTTATCTTGAACTTTTAAATCTGCTGAGAACCGAGACTTAAAACGTTTTCTCCACAAAAATTGATTTGGGCTACACAATTCCGCACGAACTCTAACGATCTGAATTCGACCTAGTCGGTTAGGGATCTCGGTGAGTCGGATCTTTTAGCCTTTAACTCGATTGAAACGTTATGCAGTCTGCTGAACTTCGAGACGGACACCATCCCGATGAATAGGATGTCAAGTTCGAAATTGAGAAATCGAGTCGGTGTATTCACCCCCCTTACACGACCGTACACTCGGGACCAACAATTGAATCAGCTCTTCTTGCATGGCGGTGATCCATTCAACATCATTCAGCGCATCCTCAATTATCTGAGGTTCTTCAGTTGACAAGGAGCATGAATACAAGACACTTTCTCCTTGACAGATTTTGGATCGTGTTTTGACACTAGCTGGAGGATCTCCTATGATAAGATCTGAAGAGTGAGCATCTAGACATGAGCGACGACGTCTTGTTACTTCATCTGGAATTGTTTCAACACAAACAGTAGGAGTATTAGGAATTTCAGTAGTACTGTTCTGTGTCTGAAGTAATTCAGTAACAAGAGTTAGATCTACTGAGTCACCAGGTTCAGGGGCATTCAGCTCAGGAACATTAGTAGTTCCCCCTGAGTTGTTATTCTCATTGGAGGTCTCAGTTACCATATCGGTTTCCTCATCGACCATAATTACATGGGATTGTTCTATTTTTTAGAATCAATCTCCTCAGCTACATTGCTTGTTGTTGGATTCTGGGTTTCATCATCTGAATCAGTAGAGACCGGTTCTGAGTGTAGCAGGCAGTGTCAGTAGCTTCTGCCCATAACTTCAATAGAAGACCTAAGTCTGCGAGTAGCGTCCTTGCTGCTTCTTTAAGTGTTCTGTTCTTTCTTTTAGCATGTCCGTTCTGCTGAGGTGTGCGTGCTGCTGATGTTTCGTGTTCAATACCTTCAGCCTCACAGAATTCTCTTACCATTGAGTTTAGAAACTCAGTTCCATGATCTGAGCGTATCCTCTGAATCTTGATATCCTTTACAATGCTCAGCCGCTTCAATAGTTTCGGCAACTCAATTTTGACGTCAGACTTGTTGGCGATGAATATCACCCAAGTATATCTCGAATAGTCATCAACGACCACAAGAGCATACTTCTTTCCTCTGATCGTCACTGGATTGACTGGCCCAAATAAATCCATGTGCAGCAGCTGAAGGATTCCATCAGTGGAAGGTGATGGAATAGGCGGGTAGCTTGACTTTCTTTGCTTCCCCTTCAGACATGCTTCACAATTCTTGTCTCTTGAATACTTCGTTGGACAGTCCTTTGACTTTAGCATCACGAGCTAGCTTGTTCATTATTTTGAAGTTTAGATGACTCAGTATTCTATGCCACAGCCATGCTGTTGTGTCATCTGACCTCGTATGTGCTAGCATGCAAGCTTCAGGTTCGGCGGTATTCCATTCAGCATAATATATGTTTCTTCGCCGCGACCCTGATAACACAGTTTTTCCTGTAGATTTATCAAGAACATCACAAAAACCTGCGTCAAAATTCACTTTATTGGAGTTATCACAAAATTGAATGACAGAAAGGAGATTATTGAAGGATAATAGAGGGTTAGGAACGCTACCTTCCTCCTTCGTATGTTGTCGCAACTCTGATTGTTGCTCCTGTGTCAGATCTTCTGATCTGTGTCCCTTCCAAACAGGTTTCGCAAGTTGGAAATGGTTCAATCTTGGAGAAACTCCAATGATCCATGTTCCACCAACCTCTGAGTCCTATTAAGATTGATGTGACCTAGTCTTAAGTGCCACAAATAAGTTTGGTTTACCTTAGAAGACTCTTTCCTCTTCTTAGGATTTGATGATGAAGAAGCAATATTAACAGAACTACGCGGTTTACAAGTATATAAAGATCCGTTTAATGGTCCACCATAGATAAAATCATCGTCTTTCATGATAGAAACTTCACTATCAAAACTTGATTTATAACCATCCATGGTGCAGAGTTTTGAAACAGAAATAATGTTTCGCCTAAACTCAGGCACATATTAAACTTCTTTAAATACTAAAACAGAACTATCAAAAGATAGATTTAAATCTCCAATGGCAATTGCAGGAACTTTCGATCCATTGCCCATTGAGACTACCACCTCGCCATTGCTCAATTACCTTTTCTGCAAGAAATCTTGGAAGGTGTAACAAACATGATCAGTTTCCCCCAAATCCACTACCCATTCGTGGGTGGAAGAGGAAACCAGAACAGTTTCAGTTACAAGAGTGACTCGCGTCTCTTTCTGTTTTGCCTTGACATCCGGATAATAACTCTTCCAGTGTCCTTTCTTACCACTTTTGAAGAACCTTCCTTTCTCCTTTGACATTCGCATGTCGCCGGTAAGGACTGTCTTCTTACTCCCACTGCTCTTCTTGAAATGTCCACCCTTTCTGCTCTTTTTCTGGTTTCCGCCTTTCAGAAGATTCCTTGAACTACTAGGGATATTCAAGACTTGAGCACTCTTGCCCTTTCCTATAACCTCTTTGACCGCTACCAAAGATTTGAGTAACATACTCATAGTAAACTCGTTCTTAGACATAGCGGTCCTAAAACAGAAGTTCTTACAGCACCTTTGCAGAGCTTTTATTGGGAGCGGTAAGATATCTCTTCCACTCTATGAAATTATTTAAAAATTGTTAAACCCGTTAGGGTTTGGTTGGTGAGACTGTTTAGAAACTCGAAAAATTTCGAACAGACATATCTGAAAAATATAATTTAAAAAGCATGTATAAAGTTAATATTTGCACATAATTCGTAATTAACCATCATTGTAACCTTTTGAAAAACCAATGATGTTAAATACTCAAATAGCCCTAGAGATCACACTCGCAAGCCACTCAGGTGGACGTTTACTCGTGTACCCCTAGACCAAGCTATATACCTAGCTCTTTAATTCCAATACACGCCTAGGTTCTTAAGACGAATGGAATTAATAATCCGATATCTCTGGACTATGTCACTATTAATATTAAAACGCGGGAAGGGACTTCTCAGGAAGTTGTACTCGCGGTGACATCTAAGCTTTGACCATTAATTTGACCGAATTAACATCAAATTCTCGAAATTGGCATACTTACGCGAACCATACCGCTTTCAATTTGATTTAATTAACCATCTTATTTAATTATTATCTGCTAGAGTACTCGTGTTTACTAGGCACGCAAGCCACTCAGGTGAACGTTTACATTAGATAGTAAATATTACATTAGAAAACCCATCTCACAAAACTCATGGTTCAAAAATACAAGCAAGCCACTCAGGTGGACGTTTACTCATATAATTGTTCCATTTTTGTGTAGGGTCCAATTAATGGAGGTCCGATTAAATATTTAATTTCCAATTTAAATGGAATTCAATTAAATATTTAATTTATTATTTGCTTAGTCTTTTTCTTCAAAAGGTTCGTTTTGAATCATGCATATCCACATAATTCCAAAAGCATGCAATTTCTAAGCGCACCTAATAAAACATGCTCGCAAAAAATAAAACATGTTTAATACGACATAAATCCTATTTTCATGCTTTTTTAAGCTCAATTAATCACATAATCGCATGCTAAAGCATAATAAAAAATAAATGCGCAAATAGGAAATTTAAAATGTCGTAATCGGGCTTTAAAACACGTAATCCCTAACTATTACATTGTCCGATCAAAATACAGCTCTTCGATCTTCAAAATCTTCGAATCTCGAAAACTATTGTCGCCACGTCATCAGGGGGTCTGCCACGTGGCAGACACGTAGCAGACTAGTCAGCAAGGGCTGATGTGGCGCGCCACGTCAACCGCCATGTTAGCCATCTTCTTCCTCCAGCAGAAATTGTGTCGCCGCCGCCTGGCCGCGTCGCAGCGTGCCGTCGACAGGGGAGGGTTTGCCGCGGATTTGCCGCCCCTCTCCGGCCAGCTCTGTCACCGGAAAAATGGCTGGGAGCGCGCGCAGCCGTGCGTTCTGCGCTCGTTGCCGTGCCGCGGCAGCCGTCGCCTCCCGCCGCCTCTCGCCGCCTCGTCGGTCGTCCCCGCCCCTTCCAGACGTCTCACAGACGTCTGGGCTGTGAAGAACGGCCGCCTGGAGCCGCCGCCGTGACTGTGCTGCTGCGTAATTACGCAGCTTGTCACCGGCGAGTTTCGCCGCGAAAATTGCGTGTTTTCGAGCCGCGATTCGATCAATTGAAATATGGGTAATGATCATTGGATGATTTTCGGCCAGCATGAAGGGATTCCGGCCAAAATCGTCAATCAATTTCCCTCAATTGTCAAACGATTCGCCGGAAAAAAACATTGTGAGCAGCGAACTTCAGACCTCGATTCCGGTCGCATCCGGGATCGGATGATCCCATACGACGTATCAACACGAAGCTCGTGTGACAAGGAATCCAGCGGTTCAAGCCGATCAAAAATCGGACTCCGGACCCGCCGGGAATCGCCGCCGCAAGATGCGGCGGAACCCTTGCCGAATTAGGGTTTTCTTCCAATTTGGGGCTTTTCTAGACAGGACGACCACTTCTCCTTTCCGACGCTATTCCGGACAAACCAAAAATCGAAATGGGTCATACGACCTATCCAGACGAAGCTAACGAAACAACAAACAAAACTATCATATAATACATTGGTCCTATCAACTACTCGCCTCCACGCGCCGTCGCAAGTCGGCGGTCATGTTCTGCCAGTTTCAAGGGTTTTGCCCTTTTCCGTCCTTCTGCGCATCGCGGCTCGATTTTCGTGCATCCCGGACCAATTACAGTACAATAACAGTACAATCATATAATACATTGGTCCTATCAACTACTCGTGGATTTTCTCACAAGAAAAAGTTACAACGGGGTGAAAACAGTGGCTCGCAGGCCGCCCCAAATACGAAAATAAACCCGATAACGACGAAAATAAACCCTAATCATGCACTAACAGCAACAATCAGAGCCGAAACCAGGCTCTGATTCTAATTGCAGGATAATAGAGGGTTAGGAACGCTACCTTCCTCCTTCGTATGTTGTCACAACTCTGATTGTTGCTCCTGTGTCAGATCTTCTGATCTGTGTCCCGGCCTTTTTCTTCCTCTGGGTGGTCAGAGAACTAAAGAAAATAAAAAAATTGTCTCTCTTACAACTCACGCACGGCGTGAATATTATGTGTATATGTATATTTTGTTTCTGAACAAAATACTAATATATATAGGCTTCAAAAGCCAATATAATATTAATATATTTGTAACCCATTAATTTAATTATATTTCTAATGGGCTTCCACATAATTAGTCCATTATATAATTAATTAATCCACTGGACTACTAATATTTATCAATTAATTGGCCCAACCAATTAATTCCAGATAAATAACATTATTAAATAATGTAAAAATACATTAATCCATTAATAATAATTTCTAAGAGACAATAAATAACTAGGCAACTAATTGGGCCAGATCAGGGATCCAATACAAGAAATAAAGCTGGGCCTCAAATTAATTAATTATCTATGCTCAGCCCAGAGGAAAATTAATTAATAAACACAGATTCATTCCACTAGAGAATCCGTGCTGACTTACCCCTTTATCCCAAATTGAGCAAGAACTTGTATTTTAGACTTAATCGATCTCCGTATTTAATTTGGTACGCGCCTCCACGCGCCGTCGCAAGTCGGCGGTCATGTTCTGCCAGTTTCAAGGGTTTCGCCCTTTTTCGTCCTTCTGCGCATCGCGGCTTGATTTTCGTGCATCCCGGACCAATTACAGTACAATAACAGACAATCATATAATACATTGGTCCTATCAACTACTCGTGGATTTTCTCACAAGAAAAAGTTACAACGGGGTGAAAACAGTGGCTCGCAGGCCGCCCCAAATACAAAAATAAACCCGATAACGACGAAAATAAACCCTAATCATGCACTAACAGCAACAATCAGAGCCGAAACTAGGCTCTGATTCTAATTGCAGGATAATAGAGGGTTAGGAACGCTACCTTCCTCCTTCGTATGTTGTCACAACTCTGATTGTTGCTCCTGTGTCAGATCTTCTGATCTGTGTCCCGGCCTTTTTCTTCCTCTGGGTGGTCAGAGAACTAAAGAAAATAAAAAAATTGTCTCTCTTACAACTCACGCACGGCGTGATATTATGTGTATATGTATATTTTGTTTCTGAACAAAATACTAATATATATAGGCTTCAAAAGCCAATATAATATTAATATATTTGTAACCCATTAATTTAATTATATTTCTAATGGGCTTCCACATAATTAGTCCATAATATAATTAATTAATCCACTGGACTACTAATATTTATCAATTAATTGGCCCAGCCAATTAATTCCAGATAAATAACATTATTAAATAATGTAAAAATACATTAATCCATTAATAATAATTTCTAAGAGACAATAAATAACTAGGCAACTAATTGGGCCAGATCAGGGATCCAATACAAGAAATAAAGCTGGGCCTCAAATTAATTAATTATCTATGCTCAGCCCAGAGGAAAATTAATTAATAAACACAGATTCATTCCACTAGAGAATCCGTGCTGACTTACCCCTTTATCCCAAATTGAGCAAGAACTTGTATTTTAGACTTAATCGATCTCCGTATTTAAGATAGAAATATCCATTAATTAATTAAGCTCGCTGACAGCTTAAATTAATTAACATCTTATATTCCTCAGTAGTACCACTCGACCTTATTAACACACCTGAACTTAATCAACCGGTCGGGTTTAGTGTGCTAATCCTTTCGAGTTCCTTAGGGGATATTATCAACCCATTTTACTAGGATACGGTTGCAAGATACAGACAACCAGCCTAAGCCACAAATAACTACTAACACCCAAGATACGTAGATCCGGTCGCGATGACGTTCACCATAGTAGGTCAAAGTGATAGATAGCCAAATGCACTCATCTGAAGTCTTACCAAGCTTAAGACCAGCTAAGTCACCGAGATCTTGGTTCTCCACTAAGGTCAGTTAGGAGAACACATCTCACTGTGATCCATCAATACACTACCTTAAGTGTACCAGTAAAGACAAGCCACTTCCTATCTAAACTGCAGCTTAAACCGACAACTTATCCTGAAGTTGTCGCAGTTTGTGATCACTATTTATATCTCGTCAGTTCAACCAATTTGTGTTGTCTTCTGTGATACCCGACACACCACACAAATCTAACTTTTATACAAGATAAAGGATAACATGTGCAAATATATATATTTATCAGATAGGAGAATAAAATAGTGGTAGGGACAAAACACATTGTATACAAGCATAAAATTTGCTTCCAGTATACAAAATCCCAACAATTATGTTGAAGTCCTTCAACATAAGATACCCTAGGAACTGCTGCAGTTCCTATTTTCAATGTTCTGTATCCCCTTGTGTAACCTTTGGAGTTGTCACCGAACTCAATTCTGGCTCCATCTTGCTGAACATAGTCGGTCAGTAGGATCTTCTGATGTGTCATATGTCTTGAGCATCCACTGTCGACAATCCAAGGGTCCTGTTGCACCTGTAAAAAAAAAAAAAAGATTCAGGTACCCTTTGGGTTCAGCTTGGGTCCTTAATTGTTAGATTTTAGGATCCAAGCTTGTCTGACAGCCCTGGTGGCTTCAGACTTCATCTTGCCCTTGTTGTCAGTAGTCTGCTCTACTGAATTTGGAGTAGCTGACTTCTTTGACTTTTGTGGTTCAGCTTTCTTCTTCTTCTGAACTTTGGAGTAGCTGACTTCTTAGACTTTTGTGGTTCAGCTTTCTTCTGCTTCTGAACTTTAGGGCTTTTGACTCTTGGCTTATAGTAGTACGATCCATACTGAGCTGGGTGAGTCAGTAGTTGGTGGCCATACTGTTCAGCCCACCTGACCTTCTTGGTTCTCCCTGAATTTCATCTTGGTGTCTTGGGGCCAGAACCATGGGTCACTTTCCTGTTGCTATACTGAGGTGCTTGTATATTCTGCTTATTCTTTGTCTGAGGGGATGTGTATTCTGCATGGTGTGCTATCCCCTGGACAAACCTATCAGTCAGCTTGTTGGAGCTCTTCTGTGCTGACGTGGAGGCTTCACATGTATAGCCAAGTCCTTCTTTGGTGGCATGTGGTCTCTATGCTCGTAGAAGCTTCTCCAACTTCTCCTTTGCTCCAATATATTGCTCTGTCATCAAGGTTCTCCACACCTCATCACTCTTCCTTAGAGCTTCATGTTCAGATTTGGCATGTGCGAGGGTTTCCTTGAGATTAGCAATTTCAGTCTCTTTCTCAGAGATGTCTTTGGTCAGCGCTGAGATCTGAGCTTCTTGATCATGAGACTTAGTCATCAGAGAGTTAATCTCTTCCTTCAGTCTCTAAACAAGTTCTTTAGACTCAGTAGAGTAGGAGACTTCTCCTTGAAAGTCTCTGATTCTCTGCTTTCAGGATATCCATCTCCTGAATAGTCTTACTGAACTGCTGGCTCATCTGAATTTGCTCTTCCAGCAAATCTTCGTATGCAAGAACCACATCTAGCGGTTCTCCTACAACAGAGCTTGTGTTGTGTGTGCCAAGTGAAGAGGGGCATATAATGGGTTCATAATTTACCTCAGCCTCTTCTCCGGCTATAAGACACGGTTTAGCATCTTCAGTCTCGATTTCCATGAATGCGGCATCGTCATCAGATGATTCCATGAACAATTCTTCATCACTTGAGCAATAAGACAACTCTCCAGCTATGTAGGCTTGCCTCTTTTTCACGAACTTGTCGCGTCTGGCTTGCCTTTCAGCTCTTTCTGCTTCTGAGAGTTCAGGACATTCATATTGGTAATGTCCTGGCTTCTTGCAGTTATAGCATACTGAGGTTCTGCTTTCCCTTCTGGATGTCTCTTTTTGTTCTACGGGGCAGCTTCAGTATTCCTGCATTCATGTAGAGATTTAGATTCACTATTCATGCGATGATTATCTCTCTTACCTTGAAATTTTTGGGAAGCCTTTTTCATCTTCCGTCTGAACATTTCTTTCTCCTTCTGGTATTTCACCGCGCGGAGAGCATACTTCTCAGCTAAGTTGTCAGCAGTGGGTATAGTCACTGAGCTTCCAGCTGACTGGCTTGTTGCTGAGGGACTTTCTCCGGGAGTGCTAGCTGATGCCTTGTAAGCATGATTCATTGTCACTTCAGCTTCAGCACCGGGAGTGTGTGGGAGGTTGAACTCGAACTCCTCTGCTTTAAGCTCTAAAAATATATAATCAGGAGTAACAGAATTCAAGTCAGTTCTCCTCATACACGTAGCGAAAGAGTACCACTTGGGCCTGCTGAGAGCCCTTAGATTCTTGGTGTTGGTCTCTTTGTTGCTGAATGTCTTCCCTAGCCTGTTGATGATGTTGATCTGATTTGTAAATCGAGCGCTGAAATCATCTATGGACTCCCTAGGAAGCATAGTGAATACCTCGAGTTTCTGCAGCTCTAACTCCAGTTTGTTTTCTTTAATCTGTGGAGTTCCTTGGCTCAGCACTGCGAGAGCATCCCATAGCTCCTTTGTCGTCTCGCAGTCATGCACCCTCCCGAGATAAGAGTCACTGAGTGTTATCAGTATAGCATTTTGAGTGACTCAGTCAAGGTTATGCAGTTTATTCTCTTCAGGAGTGAAAAGGCTTTTATCCTTCGCGACTTTGGGTCCGGTTCTGGCACCGCCTGCTCCGTCTACTATGAGTTTGACTGAGTCGACCATCAGAACAATGGGGCCTTTCTCCAAAACATCGGTCATGCTATCGTGCAGCGAAGTCAGATGTGCATCCATCCTTTCGGTTGAGAACATTGGCACGGTCCTAATACCTGAAATATCAGCCATTGAAGGATACAGGATATAGGATGCAATGAAGAAATGCAAGATGCAGTGAAAACGGGTTTTCTGGGATCTTTGTTCGAGATAGACCAGTTTCAGAGAACAATGATCAGTTAAGAACATATGCTCTGATACCAATTGTTGGTCTAGAGACGTGGTTCAGGTGTGGGGGGGGGGGGGTGAAGACACCTGAATACAAATTTCTTTCTCAAACGCGAAGTCAGCTCTAGGTGAGTTTGCTACTGAACTAAGTCAGATAGCCAAATATGCTTCAGATCGCGTGGGCAGAAAAACTTCTACTGAGTTCAGTTCTACTGAATTTTATCAGTCGAACAGTCGTTCAATATCAGAGTGTGTGCGGAAGTGTAGGCCCTATTAGACGTCTCGGTTAGAAAACACCGGTTTTTATGCTGAGTTTTATGAAGTACAGTTTTGTATGCAGTATGAGCAGTTAAGGAAAACAGTAAATTAACACATCAATTTTTAAAGTGGTTCGGACACACTGGGTCCTACGTCCACTGCCCTGACGAAAGCAGGATACTTGTTATATTTATACTGAGCAAGTCTCAGTTGGGCTGTTCACTGGACAGACGCAAAACTTGAAACTTATACTGAGCAAGTTCTCAGTGATCTGTGCGCGAGACAGATTCTCTACTTATAGTCGTAGTGACTTTTACAGGGGTTGAAACTTGAAGAGTTTGAGTCTTCTCCAACTAAAAGGAAGTTCTTACAAATAAGAACAGTTTCACAAGGATGTGAATTCCTCGAGGTTTCTAAGCTATAGATATTACAACGAGCTTGCTTAGATAAGAGAAGGGGAACAAATAAAAACTCTAAGTGATGAACTAAAGAGGTTCTTCATTGGACGCTAGTTCTTCACTGGATTCTACGTTGAGATTGCTAAGAGTTTGTGCGTAGATAGCTTGGGTTCCTGGTGTCGACTCTGCATGGCGACATCTCTTATTTATAGTCGTCGATGGTGAATAGATCCGTTGGAGGGAGGTCTAGCCACATGTCGAAACGACAAGGAAAGTGGCTCCTTTAATTTGAATGTTGTTGAGTAGATGCACTGTAGAGATTCTCCTCTTTTCAGTCTGAGAGTAGCTTTTGTCAGAGTAGTTGGTCGTTGTCGGCTCCTTATTGGTCGAGGTAGATGAGTAGTTGAGACTTGTCAAACATCAAGGTTGACTTCCTCTGAATCCTCGGACCTTCAAGTGAAGTGTCTTTCCTGCTGATGTTGTTTTGAGCATTCAGTGCATAGGCACGAATTCCTGAGCAGATTCAGCCGGTGGTTGTTGTCCAACTGACTTCTTCGATCCTGAGTTCTTCAGCTGAGTGAGGTCTTCTACTAAATCCTGTAGCTACTGAACTCTATCATGCTGAGTTCTAAACAACTGAACTTGACTAGGCTATTATAGAAATGAAGGTACAATATTCAGCTAGGGTTTTGGGATTTATCAAATCTATAAGTTCATCTACTGAATCCTTATCCCAACAGGTAATATCTTATCTTTCCTTTTCCATCCGCCCACTTTCCTTCCTTTTTCTATTTCGTCCAAATTTGATCAGAAACGAGTCAGTCTTGCTGGAAAATACCTTGCTACCTTACCTCTACGTCATACGCCAAATCAGCCTAAAAACCTGCAAAACTGCCAATAAGAATGTCTCGCCTGCGCAGTTAAGTGACATTTCAGGGAGAAGTAATAAGGTACGAAAATGACTTATCACATCTCCTTACACTTGAACTATACTAGCCCTCGAGTATAAGAAAAACAAAAGATAAGTACCTAGTTATTCCAGCCTTCCCCAAGACTCAAGATACAAAACAAAAAACACAAGACTCGAACAAGAACAAGACACAACAACCACAAAAGAAGAAAAGAAACGACAGACTTTAAACGAAGACATGAAGCGGCATTCAAATATTTCCACACCAATTAACTAGCCAAGCAATGTCAAACCATGCAATCATGATCGCATCAACCATGTAGATAATGCAAATTTTTAAACTAAGCACACGTATATCAAATTGGTCAAAAATCTAATCAATGTGGATCTCCTCAAGATTCACTCATTACTCGACTAGTCTAGGTCCGGTCCAAGCCACTCAAAGGGAAAACAATCCACGCAATCCCAATAAGAGATCGTCACAATAGCAATATCAATGAGGTCTTTCTCATTCGGTTGTAATGGGGGCTTAGGACTTAGACAAATTGATGTTGGTGAGGGTCCTAGGGGTACTAAGCTCCATAAAATTAATTCAATGTTATACATGTCATACTCCCTCACTTGTGCAGTCAATATTCAAAACTCCCACCACTTAAGAAAATTAACTCTAATACTACAACTTTAATTCTATAAACCATCACTTTTTTTTTTCTGCCACGTTTCTTATTTAGATTTTTTTTAGTTTTCTTTTTAAATATACTGGGCACAAACTATCTAAACTATATAGACATGACACTTTAATTATGCTCAGTTTTATACTTTGAAATCCTGACCTATCTGTTTTTCTACAGCATGTATAAACTGGGCAAGCAGAAGACATACGTAACAATCCTCAAAATACAACTATCATGCACAAGAGAATTCATAAACAAGTTATAACATGGGTCAAGATAAAGTTTAAAAGGCCATGGCAAAAATTTTGCTAACTCAAATTAAGAAAATCGATCAAGGCTTAATTTTGTGCAGTAAGGGATAATGTAAGGTCGGAAATATTTTAATGCAGCCGTGTGGCTAAAAATACATAGTGCCTCCTATCATTTATTACAAGTGACTCAAACATATTGCAACTTTGCGGATAAACACTCTCAAAAGAACAGCAGGAAGTGACCTACTTTAGGGCTCAAATCTAATTTTGTTGGTTATGAGTCAGTGGTTGATGTTAATCAACACTTAGAGGGTACTTATTTTTATTTTATCAGTAGTTCTTGTAATAGGACTTATCTGTTTATCGGTAATGGGGGAAATCATAGTGATTTAATGCTACGGAATTGAAGATCCCAAAACCCGTCTTGTTCCCTTAGTGTAGTGTCTTTAGGACTAGATGATGTAATAGGCTAGACTGTTCTTATTTTCATTATCTGTTTTTGTCTAAGTCCTGTAAGGGGCATTTGTTGGTCTGAACTTCAGTAGGAAGCTACTTTCCAGAACCCCACGTCATCAGTTTTAAGAGCTCGTGTTTTCAGGTCATCAGCTGACTCCACATTAGTAGAAGAATTTTCGCCAGCTGACCCTCCAGTAGAAGAACAGTGAACCAAGCTCAGTACCTTCAGAGTCATCAGTTGACTACGCTCAGTAGAAGATCCTCTATCAGTAGACTCAGACGAAGAAGACAGAGATCGAGTCAGATCTACTGTATCCGACAGGAAACATCCTGACTTTTAACATCATTCGAAAGTCAGCAGAAGATCATACGAGGATGAGTGAGAGTCAACTCAGATGAATACTGATGTCTGACAAGTCTCACCTACCACAAACCTCGACCAATGAGAAGCGGTCTAAGCCTTACTTGCTCTGACCAACTAAAGCTGCTCTCATGCACAGGGACCAACTACTCTGCGACAATATTTCGAACATATGGCCGTTTTCCTTGGACGCTTGTGACACGTGGCATCGTCCCCTCCAGCGGACAAATGTTTGGGTCACAACTATAAAAAGAGAAGCTTTTTCGAGCTCAACGCACGGGATATCAAAGGGATTACACGCTCAAGCATTCAAAACACTCTAGCGCTCTCACGAAGATCCAAAAAAGAACTTGCTTATTAGAATATTCTTCTCTCTAGAGTTTCCATCTTTAGATCCCTCTTCTCTATCTAAGCTCCATTGTTATATCCATAGCTTAGAACGTTCGAAGGAGTTCAGATTTTGTGACTGTTCTTATTGTAAGAACTCCTTCATAGTTGGAGAACATCCCCTCCCCTTCAAACTTTGGTTTGGATTGTAAAGTCGCTAAGGAATATAACTTAGAAGGGTCTGTCCAGTGCATAGATACCTTGTTGAGGCTTGCTCAGATTAATCAACAAGACCCCCTGTTCAGCAGGACTGTGGACGTAGGATCTTGCGTATCCAAACCACATTGAAAATCGCTTGTGTCATATACTATTTTTATTGCATTGTTTTCAAACTATCTTACAAACTCATATATTGTATAAAACGTATTTGAAAGTGCACTAGCCAAAATTATTTGTTTGCGAAAAACACGTTTTCAAATCGAGTACACACTTATCCGCACTAACTCTCCGCCTGAGGATTTGATAGTGACAAAAGTCAGTAGGAGAAACTCAGTAGTTGAGTCACTCTGACCCGCGATCAGAAGGTTACTATTTGGCGCTGTTCATTAGTTGCAACCTACAACTCAGCTGTCCTTCGCGTTTGAGAAAAAGAACTTGTAATCAGGTGTATTGACCCCCCCTCTACACCTGACACTCATCTCCGGACCAACAATTGGTATCAGAGCAACGGTGTTCTCCTGATCATCGGTTCTAAAACTACTGGTCTACTCGAACAGATCCTGAAAACGTTTTTCACTGCACAAGCATCTCTTCATACATCCTTATACTCTCAGCCATAATATCTTATATGTCAGGTATACGGTTGGTGCCGATGTTCTCTGTGGAGAACTACACGGTATGGCGCGTGAGAATGGAGGCGCACTTTACATCGCTGCACGACAGCATGATCGATGTCCTAGAGAAAGGACCTATCATTCCCATGATCAACATCGTTCAATATGCCGATGTGGGAGGTGTTGGAGCACAGACTGGTGCTAAAGTCACTAAAGACAAATCAGCCTTCAAGCCTGAAGAGAAAAAGCTGCACAACCTCGACCGAGTTGCGCGGAATGCAATCCTGACTACGCTCAGCGATTCACACCTCGGGAGGGTGCAAGATTATAAGACGGCAAAAGAACTTTTGGATGCCCTGGCTGTATTGAGCCAAGGAACCCTGCAGATTAAAGAGAACAAGCTCAAGCTAGAGCTTCAAAAGTTCGACACATTTGCCATGGAGCCCAACGAGACCATTGACGAACTTAGCCTCACATTTACAAACCAGATCAATGTGATCAATGGGCTGGGGAGGATGTTCACCAATAAAGAGATGAACACCAAGATCTTAAGAGCTTTGCCTCGACTGAAGTGGCTTCCTTTTGCTACTTATTTACGTCGCTCATATCTTAATGCTTTAACTCCTGATGTTATCTTTTCAGAATTAAAGACGGAGGAGTTCGAGCACAGCCTACCCCAAAGATGTTCCAGTGCTCCAGCGGACACCCAGATAGATCATGCTAACAAGGCAACAGTCAGCAAATCTGGAGCCAACCCCATTTCTTCTAACAAGACTATAGCTGCTTCAGATGCTAAGTCTTCTGAGACCCCCGCTACTGATCAGCTTGCGCTTATGGCTCTCAAGTATCAAAGAGAGAAAGAAAAAGTCAGAAAGCTGAAGAAATACCATCGAGATTCTCCCTCAGGTAAGAAAGATCATCGAAAAAGGGAAGAATCTAAACCTTCTACTGATTGCAGGAACGCAGAACCTGTTGCTAGTCCATCCAACAGCTCAGCTGGAAAAGGCGGCAGAACAACTGTGTGCTACAACTGCGAGAAAGAAGGACACTATCAGTATGATTGTCCCGAACTCTCAACTGCTGAACGAGCAGAACGACAGGCTAGACACGAGAAATTTTCCCGAAGGAGGCAGGCCTACATCGCCGGAGAGATATCCGATGACTCAATCGAGGAAGATACTTTCATGTATTCTTGTGAAGACAAAGCTGCATTTATAGCCGTTGAGGTCGGAGAAACAGATCCTAAATCAACAACTGAATAATGTCTGATGGCCGGAGAAGAGGCTGAGGTAAACTCAAAACTTATTATAACCTCCTCTTCACAGAGCACACACGACACATGCACAGTCATAGATGAACCTCTAGACGTGGTATAAACATATGATGATCTACTAGAGGAGCAGATTCAGTTAAGCAGAGAGCTCAGCAGAACTATTCAGGAATTGGAACAGGTAAAGGCTGAGAATCAGAGACTTTCTTCTGATTGTCAGGTCTCTACTGATTCAGAGAATCTTGTTGCGAGACTTAAGGAAGAGATTGAATCTCTTATGACTAAGTCACAGCTTCAAGAAACTCAGATATCAGTTCTGACTAAGGACAATTCTCAGAAAGATACTGAAATAGCCCGACTCAGTCAGAAACTCACATAGGTTGAGAAAGATTATGAATCACTTCGGAAAAGTGATGAGGTCTGGCGAGGACTGATGACTGAACAGTACCTGGGAGCCAAAGAGAAGTTGGAAAGCATGCTTAGAGCTCAAAGGCCACCAGCCATGAAAGAAGGACTTGGCTACAATAATGAAGCTTCCACCTCTACTTCTAAAGGCTTAGAAATGCTGGCTGATAGGTTCGTCAGAGGGAAAGTTTAGATTTCTGAACCAACAACTCAGGCGAAGAACAAACAGAAGATGATTGCACCTCAGCCGAGCAACAAGAAGCAACTGACCAAAGGTTCTAGCCCCAGAACACCACGATCAAATTCAGGGGGAACTAAGAAGGTCAGGTGGGCAGAGCAGTACGGCGAGCCACTGTATGAGCATCCATCACAGTATGGTTCGTACTATTATGAGCCTAGGGTCAGGCGGAGCACAAATCCACAGAAGAGGAAAGCTCCTGAACCCAAACCTGCCAGGAAGTCACTATCTCTAACACCAGTGGAGAAGAAGACTGACAAGGTTCAGAAGAAGAAGTCTCAGACTCCAAAGGTCCGGAGACAGATCTGAGTCGCGAAATCACCAACTAACGCTTAAGGACCCAAACTGAACCAAAGGGTACCTAAAAATGCTTCTGTTTTGCAGGTACATAAGGACCCTTGGATTGTGGACAGCGGTTGCTCGAGACACATGACATATCAAAAGAGCCTGCTGACAAATTACGTACAAAAAAGATGGTCCCAAAATTGAGTTTGGTGACAACTCTAAAGGCTATACAAGGGGATACGGAACACTTAATATTGGGACAGCTTCAGTTCCAAGAGTAACATATGTTGAAGGACTTCAACATAATCTCCTTTCTGTCAGTCAATTCTGTGATAATCTGAATAGAGTTATCTTTGACGCTGGTTTCTGTGATGTTGTTGACAAATCTATAGGGAAAATAGTGTTATCAGGTTCGCGAAGAAGAATATCTACGTTGCAAATTGGAACACCGCAGAACCTGAGGCTTGCTTACTTGCTCAGACAAAATCCAGTGATAAAACAGGATGGTTGTGGCACAAAAGACTCAGTCACGTGAATTTCAATACAATGAACAAGCTAGCTAAGAACTCTAAGTCAGAGGACTGCCTAATGAAGCCTTTATCAAAAATAGAAAATGTGAAGCGTGCTTGAAGGGAAAGCAGACAAAAAAAAACAATCCACCAATTCCGTCACCTTCCACTGATGGAATCCTTCAACTACTACACATGGACTTGTTTGGGCCAGTTTCTCCAGTGAATTTAAGAGGCAAGAAGTATGCCCTCGTCGTTGTTGACGATTACTCGAGATATACGTGGGTCATCTTCATAGCCAACAAATCTGATGTCAAGACTGAGCTACCAAGACTGCTGAAGAAACTCAGTGTGGAGAAAGACATCAAGATTCAAAGAATTCGCTCAGACTGAGGAACATAATTTCTCAACTCAGTAGTTAAAGAGTACTGCGATAAAGAGGGAATTCAGCACGAAACTTCAGCAGCTCGAACCCCTCAGCAGAACGGACTTGCTGAACGAAAGAACAGAACACTAAAAGAAGCAGCATGAACGCTCCTAGCAGACTCTGGCCTACCCTCAAAGTTCTGAGTTGATGCTATTAACACCGCCTGTTACACTCAGAATCGCTCACTACTTACACAGCAGCACATGAAGACGCCATACGAACTGTGGAAAGGGAGAATTCCTTCTATTTCTCATTTTCATATTTTTGGCTGTCCTTGCTTTATCCACAATAATGGGAAGGATCAGTTGAAGGTCTTTGATAGCAAATCTGATCAAGGAGTATTCTTAGGATACTCTCGAGTCAGTAAAGCCTTCAGGGTCTTTAACTATCGGACCCTTTGCATGGAGGAAAGCCTTCATGTTGTCTTTGATGAGTTTGTTACTGAGAACAGGAAACCAAAGAAGACAAATCCTGAAGATGTCAGTAGCAAGCTACAGGATCTCACACTAAATGACAAATCTGAGAAGATCCAGCATTGTTGGGATGATTAGTCAGACGATGAAGAAATTCAGACCCATCCCGCAGGCACTGTAGCTAACCTGGTTGATTCTACTGAACAGAATCAACATCAAGTAACAATGGTCGATGAGGAAGCCCCAGTGGTAACTGCGACCTCTATTGAGAATATAAACTCAGGGGGAACGACTAATGTTCCTGAGCTAAATGCCCCTGAACCTGGAAACTCAGTAGATCCTAACATTCTTACTGAATTGCTTCAGTCACAGAATAGTACTCTTGAAATGCCTAAAACTCTTGTTGACTGTACATAAGTAATCTCAGAAGAAGAAGCCAAACTCAGACGTTCGTGGCTAGACGCTCACTCTTCTGATCTAATCATAGGCGATCCATCAGCAGAAGTAAGGACAAGATCCAGATTAAGCCAAGGAGAAAGTTCTCTCTACTCCTGCTTCTTGTCTACTGAAGAACCTCAGACGATAGAGGATGCTCTCAACGATGCTGACTGGATCATTGCCATGCAAGAGCAGCTGAACCAATTTATCCGTAATGAAGTTTGGGAGCTTGTTAACAGACCTAGACATCAGCACGTGATCGGCACTAAGTGGGTCTTCAAAAACAAGCGAGACGAAAACAACGTCATCGTCAGAAACAAGGCTCGACTTGTTGCCAAGGGATACTGTCAAGCAGAAGGAATAGACTTTGACGAAACATTTGCCCCAGTCGCCAGATTGGAAGCTATTCGTCTGTTCCTAGCCTATGCAACGCATCAAAGATTTAAAGTATATCAAATGGATGTAAAGTCAGCGTTTCTGAACAGCGTACTGAAGGAAGAAGTCTACGTGGAATAACCGTTCGGCTTTCAGCAGGGACATCAAGTGTACAGACTTCGGAAAGCTCTGTATAGGTTCAAACAAGCACCCAGGGCTTGGTACGATACCCTATCAGACTTTCTGCTTCAGAAAGGTTTTCGAAAGGGGTCAGTAGATCGCACTCTGTTCAACATCAAGTCAGGCGAGGACATTTTACTGGTGCAGATGTACGTGGACGACATCATTTTCGGTTGCAGGAACGTGACTATATATCAACAATTTGAGAAAATAATGAAGGAGAAGTTCGAGATGTCCATGATGGGGGAGATGAACTATTTCCTTGAATTTCAAGTGAAGCAATCAACTAAAGGAATATTCATTAACCAAGCAAAATGCACTCGAGATCTCCTGAAAAGATACGGCTGCGACTCAAGCAAGCCAGTCAAGATCCCCATGAACACAAACTTTAAAATCGATCTAGATAAAGAGGGAGCTTCTGTTAACTCTACTGATTATAGAGTTATTATTGGTTCTTTACTATATTTAACAGCAAGCAGACCTGACATAACTTATGTTGTAGGTGTATGCGCAAGATTTCAGGCGAATCCCAAGCGAAGTCATCTGGACTCAGCAAAGAAGATTCTGCGATACCTGAAGGGAACACCTGACGCAGGGTTATGGTATCCTGCTGATGATAATCTGATTCTAACAGGTTATTCTGATGCTGACTATGCAGGATAGATCGAAAGTCAACTTCTGGAACTTGTCAGTTCCTAGGCAGCAAGCTGATATCATAGTTCTTAAAGAAACAGCATTCAGTAGCAACGTCCACTACTGAAGCTGAGTATATGGCTGCTGAAAGTTGATGTGCCCAGATCCTTTAGCTTTGACAACAACTGCGAGATTATGGAATTACTCAAGATAAAGTGCCCATCTACTGCGACTCCACCAGTGCGATTGCTATAACTCAGAACCCAGTTCTTCATACGAGATGCAAGCACGTGGACATTCAACACCACTTCATCAGAGACCATGTCGAAAAGAAGGATATCAGAATGGAGAAGATCCATACTGACAAGCAAAGGGCAGACATACTGACCAAACCACTAGCTGAGAACAGATTCAGAGAATTATCAATCGAGCTAGGTCTACTGGATCCTACTGACTCGAGTCAGTAAGAGTAGTCAGTACGACAGGTCAGAAGTCAGACTCAGTACTTTGATTCAGTTGGGTGAATCATACAGTACACACTAAGGGGAAACATGGTCATCAGTACCACAAAGATCCTCCTGAGTCATTACGGTAACCAACTGATCGTAAAAGTTCAGCTGAAGAGGTTTGCGTAGTTAGATTCTTTAATATTCTCAGAAGCATGCTCGCATTTATTAAGCCAGTCGTTTGCATTCAGTAGCATGACTTGCATTCTTTTCCCACCATAAATTTTTAAGGTTTAAGTCAGTAGAAAACCGTTCTCATTTAAAATGCTTAACCTTTAATGCTGCCTGCAACACATTTAATGCCTGTCTTCTCACCTTACTCTATCTGCGTTTATCTTACGTGGGTCTAGATTAGAGGCGGCTAAGTAATCATTCCGTTTATAACATCAGATCACAACCGTCACCAAAAAGTTAGATTTTATAACAACCGTTCGATTGAAAAACCCTTGATATTCAAATCTTATAAGATCTTACCTTTTCACTCTAATCCTATATTTTCGCCATTTACGCACTTAGAGCTTTTACCGAGCATTCAGTTTTACTGCTCCGTTCTCTGTCAAACTACTTATATTTTCTATCAAAGCTCTGTGTTTACGGTAAATTTCTTAACTATCTGCAACTCCTGATCTAACTTACTCTATTTCAAGTGCTAACGAAATTTTTGCAAATATCAATGGTGATTGGTAAGACCCTCGCGCAACATCGAGGAGATCATCCAGTCTAGGGTTCTCTTCGGAACCGACTATGGTCTTCCATCATGCAGAGCTTCCTTTCCTAGAGCCCATCTTCTCGGCTCTGGAGGAGTCTGGACTGAAGCTTCTTGTGACCAAGCACCCCCCGAGCCTATCTTCCCCACCAAGTGGCAGAGCTTTATTTCAACTAGCGTTCCGTGGAGGACACGGACGGATAAGTGTCGGAGATCGGCTATATGAGGGAAGTGGCCCCTCAGAAGTGGGAAGCCAGCCGAGCGGATATCAATATAATGGAGGCCGTGAAATCCTCCTTCGATCTTCCGGATTACGGGATCTCTCCCATGGGCTACAAGGAGAAGGAACTCAATACTTATGTCCACCGGTTCTGTGGAAGGGACGACATCTCCTTCATGTCCGTGCTGCCGAAGAACCAACTCCTTCCGGAGTACAGAGGGCTAGCCTACGTCGTCATTTACATCCTGACGAGCGCCGCAGGTTCTTTCGACCAGCTATCCAAACTGCGACTCCAACTGATGATGGCGATAGTTGATGGAGTCCAGGTGAACTGGACACAGTTCGTTGTGGCCGAGCTGAAGGCTCAGGCACAAAAGTTTACACCCACTGAGTCAAGAGAGAGAAGACTTATTAGTGAGGGTAAACTACTGTACGGGACCAAGGTGTCCGTACTGATCGAAGACTCTGTGATGAATCACGCGTCATTTGCTGATTCAAAGTACTTCGACAGAAAGCTCATCAAGTTCAAGATTAGAGCAGCGGCTGAGAAGTCAGTCGAACATGGAGCAATTGAGCTCAAGCGATCATCTACTGATCTGCCTCCACGGGCCGATCAGCCGAAGTGGAAGAAGCTTTCCAAGGCTGGAGCTTCTAAGGCCCCCACGAAGCCTGCTTCCCCTCCACCACCTCAGGAGGAGGAGATTTTGGACGCTGATACCGGTATTTAGGGTACCGCATTGAAAGATAAGGTACATCGGGTCAGCTCGGATGAGACTCAGCCGGAGGAAGTTGAGGAACTGGCTGGTGTTGAGGTCTCTTCCGATCAGTCATCGACGGTGCAGATGACTCGTGTCCGCGCCACAGGAGAAGTTGCCGCACAGATTCCTGAGATCTCTTCTCATCAGGATCTGGTCGACATAGCGATAAGGGCAAGGACTCAGATGTTGCTGAGGTTCCTAAACTGGGACATACTTGCAGAGCTGATCCTGCAACACTCTGCATTGTCCCTTCTGGCAGAGGAACAAAATCTGCAGTCAGCAATAGGGTTAGGGGAACCCGCTGACATTGCTTCATTTGAGGACCTGCGCTCAACAATGCTCTATCTACTAGAGCCGAGGTCCTCACAGCAGACTGCCAGGAGTCCGTCGCCGCCTTCCCATCATGTTGATGACGATGATGAGGAACAAGCACCACCCAAGGACGCAGAACAGGGAGATTCTGCTGAGGGACAGTCTCCCAGCGAGAAGGGCGAGTCACCACCTCCACCTCCTAAATCAGGTCCAGCCCCAGTTGCTTCGACCAGTAGGAAGCAACAACTCACTACCTCAGAGAAGAGGCTCGGAACCTCGTCCTACCAGATCAAGCCAATAGGTTCCGTGTCCTCCAAGTCTGTCAACTGCACGATCAGGAACCAAGGAGACAAAAATCGTCTCCTGGCTAAGGACGTCCACCTGAAGTGGGCGCAGTACACAAAGGCGCAGATGGAGACAGTTGATAGACTGGCGAGCGCAGTCAAGAAGGTCTCTGACACTCCTTCTCCTAATATTCAGGATATCGTTGAGACTGCACTGGCCGCTTAAAAGGCGGACTTGGCTTCTCAGTGTCAGTAGCTGCTCGAAGCCCAGCAGAAGACATTTGCGGAGCAGCTGACTAAGAGCTTAGCCACAGTCCAAACAACTATGGATGAGCGGAACAAAATGGCCACCTCTAGTTTGCAGAAGGCCCTAGAGACTCAGGCGACCGCCCTGAAGCTCATCCAGGAAGAGATGACTGCCTCCTACGAGGCATCGCTTCTAAAACAGAGGAATGACGCAGAAGCCCATATTCGCCAAATCCGCAAGGATCAAGAGGCTGATTGGGAACACTACTGTGATGCTGTCGGAGACTTCAACACCACCACCACTTCCATCAAGACTGCAATCTTCGAGCTCCAGAAGGAAGTAGCAGCAATCAGGACCCTTCTGGCCCCGGCTGTTGATGATGCCAAAAAGGGGGAAGAAAGGGAAGGAAGAGCTCAGGTGGGTGGGCAGTCAGAAGTGAGGGAAATCCTCAAGGGGGAAGGTTCAGCAGTGCAGGCTGGAACCAACTCAGTTCCCCCTCCTACAGTCCAAATCCCTCAAGTCCAAACAACTCAGCTGCCCGAGCCAGTCGGAGGATCAGGTGAAGGATCCTCGGCTCAGGCACAACATATAGAGGAGGTCGCATAGTTTGTCGACCAGGAGGATGAGCCCCTGCCGCCTCAAAGGCCTGGGAAGGAGAAAGCTACAGAGTCTACTCCACCTCCTTCCCCGATGCCCAAATTCAAAACCCGAGCGGAGCAGGAGGAGTTCGATAAGAGGGTGGCTCAGCAACCCTAGGACAAGCTGGATTATGAGCTAAGGCTAGAGGAAGAGGCTCAGAAGCCTAAGAAGAAGAAGAGACAACCAACTGTCAGGATGTCTAAGAGTACGGCTAAGAAGATATTGGATGAGCAGAAGAAGAAGGCTCAGCAATCTACTGATGAGCCTGCCGACTCAGACACTGACAACTTGCCCCTTGTTCAGAGGATGAAGAAAATCTCTACTCTAACACCTAAGCAGGAGGCAGAGGATAAGGTTACCTGGGAGGCCACGCAGCAAGGGCTAAATCTCCGGAGAGGAGATAGGAGAGTTGCGGCCTTAAGGGAGAAAAAGAGGTTGGACGACCGGGCCAAAATCATCGAGCTTACTGACAAGATCGCCAAGGAACCAATCCTTGACAAAAGCAAGCAGGTGCTAAGGACATCCAAGTTCTTCCGGCGTGGTGCACAGAAGGCATATCTTAAGAAGACTCCGCACCGCCGTGTTGACAAGTGGATCCCCTGGAACCTGAATGAGGAGTGAGAGGAGCTGAAGATTGATTTCATCAAGGCATACTATGTATGGCAGTGCTATCCCGCTGAAGTGTCGGCAGCTGATCCCTTCGACGGGTTCATCTATCAGTACGACGCCAACTTCAAAGGACAAATTAAGTTACATCTTTTCAAGGAGAAGCTGCCACTCACTGCCCCTGCCTACAGACAGCTGACTTCTCCCATTACCTCTCGAGGAGTTATATGTACAAAGGACATCGAGGAGGAGGTCGAGGCTGCTACGCATCACAACGCCTCAGATCCTTTGCAGCTGGCGATCTCGACGACATCTAGACCCTAAGAGCCAGAATTTACAGATCTTATGGGTTGGATCCTCCTGCTGCTAAGTCTGCCGAGTTTAAAGACAAGATCAAGAAGTTCAGACGTTAGCAATAGCTGATACTCCTTGTATAGAAGCTTAGACTGATTGTAATCCTTTCTCATATATAATATCAATTCTTTGCTTGGGCTGACAACTACTTATTGTCATATGGCTGAGTTTGTTTTATTTTATCACAACTGATCACTGAAGTGATCTGACACAC
Source organism: Lavandula angustifolia (assembly GCA_028984105.1). Taxonomy (NCBI): domain Eukaryota; kingdom Viridiplantae; phylum Streptophyta; class Magnoliopsida; order Lamiales; family Lamiaceae; genus Lavandula; species Lavandula angustifolia. Next base: position 19,508,655 of record CM054806.1, on the reverse strand, counting down.
ACACACACGTAACCTATTTCTCTCATTTACCTATCTTTTATTTGTTGATTACCCTGTTTTTAACTGCTCAGTTTTTACTGAAGTCTTTTGGGTAAGTAGTTTAGTACTTAGTGGTTTTGGCATCATCAATTAGGGGGAAATTGTTGGGTTATGAGTCAGTGGTTGATGTTAATCAACACTTAGAGGGTACTTAGTTTTATTTTATCAGTAGTTCTTGTAATAGGACTTATCTGTTTATCGGTAATGGGGGAAATCATAGTGATTTAATGCTATGGTTGAAGATCCCAAAACCCATCTTGTACCCATAGTGTAGTGTCTTTAGGACTAGATAATGTAATAGGCTAGACTGTTCTTATTTTCATTATCTCTTTTTGTCTAAGTCCTGTAAGGGGCATTTGTTGGTCTGAACTTCAGTAGGAAGCTACTTTCCAGAACCCCACGTCATCAGTTGTAAGAGCTCGTGTTCTCAGGTCATCAGCTGACTCCACATCAGTAGAAGAATTTTTGCCAGCTGCTCCAGTAGAAGAACAGAGAACCAAGCTCAGTACCTTCAGAGTCATCAGTTGACTACGCTCAGTAGAAGATCCTCTATCAGTAGACTCAGACGAAGAAGATAGAGATCGAGTCAGATCTACTATATCCGACAGGAAACGTCCCGACTTTTAACATCATTCCAAAGTCAGCAGAAGATCATACGAGGATGAGTGAGAGTCAACTCAGATGAAGACTGATGTCTGACAAGTCTCACCTACCACAAACCTCGACCAATGAGAAGCGGTCTAAGCCTTACCTGCTCTGACCAACTAAAGCTGCTCTCATGCACAGTGACCAACTACTCTGCGACAATATTTCGAACATATGGCTGTTTTCCTTGGACGCTTGTGACATGTGGCATCGTCCCCTCCAACGGACAAATGTCTGGGTCACAACCATAAATAGAGAAGCTTTTCCGAGCTCAACGCACGGGATATCAAAGGGATTACACGCTCAAGCATTCAAAACACTCTAGCGCTTTCATGAAGATCCTGTGAAGAACTTGCTTATTAGAATCTTTCTAGTTCTTCTCTCTAGAGTCTCCTTCTTTAGATCCCTCTTCTCTATCTAAGCTCCATTGTTATATCCATAGCTTAGAACCTTCGAAGGAGTTCACATTTTGTGACTGTTCTTACTGTAAGAACTCCTTCATAGTTGGAGAACATCCCCTCCCCTTCAAACTTTGGTTTGGATTGTAAAGTCGCTAAGGACTATAACTTAGAAGGGTCTGTCCAGTGCACAGATACCTCGCTGAGGCTTGCTCAGATTAATCAACAAGATCTCCTGTTGAGCAGGACCGTGGACGTAGGATCTTGCGTATCCGAACCACGTTAAAAATCGTTTGTGTCATTTACTATTTTTATTGCATTGTTTTCAAACTATCTTACAAACTCATACTTTGCATAAAACGTATTTGAAAGTGCACTAGCCAAAATTATTTGGTTTGCGAAAAATACGTTTTCAAATCAAGACGAAGTCCATCGGGCCCTACACACTTATCCGCACTAACTCTCTGCCTGAGGATTTAATACTGACAAAAGTCAGTAGGAGAAACTCAGTAGTTGAGTCACTCTGACCCGCGATCAGAAGGTTACTATTTGGCACTGTTCATCAATTGCAACCTACAGCTCAGCTGTCCTTCGCGTTTGAGAAAAAGAACTTGTACTTAGGTGTATTCACCCCCCCTCTACACCTGACACTCATCTCCGGACCAACAAATTTAAGTGAGTGGTTTTAAATTATTCGATCCAAAAAAGTTTATTTTTCCTCATCCCAAATTGCATACATATATGTGCCTCGATCTACTCTTCACAAAGACTGGCATGCAAGCATATTGAAAGACAAAGGCATAAATGATTGACATAGAAAATAGCGCTTCAAAAATAGAAAATTTTAGCATGCTTCGACAAAAAATACCCCCTCCTTACACTTAAACTTTGCTTGCCCTCGAGCAAGAAAGAAAAGACAAAACAAAGAGAGAAGGCATGACAAAACAAAAGAAAAACACCCTCCTTACAGTTGATCCCTACAACTGTAAGAAAAAATAAAGACAAAAGAAAAAAGAAAATAGACACTCCCTCTTTACAATTGATCCCTATCAAGTGTAAGAACAAAAAGACACAATAAAACAGAAACAACAAAATGAAAATAAATAAGGGGGAAAGAAGTCACCTATCGCCTCGCTTGGGCAAGTGAGGCAATGCGCTCATCACAGTGCGACGATTGGAAATTGTCGCGTAGCAGCTGCACTTATGTTCAGTCATCAAACTTAGCCAAGAATTTGGAAAGAACATAAAATACAAAGCAAATGATAAAATAAGAAGAAATAAGGACAGTAAACTCGATTTACCTCCCGTTAGCGCCTCTCTTTATAGTCTTCGCCTAGACTATCTTCCAAGATCAATTATGTGATAGTAGGAATAGTGGAGTCTCATTTACTGCCTTGATCACCCGCTTAAATATGTTCACATGGAATCATCACAGGCCTCCTTCCACAATTTTTCCTCACACTTGGTTGATGGCATATCCACTTGATGCATTGACACACATGACTTATGCTCGACTTGGGCAGCTGGGCCGATTTGTGCTTCAGAATAAGGTTCAGGCAAGCCAAGACGATGGTAGTTTGCTCCCTTGCTGCCCCTTTCTTGTCTCTTCAGAACATAATTGCATGTTGCAGGCATTCTAACTGGGCATCTAGGCGATACTGCTGACAGTTGGAATTTCGGGTGAGGCATAGAGTACCATGATGCTCTCCTTAATATCTTCATCTTTCATATCCTTAACATCTAAGTCATTCAGTCCACGTTGGTCCAGAGACGAGTATCAGGTGTAGAGGGGGGGGGTGAATACACCTGATTGCAAGTTTTTCCTCAAACACGAAGGTCAGATGTGCTGAGTTTTGCTACTGAATGAACAGTGCAAGATATAAACCTTCAGACAGAGTGATTTAGCAGCTTAGTCCGTTCTACTGACTTGAGTCAATATAAGGATTTCAGTTGAAGAATATTGTGTGGATAAGTGTGGGGCCCGAAGACCAAAATGTGTTTTCGCAAACCAAAATGTTTTGGCTGGTGCACTTTTTAAGTACATTTTATACAAAGGGTGAGTTTGTAAATAGTTTGAGCACAATGGAATAAAATAGTAAATAACATAAGCAATTTTTAACGTGGTTCGGATATGCAAGATCATACATCCACAGTCCCGCAGAACAGGAGTTCTTGTTGATTATTATGAGCAAGCCTCAGCAAGAAATCTGTACGCTGGACAAACCCTTCTAAGATATAGTCCTTAGCGACTTTTACAAATTAATCCGAAGTTGGAAGGGGAGGGGATGATCTCCAACAATGAAGGAGTTCTTACAATAAGAACAATTCACAGAAAGTGAACTCATTCAAAGGTTCTAAGCTAAAGATATAACAATGGAGCATAGATAGAGAAGGGGGAACAAAAGAATCTCTAGAGAGAAGAACTAAGGATTTTCAACTACTCAAGTTCTTCGTTGGATTGGCTTTTGGTGCACTAGAGAGTTGTATGCTTGTGATCTTATGTTCCCTTATTGTCCCGTGCGTTGAGCTTGGAGACTCTTCTCTATTTATAGTCGTGACCTAGGGTTGTATCCATTGGAAAGGACAATGTCACGTGTCACAAACTTCCAAGGAAAATGGCCATATATTTTTGAAATGCACCACAGAGTGGTTGGCTTTCTATACATGAGAGCAGCTTTAATGTCTGAGCAGGTAAGCTTATGTTGCTTCTCATTGGTTGAGGTTTGCGGTAGGTGAGACTTCTCAAACATCAGTCATCCATATGAGTTGACTCTCTGAACCTCGTATATTGAATGATCTCTACTGACATTCAAATGATAAGAGTTGGGCAGTCGTTTCCTTGTCGGACTTGCAACTGAGTTTGCTGATAAGGATCTTCTACTAATGGTAGTCAGCTGGCGACTCTGAAGACACGGGCTCTTCACATGTTCAGTAGATCAAGGATCATACTGAGTCTTCTTCTGAAGTCTGCTGAAGGAAATCTTCTACTGAGAACAGTCAGCGGATAACTCTGAAGACTACTGAGCTCTACGAACCGATGACTTGGGGTTTGGAATTTAACTTCTCTACTGAAATTTATTCCAACAATAACCCTTACATGACTTAGATAAAATAATAACGAGTCATCAAGTTCGAAATACACATAGGGTTCAGGATAGTTTTTGGGATCTTCAATTTTATAGCGATGTAATTCAGCATCACTACAATTTCCCCCAGTAATGAATATTATAATATTATCCTAAGTACACGAACTACTGACGTCAGTTTCAACGCAACTACTGAGTTAAGCTCTAAGTACCCCCTAGCACTAATCTACGAGACCACTGACTCGTATCCCTATAATTTTCCCCTAATTCATGATGCCAAAACCACTGAGTACTAAACTACTAACCCAAAATGACTCAGTTAGTATCAACTGAACAACGAGAGTACAGGTTAACAACTTACGAAAGATAGGTATATCAGAAGAAATCAGGACATGTGAGTGTGTGTTAGATCACTTCAGTGATCAGAAAGTGTTAAAACAAAATAACACGACCATAAGATAATGAGTGGTTGTCTGCCAAACAGCAGTACTGATTTTATATATATGGCAGAGAGATACAATCAGTAAGCTATTACAAAGAGACAAGAAAAGAGAAAAAGGCTGAGATAGCTACTTCTGAGTTCTGAATTTCTGAATCTTAGCCTTGAAGTCAGCAGATCTGGCAGCAGGAGGATCGAGCCCATACGATCTGTAGTTAGCTTCCCTTAGTAGTTTGATGGGTGAAAGGTCGGCTGGCGACTGAAGATCAAGATTGTTGTGTCGAGCGGCTGTCTCCACTTCTTCTTCTTCTATCTCCTTCGTGCAGACGCCACCTTGAAGAGTCTTGGGAGGTTTCAGCTGGCGATATGCAGGAGCAGTGAAAGGCAGTTTCTCTTTGAAAAGCAGCAGCTTAATCTGAGCTCTGAAGTTGGGGTGATGATTGTATAAGAATTGATCAAACAGATCGACCGCCGGAACGTCACTCGAATAACACTGCCATACATAATACGCCTTGATAAAATCTTCTCTTAGCTCTTCCTATTCCTCGTTCAAGTTCCATGGGATCCACTTGTCTACGCGGCGATATGGGGTTTTCTTCAGATGTGTCTTCTGACCACCGCACCTATAGAATTTTGAAGTCTTGGGGATCTGTCTGCTCAAGTCTGAGACTGGCTCACTGGCTGCTTTCTCAATAAGCTCGATGAACTTTGCCAAATCAGCATGTCTTTTCTTCTCTCCGAGTTCAGCTGCTTGCCTATCCCTTGTCCTGAGGTTGAGGCCCTTATCTACTGCGTCCCATGAAGATTTCTCCTCAACTTCTTGCTCTGCTATTAGTTTAGGAATTTTCTTCAGCCTTTGTGTAAGAGGAAGGTTGTCAGTATCGGAGTCCTCTGTAGGCTGAGAAGCTGGTTTCTCAGTTGATTGCTTCTGCTGAGCCATAATCAGTTGAGCTTGTCTCCTTGACGCCCTTGCCTTTGGGACCTTTGGCTTTCTCCTCATTAGAGCCTCTTCCTCAAGTCAGCTTTATGATCTAGCCGAGCTTGCAGCTGCTGAGCCACGAGTTCGTCGTGTGCCTCTTGCTCTTTTCTGCTTTTAAACTTAGGAGACGGAGGGGGAGTGCTCTCAGTGGCAATCTCCTTGCCAGGCCTCTTCGGCGGTTGAGATTCTAAGTCCACATCTGAATCCTCGACGAACTTGGCTATGTCCTTAATGTGTGCATGGGCTGAGGATCCTTCTCCTGATCCTCCAACCTGCACTGTCAGCTGTGGCTCTGCAGGCCCTTCAGCTGAGGCTTTAGCGTGAGCCTCTTCTTGTACTGAGGGGAGGGGGAGAGAACTGATTTCAGCATGTGATGATCCTTCCCCCTTGGACTGTTCCCCTTTCTTCTCTACTGACTACTTCAGCACTTCCTTCCCTTTACCTTCCCCCTTTTTGGCATCATCTGCGAGGTCAGTAAGGATTTGATCGCTGCTACGTCCTGCTGGAGGGTGTAGACATGTGTCTTTATCTATTCGAAAGTAGTGTTGAAGTCTCTGACCGCATCACAATAATGTACCCATTCATCTTCTTGCTCTTTCTTAATCTATTTGATCTTGGCATCAGTTTGATTTCTCTGCTGCAGAAGTGATGCGTCGAGAGAGTCTTTCATATCTTACTGGACGATCTTCAGAGTTGTCGCCTGAGTTTCAAGAGCTTTTGTAATGCTTGAGGTGGCAAATGTGTTCCTCTCATCCATAACCTTCGGAACATTGGCCAGTGCTGCAGTCAGTTGCTCTGAGAATAGTTTCGACTAAGCTCTAGCAACTGCTGGCACTGAGTGGCCAAGTCCATCTTCTGAGCGGCCAAAGAAGTCTCGATGATCTCTTTGAAATTTGGAGGAGTAGCTTCTGAGATCTTCTTAACTTCTCCGTGAGGTTGTCAACCCGCTCTGTTTGAGCCTTGGTGTACTGTGACCATTTCAGGTGCACATCCTTAGCTAGGAGATGGTTTTTGTCCTTATAGCTCGGTTGACAGACCTCGAGAATACGGTACCTATGGGTTTGATCTTATAAGAAGATGTACCGATCCTTTGCTTAGAGGCAGCGAGTTGTTGTTGTCTTGAAGAAGACGCAACGGGGACAACACCAGATTTTGGAGGAGGTGGCGGTGAATCGCCCTTCTCGCTGGGAGTCTTGCCCTCAGCAGAGTCTCCCTTAACTGCATCCTTGGGAATTGAGTCATCACCTTCATCTTGGTGATCAGATAGCAAAGGACCTCTGGTGGGAGAGGAGGAGGACTTAAGCTCTAGAAGATAAAGCATGGCAAACCTTAAGTCCTCGAAAGAAGCAATGTATGCGGGTTCCCAAAACCTAATCACAGACTGAATGTGTTGGTCCTCTACCAGAAGTGAATTAACAGAATGCTGCTGAACAAGGTCAGCGAGAAGGTCCCAGTTAAGGAACCTCAGCAGCATCTGAGTCCTTGCCCTTGTGGCAACATCTACTAGATCCTGATGCAGAGCAATCTCAGGAATCTGTTCATCGACCTCGGTTTCAGCCCTAAGTCTTATCTGCTGAACTGTAGAAGGTCGTTCTGAAGACACTTCAGCAGCTGGTTCATCTTCATCTTCCAGCTGAGTTTCTTCATTACTTACTCGCTGGAACTTATCCTTCAGAGTGGCACCTTCAATGTCTGTGTCCGCGTCGAGTAAGTCTTCTACCTGAGGGGGAGGTGGAGAGACAGCCTTAGAAGCCCCTGACTTGGTCAACTTCTTTCTCTTGGGCAGTTCGGTGCATGGAGGCAGATCAGTAGAAGATCTTTTAAGCTCGGCTCCATGACCGATGGAATTTTCAGTAGCTGACTTTGACCTAAACTTGATCAGTTTCTTGTCAAAATATTTCTTGTCGCCAAACGATGCATGAGATGATACTGAAGCTTTGATCAGTGTTGAAACCTTTGTCCCGTAAAGAAGCTTGCCCACACTAATTAGTCTCCTCTCTCCAGTGTCTGTGGCAACAAACTTCTGCGACTAAGCTTTCAGTTCGGATAGGAAGAACTGAGCCTAGTTAACCTTGACTCCATCCATAATCGCCATCATAATTTGGAGTCTCGATTTGGAAAGTTGGTCGAAAGATCCAGCAGCGCTTGTGAGTATGTGAATCACGACGTACACCAGGTCTCTGTATTCCGGCAAGGGCTGGCTCTTCGAAAACGCAGCCTTGAAGGAAATGTCGTCCCTTCCGCAGAAACGCATGATATATGATTTGAGCTCTGCATCTTTGTAGCCAATGGGAGAGATGTCGTTGTCAGGAAGATCAAATACAGTTTTCAACCCTTCAAGTATACTGATATCGGCATGACTTTCCTCCCATGACTAAGGGGTTACCTCTCTCAGATATTTCACGACGGTGACTTCAACGTCAGTATCCTCCACCGGACGCATGTTGAAGTAGAATTCCACCACTTGTCTCAGAAGACAAGCACGAGGATGCTTCGTCAGAAGCATCTTCAAACCCGAAGCCTCTAGGGCGGAGAAAACTGCCTCTAGGAATGGCAGTTCCGAGAGATTGAACTCCATGGTTTGTTCAAACAGAACCCTGCTCTGAATAATATCATCTATGTTGGCTGGAGTCTGAACAATGCTTGAGAGAGACACCATTTTTAACAGAAATTTGCAAAAGAAATGTTAGCACTTGAAAATAGAGTAAGTCAGTTACAGATTTAAGAAGAAAAATAGTTACCGAGTTTAAGAGTGATTTGAGAGAATAAGTGCACTTGAGGAGTAAAATTCGAAGCTCTCTTAGTCGATAATGGTGGAAAATGAGTTTAGAAAGGAAGAAGAGAGATTTTATAAGATTTGAATATCAAGGGTTTTTAGATCTGATGATTAAGATTAAATTTCGCTTTTTCCTGGACGATTAGGATTTCATATTATAAACGGAATGATTACTAATCCGCCACTAATCTAGACCCACGTAAGATTTGCATAGATAGAGTAAGGTAAGATGACATGCATTAAATGCGTTGCAGTCAGTTCTTAGGATAACGTACTTTAAATGAAAACGGTTTCTACTGAGTATATCCTTAAGAATTTATGGCGGAAAATAAATGTATTTCATGCCACTGAATATAAGCTACTGAACTAATAAATACAAGCATGCCACTGAGTAAAAAACTTAATATAATACTCAAACCTCTTCAGCTGAATCTGGTGGTCCACTGTTTACCATATGCAAATCAAGAGAATCTTCGTGATACTGAAATGATCAGTTTGTCTAACGTTCCCCTTTACTATGTACTGTATGATTCACCCTACTGAATCAAGTACTAGTTTTGACTTACTGACTTGTCGTACTGAATATTTTTACTGATTTGAGTCAGTAGGATCCAGTAGACCTAGCTCGACTGAGAGTTCTCTGAATCTGTTCTCAGCCAGTGGCTAGGTCAGTATGTCGGCCCTTTGCTTATCAGTATGGATTTTCTCAATCCTGATACCCTTCTTTTCGACATGGTCTTGGATGAAGTGGTGTCCGATGTCCACTAGCTTGCACCTCGTATGGAGAACTATGTTTTGAGTTATTGCAATTGCACTGGTGGAGTCGCAGTAGATGGACACTTCATCTGGAGTGATACCATAATTACGCAGTTCTTGTCGAAGCCAAAGGATTTGGGCACAACAACTTCTGGCAGCCATATACTCAGCTTCTGTAGTGGACGTTGCTACTGAATGTTGTTTCTTTGAAAACTACGATATCAGCTTACTGTGTAGGAACTAACACGTTCCTGAAGTTGACTTTCGGTCTGTACTGCATCCTGTATAATCAGCATCAGAATATCCAGTTAGAACAAGATTTTCATCAGCAGGATACCATAACCCACCGTCAGGTGTTCACTTCAGGTATCGCAGAATCCTCTTTGTTGAGTCTAGATGACTTCGCTTGGGATACACCTGAAGTCTTACACACATACCTATAGCATAAGTTATGTCAGGTTTGCTTGCTGTTAAATATAATAAAGAACCACTAATAGCTCTATAATCAGTAGAGTTAACAGAAGCTCCCTCTTTGTCTAGATCGATTTTAAAATTTGTATTCATGGAGATCTTGACTGGTTTGCTTGAGTCGCAGCTAAATCTCTTCATGAGATCTCGAGTGTACTTGGCTTGACTGGTGAATATTCCTTCAGATGATTGCTTTACTTGAAAACCAAGGAAGTAGTTCATCTCTCCCATCATAGACATCTCGAACTTCTCCTTCATCATCTTCTCGAATTGTTGACATATAGTCACGTTCCTGCACACGAAAATGATGTCATCCACGTAATTCTGCACTAGTAGAATGTCATTGCCTAAATTGATGCTGAACAGAATGCGATCTACTATCCCCTTCTGAAAACCTTTCTGAAGAAGAAAGTCTGATAGGGTATCATACCAAGCCCTGGGTGCTTGTTTTAACCCATACAAAGCTTCTCTGAGTCTATAGACCTGATGTCCCTATTGAAAGCCGGGCGGTTGTTCCACATAGACTTCTTCCTACAGTACGCCATTCAGAAACATTGACTTAACATCCATCTGATATACTTTGAATCTTTGATGTGTTGCATATGCCAGGAATAGACGAATGGCTTCCAATCTGGGGCATTTTTCTCAGGAAACAGGTTCAGGGGCATTTTTCTCAGGAACATCATTCGTTCCCCCTGAGTTGATATTCTCAGTAGAGGTCTCAGTTACCACTGCGGCTTCCTCATCGACCAGTGTTTGTTGGTCCCGAAATAAACGTTCAGGTGTAGAGCGGGGGGGGTGAATACTCTTCAAAAATTTCTCAACTTAAAATGCGAACAGTCCTTTTCAGGAAGATGTCGTACTGAACAGGTTCAGTAGACCAGATAAGTTGTTCTGAATCGCATGGCAGAGTGACTGACTTCATTGAGGCCTGCTAGCTGACTTAAGTCAGAAATCAGTACCGTTTAGTAGAAGTTCAGTAGAGTGCAGAAATGTGTTGGCCCAATTTAGTTGAGTTAGAAAACATTTTTAGAAATTCTATTTCAGTATATTAGTGCAATCTTTTAACCTTTGCTGAAACACAGTTGAATGATTTGAAAGATATTTTCAGTATGAATAGTAATCAATGCAACAGTAAAAAGAGAGCACATAGAACATAACGATTTTTAAAGTGGTTCGGATCCAACAATCGTACGTCCACAGTCCCGAAAAGACCAGGAGGCTATTTTATTATACTGAGTTAGTCTCAGTCGGTTTGTGCACTGGACAAACACTGGTCTTGAGATTTATACTAAGCAAGTCTCAGTTTACAAGATATCAAAGTAAAGCGTTTGACAAACTCTCCAACTATGAAGGAGTTCTTTACAATAAAAAATAGTTCATGGATGAACCCCTTCGATCTAAGCTATGGATATGGTCTGTTGAACTTAGGTTAGAGGGAAGGGAACGAGAAAGTGGCTTCTAGAGCGACGAACAGTGAGGTATAAACTCTGGGTTCGTGTTCAATCGCTTGGATACTAGAGGCTATAAGTCTGATTCAGCTCGAAATGTCGCCTTGAACAAGAATGTCGCCTTTCGCTTGGAATAACTTTTTGAAGATCTTGCGGAAAGCTTTAAGTCGATTCGAAGTTGCTCGTAATTGCTCGCGTGTTCCTCGTATGTGTCGTAAGCTTCGATTTGAATTCTTCCCTCTATTTATAGATGAGATGCATGGAAAGATCCGTTGGAGACAATGATCCATGTGTCTCTCTCTGTTGGGTAGCTAACGGCTCTTTCAGAGGATGTTGGTAGAGTCTTTTCCCTCCAATTCTGGAAAAGTGTTGACTTGCAGCTTTAATCAGAAAGTAGACAGCTGGCTGCTCGTCATTGGTCGAGGCTGAAGAAAGTTGGTGAGACAAACAGACTTCAAGGTAGACCTGAAGCTGACTTCTCTGTACCTCGTATGAATCTGTTGATTTGACTTATATGATCTCTAACAGTCAGGAGACTGTGTGGCCGTTGTTGAGTCTGATCTATGTTTAGTAGCATACTCCTGCGGAGTCTAGCTCTACTGAAGATCAACCTTGAGTTCAGTGAATTGCTCCTGCTGAGTCCAGTTCTACTTACTCCTTTCAGTATGCTGCTCCTACTGAGTCCAGCACTACTGAGTCTTCTTTTCATGGTACTGAGGCTGATAGTCTACTGAAAAATCAGCAGATAGAACTGAACGCCTGAACCATGAAGGAAGGATGTCTACTGAGTCTGAAACTCTCAGAGACAGAGACAGAACAAATACAACTCAATTGTTCACCAATCAAAGTAGGGTTTTGGGATCATTCAAATCTATAAGCACTAAGCTACTGAATCATCTCCCAACAATTTCCCCCTATTTGATGATGCCATAACCTAACACTCTAAACTGTTGGAAACAAACTCCTTACAAATATTACAAGTAGAATCAGTGGAGTTGTTCTTCAAGTTCTAAACTACTGAGGGAGTACATGAGAGAAATATCAGAATCTATACAGAAATCTAACAACAATTTCTCCCTGAACATCCTAATACAATAAAATCCCTCAAGCTTCTAAAGAGCAGATCTGACAGCTAAGCAAGAACTGACTGACACAGATATCTGCAGTGAGTTTGTGAGTCAGTAATCACTTAGGTGATTCTGAGTGTTAAGCATAAACAAACAAGGCCATGAAGACAATAAGGTATTGTCGAGCCGAACAGCAACGATGTTTTATAGATAAGAGAATATTCAGTACATTACATCATCTGCTATTCTAGAAAAGTAAAATAAGATACAGGGAAGCTAACTATCTGTTGAACTGCTGGATCCGTGCTTTGAAATCTCTTGACTTCTCCTCTGGCAACGGTAATCCATACATTCTGAAAGTATCTCTCTTGAGCTTCTGTATCTTTAGCATATCATCAGGATCAGATTCATCAAGATTCAGGGCTATGACCGCATTGCTGATTTCTCCTTCTATGACTCCAACATGCAGCGATCCATGAGGCTTCTGTGGAGGAGGCAAAGGTCTAGGAACTGGGACTCGAACATCAATCTTTTCAGCTGAGGCTTTCTGGACTCTGGCATAAATTTCAGGGTCTCTTACCAGAAGCCATTCAGCAAAGGCAGTAATTTTGTCCATGTCAGGCCAGTACCTCCAGATGAAGTACCTCTTGATAAATTCTGCTTTGAGAGTTTCCCATCTCTGAGTCCGCTCCCATGGCATCCATGTGTCAATCCTTGGCCATTTGTGAATTTTAAGATCAGTAGGCTTCTTGCTCCTTCTGTACCTATAAGGGATTTCAGCTTTATCAGGTACCCTCTCTCTCGCCTCTTTCTCAGTCCTCAGTCTTAATGCTGCTAAGTCAGCAAGCCTAAGCCTCTCTTTGGCTTCGCTGATTTGTCTAGCTTCACCAGTTCTGTCTAGAGCCCTATCCATCGCGTCCCATATCTCTTTCATCTCCAGTTCTTGTGCCTTAGAAGGGACATACGATAGAACATGTTCTTCTTCTTCTTCTTCTTCAGACTCAGCAGGTGTTTGAGATTTTGACTAGGTTTCACCCAGCTGACCAGTCTGCTGCTGCTACTATTCCTTTTCTTTTTCCTTATCGGCCTCATCGCCGATTTTTAACTTTCTAGGAGGTGGCCTAGATCCTGGCTTCTTTGCCCCTTGGACTTTAGTCTTCACCTTCGCAGGAGCTTTCTTAGGCTTATTTGCAGCCTCGGCCTCAGCAATTTCCCGGGCGAGCTTTTCATCTGCCTCGATCTAAGCTCTCTCCTCAGGACTAATGTACCTCTTTGCTCTTTTCTTTGGTGGGGTTGGGAGTTTCAGCTGTTTCTTCTCCTTACCTGCCATCGGAGGAGGCACAGGAGTTTCCTCCTCATCAGAATCCTCCTCAATGAAGTCAGCAACCTCCTTAATGTGTTCACTGGGAGTTTAGGTTGCTGAGTCTTTTGGTCCTGAGCTGCTTGGGCCGGTCTCAGCAGGCTCTGCATCTCTTGCCGCTGAGATACCTTGGGCCTAACCTTTGCCTTGGCGGTTAGTGGGAGTTGATTGACATCCATGTGCTCCTCTTACTGATCTAGTCCCCTTCAGTGCCCTCAGTGTCCTTTCCCTTTCCCCATTTTAGGCATCATCAACTGAGCCAGGGGCAGGAACTGGAATCTTCTTATTCTGACCTTCATAAGCAGTGGCCAGCTGATCCAAGGCTGCCTGCATTTTCTCAAACCGTAGTGGAGTTCGTTCCTTTCTTCGATAAGTTCATCGCCATACTTCTTATGCGAAGAATCCACCAAGGTCTGAATGGCTTGAAACTTAGTATCCATCTTCTCTTCTAGAGCCTTCTAAATAGTTTGAAGTCTGAGTTCTGAGGCTTGACTCATTGAAGAGACTGATTCAGCATGAGCTGACTGGGCTGCCTTAAAATCTTCGAGTAGTTTCTTCTGGGCAGCTTCCATCAGTGCTTGTTGCCTTTCGAATTTTGCTCTCTGAGTGGATAGAGTATCTGAGGGAATAGTAGAGAAGTCCGAAGCTGGTGTGTTTTGAATGGAAGTTCTGAGTTCCTTCATCTCCTCACTCTGAGCTAGAGTTGACTGTTTCCACGTCTTGTGGACCGCCTTGGCCAGAAGTCTGTTCTGAGCACCTTGACTTCTCAGGGCCTTGGCCACAGTCTTGGAGCGTCTGCTTTTGGGGCTGGGCGCTACCTCGAATGTAGACCCCAGTAGAAGCTGTACTGGGTCCGCGGACTGAGAGGTACCAGCCGCCGACTTGACTGGGGGGAGGATGCTGAGTGGAATTTCAGCAGTTGAGGGTTGGGCAGCCTCCTCCAGTTGAGATCCCTCAACAGGCTTCTCAGGGCCTGAATTACTGGGCGGGTCTTGATCATTACGATCAGACTTATCTGAAGGCGCGGCTACTGTAGTCGGGACACGGTCATTCAGCATGGCCAGCATCACCGCCCTTAAGTCCTCTAAGGAGCAGAGGTCCGCAGGCTCAGAGTAGCCTATTTTCTCGCGGATTATTAGCTCCTCTTCATGTAGCTGTTCGCAGGTATAGTGTTGGATCAGCCTGTTAAGAGTTGACCATGCTTGGAACCTGATCAGTGTATGAAGCATGGCCTACCTTGCGAGAGCAACCAATTCAGAATGACTTGATATCTCCGGGATAGCCTCTGAGACTTCTCGGGAGGCTCTGATCTGAAGAGTTGCGGCCTCCATCCCGATTGTCTCGGCTTTAGAAGTTGTCTCCGAGTCTTCAACCTCTATTGGAGACATCTTTTTCTCAGCAGACGGGATACTACTGAGGGGTGGAACATCCAGTGGGGTCTGAGTAGTGGGAGTAGTAGGCTCAGTATCCGACCCCAGTTCCACTGTCTCTCCCTTTTTAGCAGATACAGACTTCTCTGTTGAGACAATTTTCTCAGATGAGTCTGCTTCATCACGTAGTTTGAAGGGAGGGACAACTACTGCCTTAGATACCGTCTTCTGCTTCTTCAACGGTGTCTTTTGAGCAATTTTGGGAGGCGACCTCTTCTTGGTCGGAGTAGTGGACTTCTTCGATCCTTTCTTCGGCTCAGCAGGCCCTGCCCCAATTTGTTGTAGGGCTGCTGCCTTACTGTGAAAACGGATCTTCTTTGAGTTGAAGTACCCCTTGTCAGCATAGACGTTGTGGTAAGCACCACAGAAGTCTTCAATCATCACTGTCAGCTTCATCCCGTAGAGAAGCTTCCCTTTGACAGTGAGACTGTTTGTAGCTTTATCAAACTTTATAGCCTGAGTCATAAACTCTTTAAGGAAGAATTTTGTCCTGTTGACCTATGCTCTGTCATAAATCACCATCATCATTTGTAGCTTGGGTTTGGACACTTGATTAAATGATCCTGCTTGGCTAGTCAAGATCTGAGTGACTATGTATGCCAGCGCTCTGAATTTTGGCAGCATTGAGTTCTTCGGAAAGGCAGCCCTGAATGACATGGGCTCACCGCAGAAGATTTCCAAATACTCATCCAGCATATCATCCTTGTATCCAACCACACTGATACCAGTGCTGGGCAATTGAAAGCTCCACTAAAGAGCTTGATTGATGGACATCGGCTTGATTTCGGAGTCAGCACGAGTGGGGTCTATAACATGGTGAATGACGAACCGCCCCACGATGTTTCCGTCTACTAAACCCGAGTTTAAATAAAGCTCCGACACTTGTCGCGGTAGGAAGAAGGCCGGCTTCCTCGACAAGACGCCTTCAAGTCAGGATGCCCTCAACGCCTCAAATATCTCGGTCATGAAATCCAGTTCGTAGGCATCGAACTCCATGATTGGCCTGCACCAAACACGGTCTTTCTCTAGAATGTCAACGATGTTGACCGGGGTAGAGACTTGAACTCCCTTGGATGCCATGACTAAGATCTGCAAAATGAAATATCAGTAACGAGAAAAATATTACAAAGAAATATGTGATACTGAATATGCATGTATGTTTACCGTAATAATTTCTGAGAAGATATGGAAGAGGTTTGCAAATAGCAGATTAAATCTTAGATAATTTTTAGGGTTTTAAAGTTGCAGAACGAAAAATGGTGGTTTTCAGACTTTGAACGTGTTTTATATGATCAAGAAGATGAACAGTTTTACATCAATGGTTTAGTTAAAATCTGCTTTATGAGATGGACGGCTAAGATTTAATGTTATAAAATAGGTAATGATCAAAATAGCCACCTAAGTCAAATTACAGTTGTATATAGCCAAAGAAATAACTTGATTAGACATGCATTTAATGCGCCGTAGAGTTCAGCATACTTAGCATAGAATATCGTGTATTAAAGGTAAACCGTTATATTAAGTGACATTTTCTAAGGCATTGAATATGATGCTGAATCTGAATCATTAATTCATTAAGTAAGGCATTGGCTACTGAGTAGAGATACGCAAACCTGTCAGCTGAATATCGTAGTCAGCTGATACCTCGTGTAGATGGTTGCTGAATCTCTATGTACCAAATGAGTTCAGTACTGAGAGTGAACATTCCCCCTTGCTGAATGCTTCTCTCCTTAATCCACTTACTGACTGGAGTCAGTAGGGTCCAGCAGACCTAGCTCTACTGAAAGTTCTCTGAATCTTGCTTCAGCTAGAGGCTTGGTCAGAATATCGGCCCTTTGATGGTCAGTATGGATCTTCTCCATCCTGATATCCTTCTTTTCGACATGATCACGAATGAAGTGGTGTCTGATGTCCACGTGCTTGCATCTAGTATGAAGAACAAGGTTCTAAGTGATTGCAATTACACTGGAGCTATCGCAGAAGATTGGCACTTCATTCTGAATGACGTCATAGTGGCGTAGCTGCTGTCTCAGCCAAAGGATTTGGGTGCAGCAACTTCCGGCAGCCATGTATTCAGCTTCAGTAGTTGACGTTGCTACTGAATGTTGTTTCTTTGAAAACCATAAGACTAGCTTATCCTACATCCAGCATAGTCAGCATCAGAATAACCTGTTAGTTCAATATTATCATCTGCTGGATACCATAATCCCATGTCAGGTGTTCCTCTGAGATAGCGGATAATCTTCTTTGCTGAGTCCATATGGCTCTGCTTAGGATTCGCCTGAAATCGAATGCAGACACCTATAACATAAGTTATGGCAGGTTGGGTAACAGCTAGATATAATAATGAACCAATAATAGGACGAAATCCAGTATGGTATACTGATACTCCCTCTTTATCAAGATCGATTTTCATATTCCTGTTCATCAGGATCTTGATTGGTTTGCCGGATGTGCAACCGAATTTCTTGATGAGGTCTCGAGTGTATTGATTGATGAATGTTCCCTTCTCCGATTGTTTGACTTGAAATTCGAGGAAATAATTCATCTCTCCCAACATCGACATCTCGAAATTATCCTTCATCATTTTCTCGAACTGCTGACACTTGATGACATTCTTAGAGCCGAATATAATGTCATCTACGTAGATCTGCACAAGTAATATATCGTCGTCCAGTCGAATGCTGAATAATATGCGGTCTGCTGTGCCCTTCTGAAAACCTTTCTGAAGAAGAAACTCAGACAGGGTATCGTACCAAGCCCTAGGTGCTTGTTTTAACCCATATAGAGCCTTTCTGAGTCTCTAAACCTGATGTCCCTGCTGAAAGCCGGGAGGTTGTTCTACATAGACTTCTTCTTTCAGCACACCGTTTAGGAACGCAGACTTCACATCCATTTGATAAACTCTGAAGCGTTGGTATGTTGCGTGGGCTAGGAATAGTCTGAGTGCCTCCAATCTTGCAACTGGAGTGAATGTTTCGTCGAAAGGCTTGACAGTAGCCTTTTTCCACGAGTCTTGCTTTGTTCCTTACTATGACGTTGTTTTCATCTCGCTTGTTCTTGAAGACCCATTTAGTTCCGATCACATGCTGATGTCGGGGTCTGTCAACAAGCTCCCATACTTCGTTTCTTGCGAACTGATTCAGCTATTCCGGCATAGCTATGATTCAATCAGCATCCTTAAGTGCATCATCAACTGACTGAAGTTCTTCAGTAGACAAGAAGCAGGAATATAGTGCGCTTTCTCCCTGATAGAATCTGGATCTTGTCTTTACACTAGCTGAAGGATCTCGAATAATTAAATCAGGAGTGTGAGCGTCCAGCCACGATCGACGATGTTTTAACTCTTCATTTGAAACTTGTCCAACATAAATAGTACGTGAGTTAGGCATTTCATATGTACTATTCTGAGATTGAAGTAATTCAGTTACGAGAGTTGGGTCTACTGAGTCACCAGGTTCAGGGGCATTCAGCTCAGGAACTTCATTTGTTCCCCCTGAATTATTATCCTCAGTAGAGGTCTCAGTTACCACTTTGGTTTCTTCATTGACCTGAGTTACCTGGGATTGACTCTGTTCATTAGAGTCAATCTATTCAGCTACGTCTACTGCTGGCGGAGATTCAGTAGTCTTATCTTCAATTTCTTCTTCTGAATCATCAATCCAACACAGCTGGATCTTTTCAACTTTATCTTTTAAGCTCAAATCCTGTAGCTGCTTACAGATGTCCTCAGATTTTGATTTTGAGTTTCTGCTTCTGCCTTCAGTAGCAAACTCATTAAAAATAATATGAGGGCTTTCCTCCACGCAAAGGCCCGGTAGTTAAAAACTCTGAAGGCTTTGCTGACCCGGGAGTATCCTAAGAAGACTCCTTGGTCTGACTTGCTATCAAAAGTCTTTAACTTGTCCTTTCCATTATTGTGGATAAAGTACGAACACCCAAAAATATGGAAATAAGATAAGAAAGGCTTCCTGCCGTTCCATAATTCATATGGTGTCTTCTGATGCTGCTTTGTCAGTAGAGATCTGTTTTGAGTGTAACATGCAGTGTCAGTTGCTTCTGCCCAGAATTTGGATGGGAGTCCTAAGTCAGCGAGCAGGGTTCTTGCTGCTTTTTTGAGTGTTCTGTTCTTCCTCTCAGCAATCCCATTTTGTTGAGGCGTGTGCGCGGTAGATGTCTCATGCTCTATGCCTTCGGCTTTGCAGAAATCTTCCACCATCGGATTCAGGAACTCAGTTCCTCTGTCTGAACGTATCTTTCTGAGTTTGGTGTTCTTCTAGACACTGAGCCTTTTCAGAAGCGCAGTCAACTCTGTTTTGACGTCAGACTTGTTGGCAATAAATATGACCCATGTGTAGCGTGAGTAGTCATCAATGACCACTAAAGCATACTTTTTGCCTCTGATCATCACTGGAGAGACAGGACTGAATAAATCCATATGTAGCAGTTGAAGGATTCCATTAGTGGATGGCGATGGAACATGCGGATTTTGCTTATTTGTTTGCTTTCCCTTGAAACATGCTTCACATTGAGTGTCTTTGCTGAATACTTCATTCGGCAATCCTCTTGCTAGAGCGTTTCTAGCTAGCTTGTTGAGCGTCTTGAAGTTGAGATGGCTGCGTCTTTTGTGCCAGGGCCACCCTGTTCTGTTATCGTTCTTCGCCAGCAAGCATGCTTCAGGTTCAGCTGAGTTCGAGTCAGCTACATAGATATTCTTTTTCGCGAACCTGATAACACTGTTTTCCCTGTAGATTTCTCAATGACTTCATAGAAACCAGTGTAAAAAATCACTCTATTTGAGTTATCACAAAATTGACTAACAGAGAGAAGATTATGCTGAAGTCTTTCAACATATGATACTCTTGGAACTATTGTGGTTCCAATGCTGAGTGTTCCATAGCCTCAGGTATTGCCTTTTGTATTGTCTCCAAACTCGATTCGGGGTCCTTCTTCAGTAGTATAATTCTTCAGTATGTCCTTTTGGTTTGTCATATTTCTTGAGCATCTGTTGTCCACATACCAAGGATCCTTGTGCACCTGCAAAACATAATTATATTTAGGTACCCTTTATTTTTGATTTTGGGTCCTTAGATGTTAGTTTTGGAAACCCAGATCTGTCTTACGACCCTGGTGGTCTCAGACAGTTTCTTCCCACTCTGATCAACATATTTGACCATTGGACTGGTCGATGCTGACTTCTGAGGCTTCACAGGTTCAGGAATCCTGATCTTCTGAGTAGGTGGACTGCCGACCTTTACCTTCTGCACGGCTTTCTTTTTCTTCTTCTGACTCTTAGGTCCTCTTCTGACTATAGGATCATAGTAATATGACCCATACTGAGCTAGATGTGTCAGTTGCGGAGGTCCATACTGATCAGCCCACTTTGCTTTGCCGGTTCCCCCTTGACTGAACTGGGGTGACTTGGTACTGATCTTTTTGTTAGAAGGATGATAGCTGGGATGAGGTGCCTTCATCTTTTGTTTGTTCTTGGCTAGGGGGTTCAGAATCTCTGCGTTGATGGTCTCCCCTTGAACAAATCTATCAGCTAGCTGGTTTTTCTTTTCAGCGCCCATGTACCGCTCTGTCAGCAGGTTCCTCCAGACATCATCACTTTTCTTCAGCAGTTCATGCTCGGTCTGAAGTCTTGACAACTCTTGCTTCAGTAGACTCAGTTCAGTATCTTTCTGAGTCAAGTCATTGGTCAGTACTAAGATCTGATTGTCTTGATGCTGAGACTTGGTCATCAGAGAGTTAATCTCCTCTCTGAGTCTCAACACAAGTCCTTCTGACTCAGTAGCAACCTGACTCTCCTGAGAAAGTCTCTGATTTTCCACTTTCAGGGTATCCAACTCCTGAAGAGTCTTACTGAGCTGCAGGCTCATCTGAATCTGCTCGTCTAATAGTTCTTCATACGCGATTGAGATATCCAGATTCTCTTCTGCACCTGAAATAGTGTCGTGTGTGCAGTGTGAAGAGGAGTTAAATGGAGCGGCCATAAGACACTTTTCAGCATCTTCTTCAAGCTCTACGGCTATGAATGCTACTTCGTTGTCTGACGAATCCATGAAGGAGTCGACTTCATCAGAGTTGTTTGAGAGTTCACCAGCAATATATGCTTCACGCTTCTTGATGAACTTTTCCCTTCGAGCTTTACATGTTGCTCTCTCAGTTGTACTGAGCTTAGGACAGTCATATTGGTAGTGTCCTGGCTTCTTGCAGTTTTAACAGGTGGTGACTCTATCTTCTTTGCTCTCATTGTCTTTCGACTGAGCTGAGTCCTCCTGTTTCCTACAATCAGAAGTACGTGATTCAAGAGTGCGCTTGGGTGTATATTCTGACTTACCCTTTGAGTCTCTAATGACTCTAGAGAGTTTTCTGCGCCTCTCCTTCTCCTTCTGATACTTCACGGCAAACAGTGCATATTTCTTAGTGAGGTTTCCTTCTTGTAGATCACTGATTGAAGGTTCTGCCTTGCTAGACGCGTGAGCTACTGTTTTGACTGATGCTTTAAAAGCATGGTCGATTTGAGTGTCAGCTTCAGCTCGCTGCTTCCTTTGAGGTAGACCGAACTTGAACTCCTCAACTTTTAATTCTGAAAAGATATGATCAGGAGAAACAATATCACGGTCAGAATATGTAAGCAATATTGCGAATCGAGTCCAATGTCCATCCGGCAGTGCTCTCAATATTTTGAGATTCATTTCTCGATTGGAGAACGTCTTTCCAAGCCTGTTGATAGTGTTCATTAGATCAGTAAATCTGACGTTGAGATCTTCAATCGTATCACCAGGCATGAGAGACAGTCTCTCCAGCTTCTGAAGTTCCAGCGCTAGTTTGTTCGCCTTGATCTTCTGATTCCCCCGACTCAGTAGCGCCAGAGCATCCCAGAGTTCCTTTGTGGACTTGCAGTCCTGAACTCTTCCGAGATAGGAATCACTCAGAGTGGTCAGTATGGCGTTTCTGGCAACCCTGTCTAGATAGTGAAGCTTCTTCTCCTCAAGGGTGAAAAGGCTTCTGTCTTTAGGGATCTTCTTCCCGGCCACCATGCCACCTCCTTATGTTGGATCCTGGACTTCGACACTATCAATCATAGGAACGATAGGTCTGTCTTCCAGTACCTCTATCATGCTATCGTGGAGGGAAGTCAGATGTGCTTCCATTCTGACTCGCCATACCCCGCACTTCTCTACTGAGAACATGGGTACTATCCTGATTCCTGACATATCAGACATTCAATATTGTGATATGAATGAAGAATGATATGCAGTGAAAACGTTTTCTGGATCCGTTCAAGTAGACCAGTTTCAGAAAATAAGAGTCTTAGAGAACTCCGGCTCTAATACCAATTGTTGGTCCCGAGATAAACGTTCAGGTTAGAGGGGGGGTGAATATACCTGAAAACTTTCTCAACTTAAAACGCGAACAGTCCTTTTCAGGAAAATGCCGTACTGAACATGTTCAGTACACCAGATAAGCTGTTCTGAATCACATGGCAGAGTGACTGACTACACTGAGGCCTGCTAGCTGACTTAGGTCAGAAATCAGTACCGTTCAGTAGAAGTTCAGTAGAGTTCGGAAATGTGTAGGCCCAATTCAGTTGAGTTAGAAAATGTTTTTACAAATTCTGTTTCAGTATATTAGTGCAGTCTTTTAAGCTTTGCTAAAGCACAGTTGAATGATTTGAAAGATATTTTCAGTATGAACACTAATCAATGCAACAGTAAAAACAGAGCACACAGAACACAACGATTTTTAAAGTGGTTCGGATCCAACAATCCTACGTCCACTGTCCCAAAAAGATCACGAGGTTATTTTATTATACTGAGTTAGTCTCAGTCAGTTTGTGCACTGGAAAAACACTGGTCTTGTGATTTATACTGAGCAAGTCTCTGTTTACAAGATATCAAACTAAAGCGTTTGACAAACTCTCCAACTATGAAGGAGTTCTTTACAATAAAGAATAGTTCAAGGGAACGAGAAAGTGGCTTCTAGAGCGACGAACGGTGAGGTATAAACTTTGGGTTCGTGTTCAATCGCTTGGATACTAGAGGCTATAAGTTTGATTCAGCTCAAAATGTCGCCTTGAGCAAGAATGTCGCCTTTCGCTTGGAATAACTCTTTGAAGATCTTGCAGAAAGCTTTAAGTCGATTCGAAGTTGCTCGTAATTGCTCGTGTGTTCCTCTTATGTGTCGTGAGCTTCGATTTGAATTCTTCCCTCTATTTATATATGAGAGGCATGGAAAGATCCGCTAGAGATGATGATCCATGTGTCTCTCTCTTTTGGGTAGCTAACGGCTCTTTCATAGGATGTTGGCAGAGTCTTTTCCCTCCATTTTTGGAAAAGTGTTGACTTCCAGCTTTAGTCAAAAAGTAGACAGCTGGCTGCTCGTCATTGGTCTAGGCTGAAGAAAGTAGGTGAGACAAATAGACTTCAAGGTAGACCTGAAGCTGACTTCTCTGTACCTCATATGACTCTGCTGATTTGACTTATAAGATCTCTAACAGCCAGGAGACTGTCTGGCCGTTGCTGAGTTAGCATACTCCTGCTGAGTATAGCTCTACTGAAGATCAACTCTGAGTTCAGTGAACTGCTCCTGCTGAGTCCAGTTCTACTGACTCCTTTCAGTATGCTGCTCCTGCTGAGTCCAACACTACTGAGTCTTCTTCTCATGGTACTGAGGCTAATAGTCTACTGAAAAATCAGCACACAGAACTGAACGCCTGAACCATGTAGGAAGGATGTCTACTAAGTCTGAAACTCTCAGAGACAGAGACAGAACAAATACAACTCAATGGTTCACCAATCAAAGTAGGGTTTTGGGATCATTCAAATCTATAAGCACTAAGCCACTGAATCATCTCCCAACAATGTTACCTGATGTTGATTTTGTTCAGTAGAATCAACCAGGTTAGCTACATTGCCTGCGGGATGGGTCTGAGTTTCTTCTTCGTCTGACTCATCTGGATTTTTTCACTTTTATCATTCAGCCTTAGATCCTGTAGCTTGCTGTTGATATCTTCAGTATTTATCTTATTAGGTCTCCTGTCTTCAGTAACAAACTCATCAAAAATAACATGAGGGCTTTCTTCCATGCAAA
The DNA here is from genome assembly GCA_028984105.1 of Lavandula angustifolia. Lineage (NCBI taxonomy): Eukaryota > Viridiplantae > Streptophyta > Magnoliopsida > Lamiales > Lamiaceae > Lavandula > Lavandula angustifolia. Next base: position 19,484,662 of record CM054806.1, on the reverse strand, counting down.
GGGTCCGGTAGTTAAAGACCATGAAGGCTATATTGACTCGAGAGTATCCTAAGAACACTCCTTGATCAGATTTGCTATCAAAGACCTTTAGCTGCTCATTTCCATTATTGTGGATAAAGCAAGGACATCCAAAAATATGAAAATAAGAAACAGAAGGAATTCTCCCTTTCTATAGTTCGCCTGGTGTCTTCATGTGTTAATTTGTAAGTAGTGAGCGGTTCTGAGTATAACATGCGGTGTAAGTAGCATCAACCCAGAACTTTGAGGGTAGTACGGATTCTGCTAGGAGCATTCTTGCTGCTTCTTTTAATGTTTTGTCCTTTCGTTCAGCAAGACCATTCAGTTGAGGTGTGCGAGCTGCTGAAGTCTCGTCTGAATCCCCTCAATGTCGCAGTACTCCTTTATGATTGAATTGAGAAATTCAGTCCCTCTGTCTGAGAGAATTCTCTGAATCTTGATGTCTTTTTCCACATTGAGTTTCTTCAGCAGTATTGGCAACTCAATCTTGACATCAAATTTGTTAGCTATGAAGATGACCCACGTATATCTTGAATAATCGTCAATAACGACGAGGGCATACTTCTTGCCTCTTATGGTCACAGGAGAGACTGACCCAAACAAGTCCATGTGGAGCAGTTAAAGGATTCCATCAGTGGAAGGTGAAGGAATTGGTGGATTGCTTTTCTGAGTCTGCTTTCCCTTCAAGCATGCTTCACAGTTTTTTTCTTTAATGAAAGCTTCATTGGGCAGTCTTCTGACTCTTGAGTCCCTAGCCAACTTGTTCATTGCCTTGAAGTTCAGGTGATTGAGCCTCTTATACCACAGCCATCCCGTTTTATCACTTGATTTCGTCTGGGCAAGCAAGCAAGCTTCAGGTTCGGCGGTGTTCCATTTTGCAACATAGATGTTCTTCTTCCGCGAACTTGATAACACTGTTTTCCCTATAGATTTATCAATAACAACATAGAAACCAGCGTCAAATGTAACTCTATTAAGATTATCACAGAATTGACTAATAGAAAGGAGATTATGTTGAATTCTTTCAACATATGTTACTCTTGGAACTGAAGCAATCCCAATGTTCAGTGTTCCATATCCTCTTGTATAGCCTTTTGAGTTGTCACCAAACTCAGTTCTGGGACCTTCTTCTGTTGGATTTTGTATACTGGAAGCAAATTTTATGCTTGTGTACAATGTGTTTTGTCCCTACCAATATTTTATTCTCCTATCTGATAAATATATATATTTGCGCATGTAATGCTATCTTGTACAAAAGTTAGATTTGTGTAGTGTGTTGGGTATCACAGCTATCACAGCTGAGACAACTCAAGGATAAGTTGTCGGTTTAAGCTGCAGTTTAGATAAGAAGTGACTAGTTTTGGCTGCTTGTCTTTACTGATACACTTAAGGTGGTGTATTGATGGATCACAGTGAGATGTGTTCTCCTAACTGACCTTAGTGGAGAACCAAGATCTCGGTGACTTAGTTGGCCAGCAAGCTCTTTTGATAGGTCATGTGTCTCGAGCAACCGTTGTCCATGATCCATTGGTCCTTATGCACCTGCAAAACAGAAACATTTTTAGGTACCCTTTGTTTCAGTTTGCGTCCTTAAGTGTTTGTCGATGGTTTCGCGACCCATATCTGTCTGGCGACCTTGGGGGTCTGAGACACTTTCTTCTTCTGAACCTTTTTTTCAGTCTTCTTCTCCACTGAACTTGGAGATACTGACTTTTTGGAAGCTTTGGGTTCGGGAGCTTTCTTCTTCTGATGTTTTGTGTTCTTCCTGACCCTAGACTCATAATAGTACGAACCATATTATGCGGGGTGCTTATACACTGGTTAGCCATACTGCTCTACCCATCTGACCTTCTTAGTTGCCTCTAAATTTCACCGTGGTGTTCTGGGCTAGAACTCTTGGTCAATTGCTTACTGCTTGGCTGAGGTGCAATAATTTTCTGTTTGTTTTTCGCCTGAGTTACGGGTTCAGTAGTTTGAACTTTTTCTCTGACGAACCTATCAGCCAGCATTTCTGAGCCTTTTGAGGTAGAGGTCGAAGCTTCGTGGGTATAGCCGAGTCCATCCTTCATGGCAACTGGCCGTTGTGCTCGAAGTATACTCTCCAACTTCTCCTTAGCTCCCAGGTATTGTTCAGTCATTAATCCTCACAAAACTTCATCACTTTTTCTGAGTGATTCATAATCATTTTCAACTTCTGCGAGCTTCTGACAGAGCCTATCTATCTCAGTATCTTTCTCAGAATTGTCCTTAGTCAGAATTGATGTATGAGTTTCTTGAAACTGAGACTTAGTCATAAGAGATTCAATCTCTTCCTTAAGTCTCATAACAAGATTCTCTGAATCAGTAGAGACCTGACAATCAGAAGAAAGTGTCTGATTCTCAGCTTTTACCAGTTCCAACTCCTGAACTGTTCTACTGAACTCTATACTCAACTGAATCTGCTCCTCTAGTAAGTCGTCATATGCTTGAATTACGTCTAAAGGTTCACCTGTAGCTGAGCAGGTGTCGTGTGTGCTCTGTGAAGAGGAGGTTATGATTAGTTTAGAATTTACCTCAGCCTCTTCTCCAGCCATCAGGCAGTGTTCAGTTGATGTTTCAGGATTTGATTCTCCGACCTCAACAGCTACAAATGCAGCTTCATCCTTAGAAGAATACATGAACATATCTTCCTCTATTGAGTCATCGGATAGCTCTCCAGCAATGTAGGTCTGCCTCCTTCGGGCAATTTTTTTTCTTCTGGCCTACCGTTCAGCTCGTTGGGCAGCTGAGAGCTCCAGACATTCGTATTGAAAATGTCCTTCCTTTTTGCGTTGTAACACATAGTAACTCTGCCACCTTTTCCAATTGAGCCGTTGGATGGACTGGCAGCAGGCTCCGTGTTCCTGCAATTAGGAGAAGGTTTAGATTCTTCCCTTTTGTTATTATTTTTCTTACCTGAGGAAGAATCTCTATGGTATTTCTTTAACTTTCTGACTCTTTCTTTCTCCCGTTGATATTTAAGAGCCATAAGCGCAAGACGTTCAGTAGCAGGAGTCTCAATGGATTTTGCTTCTGATACAACTACTGTCTTGCTAGCAGAACCGGGGTTAGCTCCTAATGTGTTGACTGTTGCTTTAAAAGCATGGTCAATTTGAGTGTCAGCTGGAGCGCTAAGGCACCGTTGGGGTAGACTATGCTCGAACTCCTCTGTCTTCAGTTCTGAAAATATAACACCAGGAGTTAAAGCATTAAGATCAGAACGACGTAAATAAGTAGCATAAGGAAGCCAGTTCAGTCGAGGTAGCGCTCTTAAGATGTTGGTGTTCATTTCCTTGTTGGTGAACGTTCTCCCCAGCCCATTGATCAAATTGATTTGGTTGGTGAATCTGACGCTAAGCTCCTCTGTGGTTTCATTGGGCTCCATGGCAAAGTTGTCGAACTTTTAAAGCTCTAGTTCGAGCTTGTTTTCCTTGATCTGCGGGGTTCCTTGGCTCAGTACAGCCAGGGCGTCCTAAAGTTCTTTTGTCGTCTTACAGTCTTGCACTCTCCCGAGGTGAGAATTACTGAGCGTTGTCAGGATTGCATTCCGCGCCACTCGGTCAAGATTGTACGATTTCTTCTCTTCTGGCATGAAGGCAGATTTATCTTTGGCAACTTTTGCCCTGTTTTGTGTTCCTACACCTCCCATATTGGCATATTGTACACTGTCGATCATGGGAATGATAGGTCCTATCTCAAGGACGTTCGTCATGCTGTCGTGCAGCGATGTAAGGTGTGCCTCCATTCTCACACAACATACCGCATAGTTCTCCACAGAGAACATAGGCACCATCCGAATACCTGACATGTCAGACATTATGGGTAAGAGTATAAAGATATATGAAGAGATGCTTGTGCAGTGAAAACATTTTTAGGATCTGTTCGAGTAGACCTGTACGTTTTTAAAAAATGATGATCAAGAGAACACCGCTATGATACCAATTGTTGGTCCGGAGAGTATCAGGTGTAGAGGGGGGGTGAATACACATGATTGCAAGTTTTTCCTCAAACGCGAAGGTTAGCTGAGCTGATTTTGCTACTGAATGAACAGTGGCAGATATAAACCTTCAGATCGCGGGTCAGAGTGATTCTGTAGCTAAGTCCGTTCTATTGACTTGAGTCAGTATAAGGATTTCACTTGAAGAATATTGTGCAGATAAGTGTGGGGCCCGTAAGACTTCGTCTCTTTTGAAAACGTGGTTTTGCAAACCAAAATCGTTTTAGTTGGTGCACTTTTTAAGTGTGTTTTATGCAAAGGATGAGTTTGTAAATAGTTTGAGTACAATGCAATAAAACAGTAAATAACACAAGCAGTTTTTAACGTGGTTCGGATATGCAAGATCCTACATCCACGGTCCTGCAGAATAGGAGTTCTTGTTGATTAATCTGAGCAAGCCTCAGCAAGGAATCTGTACGCTGGACAGACCCTTCTAAGATATAGTCCTTAGCGACTTTTACAAATCAAACCGAAGTTTGAAGGGGAGGGGATGCTCTCCAACAATGAAGGAGTTCTTACAGTAAGAACAATTTAAAGAAAGTGAACTCATTCGAAGGTTCCAAGCTAAAGATATAACAATGGAGCTTAGGTAGAGAAGGGGGAACTAAAGAATCTCTAAAGAGAAGAACTAAGGATTCAACTATGCAAGTTCTTCGCTGGATTGGCTTTTGGTGTTGTATGCTTGTGATCTTGTGTTCCCTTATTGTCCCGTACATTGAGCTTGGAGACTCTTCTCTATTTATAGTCGTGACCTAGGCATGTATCCGTTGGAGAGGACGATGCCACGTGTCACAAACTTCCAAGTAAAATGGCCATATATTTTCGAAATGCACAGCAGAGTGGTTGTCTTTTTGTACATGAGAGTAGCTTTAATGTCTGAGCATGTAAGCTTAGGTTGCTTGTCATTGGTCAAGGTTTGCGGTAGGTGAGACTTGTCAAACTTCAGTCTTCCACCTGAGTTGACTCTTTGAACCTCGTATTCTGAATGATCTCTGCTGACATTCGAATGATAAGAGTATGGCAGTCGTTTCCTTGTCGGACTTGCAACTGAGTTGCATGCATTCAGTAGATCTGGGCAGATCATATTGATTCTTTATCTGAGTCTGCGGATAAGGATCTTCTACTGATGGTAGTCAACTGGCGACTCTGAAGACACGGGCTCTTCACATATTCAGTAGGTCAACGATCATACTAAGTCTTCTTCTGAAGTCTGCTGAAGAAAATCTTCTACTGAGAACAGTCAGCGGATGACTCTGAAGACTACTGAGCTCTACGAAACGATGACTTGGGGTTCTGGAATTTAACTTCTCTACTGAAGTTTAGTCCAACAATACCCCTTACAGAACTTAGACAAAATAATAACGATAAGAACAAGTCTAGCCTATTACATCATCAAGTTCCAAATACACATAGGGTTCAGGACGTGTTTTGGGATCTTCAATTCTATAGCGATGTAATTCAGCATCACTATAATTTTCCCCAAATTGTCCTAAGTACACGAACTACTGACGTCAGTTTCCACGCAACTACTGACTCAAGCTCTAAGTACCCCCTAGCAATGATATACGAGACCTCTAACTCATATCCCTAAAGTCCATGCGTTAAAACGAGCTCCATCTTATCTTGCAACAAATACGTCTCAAAATATTTTTTGACAAAACTGTCAATAACATCAGTAAAAAGGGCATCTTCATTCTCATGATCATAAGGCTTCAGTGATTCAGCAATATGATGAACATATATTTCATAATGATATGCAATACTTGTAGATCCCCCATCCACATTGATTATGGCTTTCACAGTTTTTAAGAACGGCCTACCCAATAAAACACCCACAGTACCCTCAACCTACCTATCATTAGTATCTATGACATAAAATCTGTTGAAAGACAAAATTGTTAATTCTGACCAAAAAAATTTCCACTAGGGCAACCGGAGTAATGCTTGACCTATCCTCTAGTTGAATAATTACCTTAGTGGCCATTAACTCAGCTCCAGATAATTGATTATAGACGGACAATGGCTTAACATTAATAGATGCACCCAAATCAAACATAGCTTCTTAATCATAACATTATCCATCAGACAGGGCAGTGTAAATGTACCTGGATCAGCACACTTAGCGGGCATCATCCTTTGTATAATCATTGATACATAATTGTCCATCACAAAAAAATATCGGACTTCTGAATTTTTCCAGCAATGAAGTCTTTCACGAACTTTCCAAACTAAGGTATCTTCACAGCTTCAAGGAAGGGAATATTGATCTCCAACTTCCAGAACAGCTTTAAGTAGTCCATGTATTCCTTGTTCGGTGTCCTTTTTCTTGCTAAGGCTTTTAGAAAAGGTGGAGGAATCACAACTTCAGGCTCTGATTGGGTAGTCTAAGACTTTTTGTTAGTCTGATTATTCTACTCTAACTCTTCATCATTTTGTCCTGCTGAAGGTTCTATCAGACTACTCTGCTCGGCCAACTCATCGGATTTTCCAGTTTCATCTTGACTCTTTTGCTTATTCACCTTTGGTATCAACTCAGGTAACTCCTTTTCACTTCTCAGCTTGACGTGGTTGTAGTTATGGGCATTTGGATTTATTTGGACTTGTGAGGGTAACGCCCTTGAACTCCCTTCAGATCGTGGAGTGAACTGACCAGTCTGGACACTTGCTCGAATAGATTTTCCAAGGTAAGTTGTTGATCCATCTTCAATTGTTGCATCTCTTCCTTCATGGCTTGGATCTCAATTTGATTCGAAATGATCTCCTCCTACATCTGCTTCTGATATGTAATTACATCCTTTTGAGAAGCAATCATCTCGTGTATCATTTTTCCAGCGAAGAGGATCCCTGCTCAGCTTGTATGGACCTTGATGTTGATATAGTCGATGGTGCGGTGGCTTGTAGGTTTGCTGCTGCAGTTGGGGGTATTGACATGGTTATTTAGCAGAGTTTATACCATTAGTAGGTGTCTGGTTCAAATTGTCATAGCGTTGCTGGAAATTCCCCTCACTTGTGCAGTCGGGCACCCTTCTCTCCATCAGTTTCCTTTTTACCATACATACTGCTTGACTTACATTTGTTATAGCATTCGAATTAGGCTGAGACTGAGCTGGAAGATTTCCTTGGGTGTTTTTTATCTCTTGCATTATAGAATTTAGCTTTGTTATTTGCTTGGACAGGTTATCCATAGTAGTTTGTTGATCTCTTTTCGTCTGATTGATATCCTTCTGAGTTTAGATAATATCCTTCTGCATTTGTTGTTCGAATGCAGTAATGTCCTTTTGTGAAGAAACCATTTCGGGCAAAAGCTTCTCCAATGGGCTTTGCTGCTCTGTTTGGGCAGGCGGAGCACTTTCCTGCTGAAACTGCCTTTGATGCAGAGCTTTATATGTCTGCTGGTAGTTCTGCTGCTGTGGAGGCTGGTATAGCTACTGAATTTTTTGTTGAGGAGGATTCCGTGGTTGAAATTGATCTTTCGGGTGTCCATTTAAATTTCCAGTTGCGTTGACTTCCTCTCCCGGACATTGTAAGGATGTATGTCCTTTTTTGCTCCACAGATGTGATCAGCACTCAATTGGCTTGAAGCAAAAGTGTTGCTTAAGCAGTCGATCCAGTTTGTTTTCCAGCTTGCTGAATTTTTCTTCCACATTTGCATCAATATCATCCAAATAGTCGGAATGAGACCAATTGATAGATTTCCTTGTAGCTCTCGGTCCTTTGTATTACGAGGTGGATTCTGCAAGTCCCTCAATCATATTCCTCGCATCTTCATAGAGACTAGTGTGAAAATTTCCCTTTATGCCAGTATTCACCATGGCTTTTGCTTCGTCGGTCATTCCTTGATAGAAAAGCTGTAAAAGCTCCACCATCCAAATAACCATGGTTGGGGAAACTATTGACAAATTTCCCAGATCTCTCCCAATATGCGCCGAAGGTCTCATCAATTTCTTGAGCAATCCCGGATGTCTGCTTCTTGAGTGCACTCGTCTTTGATTGAAGAAAATATTTCTTCAACAAAATCATACACATTTGGGACCACATACTGATCGTATTTAGCTTAAGACTTGATGTTGGTCCCAAGAATAAACGTTCAGGTGTAGAGGGGGCGGGGGGTGAATACACCTGAAACCGATTTCTCAACTTTAAACGCGAACAGTCCTTTTCAGGAGAGTGTCGTACTGAACAAGTTCAGTAGACCAAATAAGTTGTTCTGGATCGCGTGACAGAGTTACTAACTTCACTAAGGCCTGCTAGCTGACTAGAGTTAGAATTCAGTACCGTTCAGATAAAGTTCAGTAGTGCGGAAATGTGTAGGCCCAAATTCAGTTGAGTTTAGAAAATGTTTTTAATAAAACAGTTTCAGTATGTTAGTGCAATCGATTAAGCTTGCTGAAACTTAGTTGAATGATTTTAGAAATATTTTTAGTATGAACAGTAATCAATGCAACAGTTAAAACAGAAAAACGAACACAAAACACAGGCAGTTTTTAAAGAGGTTCGGATCCAACAATCCTATGTCCACTGTCCCGAATGATCAGGAGGCTATGTATTATACTGAGATAGTCTCAGTTGGTTTGTACGCTGGACAAACACAGGTCTTGAGATTTATACTGACCAAGTCTCAGTTTATAGGGTATCAAACTAAGTGTTTGAAAAACTCTCCAACTATGAAGGAGTCCTTTACAATAAGGATCAGTTCAGATATGAACTCCTTCGTCTAAGCTATGGATATGATCAGCTGAGCTTAGGTTAGAGGGATAGGGAATGAGAAAGTGGCTTCTAGAGCGACGAACGGTTAAGTAAAGACTTAGGTTCGAGTTCAGTCGCTTGGATACTAGAGGCTTTATAATTCTGGTTCAGCTTGGTTCCCTGTGAGAGAGTATGTCGTCTTTTGCCGGAGATTACTCTTCGAACTTCTTGCGGAAGACTTAGAACGTTTTGAGTTGCTCGTGAATGCTCGTGTGTTTGGTTTGTGTCGTAGGTGAGCTTCAATTTGAATTGTATCCCTCTATTTATAGAGTAAAGATAAGGATAGATCCATTGGAGACGACAATCCTTGTGTCTCTCTCTTTTGGGTAGCGAACGGCTCTTTCAAAGTATGGTTCCAGTGTCCTTTCCCTCCATTTCTGGAAAGTTGTTGCCTTGCAGCTTTAATCAGAATATGACAGCTGGCTGCTTGTCATTGGTCGAGGATAAAGAAAGTAGGTGAGACAGAACAGACTTCAAGGTAGATCTGAAGCTGACTTCTCTCTTCCTCGTATTGACTCTGCTGATTTGACTTAGTAAATCCTGACAGTTTGGAGGAATGTCTAGCCATTGCTGAGTCTGTTCTAAATTCAGTAGCATACTCCTGCTGAGTCGGCTCTACTGAAAATCAGCTCCGAGTTTAGTGAACTACTCCTGCTGAGTTCAGTTCCACTGACTGCTTTCAGTATACTGCTCCTGCTGAGTCCAGTATCGCTGAGTCTTCTTCTTCTAGTATTAAGGCTCGTAAACTACTGAGCGCCTGAACCAAATGAAGAGTGTCTACTGAGTCTGAAACCTCAGAGACAGAACAACATATTACAACTGAATGGTTCATCAGTCAAAGTAGGGTTTTGGGATCTTCAAATCTTCAGCAAATATTCAGAGCACTGGGCTACTGAGTTATCTCTCAACCGATTGTGAGAAGACTGAATCATCTCCCAACATTTTCCCCCTATTTGATGATGCCAAAACCTAACACTATGACTATCAGAAACAGAGCTCCTTACAAGTTTTACAAGTAGAATCAGTGGAGTTGTTCTTCAAGTCCTAGACTACTGAGGGAATCAGGGAAGAAATATCAGAACTTATACAGAAAACTAATCTGCAATTTCTCCCTGTCTAACAACATTTTCCCCCATCAATGCAATCTAACAGATCAGAGTCTAACAAGGTAAAAACTGACAAAGTAAAAATATATATGTGAGTGTGTGAGTTAAGCATAAAGACAAACAAGGCCATATAGATAATAAGGAATTATCAGGGCCGAACAACAGTGATGTTTTATATATGATGAATGGTCAGTACAGATACATCAACTGCTATTCTAGGAAAACAGAACAAAAGAGAAATCCAGAAGCTATCTATCATCTGAACTGCTGAATCCTGTCTTTGAAGTCCTTTGATTTTGATTCAGGAAGGGGCAGTCCATACATTCTGTAAGTGATCTTCCTCAGCTTCAGTATCTCCGGCAAGTCACGAGGCTCATCTTCATCCAAGTGTCTTGCTTAGGCAGCATCTTTCATCTCTTTCTCAATTACTCCATAATGAACAGAGCCGTCTAGTTTCAGTGGGGGAGGCATGATCCTTGGAGCTGGGACTCTGACATCAATTTTATCTGCTATGGCCTTCTGAACACTAGCAAATATCTCTGGGTCGGTCTTCAGAAGCCATTCAACAAATGCGATAGACTTGTGCATCTCAGGCCAGTATCTCCAGAAATAGTATCTCTTGATGTAATCTGCCTTCAGTGACTCCCACCTTTGAGTTCTTTCCCATGGCATCCATTCATCCACTCTGGGCCATCTGTGAATTTTTAGATCAGTAGGCTTCCTGAGTCTTCTGTACTTATATGGAATATCTGTCTTCTCAATAATTCTTTGGCTAACTTCCTTCTCAGCCTTTAGCCTCAGAGCTTCTAGATCTGCTAATCTGAGCCTTTCTCTAGCTGCTTTTATTTGCCTTGCTTCTGCTCCTCTGTAGAGATACCTCTACATCTGATCCCAAATTTCTTGCATTTCAAGCTCTTGACTCTTCGAGGGGACATAGGAGGGTACATGAACTTCTTCTTCTGAATCAGCAGGAGTAGATGATTTCTCCTTTGAAGTACCCTGCTGACCAGTTGTCTGCTACTGCTGCTCCTTTTCTTTTTCTTTGTCTGCCTCGTCACTCAGCTTTAATGTTCTTGGAGGCAACCTTGAACCAAATTTTCTACCACCTGCTGGAGCTTTCGTCTTGCCTTTGGCTGGCTTTTTCTTTGGCTTATTGGCAGCCTCAGCCTCGGTAATTTCTCTTACAAGTTTTTCATCCGCAGCAATCTGAGCTTCTTCCTCCGGAGTGATGTATCTTTTAGGTCATTTCTTTTTAGAAGGAGGAGTTGGAAGCTTCAGTATCTTCTTGCCTTTTCCAGCAACTGGAGGAGGCAGAGGAACCTCTTCCTCTTCTGAATCCTCTTTTGCGTACTCAACAATCTCCTTGATTATGTTACTTGGAGTTTGGGTTGCTTGAGTAACAGAGTCCTTGGGTCCTGAGCCACTTGGGCCGGTCTCAGCAGACATTACATCGCCTGTTGCTGAGACACCCTGGGCCTCACCAGATTGAGTAGAGGGACCAGTGGGAACAGATTGCTAACACTGGGTTGCTCCGGCCACTGTCCTCATTCCTCTTGGTACTCTCAGTACCTTCCCTTCTGTAATATTCAGCTTACCTTCCCCCTTTATGGCATCAGCAAATACGCCAGGGGTGGGAACTGGTACCTTCTTATCCAGAGTTTTATATGCTGCTGACAGATCATCCAAGGCGTACTGCAGCTTTGTGAGTCGTTCATGCAGTTCGTTTCTCTCTTCAGTAAGTTGTTCGTTGTATTTCTGGTGAGAGGCGTCGGCTGCTGTCTGGATATCTTGCAACTTTTTATCCACTTTGTCTTCCATGGCCTTCTGAATATTTTGGATTCTGAGTTCGGAGGCCTGAGAAATGGAAGATATGGATTCAATGAACTGACTGGGCGGCCTTGTATTCTTCCAGAAGCTTTGCTTGGCCAGCCTGCATCAACTTCAGTTGCTCTTCGAAGTCGGCTCTTTGAGTAGCAAGTGCTTCATTCAGTATATTGGAGAAATCAGGGGCAGGCGTGTTCTGAATCGTCGTTCTGAGCCCCTTGATCTCCGCACTCTGAGCCTGAGCGGTCTGCCTCCACGTCTTGTGGACGGCGCGGGCGAGGAGTCTGTTCTGTGTCCCTTTACTCCTCAGGGCCCTGGCCACTGACTTCGATCGTCGGCTTCTAGGGTTGGGCGCTACCTTGAACGCAGATTCAAGTAAGAGTTGAGCGGATTCTGCTGACTTTGAGGTACCAGCCTCCGACTGACCTGGTCTAAGGATGCTGAGAGGTGGTTCAACTGTAGAAGTGGGTGCATCCTTGTCCAGTTGAGTTCCCTCATCAGGCTTCTCGGGCCTGAATCACGGGGTGGGTCCTGACCATCAGGGTCAGACCCGTCTGAGGGTGTCGATGCTGAGATTAGTTGGCGGTCATTCAACATGGCTAGCATGGTAGCCCTCAAATCTTCCAAGGAACATAGTTCAGATGGCTCTGAGTAGCCAATTTTGTTCATTATCATCAGCTCCTCCTCGTGGAGCTATTCGCAGGAGTGGTGTTTGATTAATCTGTTCAAAGTAGACCACTCCTGGAATTTGATCAGCATATGGAGCCTAGCCTGCCTTGCTAGTATGATGAGATCAGTGTGGTTGGCTATCTTCGGGATTCGTTCAGCTATCTCTCGGGAGGCTCTTGATTACAGAGCTGAGGCCTCTATCCCGATCGATTCTGATTCTGAAGCCGTCTCAGAATCTTCTACTTCAATGGGAAACAGTTGCTTCTTAGTAGACGGAACGCTGCTCAGTGGAGGGACATCTAAGGGGCTCTCAGTCGTAGGGATCTGTTCAGCTTCGGCCCCTTGGTCCACTGTCTCGCCTCGTTCAGTGGAGACGGCCTTCTCCAGTGACGGAGTCTTTTCTGAGGACTCAGACTCATCCCTCAGCTGCAGAGGTGGTTCAGAAACTACCTCTGGTACGACCTTAATGACTTTCTTCAGTCTCTTGGTCGGCGTCTTCGGAGTAGACTTTGGAGGGGACCTCTTCTTCGCAGGAGTGGAGGTAGTCTGAATTCATGTATTGGGGTCAACAGGCCCAGACCCAATCTGCTGATGGGCCACTGTCCTGCTCTAGAAATGGACCTTCTTCGGATTAAAGTACTGCTTGTCAGCATATGTAATGTTGTCTGCTCCGCAGAAGTCCTCTATCATGATAGACGGTTTTAGTCCGTATAGTAATTTTCCTTTTATTGCAAGGCGCTGGGAAAGCTTATCGAATTTTGCGGACTGCGTCATGAACTCTTTGAGGAAGAATTCGATCTAGTTGATCTTTATGTGGTCATAAATGGCCATCATCGTCTGTATTTTAGGCCTCAACACTTGATCAAAGGATCCTGCCTGACTCGTCAGCAACTGAGTCACAATATAAGCCAATGCTTTGAATTTCGGGAGCATGGCGTTCTTCGGAAATGCTGCTCTGAAAGAGGTTCGCTTCCCGTAGAATATCTCAAGGTATTCATCCATCAAGGCATCCTTGTAGGCTATGGTACTGAATCCTGAACTGGGAAGTTTGAAGCTTCTCTGAAGAGCTTCTCTGATAGACATCGACTTTATCTCTGAAATGGCACGAGAAGGGTCTCCAACTGTATGAATGACATATCTGCATCTGATATCACCCTCTACGAACTCTGAGTTCAAGTACAGTTCAGCTATCTGGCGCGGGAGGAAGTATGTCGGCTTCCTCGATAGAAATCCCTATAAGTCGGTCGCTCTTATGGCATTGAAAATTTCCTCCATGTACTCGAGTTCGTAGACGTCAAACTCCATCATGGGTTCGCACCAAACGCGATCCTTCTCCAGGATCTCTTGCATATTAGAGGGGACGTTAACAACTACTCCTGCCATGTTTGTATTCTGCAAATCAACAGTATCAGTATCGAAGAAAAAATATATTACAAGTATAGTATACGATGTTGAATGATTAAGAAGAATTTTCCGAAGAGTTTTCTGAGTTTTTGAAAAATGAGTTTGCAAGGAAACAAATGTTTTTTTCTCAAAAAACTAGGGTTATGAAAATTTGCAGAGTGAAAATGACGGTTTCTAAACTTTGAACGTGTTTATATATGTTAAAGAAGATGAACAGTTAATAAATCCACGGTTCAGTTTGAAATAGCTTTTGAGATGGACGGCTAGGATTTAATGTTATAAAATAGGCGATGATCATTTTAGCTGCCTAAGTCAAAATACAGATGTAAATAGCCAAAAAAGTAACTTGATACGACATGCATTAAATGTGCCGCAGAGTTCAGCATACTTTACATAGAATGTCGTGTATTTAATATAAACCGTTATATTAAATGACATTTCATTAGGTATTGAATACGAAGCTGAATCTGAGTCATAAATGCACAGAATATTTCATTGACTACTGAGTAGAGATATGCAAACCTATCAGCTGAACATCGTAGTCAGCTAATACCTCGTGTAGATGGTTGCTGAGTCTCTACGTACTGATTTTACTCAGTACTGAGAGTGAACATTCCCCCTTGCTGAATGCTCCTCTCCTGAATCCACTTACTGACTGGAGTCAGTAGGGTCCAACAGACCTAGCTCTACTAAAAGTTCTCTAAATCTGGCTTCAGCTAGAGGTTTGGTCAGTATATCTGCCCTTTGGTGGTCAGTATGGATCTTTTCCGTCCTGATATCCTTCTTTTCGACATGATCGTGAATGAAGTGATGTCTGATGTCCACGTTCTTGCATCTTGTATTAAGTACAGGATTCTGAGTGATTGCAATTGCACTGGTGCTGTCGCAGAAGATTGGCACTTCATTCTGAATGACATCATAGTCGCGTAGCTGCTGTCTCAGTCAAAGGATTTGGGCGTAGCAACTTCCGGCAGCCATATATTCAGCTTCAGTAGTTGACGTAGCTACTGAATGTTGTTTCTTTGAAAACCATGAAATCAGCTTACTGCCAAGGAACTGAAATGTTCCAGAAGTTGACTTTCGGTCAATTCTACATCCTGCATAGTCAGCATCAGAATAACCAGTTAGTTCAATATTACCATCAGTTGGATACCATAAACCTATGTCAGGTGTTCCTCTAAGATAGCGGAGAATCTTCTTTGCTGCTTCCATATAACTCTACTTAGGATTCACCTGAAATCGAGTGCAGACACCTACAACATAAGTTATGTCGGGTCGAGTAGTTGTTAGATATAATAATGAACCAATAATAGCACAAAATTCAGTATGGTCTACTGATACTCCCTCTTTATCAAGATTGATTTTCATGTTCGTGTTCATCGGGATCTTGATTGGTTTGCCAGATGTGCAACCGAACTTCTTGATGAGATCTCGAGTGTATTTGCCTTGATTGATGAACATTCCCTTCTCAAATTGTTCGACTTGAAAACCGAGGAAATAGTTCATTTCTCCCATCGTTGACATCATGAATTTGTCCTTCATCATTTTCTCAAACTGCTGACACATAATGACGTTCTTCGATCCGAAGATTTTGTCATCTACGTAGATCTGCACAAGTAGTAATATGTCGTCGTCTAGACGAATGCTGAATAATGTGCGGTCTACTGTGCCTTTCTAAAAACCTTTCTGAAGAAGAAACTCAGACAGGGTATCGTACCAAGCCCTGGGTGCTTGTTTTAACCCGTACAGAGCCTTTCTCAGTCTGTAGACCTGATGTCCTTACTGAAAGCCGGGAGGCTGTTCTACATAGACTTCTTCTTTCAGCACGTCGTTCAGGAATGCAGACTTCACATCCATTTGATAAACTCTGAATCTCTGATTTGTTGCGTATGCTAGGAATAGTCTGATTGCCTCCAATCTTGCAATTGGAGCGAAAGTTTCATCGAAATCTATCCCGTCAGCTTGACAGCAGCCTTTTGCCACGAGTCTTGCTTTGTTCTTTACTATAACGTTGTTTTCATCTCGCTTGTTCTTGAAGACCCATTTAGTTCCAATCACGTGTTGATGTCGGGGTCTGTCCACAAGCTCCCATACATCGTTTCTCATGAACTGATTCAGCTCCTCCTGCATGGCTATGATCCAATTAGCGTCCTTAAGTGTATCCTCAACTGACTGAGGTTCTTCAGTAGATAAGAAGCATGAACATAAAGCGCTTTCTCCCTGACAGAATCTGGATCTTGTCTTTACGCTTGCTGAAGGATCTCCAATAATTAAATCAGAAGTGTGAGCGTCCAGCCACGATCTACGATGTTTCAACTCTTCATCTGAGATTTGTTCAACACAGATAGTAGGTGAGTTAGGCATTTCAGTTGTACTATTCTGAGATTGAAGCAATTCAGTTACTAGAGTTGGGTCTATTGAGTCACCAGGTTTAGGAACTTCATTTGTTCCCCCTAAATTATTATTCTCAGTAGAGGTCTCAGTTACCACCTGGGTTTCTTCATCGACCTGAGTTACCTGGGATTGACTCTGTTCAGTAGAGTCAATCTGTTCAGCTACTTCTGCTGCGGGCTGAGATTCAGTAGACTTATCTTCAGTTTCTTCATCTGAATCATCATCCCAACACAGCTGGATCTTTTCAACTTTATCTTTCAAGCTTAGATCCTATAACTGCTTTCTGATGTCCTCAGATTCTGGTTTAGAGTTCCTGCTCCTGTCTTCAGTAGCAAACTCATTAAAAACAACATGAAGGCTTTCCTCCACACAAAGGGTCTGATAGTTAAAGACTCTGAAGGCTTTGCTGACCCGAGAGTATCCTAAGAAGACTCCCTGATCTGACTTGCTATCAAAAGTCTTCAACTGATCCTTCCCATTATTGTGGATAAAGCACGAACACCCAAAAATATGGAAATAAGATAAAGAAGGCTTCCTACCGTTCCATAATTCATATGGTGTCTTCTTAGGCTGCTTTGTCAGTAGGGATCTTTTCTGAGTGTAACATGCAGTGTCAGTAGCTTCTGCCCAGAATTTGGTTGGGAGTCCTGAGTCTGCGAGCAGGGTCCTTGCTGCTTCTTTGAGTGTTCTATTCTTCCTTTCAGCAACCCCATTTTGTTGAGGCGTGCACGCGGCAGATGTCTCGTGCTCTATGCCTTCAGCTTTGCAGAACTCTTCCACCATCGAGTTAAGGAACTCAGTTCCTCTGTCTGAACGTATCTTGATGATCTTGGTGTTCTTCTCGACACTGAGCTTTTTCAGAAGCGTTGGTAACTCTGTTTTGACGTCAGACTTGTTGGTAATAAATATGACCCATGTGTAGCGCGAGTAGTCATCAATGACCACTAAAGCATACTTTTTGCCTCTCATCGTCACCGGAGAGACTGGACCGAATAAATTCATATGTAGCAGCTGAAGGATTCCATCAGTGGAAGGAGATGGAACAGGAGGATTTTGATTCCTTGTTTGCTTTCCCTTCAGACATGCTTCACACTGAGTGTCTTTGCTGAAAACTTCATTCGGCAGTCCTCTTGCTAGAGTGTTTCTAGCTAGTTTGTTGAGCGTCTTGAAGTTGAGATGGCTGAGTCTTCTGTGCCAGAGCCACCCCGTTCTGTTGTCGTTCTTCGCCAACAAACAAGCTTCAGGTTCAGCTAAGTTCCCGTCAGCTACGTAGATATTCTTTTTGCGCGAACCTGACAACACTGTCTTCCCTATAGATTTATCAATGACATCACAGAAACCAGCGTAAAAAATCACTCTATTTGAGTTATCACAAAATTGACTAACAGAGAGAAGATTATGCTGAAGTATTTCAACATATGATACTTTTGGAACTATTGCGGTTCCAAGCTGAGTGTTCCATAGCCTCTAGTATAGCCTTTTGCGTTGTCTCCAAAATCGATTCGGGGTCCTTCTTCAGTAGTATAATTCTTCAGTATGTCCTTTTGGTATGTCATAGGTCTTGAGCATCCGCTGTCCACATACCAAGGGTTCTTGTGCACCTGCAAAACAGAATTATATTTAGGTACCCTTTATTTTTGATTTTGGGTCCTTAGATGTTAGTTTTGGAAACCCAGATCTGTCTTACGACCCTGGTGGTCTCAGACAGTTTCTTCCCACTCTGATTAACATATTTGACCACTAGACTGGTCGATGCTGACTTCTGAGGCTTCACAGGTTTAGGAATCCTGATCTTCTTAGTAGGTGGACTGCTGACCTTTGCCTTCTGCACGGCTTTCTTTTTCTTCTTCTGACTCTTAGGTCCTCTTCTGACTATAGGATCATAGTAATATGACTCATACTGAGCTGGATGTGTCAGCTGCGGAGGTCCATACTGATCAGCCCACTTTGCTTTGCTGGTTCCCCCTTGACTGAACTGGGGTGACTTGGTGCTGATCTTTTTGTCAGAATGCTGATAGCTGGGATGAGGTGCCTTCATCTTTTGTTTGTTCTTGGCTAGGGGGTTCAGAATCTCTGTGTTGATGGTCTCCCCTTGAACAATTCTATCAGCTAGTCGGTTTTCTGAGCGTATGGGGGCAGATTAGGAGGCTCCATGGCTGAATCCAAGCCCCTCCTTGTAGTGCTTAGGCTTGTTGCTTGCTAGCATCACCTCAAGCTTCTTTTCAGCGCCCATGTACTGCTCTGTCATCAGGTTCCTCCAGACATCATCACTTTTCTTCAGCAGTTCATGCTCGGTCTGAAGTCCTGACAACTCTTGCTTCAGTAGACTCAGTTCAGTATCTTTCTGAGTCAAGTCATTGGTCACTACTGAGATCGGATTTTCTTGATGCTGAGACTTGGCCATCAGAGAGTTTATCTCCTCCCTGAGTCTCAACACAAGTCCTTCTGACTCAGTAGCAACCTGACTCTCCTGAGAAAATCTCTGATTCTCCACTTTTAGGGTATCCAACTCCTGAAGAGTCTTACTGAGCTACAGACTCATCTGAATCTGCTCGTCGAGTAGTTCTCCATATGCGATTGCGACGTCCAGATTCTCATCTGCACCTGAAATAGTGTCGTGTGTGCAGTGTGAAGAGGAGTTAAGTGGAGCGTCAGAGTTTACCTCATCCTCTTCAACTGCCATGAGACACTTTTCAACGTCTTCTTCAAGCTCTACGGCCATGAATGCCGCTTCATCGTCTGATGAATCGATGAAGGAGTCGACTTCATATGTGTCGTCTGAGAGTTCACCGGCAATATATGCTTGTCGTTTCTTGATGAACTTCTCCCTTCTAGCTTTGCATGCTGCTCTCTCAGCAGTGCTGAGCTCAGGACAATCATATTGATAGTGTCCTGGCTTCTTGCAGTTGTAGCAGGTAGTGACTCTTTCTTCTTTGCTCTCGCTGTTTTTCGACTGAGCTGAGTCCTCCTGTTTCCTGCAGTCAGAAGTGTGTGAGTCAGGAGTGCGCTTAGGTGTGTATTCAGTCTTACCCTTGGAGTCTCTGACGACTCTTGAGAGCTTTCTGCGCCTCTCCTTCTTCTTTTGATACTTCACGGCAAGCAGCGCGTATTTCTTAGCTAGGTTTCCTTCTTGTAGATCACTAAGTGAAGGTTCAGCCTTGCTAGACGCCGGAGCTGCTGTGCTGACTGATGCTTTAAAAGCATGGTCGACTTGGGTGTCAGCTTCAGCTCGCTACTTCCTTTGAGGTAGACCAAACTCGAACTCCTCAGCTTTAAGTTCTAAAAAGATATGGTCAGGAGTAATAATATCTAAATCAAAAAGTCGCAATAAAGTAGCAAAGGGAGTCCAATGACCGTCTGGCAGTGCCCTCAAAATCTTGAGATTCATCTCTTGATTGGAGAACGTCTTTCCCAGCCCATTGATAGAATTCATCAGATCCGTGAATCTGACGTTGAGATCTTCAATGGACTCACCAAGCATGAGAGACAGTCTCTCCAGCTTCTGAAGTTCCAGCGCCAGCTTGTTTGCTTCAATCCTCTGAGTCCCCCGACTCAGTAGCGCTAGAGCATCCCAGAGTTCCTTCGTGGACTTGCAGTCCTGAACTCTTCCGAGATAAGAATTGCTCAGAGTGGTCAGTATGGCGTTTCTGGCGACGCGTTCTAAGTTGTGAAGCTTCTTCTCCTCAGGGGTGAAGAGACTTCTATCTTTAGGAATCTTCTTCCCAGTCACCATTCCTCCTCCTCGTGCTGGGTCCTGAGTTACGACACTATCAACCATTGGAACGCTAGGTCCGTCCTCCAGTACCTCTGTCATGCTATCATGGAGGGAGGTCAGATGTGCCTCCATTCTGACCCACCATACTCCATAGTTCTCTACTGAGAACATGGGTACCATCCTTATTCCTGACATATCAGACATCGTTGATAATGATATGAATGAAGAATGATATGCAGTGAAAACGTTTTCCAGATCCGTTCAAGTAGACCAGTTTCAGAATAACAAGAGTCTTAGAGAACTCCTGCTCTGATACCAATTGCTGGTCCCAAGAATAAACGTTCATGTGTAGAGGGGGGTGGTGAATACACCTGAAAACTGATTGCTAACTTTAAACGTGAACAGTCCTTTTGAGGAGAGTGTCGTACTGAACAAGTTTAGTAGACCAAATAAGTTGTTCTAGATCGCGTGGCAGAGTGACTGACTTCACTGAGGCCTGCTAGCTGACTAGAGTCAGAATTCAGTACCGTTCAGATAAGTTCAGTAGTGCGGAAATGTGTAGGCCCAATTTCAGTTGAGTTTAGAAAATGTTTTTAATAAAACAGTTTCAGTATGTTAGTGCAATCGATTAAGCTTGCGGAAACTCAGTTGAATGATTTTAGAAATATTTTTAGTATGAACAGTAATCAATGCAACAGTTAAAACAGAAAAACGAACACAGAACACAGGCAGTTTTTAAAGTGGTTCGGATCCAACAATCCTACGTCCACTGTCCCGAATGATCAGGAGGCTATGTATTATACTGAGATAGTCTCAGTTGGTTTGTACGCTGGACAAAAACTGGCCTTGAGATTTATACTGAGCAAGTCTCAGTTTACAGGGTATCAAACTAAGTGTTTGGAAAACTCTCCAACTATGAAGGAGTCCTTTACAATAAGGATCAGTTCAGATATGAACTTCTTCGTCTAAGCTATGGATTTGATCAGCTGAGCTTAGGTTAGAGGGATAGGGAACAAGAAAGTGGCTTCTAGAGCGACGAACGGTTAAGTAAAGACTTAGGTTCGAGTTCAGTCGCTTGGATACTAGAGGCTTTATAATTCTGGTTCAGCTTCGTTCCCTGTGAGCGAGTATGTCGTCTTTCGCCGGAGATTACTCTTCGAACTTCTTGTGGAAGACTTAGAAAGTTTTGAGTTGCTCGTGAATGCTCGTGTGTTCGGTTTGTGTCGTAGGTGAGCTTCAATTTGAATTTTATCCCTCTATTTATAGAGTAGAGATAAGGATAGATCCATTGGAGACGACGATCCTTGTGTCTCTCTCTTGTGGGTAGCTAACGGCTCTTTCAAAGTATGGTTGCAGAGTCCTTTCCCTCCATTTTTGGAAAGTTGTTGACTTGCAGCTTTAATCAGAATATGACAGCTGGCTGCTTGTCATTGGTCGAGGATAAAGAAAGTAGGTGAGACAGAATAGACTTCAAGGTAGATCTGAAGCTGACTTCTCTCTTTCTCGTATTGACTCTGCTGATTTGACTTAGTAAATCCTGACAGTTTGGAGGACTGTCTAGCCGTTGCTGAGTCTGTTCTAAATTCAGTAGCATACTCCTGCTGAGTCGGCTCTACTGAAAATCAGCTCCGAGTTCAGTGAACTACGCCTGCTGAGTTCAGTTCCACTGACTCCTTTCAGTATACTGATCCTGCTGAGTCCAGTATCGCTGAGTCTTCTTCTTCTGGTATTAAGGCTGGTAAACTACTGAGCGCCTGAACCAAATGAAGAGTGTCTAATGAGTCTGAAACCTCAGAGACAGAACAACATAATACAACTGAATGGTTCATCAGTCAAAGTAGGGTTTTGGGATCTTCAAATCCTCAGCAAATATTCAGAGCACTGGACTACTGAGTTATCTCTCAACCGATTGTGAGAAGACTGAATCATCTCCCTACACTTGAGAACCATGTTTGTGCTCCATCTTGAAGTGTAAAAGGGAACGCTTTGAGCTTGATTGCATCTAGATTGTCTTGCATGTGCGGGTTACAGACTTGATTAAACTTTACTATGAAGGAGTTAGGGTTCTCGTTCGGCTTTCCATTGAACTTAGGCTCTGAAGCCACCAAATTTAGCTTGACGTCTATCTACTCAGCAGTGGTAATCTGGATTGGACCGTGTAGGTCCTCTCCCATGTCAAGCGATCCAGAATTCATCCTAAAAGGAGGTTGATCGACTTCATCGGTCATCTCTTCCTCTTCTGATTCTGAACTTTTTATTTGAGTATTATGACTTTTTTTGTCAAACACGACAGTCTCTGGTTTTGATTCGCTGGTATGATCACCGGCATCTGTTCTGTCTCTTGACTGGGCAGTTAAGAGGTTTCCTACCTCGGACATAATTTGTTGCTTCCGCAGCTTTGCCTCTTTCCTTTTCCTCCTTGATGTCCTTTCTATCTCCTTGTCAATTACAAGGTTAGGATGGTTGTCAAATACGAGGTTAGGATGGTGTTGGTCCCGAGTGTACGGTCAGGTGTAGAGGGGGGGTGAATACACCTGATTCCGATTTTCTCAACTTTGAACACGAACAGTCCTGTTCAGGAAAGTGTCGTACTGAAATAATTCAGCAGACCAAATAGCTGTTCTGAATCGTGTGTGGCAAAGACTCTGACTCTACTGAGATCTGCTAGCTGACTGAGTCAGAATTCAGTATCATACAGGTAGAGTTCAGCGGTGTGGAAAAGTGTAGGCCCAAATCAGTTGAGTGGAAAAACGTTTTATGCAAGTCTCAGTTCAGCAAGTGGTCAGTTCAGTATGCTGAGACAATTGAATGATTTTAAGAAGATTTTCAGTATGAACAGTAAAATCAATGCAACGATGAATCGAAAAGCAATAACAAGACACAGATTTTTAAAGTGGTTCGGATATCAATCGATCCTACGTCCACTGTCCCGAAAGTTCAGGAGGCTATTTATTATACTGAGTTAGTCTCAGTCAGCTTGTGCACAGGATAAAGTTGTGGCTTGGGGATTATACTGAGCAAGTCCCAGTTTACAAAGGCATCAAACAAAAGTGTTTGACAAACTTCTCCAACTATGAAGGAGTCTTTTTACAATAAGGATTGGGTTCAAATATGAACTCCTTCGTCTAAGCTATATATGGTTTCGGTTGAGCTTAGGGTTAGAGGGATAGGGAATGAGAATGTAGCTTCTAGAGCGACGAACAACTGAAATAAGCTTTAGGTTCGTGTCACGTTGCTTGGATACTAGATGCTTGGTTGTCGGTTCAGCTTGGTTCCCTTAAGAGCTAAAATGTAGTCTTTCGCCGGAGATAGATCTTTAGATTCTTGCGGAAGACTTAGGCTTTCTGGTTCTAGCTCGTTTGAATGCTTGTGTATATTTTCGTCGTTAAGCTTATGTGCATTCTCTCTTTCTCTTCTTGAAATGTCCCTCTATTTATAGAGCAGAGATTGGAAAAGATCCGTTGGAGACGATCTTCCTTTCTCTCTCTCTTTTGGTAGCAAACGGCTCTTTTGAAGAGGTAACAGTGTACTTTCCCACCTTTTTAGGTAAAGGGTTGACTGCAGCTTTAGCGGGTGAGAAGACACGTGTGTTCTTGTCATTCGTCGAGGTGGATAGAGTGGTTGAGACAGCACAGACTTCAAGGCAAACTGAAGCCGACTTCTCTCTTCCTCGTATATGACAATGCTGATTGTCTTTCAAAAGTATTTGACAGTTCTGACTGTCTGCCGATGCTGAGTGTGATCCCGTATTCAGTAGGTAGATAGGCGAGGAAAGTCTGCCGAAGATCAGGCTACGAGTTCGATGAAGCTGCTCTGCCGAGTCCAGTTCCACTGACTCTTTCAGTATACTGCTCCTGTTGAGTCCAGTATCACTAAGTCTTCTACTTCTGGTGTTAAGGCAGATAATCTATTGAGCGCCTTGATCAGAGCAGAGTGTCTACTGAGTCTGAAACCTCAGAGACAAATAACGATTACAACGGAATAGTTCACCAATCAGATAGGGTTTTGGGATCTTCAAATCTTCTCAACAATCAGAGCACTAGGTACATTGAGCATGGTTCAGTATAGAAGATAGAATCATTTCCCACTAAGTAAGACTATGCTGAGGACAGAATCATCACCCAACAATTTCCCCCTATTTGATGATGCCAAAACCTATCATCTATGCTAACACTAAACAAACTGAAATAGAGCTCCTTACAATATTACAGGTAAGATCAGTGGAGTTGTTCCAACAGTTCTAGACTACTGAGAAAACAGGGCAAAACACAATTTCCCCCATTACATAGAAACTAGACTAGCAGAATCTAACAAAGTAATAAACTGACAAGGATGTAAGTAGTGAGTGTGTGAGTCAGTAATCACTTCAGTGATTCTGAGTGGTAAAGCATAATACAAACACGGCTGAATAGACAACAAGTGGTTGTCAGAGCCAAAAGCAGATTTGTATATATGAGTGATTCAGATCAGTACAATTACAAATCTTGCTAAGCTAGGAAGATCAGAACTAAGCCTAGGAGCCCTTAAACTGCTTGATCCTATCCATGAATCCTTGAGATTGCGTCTCTGGCAGTGGCACTCCATACATCCGGTATGTGTTCTTCCTCTGCTTCAAGTATGCACGCAAAGTCTTGTTGGCTCATCTTCGTCCAGTTCTCTTTTTGATGCAGCATACTTCACTTCAGCTTCTATTACCCCAAAGTGGATTGAGTCATCATTTCTTCTAGGTGGAGGTATGATTCTGGGCTCCGGAACACTGACTTCTATACCTTCAGATACGGCTTTATGCAAGTATATGTATAGATCGGGTTCAATTATCATCATCCATTACGTGTAGGCATCGGTCTTAGTCATGTTGGGCCGTAACCTCCGAAATAATTGCGCTTGATGAACTCTATCTTTGCGGATTCCCATCTCTCGAGTAAATTGAGCGGTATCCAATTGTGCTGTCTTTGGCCATACGTGCGATTTCGGATCAGGCGGCTTCCCGAACCTTCGTATCGATAAGGAATATCAGCTTTTGAAGGTACTCTCAGCCTGGCCTCTTCCTCAGTCCTTTTCCTCAGTGCTTCAAGGTCTGCCTCCCAGATTCTGTCTCTGGCAGCTGAACTTGTCTAGCCTCTTCGCCTCTGTATAAGTATCTTGTTCATTTGGTCGAATATGGCCTCAATCTCATCATCTTGGGCTTCGTGGGTTTCTGAGGAATGTCTTCAGATTCAGCAGGGGTACTTGATTTTTCTTTTGACGTACCACCGCTTCTCGGTGCTTTCTTTGCTTTTTGCTCCTTCTCTTTCTCCCAATCTTCTTCATCCTCGATAATCAGTTTCCTTTGAGGTATCCTAGCAGGCTTTCTTCCTCCTCGAGCTGGAGATTTTGTCTTTCCTTTGACAGGCTTAGACTTTGGTTTATTAGCAGCTTCTGTTTCAGCAATCTCCCTTGCCAGCTTCTCATCAGCTGCAATTTGAGCCTCCTCCTCAGCTGAAATGTATCTCTTCGTTTTCTTGGCTGGAGGGGTTGGGAGAATCAGCACTTTCTTGCCTTTTCCCTGAACAGGTGGAGGGAGAGGAGCCTCTTCCTCTTCTGACTCTTCCTGCTCAGCATACTCTGCAACCTCCTTGATAATATCAGTCGGAGTCTGGGTTTCATGAGTAGCCTAGGTTCCTGAGCCACTTGGGCCAGTCTCACCTGTGCTCGCAGCCGAGACACCCTGGGCCTTACCCTCTGTCTGAGTCTGAGTCTGAGTCCTGCTTATCTCAGTCACGAACTTGGTCTTTTTCTCAGATCTCAGTGAAGCTGTCCCCTTAAGTAATTTCTCAACAGTTTTGGTAGGGGTCGGCTTCTCAGTACTCTTCTCTTTTCCTTCAGTACTCTTCTCTTTTCCTTCCCCCTTTTTGGCATCATCAATTACAGCCGGCGTAGGGATGAGTACCTTCTTGTCTAGGCGTGTGTAGATAGCGGACAGTTCGTCCAGTCTGTCATGGATCTTTGTCAGCGCCAAGTGCAGCTCATTCCTCTCATTAGTCAGTTCCTCCGAGTATTGCTTATGGGAGAGGTCATTCTTTGCCTTGAATTCAATCGGCTTCTCGAAATCTTATCCTCCACGACCAGTTGAATGTTGTCAAGTCGGGTTTCCGTGGCCAGGGCTTGTTCAGTGAAGGACTCAGTATGAGTGGACATTGAAGCCTCGAATGCTTTGAGAAGGTTGGCTTGTCCTTCCTGAATGATTCTGAGCTAATCATCAAACTGCTTCTGCTGCTTAGCCAAAGCTTCGGATACAATTGCAGAGACAACAGGGGCGGCTGATTTTGATACTGATGTTTTCAGCCACTGTAGCTCAGTGGTTGTGGCTAGCGCAGTCTGTTTCCACACCTTGTGGACGGCCTTCGCAAGAGCTCGATTCTGGATTCCCTGAGCGGTGAGAGCTTTTGCTACGGATCGAGATCTCTTGGCAGTTGGGCTGGGTGCTACTTCGTAAGTCGACTCCAGCAAGAGCTGAGCGGGCTCTACTGAGGACGATGCACCAGCCGTGGACTTCGCAGGTCCAAGGATACGGAGTGGAGATTGAGCTTGTTCAGTAGCATGTGTATCCTTGTCCTGGGGATTTCCCTTATCAGGCTTTCCAGGGCCTGAATCACTGGGTGGATCTTGACCATCGTGGTCTGATCCATCTGAGGGTGCTAAGTCGGTTGCTAGCTACCTGTCATGTATCATTGCCAGCATAGCAGCCCTCAGGTTCTCCATGGTGCTGAGGTCAGCAGGCTCAGAGTAGCCTATTTGCTCCCTCAACTTCAATTCTTCTTCATGAAGGCGCTGGCGGGGAGTAGTGGAGTACTAGACGTTGTAGATGGGGCCACTCCCGAAATCGCGAGCAACATGTGGAGCCTTGCTGATTTTGCAATGAGCAACAAATCGGAGTAGTCGGCAAGCTCGCGGAATCTCGTTAAAGAATCTCTCGGGATGCTCTGGATACGATCACTGAAGCTTCCATCCCAATTGTCTCTTCTTCAGATGCTGTCTCAGACTCCAAGTCTATGGGAGACGTCTGAGTCTCAGCAGGAGGCACACTGTTGAGTGGTGGAACTGAGAGGGGGCTGTCAAGACGCTGAATCTCTTCGCTATGTGCTTCTGTAGCATCCCCTTGTTCCACTTCTACGGGTTCCTCAGTGGAGACGGCCTTCTCCACTGATTGAGTCTTCTCAGATGATTCTGACTCGTCTATCGGCCGGCGAGGCCGAATAGGTTCTTGAGTAGCTCGAGCAGCGGGAACTTCGGGGAGAGACCTCGGGTTCGGTAGGCACGTCCGGAATGGTTTTCCTCAGTTTCTTAGCTGGTGCCTTTGGAGTTTTTGCTGGAGGTGTTCTCTTCTTCGAGGGTGTAGCCTGCTGAGGCTTAGTCTGCTGAGTTACGGCTGAGGGACTCGACCCGATCTGGCCGAAGAGCGAGCCGATCTTGTTGTGGAATCTGACCTTCTTCACATTAAAATACTCCTTGTCATTGTAGGTTATTGGTTCAGATCCGCAGACATCCTCTATCATTATGGACAGCTTCAGCCCATAAAGAAGCTTGCCCTTTGCACTCAGCGTGCAAGAGGCCTTGTCGAATTTGGCCGCCTGAGCCATGAATTCACGGATAAAGAACTCCGTCCAATTGATCTGAGCTCTATCATATATGTCCATCATGAGCTGGATCTTGAGACTTGATACTTGATCGAATGAGCCTGCTTGGCTGGTTAGTAGCTGCGTCACAATGTAAGCCAAAGCTCTGTACTGAGGCAGCATGTTGTTTTTAGGAAAAGCAGCTTTGAAGGTCGTGGGCTTTCCACAGAATATTGTCAAGTAGTCATCTACAAGATCATCATTGTACCCCACAGTACTGTCTCCTTCAGAAGGCATATCAAACTTCTCTTTAGCGCCTCCTTGATTGATATTTGCTTCAGTATCGGAAAAGCATCCTTGATCTCGTGAACGGCGAATCTTCCGATTATGTCCCCGCCTACTGAGTCAGAGTTAAGATAAACTTCGGCCACCTGCCTCGGGAGGAAATATGTCGACTTCCTTGAAAGAAAACTTTCAAGCCCTGATTCTCTAAGAGCTGAAAAGATCTTGTCCATATAATCGAGATCACAGGCGTCGAACTCCATGGTTGGCTCGAACCAAAAACGGTCCTTGTCCAGGATTTCTTGCATGTTAGCTGGAGCAGACACCGAAATATTTTTACTTGCCATTGTACCTGTTACACTAGCATTTATCAGTATCGATTTAAATAAAACAGTTTGTATAGCGATTCTGAAAAAGAAAATTAATTCGTGTAGCAGTTGTAATAAGCATACCGAATGAGAGATTGAGATTCTGAAAGGATATGCAATAGGGGATTGCAAGAAATGATCTCAGAATTTTCGGATGCAGAGGATTTTAAGTGCGGTAATGGCGGTTTCTAAGATATGATCGAAAATATATATCTAACGTGAAGGTGAACGGTTTTCGATCAAAGGCAAAATTTGAATCTGCTTTATGATATGGACGGTTAAGATTGGATATTAAAAAAAGTAATGATCACAGTAGCCGCCTAAGTCAAAGCCAGTTGTAAATATGCCTAAGTAGTAACTATGAGATGACATGCATTAAATGCGTGCAGAGTTCAGCAAACTTATGTATGGAATATCGTGCATTAAATGAGAGTCGTTTATAATAAATGACAAACTTAGGATATTTAATAGCATGCTGAATCTTCATCATAAATGCATTACTGTTTTATTCGTTACTACTGAGTAGAGATACGCAAACCTGTCAGCTGAACATAGTAGTCAGCTGATACCTCGTGTAGATGGTTTTCTGTCTCTACGTACTGAATTTACTCAGTATTGAGAGTGATCATTCCCCCTTACTGAATGATCCTCTCTTGGAACCTTCTTACTGACTGGGGTCAGTAGGATCCAACAGACCTAGCTCTACTAAAAGTTCTTTGAATCTGGATTCAGCTAGAAGCTTGGTCAGAATATCAGCCCTTTGATTGTCAGTATGGATCTTCTCCATCCTGATATCCTTCTTTTCGACATGGTCACGAATGAAGTGATGCCTAATGTCCACGTGCTTGCATCTCGTGTGTAGTACAGGGTTCTGAGTGATTGCAATAGCACCGGCATCGTCGCAGAATATCGGCAATTCATTCCGAATGACGTCATAGTCTCTTAGGCTGCTGTCTCGGCCCAAAGGATTTGGGCGCAACAACTTCCGGCAGCCATGTATTCGGCTTCGGTAGTTGACGTGGCTGCCGAGTGCTGCTTCTTTGAAAACCATGAGATCGGCTTACGCCTAGGGACCGACAAGTTCCGAAGTTGATTTTCGGTCAATTCTACATCTCGCATAGCCGGCATCGAGAATAGCCGATTAGTTCAATATTATCATCAGTGGATAGCATAAACCTATGTCGAGGTGTGCCTCCGAGGTAGAGGAGAATCTTCTTTGCTTGAGTCCATGTGGCTCGCTTAGGATTCGCCCTGAAATCGAGCGCAGACACCTACGGCGATAAGTTATGTCGGGACGAGTAGGCTGTTAAATATAATAAGGAACCAATTATTGCACGAAATTCAGTTTGGTCTACTCGATACTCCCTCTTTATCAAGATCAATTTTCATATTCGTGTTCATCGGGATCTTGATAGGTTTGCTCGGATGTGCAACCGAATCTTTTGATGAGGTCTCGAGTGTATTTGCCTTGGTTAATGAACGTTCCCTTTTCGATTGTTTGACTTGAAAGCCGAGGAAATAGTTCATTTCACCCATCATTGACATCTCGAACTTGTCCTTCATCATTTTCTCAAGCTGCTAACACATGACGACATTCTTTGATCCGAAGATAATGTCGTCTACATAGATCTGCACGAGTAATAAGTCGTCTTCCAGTCGAATGCTTTGAACGGCGTGCGATCTCTTGTGCCTTTACGAAAACCTTTACGAAGAAGAAACTCGACGGGGTATCGTACCAAGCCCTGGGTGCTTGTTTTAACCCATATAGAGCCTTTCTGAGTCTATAAACCTGATGTCCCCGCTGAAAGCCGGGCAGTTGTTCTACATAGACTTCTTCTTTCAGTACGCCGTTCAGGAACGCAGACTTCACATCCATTTGATAGACTCTGAATCTTTGATGTGTTGCGTAGGCTAGGAATAATCTGATTGCCTCCAATCTTGCAACTGGAGCGAATGTCTCATCGAAATCTATTCCCTCAGCTTGACAGTAGCCTTTCGCCACGAGCCTTGCTTTGTTCCTTACTATAATTCTATCTTCTTGATGAGTAGGCTAGGAATAGTCTGAAATTCGATCTTCTTGATGCTGAGACTTGGCCATCAGAGAGTTTATCTCCTCCCTGAGTCTCAACACAAGTCCTTCGGCTTCCATAGCGGCCTGACTCTCCTGAGAAAGTCTCTGATTCTCTACTTTCAGGGTATCCAATTCCTGACGAGTCTTACTGAGCTGTAGACTCATTTGAATTTGTTCATCTAATAATTCTTCATAGGCGGTCGTGATGTCCAAATTCCCATATGCACCTGAAACAGTGTCGTGTGTGCAGTGTGAAGAGGAATTAAGTGGTTCATGAGAGTTTACCTCATCCTCTTCTCCTGCCATTAGGCACTTTTCAGTTGTTTCTTCAGCTTCAAGCTCTAAGGCCATAAAAGCTGCTTCATCATCCGATGAATCCATGAAGGAGTCAACTTCTTATGAGTCGTCTGAGATTTCGCCGGCTATGTAGGATTGTCTTTTCTGGGCGAATTTCTCTCTCCTTGCCTTACGTGCTGCGCGTTCAGCACTACTGAGCTCAGGACAATCATATTGATAGTGTCCTCGGCTTTTTTGCGGTTGTAGCAAGTGATGACTCTTTCTTCTTTGCTTTCACTATCCTTTGATGGTGCTTTGAGTCATCCTTCTTTACGCATTCGGAAGATTGTGAGTCGGGAGTGCGTTTTGGCGTATAATCGACTTACCTTTTGTGTCTCGGTATGCTTTAGTCGGTTTTTACGCGCCTCTCCTTCTCCTTCGATACTTCACGAGCGAGCAACGCGTACTTCTGAGCGAGACTTCCTTCTTGTAGATCATTGAGTGAAGGTTCAGTCTTACTCGTTGTCTTGCTCGTCGTTGGAGATGCTGCGCTGACTGATGCTTTGAAGGCATGGTCAATTTTATTGTCAGCTTCAGCTCTTTGCTTTCGTTGAGGTCTGTCGAACTCAAACTCTTCTGCCTAAAGTTCTGAAAAGATGTGGTCAGGAGAGACAACATCTAAATCAGAATGTCGCAGTAAAGTGGCAAAAGGTGTCTAGTGTCTGTCCGGCAGTGCCCTCAGTATCTTGAGATTCATCTCTCGGTTGCTGAATGTCTTTCCCAGCCCGTTGATAGAGTTCATCAGATTCGTGAATCTGACATTTAGATCTTCTATTTTGTCACCAGGCATGAGAGATAAACTTTCCAGCTTTTGGAGTTCCAGCGCCAGTTTGTTAGCTTTTATCTTCTGAGTCCCACGACTCAATAGTGCTAGAGCGTCCCAGAGTTCCTTTGCAGTTTTGCATTCCTGAACCCTGCCAAGATAAGAATCACTAAGAGTGGTCAGTATGGCATTTCTGGCGACTCGGTCTAAGTTGTGAAGCTTCTTCTCTTCAGGAGTGAAGAGACTTCTGTCTTTAGGGATCTTCTTCCCAGTCAACCATTCCCCCTCCTTCAGTGGGGCCTGAGTCACGACACTATCGATCATGGGAACAATAGGTCCATCTTCAAGCACTTCGATCATACTATCATGGAGGGATGTCGGATGTGCTTCCATTCTGGACTCGCCATACTCCATAATTCTCTACCGAGAACATGGGTACCATTCTTATACCTGACATATCAGCCATATAAAAATAATGATATGAATGTAGAGTGATATGCAGTGAAAAAACGTTTTCCGGATCCGTTCAAGTAGACCAGTTTCAAGATAACAAGAGTCTTAAAGAACTCCTGCTCTGATACCAATTGTTGGTCTCGAGTGTACGGTCAAGTGTAGAGGGGGGGGGGGGTGAATACACCTGATTCTGATTTTCTCAACTTCAAAACACGAACAGTCTGTTCGGGGAAAGTGTCGATCTTGAAATAATTCGGCGAGACCAAATAGGCATTTCCGAATCGTGTGTGGCAAAGAGTCCGACTCTGCCGAGATCCGCTAGGCGGCCGAGTCGAATTCAGTATCAAACAGGTAGAGTTCAGCAGTGCGGAAAAGTGTAGGCCCAAATCAGTTGAGTGGAAAAACGTTTTATGCAAGTCTCAGTTCAGCAAGTGGTCAGTTCAGTATGCTGAGACAGTTGAATGATTTTAAGAAGATTTTCAGTATGAACAGTAAAATCAATGCAACAGTAATCAGAAAGCAATAACAAGACACAGATTTTTAAAGTGGTTCGGATATCAATCGATCCTACGTCCACTTGTCCCGAAAGTTCGGGAGGCTATTTATTATACTGAGTTAGTCTCGGTCGGCTTGTGCACGAGGACAAAGCGCGTGGCTTGGGGATTATACTGAGCAAGTCCCAGTTTACAAAGGCATCAAACTAAAGTGTTTGACAAACTTCTCCAACTATGAAGGAGTCCTTTTACAATAAGGATTGGGTTCAAACATGAACTCCTTCGTCTAAGCTATATATGGTTTCGGTTGAGCTTAGGGTTAGAGGGATAGGGAACGAGAATGTAGCTTCTAGAGCGACGAACAGCTGAAATAAGCTTTAGGTTCGTGTCACGTCGCTTGGATACTAGATGCTTGGTTGTCGGTTCAGCTTGGTTCCCTTAAGAGCTAAAATGTAGTCTTTCGCCGGAGATTGATCTTTAGATTCTTGTGGAAGACTTAGGCTTTCTGGTTCTAGCTCGTTTGAATGCTTGTGTATATTTTCGTCGTTAAGCTTATGTGCATTCTCTCTTTCTCTTCTTGAAATGTCCCTCTATTTATAGAGCAGAGATTGGAAAAGATCCGTTGGAGACGATCTTCCTTTCTCTCTCTCTTTTGGTAGCAAAGGACTCTTTTGAAGTAGGTAACAATGTACTTTCCCACCTTTTTAGGTAAAGGGTTGACTGCATCTTTAGCAGGTGAGAAGACACGTGTGTTCTTGTCATTCGTCGAGGTGGATAGAGTGGTTGAGACAGCACAGACTTCAAGGCAAATTGAAGCTGACTTCTCTCTTCCTCGTATATGACAATGCTGATTGTCTTTCAAAAGTATTTGGCGATTCGGCCGTCTCGCCGATCCCGAGTGTGATCCCGTATTCGGTAGGTAGATAGGCGAGGAAAGTCTACGAAGATCGGCTCGAGTTCGGTGAATCTGCTCTGCTGAGTCCGGTTCCATCGACTCTTTCGATATCTTGCTCTGCCGAGTCCGATGATCACTGAGTCTTCTACTTCTGGTGTTAAGGCAGATAATCTATTGAGCGCCTTGATCAGAGCAGAGTGTCTACTGAGTCTGAAACCTCAGAGACAAATAACGATTACAACGGAATGGTTCACCAATCAGATAGGGTTTTGGGATCTTCAAATCTTCTCAACAATCAGAGCACTAGGCTGCTGAGCATGGTTCAGTATAGAAGATAGAATCATTTCCCACTAAGTAAGACTATGCTGAGGACAGAATCATCACCCAACATATGGGAAAACCTGCTCATGCAAAGCTTAAAAGCACTAAAATATTAGTAGAAGAATTATTAGACATTTGTAACCCAAATTCTAGAATGCATGGAAATTAAGAACAAAATAGTAAATACGAAACTCAGACTTTAAAATGAAATACGAACTAAAATTAAAACACTAAACGAAAGCTTAAAACGAGAGTAACGATCAAGTGTCTTCAATCTCTCAACAACTACTGAAATTAAATGCGAGCGGAAATGTAAACATCTTCATCTTCAAACATTAAAAACTAAAAGTAAGTGTTTGTTTCATCTTCTCAAACTCTCAGAGTGCATGAAAAGTAAAGGAATTCAGATCTTCTTCAGTGGAACATGAAGTCACAGCGCAAGGAATATGAATTATGAGCATATGAGAAGGTTTGAATTTATGCGCCTCTTCTCCTTTATATAGGCCGCAAACTTGATCAAGACATATATAGGGCAAATCTTCGGATAAGGAAAGATTTGTAAGATAAGGTAATATCTTATCTTTCCTTTTCTATCCGCCGTCTTTCCTTCTTTCTTCTATTTTCGTCCAAATTTGATCAGAAATGAGTCTATCTTGCTGGAAAATATCTTGCCACCTTGCGTCCACGTCATGCGCCAAATCAGACTAAAAACCTACAAAACTGCCAACAAGAGTGTATCGCATGTGCAATTAAGTGACATTTCGGGCACAAGTAATAAGGTACTCAAATGGCTCATCAAGAAACAAGGTTGTGGAACTAATGCATGTGTTCAATGAAGATGATATGTTCGGTAGACATGCCCAAATTATGGAGTTTTCGTTAATAGTCTCAATGGTTTCTAACAAAGGTGGACAGCTATTACATGAAAGGCCATTTTTGTTAGTTTCCAAAGCGAATACAGCATCAAAACTTCCGAAAGAAAATCCGAAATTCTGAACTTAGGGATACGTAGGTGATTTGGAATAATCACTTAGAAAAAACGTGATGGAGTTTACATCTAATACTAAAATATTGAAATTAATGAAAGATCAAAAGGCAAAGCACATACACGATGCTTGTGTCACCCAAATCATCTTTAATAACAAGAAAAAATGGTTTCAATACTAACTAGAGGCAACAACAATAAAGAATTTTCGAGGGCAAGAATCAACGCCGGGATCTACAGTGATTAAGTGCAGTGGTGAGGGTGGAGGTGGCTGCTTTGCGCTGATTTCATCCGGCTTAATTAAAATATGTTTTTTTATACATATAACTTGTTTTGAATTTTATTTTAATTTAATTTTATATTTTTTACAAAAAAAATGAGAAAGAAATAGGCGCATGAGCGTATATGTCTCACCTTCCGGTAGAAGGACCAAAAACATAAATTATGTAAAATTAGAGTACCAAAATCGATGGAGACCACATTATATGATCAAAATTGATTGCATGCCACATAATAGGGACCAAAATCGATATTTTCTCCAACTTCAAAGGCAAAATTGTCTTCTTCAAATAAATAATGAAACAACCAAAAAGATACGACAGTTTCGTATGAATTCTGACCACTGCGATAAAACAGATAGAAGGGTTACAAATGGACAAAGCAACTTTGTCACCTCATTTGAGGCTATTCCTATATTTACTGCAGTCACCAAGTGAAAAATCATACATGCCCACAACAGTGTAGTCCTCATGTTCTAGGGATGCGGTATCCTCCCCGGACACTTACAACTGCCCTATTAATACGTATCGACACTATACCACAAAATTGAGTGTTTTCAGCTAAAGAATTCCCAAACAAATGACCCAAAAAAAAAATTGTAAATGGACGTACGGGGCTCTTCCCTTTTGATGCACTTCTCCTGTGAGGACCCTTGTGCTGCTCTACAAGTCTCCTGCTTAAGATCAGGGACGTGCTAGATCAATTTGGCTTTAGTCGCCACCAACAGATATTCTTTTGCAGCTGCATATGTTTGAACGTTAGCAGCTCACAACAGGATTGTTTTCATGTAGCCAAATCGTTCTTAAGATCTCTTCATCAAGTCTACTTTTTTTGTTAATTAATGGAATTTGGCCAATGCTTTGGTATCTATTACCTTTGAGATAACTATATGCATAAACATTAAAAAGCACTATACACAATCCGTCATTCATTTCGTTCCAAATCTGGGTAACTACGTATCTAAATTGTCCTTTTAGTTTATCATGGCTGGTTCGTTTTAGTATTAGTTGTTCCCATGACAAAACAACCGACATATCTCAGGGCAGTTTCAGCGGCTTCCAAAAGGTGAAGACAGCAGTACACAAAGATATTCACTATCAATTTGAACAGCAAACAACAGAGTAGTATTAGTAGAAGCTTAGGAATAACAGCATTGCCAGGCATTTTCCCTGAGATCAAATATATCTACCATCAAAAAGTTGAATAAATAGATAAATAAGCTTTGGAGTAGGGACATAAAGAATACCTTATCGATTAAATAAATGAGCTCAGGAGATAAAGGATATCCCATAGATAAAAAAATGAATAAGCTTTAGAACATAAACCATTCGTACCTGACTGATCAAGCATGAGAAACACAAGCCCATTAGATCAAATTAGATCATATTCATGGAATAACTACATCAAGATTCTTCTGTAACATCCAGCCTTTCGGATAAGCAAGTCCACGTGCTTCTAAGTGAAGGTGCCAATTCATTATTCCACTACAACCTAAAGGAATACCTTCCATCTGGCTCTCGTCTTCCACAATCTGTTCTATGAATGTTGTCTCCTGAAAAGAAGTAATAATTTCCAAATAGAGTTTAATTTTAATTTGATCTAGATATGATTCCTAATCCCATCTCTCTAGCCCCCCTCCCCCCAAAAAAAATTAAATAAATAAATAATGAAATAAAATTATAATAAAAGTAAATTAAGGAAATAAATTAATAACAAATAAAAATAACCGTAGATATGAAATGATACACACTTGGAAACCCTCCTTTACGATATCCAACTGCCGGATTGGATACGAAGTAGGTCTATGCCATCTTTTGGGATCCCAAAGTATGGTGCTATTGAAGGCAAAACCCGACATATCCACATGGAATCTACGGAGTCTTCTGCTCTTCTCATTTGTGTGCCATCCTATTACATGGCTTCCATTGCATACAGGTCCTTCCAATATCACTTTATTTTTGCTTTGAGCAAGCATGCCAACAGGCCAAGTGCCAAAATGGCTGCATAGCACCAAGACCAGAAAAGGGTTAAGAGAAAAAGCAGAAAGCATTCTTATGCTGTAGAACAAAGAGTGAGAGAAGTGTTATAAATTAAAAGGCCAGTCATGGTCAGGCATAGAACTCTAATGCTTTCCTAGGATCACTAGGAAATTTTTAATACAGCAGAGTCAAATTGCAGGAAGCTTGATACGGCCGTTTTATGATATAAATATACATATATAGAGAGAGATTATATACGAAAATACTCCCTCCGTTCCACTCCATTAGTCCACTTTCTTTTCGGTACGGAAATTAAGAAAGTTGTTTGTTGTGTGTAAAGTATTATAAAGTAGTGGGGTCCACTAGAATATTTAAGAGTGTTATTTTAAGTTAAAAAAGGAAAGGGGACTAATGGAGTGGAACGGCCCAAAAAGGAAAAATGGACTAATGGAGTGGAACGGAGGGAGTAAGAAACAGAAATCAAACACAAGCAAAAAAGACTAATGGCAAATTTGTTTTCAATTCCGAAAACATTTTATTTGCCTATAGTTAAACCTCTGAAAATGTTTTGCTTAACTCAGTGGTCTTATTCTCATTTACAAAGCCATAACCAAATATCCCAGAGAATCACATATTTTCATGCACATACCAC
This sequence comes from Lavandula angustifolia, assembly GCA_028984105.1. Lineage (NCBI taxonomy): Eukaryota > Viridiplantae > Streptophyta > Magnoliopsida > Lamiales > Lamiaceae > Lavandula > Lavandula angustifolia. The sequence continues at coordinate 19,447,298 of CM054806.1, read as the reverse complement.
ACTTATTAAGAAATATTCAAAATAATCCCATCTCTTGACGATGACATTATCATTAGAGGATACTATAAGTTTATTTGTTTACTTAGTATATGCTATAACTAATTCCAGAACATTTCTAACTTTAAAGCGAAACAAATCTACTAAGAACATCTTCAACTTGAATATTAAACTCCAAAAATCAAAGGGGGGTCATCTATCAACCTCCCTAAGGAGAGAAGTATGGAACTACTAGTTCATACATGACATGTGTCAGGTAAAAAGAGTTTGTTTCATGCCTATATATCCCTGTCACTGTGTTGGAATGGGACTATAATGTTTAAGCCATTGTACATGATCAATTAGCAATATTGGTAACCCAACTGTACTCATCATTACATCTTTGACCTGATATAATAAGTTAGAAAAATTATTCAATATGAAGAAAGCACATTTATCCATCATAAAAAGATACTTAAAAATATAGGTTGTCACCCACAAACGAGGAGGTTCTATAGCAGTAACTAACTAATCCAATGTCTTCTACCCCAATCACTAAACTTAATCTCAGCGCTTGAGCAACCTGCTTTCTTATTTTAAAAGAACATAATTGCACTGTGCATGTATACGGCTTTTTCATATCACAATATGATAACTGTGAATTCATAAACAAGCAAAGTAAGATTTGATTTTTCCTTGTTGCTCCTTGATCAAAAATTTTGAAGCTAGGGCACGATAAGACAAAATAATTCCACAAACCATGTAAAAAGAAATAACACACAAGCATGGCTTGAACATCTTCAGGTACATACGACATGACTTTGCAGTGCAATTAATCGCAAAAATAAATCGTCCTTAAAAGTGATAGTTTTCCCACATTCTGAAAGTTTTTGAGAACCAACGGAATCAAAAGAAATTGAATATTGGTAGAAAACTACAAGCACATGCAGAATCAGTTCCTTTTGCAGAAGTCTTCAATTATATTACAAAACATGTGTAATAAAGGTCCATCATGAAACAGAGGATAAGACAACAAACAAAGATGGAGTTAAGTTCATCATAGCTCGGCCTTACATAATAACAGTCTCATGAAGCCTACAGCCAACAAATAAATTACACAAATGCAGCACTCTAGTTAGCACCACATTAATGTAGTGAAAACTTAAACACTCAGAAAGTGATTAGCCTAAAGGAAAAACATTTAACAGCACAAAAGAACTTAAAAATCAACATATGCACACAATGAAAAAGCTCTAAATTTATAGCTCAAAACTAGCTCCACCAAATTCAGGCTAAACAAGCAGAGAGCCAATGCTCACAAAGAAAAGGGTACAGACCCTCGTGTTTTTATATACAATACCTAGAACTTACAAACATTAAATGCAATCCAAAGGTCCGTTTTATATGGAGTGACTAGACAGCAATGAAGAGCAACAGCATTATGTCAAATCCTCAGTATGGTAGCGGCAGAAGGTATTTCGAGAAACCAATAGTCAATACTCTTAAAACATCCGCAACATTGTCTGGTGAAGCAAAACGTTCTCCAAAAGCTAAAATCTAAAATTCAATCTCCAAGCTTATTTTGTGCAGCATAAGAGTATGTAGATATTCTCATTATCATATTCTTACACTTGGAATAACATATACCAAAAATAACTAAGCTTATAAGGCTAATACCATGCAGTTGTTAAGAGCAGATAAAAATGCGTTAGATTTAGCTTCTGATATCCAACCTGATTTCTCTAATACTCTCAAATAGCTCAAGCGAGTAGATATTATCATCATCAGCAAAATACACAATCCCGTCAAGCCTATGCCTCTCAATATGCTCGAGAGCAGTATTCCGCTGTTGAACTCCCCTATCCTTTACATCTGTAGAATTTTTCAGACAAACCAAATGTCTATGCATAATTCCCATCTCTCTCAAAATATCTGCAGTCTCCATAGACGCAGCGTTCATCTCCACCACAATCCACAACACTGGTGGTTTAACCAGTCTCAGAACCTGTCCTAACCTATTCAAATAGTATGCCTGCGTTGCCCTACTATAAGTTGGAGTCACCACAATTAATTGTTTACCTGGCACAAAATCCAAAATCTTCGTCATATCCGTTTTAGCAGTCGTCTGAACAATTCCTAATTCAACAGCACCAACCAACAAATCGTTCTCCTTCGGCTGCTCAACTTCACCTAAATCCACCACATTCCTCTTAACACTCACCACCTCCGGCTTCATTTCAAACGAGATATCGCTGTTCCTCAAATCACGCTGTTTCAATTCACTGAAATCGTTATTGATCGGCGCCATACCAAGCAAAAACCCTAAGAAAAAGCAAAGGAAGCAGCGGAGAAGAGATTTTTTCCATGAATGACCAATCTTCCTGGAGTAATTATGCTTCTGGAAGAAGATTCCGGCAATAAATCTGCTAACAGGCGAGAAAGTTGTTCTGCCGTTGGAAAACAGCTTGTGCGACTGTGATTGCGCAGCGAATGGACTATTGGATCCGTTTTGGTATGACCGATCGTTGTACGGAGACAGCGTCCTCCGAATCGAAGTCATTGATTCCGTCCCAATCGCATCCAAAACAACGTCGAAGATAAGACTTATAGTGCCATGGGAAACTTATGGCGGATCAAATCCAGCTAAAAAACAATTTATGAATTGAAATGGAAACCCTAGAATATGCAATCGAGCTGAAATGGACAGAAAATGAAGAAACTTACAGTCTTAATTGAAGTTAGAGAGAATTTGAGTTGGAAATTGATTTCAGGTGGGAAATATTATGCGCGGGTGTAAGTGTTTTCGCTCCGAATCGCGAAATCGATCGGATCGAATCGAATCAAATCGAAAAATGAGGTTTTGTTCGGTTTCGCGATTTAGTTCGGCTTATTTTTTTAGAACCGTTTACATTCGGTTCGGTTCGCAGTTTCAAAAATTTTTGAACGCTTCAAACCAAACCGAACCAATATCCTATTTTTTTATTTTTTTATTTAATATTTGTCTTTCTTATATGAAAATATCGTTGGATTTAGATATTAGATATAAGTTATGATCAATTATAATCTATATAAAGGAAGAGAAAGGAGTAACAACTCTATACTTATGAGTTCGGAATAAGTGACATCCTATAAACTATTATTTTTGCATTGTTTAGGTTTTAAAAAATAAAAAGATGAACCGATGAACCGAACCAAACCAAACCATTTATAAGCGGTTCGGTTTGGTTCGGTTCCGATATTTTGAAACACATCGAACCAAACCGAACCGAACCATTTATATGTGTTCGGTTCGGTTCCTAAAATACATAAAAAACCGAACCAAATCAAACCCTTACACCCCTACGCGTGGCCGCGTGGGGAAGAGAGAGATGAGAAAACGAGTGCTGTTGTGCTGGAAAACCGGTTCCTTAAACTGTTAAACATGTTATGCTTAGCTAAAGTGCACTGTCAGCCGGACTTGAGCATCTCTAGAAATTCTGCAGTCCGCAGTCGACAGTAGGGGTGTTCGGTACGGTATACCGTAACTTTTTTCCCATATCGCTTACCATACCGAAAATATTTGGTATGGAAAAATGCATATCGTTACTGTACCGATAACTTCGATATACCGTAGTTCGGTATACCAAAAGTTTGGTATAAGCAATCTCCATACCGTTGTCATACCGTTCTTTCGGTATACCGTGCCGTACTTCAGTATACCGAAGCAAACGATATACCAAAATGAACAGTATACCAAAAATATAACATTATACCAAAGCACACGATATACCCAAAAACAACCTGCCATGAAATAGAATATGCCGATTTAGAAAACATGCAAATCCCATCCGATAAAAGTGTTTAAGATAATCATTAGAACATGCTAGTACAGAAAATAAAACACAGCCCAAGGGCAAATTTCATCCAACATCTCAAAAAAGTATTCAAATGTCAATTAAAAATAAAACAACAAACTTTGTCTGAAGTCTTAAACAACAAACTATTCGAATTGGTATAGTTCGGTATATTGGTACACGGTATATACCGGGTTTGGTATGAATCAATATGTTTTGATATACGGTATGTACCGCGATTTATGGTATATACCGAGGTTCGGTATGAATCGGTTTACTTCGGTATACCGTATGTACCGCGGTATATCGGTACACGGTATGTACCGAGATTTGGTATGAATCGATATTTCGATATGCAACGGTATACCCGTTGCCGTACCGAAAAACTTCGGTACGGTATCATACCGTACAAAAAATCACGGTATACCAAATTTTTGGTATTTTCGATATTTTTTTGGTACGGTATGTGCGGTATACCAATTTTTCGGTATATCGTAACACCCCTAGCCGGCACATCAAGAGAATATGATTTTGTAATGCACCCTCCCTTTCACAAATAATGCTCCAAAACTTTCTGACCCAATATTTTAGGAGAGATATATATTATTTATATTAGTTGTATTAGTTGTGTGGTCTGTTCTCAATTAATAATTTTCTGCATTTTCTCTCTCCCATGAATTTCTCTCTCTTGTGTATTTTAACTTTATCGGATGATTTATTACAATTAAAAAGTTCCTTCAATTAATAAGCAAAATAGCCTCAATATTTAATACGGACAATATATTAATTGAATCATATTGTTGCAACAAAATGAAGGGAAATAAAATACAAGTTCAACTTGAGATTAACTGAATCATATTACTACAACAAAATGAAGGAAATCAAACAAATCCAACTTGTTTACTTGATTGACAGCACACGCTACAAAAATTTTAGGCAACAATCTCCAAAATTTGAGAAGTCTGCAAGAGGAAAAGTAAAAGAAGCCCACATATTAGAGATTCCCTCCAACGAACCTGCCCTTATAAGTACAATCTCAAACTCACATATTCAAGCACACATATTACAACAAAAGGTATAGTGAGGAGAAAAGATCTCTCCACAGCAGAGAGGAATCAAGTACTTTAACATCTGCTACAAAATCTGAAGAATGAGAAGTCTGCAAGAGGAAAAGTGAAAGAAGCTGCATCTAAATACGATTGTGGTTGGCATACTATCCAACGGATATGGACTGCAGCAAAAGAACATCAAAATCAGGGTCAAGTCATGCATTTGCATTCGAAAAAGAAAGGAGTTGTACATAAAAAACAAGGTCATATCAACCTACCTTTAATAGAGAGTTTGGGTGTGTAAAAAAGAGGCACTATAAGGAAGCTAGTTAAGGGCATATCTTGCAGTTCCACAACGGTGTGGAGATGGTATAATGGTGGTCTAATCAAAACTCACTCTAGTGCAGTAAAGCCCTCCCTCAGAGCCCAACATAAGTTTGAAAGGTTACAGTTTTCGATCAAGGCGCTACAGTTTGATAGAATCACGCAAAAACTGAAGTTAATAAATATGCAGAACACAGTGCACATTAATGAGAAGTTGTTCTATCTAACTAAGGTTGCACACAGATTTTACCTAACACCTACTGAGGTAGAGCCACATAGGTCTTGTTAAAGCAAGAAGTTCATAAACAAAGTAATGTTCATGTGTGCAGTAGCAATGTCTGTATTTGCTGAAGATGACAAAGTTTTGTTTGATGGCAAAAGTGGCATATTTCCATTCACAGAAAAGGTTGCAGCAATTAGAGCAAGCAAGAACAGACAATAGGGCATCTATTTGGCTCAGGCTAGGGATCCAATACATGAAATAAAGTTGAGCATCAAATTAATTAATTATCTATGCTCAACCCAGAGCAAACTTAATTAATAAACACAGATTCATTCTACTAGAGAATCCGTGCTGACTTACCCCTTTATCCAACTTGTGCATGGACTTGTATTTCAAACTTAATTAATGTCCATTTTTAAGAAACAAATATCCGCTAATTAATTAAGCTCACTGACAGCTTAAATTAATTAGCATCTTATTATATTCCTGAGTAGTATCACTCGACCTTATTAACACACCTGAACTTAATCAACCGGTCGGGTTTAGTGTGCTAATCCTTACGAGTTCCTCATGAGATATTATTAACCCATTTAACAAGGATACGGATGCAAGATACATATAACTAGTCTGAGCTGCAAATAACCACTATCACCCAAGATACGTAGATCTAGTCGCGATGACATTGACCATAGTAAGTCATAGTGATAGATAGCTATAAGCACTCAGCTGAAATCTTATCATGCTTAAGATCAGCTAAGTCACCGAGATCTTTAGTTCTCCACTAAGGTCAGTTAGGAGAACACATCTCACTGTGATCCATCTATACCACCTTCAGTGTACCAGTATAGACAAGTAGTCAAGACAAACTACTTCTTACATAAACTGCAGCTTAAACTAACAACTTGTCCTAAAGTTGTCTCAGTTGTGATAACTATTTATATCTTGTTAGTTCAACCAATTGTGTAGTCTTCTGTGATCTACAACACACGACATAATATAACTATTATACAAGATAAATGATTTAACATGTGCAAATATATTAAATCAGATAGGGAATGAATAGTGAGAGGAAAACACATTGTATACAAGCAAAAAAGTTGCTTCAATATGACCCATAATGAGCAGGATGAACTACTGAGGTTGCTCAAATGGAGTAGTCCATTGAGGTCTTATAGACATTCCTCCTTGGTTCAACTGGGAAGTTTTAAGACTCTGGCTCCTTGTTGCCTTCTGATATTTGGGTTGAGGTGCAACAACCTTCTTTTTGTTCTTAGTAGCCTTGTATGTTTCTCCAAACTGTGTGCCGCCTTTAACAATTCTATCTTTCAGATTCTTGGCTAAGCCTCGTTGAGCCGAATTGGATGTTTCATGTGTGTATCCAAGACCCTCTTCGTCTTGTTCACATCTATTATTTCCTAACATCACTTCAAACTTCTTCTGAGCTCCCAAGTACTATTATGAGATCATAACTCTCAATATTCCATCACTTTTCCTGATGCTTCGTGCTCTATTGGGAGATCTGAATGTCTCTACTTCAGCATACTGAGTTCAATCTCTTTCTCAGTAACTTTGTTGGTTAGTATTTGTAACGCCCCAATTTTCATAACTTTAGAAAGGGGACGTCACCTCGTGCACAAACTTTATCTTCACATTTAATTGACCAAAAAAGGATTTTCATATATAAAATCAAAAGTTTTCAATGCAATTTCATAAAGAGCGGAAGTCTTAAAATAAAAAACACGTGCGACTATATATCTCACGGAAATAAAATGGAAAAGAATGCATTGTTCATGATAAAACTAATTCAATGCGATAAAAGGTTTCAAAATCCTTTCATGTGTGATCATCACCATCAGCCACCTCATGCATCTACTGGCCAGTGAATTGAAAAGGTTAATATATAACGGGGGTGAGTACGACTATTAAGTGAGGTCAAACATTATTCAAATTATAAGCTATAAAGAATTTAACACAAGAAATTTGACATGATAGCTCGAAAGCTTAACCCGAGGGTTTTACTGCATGAATGCCCGTAGGCTAAACCGAAGGTTTTACAGCGTGAAAGCCTAAAGGCTAACCAAAAGGTTTAACTGCGTGAATTCCCATAGGCTAACCCGAAGGTTTTACTGCGTGAATGTCCGAAGCTTAAGTTTAGATCATTTATTTATATTTGTAGATTAGCTATAAGACTATGCTTATGGTTTACAAGAAATTGGTATATATCAATTATTACACGTTAGTTACTGGAAATTTATTATTCTTCTATGCCATGTCATGCCAGCATGATTGCTTTGGCTTTATGCTTAAAAAGAAAATGAAATTATGTGGTGTGTTTTATGTACTATTTGAACCATACATCATATATTTTATGTTTTGTAATAATAGTAATAAATTATGATTAATCGGTAAGAGTGTGGTCGTTTATGTTAGGATGTGATATTTAATTATTTTGGTAAGGTAGGATTTGTTTACTTTTCTAATTAGAATTAAAGAATCACGGTAAATTTATTTTGTGAAGTTGCACCTAGTAATAGGAAAGTTAATATATGATATTGTTAATTCTATTAAATTATCATAAACTAAGAAGAATAAGAGAATAATGGAGAGAGTAAGAATAGATGTGTATTATTATGATGACCAAATACCTCTATTTATAGAAATACAGAGTTGGCTTTTTGGGCTTTTAGGGTTTACATGGTCATCACTACATGTGGTAAATATAAATATAAATATATTTACAACATTCTCCCTTGATTGAACATCCTTAAAAAGAAACTGTTGCCTTATTAAAACTTTTCCAGAAAAATCCATTGTGATAAAAACTAGTCGAAGGAAAACTAGTAGAGTTACCCGTCAAAATAGACATTATAGATCTATAAGTCGGCGCACATCGATCTTGTGTACCAACTTATTGAATGTTATTGTCGCCACTCTTTTGGAGATCATATGTGCAAAACAACTTTGGGAGATGTATGCTTGGTTCTTTGCTGAATCAATCTCAATAACTAATTTACTCGTGTGTTGCATTATATGCCTCGATAAAAACCTTTACTAAGAAAATCATTTGGGAAAAAACTTAGCAAGGAAAAATGAGTACAACCATTTGACCTTTAGGGATCAGTCTAATCTTCAGAATTATTTATAATTTATCACTCCCTCTCAAGATAACAATCTTCAACGTTATCTTCAAGGTCTACACAAATATGTGCAACACAATTTAAGTATCCTCAAAGACAATAGTAGGGGATATATCTCATATCATTAATCTCATAAATAGACCAACATTATGTTAATCTTGAAGATAATAAATAATGGTTAATATCATTTCAAATTCTCTAATTGTACCTAAGGAACTTCTGGTACTAAACTATCTTTTGTTATCTTCTTTAGGTCTAAATAACTACAAGTGATGGAAGCAACCATTAGGTAGCTATGTGGATGTGATATAATCGTATAAAATCTCTTTAAATACCTTTTTTGCAGGTTGGTCGACTAGCATAATTCCACTACGGAGATACTCGATCTATAGGTCGACACAATGATTAATTTTAACTAAGTCTTTCAATTCAAACTCCGTCTTTACATATAAGGAGGTTTTCTCAAGTACTTTTGTATTTCATATTGTGATTCACGTATCCTCTTCGGGAGGAATTCATAGTGAGGTGTTCTGTTGGGTGATGATTCAGTATAAGATTTGAAGATCCCAAAACCCTAGGTGAATGATGAATCAATATAATGTAATAGCTTAGTTGAGTTCAGCATGTTAGGAACTTAGTAGGCTAGATAGAGTTTAGCAGCTGATAGACTTAGTAGAATTCCTCAGAATCTATTGAATGTGGGTTGAACATTAGTACAAAATGATCGACCTACAAAGCTGAATCTCTCCAAAGAATATTAGTAGACGAAAACTATGTTAAAGTGTCCAAGGTATTAGATGAAGTAAACTAAATATCAGTTTTGAAGTTTGAACAAGCCTCTCACCTACCATTCAACCTCGACCAATGATGAGCTTCAAGCATTGTACTTGCACTGACATAAACTTGTCCTCAAGACTGAAAAAGAGAGAATCTCTAAAGTGGCATTCAAAATTTGAGATGACCATTTTCCTTGTCGCTTTTGACATGTGGCTAGGTCCCATCCACCCGATCTTTTCATGAGTCAAGACTATAAATATAGATTGATCTTCAAGCGTTGAAGACACCGGGAACACAAAGCATTCAAGCATTCAAGCATTCAAGCTCTAAAAATCTCAAAGCAAATCCAGCAAAGAACTCTATGCATAGATAGAAGATATCTTAAACAGTTCTCCACTCTAGAGTATTCTAGTTTCCATTCCTATTCTCTAAGTAATGAGTGCTAGATCATAAACTTAGAACATCAAAGGAGTTCATTATTGAACTCTTCTTATTGTAAGAACTCCTTCTCAGTTGGAGAATCTGAGACCTTGTGTTTGAACCCATTGTAAAGTCACTAGGACTATAACTAGTGATATGTCTAGTGCACGAATCGATTGAGACTTGCTCAGTATAATTAATTCAAGACCTCCAGGTAATTAAGGACAGTGGACGTAGGATCTTGTGTATCCGAACCACTTTTAAAACTAGTCTTATTTACTGTTTTATCAGTTACTGTTCATCCAGCATAAAACTGACTTTCAAAAATCATAAGTCTGGATTTTCACAAAAATCATAATACGCGCACAAGCATAACTAAAATAGTTTTCAGTAAAAACATTTTTCAAAAGAGACGAACCCAATCAGGCCTACGCATTATGCACAAATTCTTGTATTAAGTTTAATGTGGACTGACATAAGTCAGTAAACAGTGTTCAGTATCTTGAACCACTCTGCTTACGCGATCAGAAAGCTTATTTGGCGAGGTGGAACTACTCAGTAAGCAAATTTAGTAAAAGACTGACTTTCGCGTTTAAGTTTGAACATGGACTCAAGTGTATTCATCACCCCCCCCCCTCCAACACTCACACCTAAAGACTCGAACCTGGACCGACATGTTCTAATTTTGTATTTCACAGACTTTTTATCTTTAACACCAACAAATCTCTCACGCTTCTAGCGGTAATGAGAATCAAACTATTTGTTTTGTTTATGGGAAGTTGTAGTTCTATCTTGGTGCATATATAATAGGTATATGAGATTTTAATCACTCATTTTTCATTTAATAATCTGATGAACTTCTAGTTCATAGTGCGTAAATCTAAATAATTAATCCAACGAGATTTTCGTAGCATTCTATATTTATTATTCCCCCAATGCTGGAAATGATTTGAGTTGGATTATAAACCAACGTATCGATCAAAGATGAATTTATCGAAAGATACTATGCCTGTCAGTTTTGGCCCGACTCCAACAAAGCTGAGAAGTTTGTTGAATGGATTGAGAAGTGTGATCCTGACATCTACAATATAGTTCATAAGGTCATCCATGAAGATAATATCATTATTATGACTACAACCTTCAGAATTCTGCCTCCACCGCGGAAGTTGGATGGATCACTTTTCACAGCCGAGATCGAAGCAGAAGCAATGGATGCAGCGAAGATATATTCTCTTGAACCGACAGACGCAGAAGATCTTCCGAGATATCTTCAGCTGAGGAAAGACACTTTCAAGCTCTACGGACTTCCGTTGCCTAAGGACAAATCGAATGATTTCAAGGCAAGGATTCAGCGCCTTAGATCTACTAGGAACTAGTTTAGCTTATTTCTATTGATAGTTTCCCTAGTGTAGAATGATGTAAATGTACTGAGATTCTTATCATCTAATACATCAGTTGTTACTTGGCCTGACAATTTCTCATTATCTCTATGGCCCGCTTACCTTTTATTTAACACTCAGAATCACCGAGTGATTATTGACTCACACACTCACTAATTATCTGTGTGTTCTGTACTTGCTTAGATTAGAGACTTGAAGATACATCTCCATAGATTCTCATTGTAATAATTGTAAGGAGTTTGTATTTGATAGTTCTTTAGATTGATAGAGAGTGTTAGATAGAGTGATATGTTTTGGCATCATCAAATAGGGGGAAGTGGTTGGGAGATAATTCAGTAGTTGATTTGGCTCATCCCAAAACCCTATTTTGATTGATGAACCATTCATTTGTAAAATTTAACAACTTTGTCTTTGAGTGTTTCAGACTCAGTAGGCTCACCTTCAGCATGGTCCGGCTCAAAAGTTTCGTTTGTTGTCCCTCAGTAGACTATCTGCCACAGTGCCATGGAGTGAAGATTTAGTATAGCTGGACTCAACAGGAGTAGCATGCTGAAAGGTGTTTAGGAGTCAGTAGAACTGGACTCAGCATGAGTAGTTTACTAAACTCAGAGTCTTGGCCTTCAGTACTGTTGGACTCAGCAGGAGCAACAAACTAAACCTTTTGGTCAGACTCAGCAATGACCTATTAATTGCTTTAACTGACAGTGGACTTCAAACTCATATCAGTAGAGTTGTCCGAGGTCGTACACCTGAGAAAGGTCAGCATCAGTATCTACCTTGAAGTCTGAATAAGTCTCAACCACTTTTTGTACCTCGACCAATGACAAGTAGCCAGCTGGCAAAGTCTCCGACATAAAGCTGAAAGTCAACCACTTTCCGCAAAGAAAGAGGACTCGACAGAATTCGAAAAAGAAGCCGTTTGCTACCTATACAGAGTGGCACGTGAACAATTCCTCTCCAACAGATCTATTCACAATTCATGTCTATAAATAGAGGGAAGGTCGTGGTCACTCAAGTCGCACTACAAGATCATACAAGCGACCTAAGGGAACTCAAGCATTCAACGAACTCAAAGCTCTAGAATTCTTAGCGAATTTTCAAGTGAAGAACACGAACCCAGAGTGATTATTCCTTCTTATTCTTCGCTCTAGAATCCATTCTCATTCCCACCCTCTAACCTAAGCTCAACTGTTATATCTATAGCTTAGAACCGAAGGAGTTCATTTATTGAACTGTGCTTAACTGATAAGAACTCCTTCATAGTTGGAGATACATTTAAACTTTTGTTTGACCCTGTGCACTAAGACTTGCTCAGTATAACCACAAGTTACATTTTATCTAGTGCACAAACTAATTGAGACTAACTCAGTATAATAAAATAGTGTCCTGCTTTGTTCAGGACCAGTAGACGTAAGATCTTGCGTATCCGAACCGCTTTAAAATTGTTGTGTCGTTTAACTATTGCATTTTTTACTTTTCATACTGAAAATATCTTTACAAAATCATACAACAACATTTCAGTAAAATCTTAAAATGTCGCACTAATATACTGAAACTGATTTGATAAAGAAACATTTTCAAACAAGCTTAATTGGGCATACAAACTTCGCACGCTACTGAACAGCTGCGGAATGCTTCTGAATTCTGACCCTAAGTCAGCTAGCAGAGCTCAACACTCTCAGTCATTCTGTCCACACGATCAAGAACAACTTGCTTAGTCTACTGAATTCATTCAGTAGACATCTTCAGTAAATCGGACTGTTCGTGTTTGTGAGTAGACATCTTAAGTAAATCGTATTGTTCGTGTTTGAGTTTGAAAAAGGTTTTCAGGTGTATTCACCCCCCCTACAACAATTGGTATCAGAGCAGGAGTTCTTTTGACTCTTGTTTTCTAAAATTGGTCTACTCGAACTGATCCTTTGAAAATATTTTTCACAGCATAACATCTCTGTTGGGTGATGATTCTGTCCTCAGCATAGTCTCACTTAGTGGGAAATGATTCTATCTTCTATACTGAACCATGCTCAGCAGCCTAATGCTCTGATTGTTGAGAAGATTTGAAGATCCCAAAACCCTATCTGATTGGTGAACCATTCCGTTGTATTCGTTATTTGTCTCTGAGGTTTCAGACTCAGTAGACACTCTGCTCTGATCAAGGCGCTCAGTAGATTATCTGCCTTAACACCAGAAGTAGAAGACTCAGTGATACTGGACTCAGCAGGAGCAGTATACTGAAAGAGTCACTGGAACTGGACTCAGCAGGAGCAGTTCACTGAATTCAGAGCTGATCTTCAGTAGACTTTTCTCAACTATCTACCTACTGAATACGGGATGAGACTCAGCATCGGCAGACAGTCAGAACTGTCAAATACTTTTGAAAGACAATCAACATTGTCATATACGAGGAAGAGAGAAGTCAGCTTCAGTTTGCTTGAAGTCTGTGCTGTCTCAATCACTCTATCCACCTCGATGAATGACAAGAACACACGTGTCTTCTCGCCTGCTAAAGCTGAAGTCAACCCTTTACCTAAAAAGGTGGGAAAGTACACTGTTACCTACTTCAAAAGAGCCGTTTGCTACCAAAAGAGAGAGAGAAAGGAAGATCGCCTCCAACGGATCTTTTCCAATCTCTGCTCTATAAATAGAGGGATATTTCAAGAAAGAAAGACAGAGAATGCGCATAAGCTTAACGACGAAAACAAACACAAGCATTCAAACGAGCTAGAACCAGAAAAGCCTAAGTCTTCCGCAAGAATCTAAAGATCTATCTCCGGCGAAAGACTACATTTTAGCTCTTAAGGGAACCAAGCTGAACCGACAACCAAGCATCTAGTATCCAAGCGACATGACACGAACCTAAAGCTTATTTCAGCTGTTCGTCGCTCTAGAAGCTACATTCTCGTTCCTTATCCCTCTAACCCTAAGCTCAACCGAAACCATATATAGCTTAGACGAAGGAGTTCATATTTGAACCCAATCCTTATTGTAAAAGGACTCCTTCACTGTTGGAGAAGTTTGTGAAACACTTTAGTTTGATACATTTGTAAACTGGGACTTGCTAAGTATAATCCCCAAGCCACAGCTTTGTCCTGTGCACAAGCTGACTGAGACTAACTCAGTATAATAAATAGCCTCCTGAACCTTTCGGGACAGTGGACGTAGGATCGATTGATATCCGAACCACTTTAAAAATCTGTGTCTTGTTATTGCTTTCTGATTACTTTTGCATTGATTTTACTGTTCATACTGAAAATCTTCTTTAAAATCATACAACTGTCTCAGCATACTGAACTGACCACTTGCTGAACTGAGACTTGCATAAAACGTTTTTTCATTCAACTGATTAGGGCCTACACATTTCCGCACACTGAATTTCTACTGTTGACACTGAATTCTAACTCAGTCACTTAGCAGATCTCAGTAGAGTCAGACTTTTAGCCTAACACGATTCAGAATAGTTATTTGGTTTGCTAAATTATTTCAGTACGGCATTATCCTGAATAGGACTGTTCGTGTTCAAAGTTGAGAAAATTGGATTCAGGTGTATTCACCCCCCCTCTACACCCGAACTCAGTCTTGGGACCAACAATTGGTATCAGAGCAGGAGTTCTTTAAGACTCTTGTTATCTTGAAACTGGTCTACTTGAACGGATCCGGAGAAAATGTTTCTTCACTGCATATCACTCTACATTCATATCATTATTTTTATATGGTTGATATGTCAGGTATAAGAATGGTACCCATGTTCTTGGTAGAGAATTATGGAGTATGGCGAGTCAGAATGGAAGCACATCTGACATCCCTCCATGATAGTATGACTGAAGTGCTTGAAGATGGACCTATTGTTCCCATGATCGATAGTGTCGTGACTCAGGCCCCAGATGAAGGAGGAGGAATGGTGACTGGGAAGAAGATCCCTAAAGACATAAGTCTCTTCACTCCTAAAGAGAAGAAGCTTCACAACTTAGACCGAGTCGCCAGAAATGCCATACTGACCACTCTTAGTGATTCTTATCTTGGCAGGGTTCAGGAATGCAAAACGGCAAAGGAACTCTGGGACGCTTTAGCGCTACTGAGTCGTGGAACTCAGAAGATAAAAGCTAACAAACTGGCGCTGGAACTCCAAAAGCTGGAAAGTTTGTCTCTCATGCCTGGTGACAAAATAGAAGATCTGAACGTCAGATTTATGAATCTGATGAATTCCATCAATGGGCTGGGAAAGACATTCAGCAACCGAGAAATGAATCTCAAGATACTGAGGGCACTGCCGGACGGACACTGGATACCTTTTGCCACTTTATTGCGACATTCTGATTTAGATGTTGTCTCTCCTGACCATATCTTTTCAGAACTTCAGGCAGAAGAGTTTGAGTTCGACAGACCTCAACGAAAGCAAAGAGCTGAAGCTGACAATAAAATTGACCATGCCTTCAAAGCATCAATCGCCGCAAGATCTCCGGCCGACGAGCAAGACAACGAGTAAGACTGAACCTTCACTCAATGATCTACAAGAAGGAAGTCTCGCTCAGAAGTACGCATTGCTCGCTGTGAAGTATCAGAAGGAGAAGGAGAGGCGCAGAAAACTGACTAAAGCATACCGCGACATAAAAGGTAAGTCAGATTATACGCCAAAACGCACTCCTGACTCACAATCCTCTGAATGGAGAAAGAAGGATGACTCAGCACCATCAAAGGATAGTGAAAGCAAAGAAGAAAGAGTCATCACTTGCTACAACTGCAAAAAGCCAGGACACTATCAATATGATTGTCCTGAGCTCAGTAGTGCTGAACGCGCAACACGTAAGGCAAGGAGAGAGAAATTCGCCTAGAAAAGACAATCCTACATAGCCGGCGAAATCTCAGACGACTCAGAAGAAGTCGACTCCTTTATGGACTCATCTGACGATGAAGCAGCTTTCATGGCCTTAGAGCTTGAAGCTGAAGAAACAACTGAAAAGTGTCTAATGGCGGGAGAAGAGGATGAGGTAAACTCTCATGAACCACTTATTCCTCTTCACACTGCACACACGATACTGTTTCAGGTGCAGATGGGAATTTGGACATCACGACCGCCTATGAAGAATTATTAGATGAACAAATTCAAATGAGTCTGCAGCTCAGTAAGACTCTTCAGGAATTGGATACCCTGAAAGTGGAGAATCAGAGACTTTCTCAGGAGAGTCAGGCCGCTACTGAAGCTGAAGGACTTGTGTTGAGAGTCAGGGAGGAGATAAACTCTCTGATGGCCAAGTCTCAGCATCAAGAAGATCGAATTTCAGTTTTGACCAATGACTTGACTCAGAATGATACTTGAACCGAGTCATCAAGCAAGAACCGTCAAGACTTCGGACCAAGCACGACATACCAAAAAAGAGTGATGATGTCTGGAAGAGCCTGATGACTGAGCGTTACATGGGCGCTGAAAAGAAGCTGGAGGCTATGCTTGCAAGCAACAAGCCCAAGCACTGTAAGGAAGGACTTGGCTTCAACCAGGAAGCTTCCTCATCTGCCCCCGTACACTCAGAAGTGCGTCTAACTCATAGGTTTGTTCGAGGAGAAACAATCAATGCAAATGTTCGGACCCCTCAAAGAAAGAACAAACAAAAGATGAAAGCACCTCATCCTACGCATCGCATTCGACCGTAAGATCAGTACTCAAACACCCCAGTTCAGTCAAGGGGGAACTAGCAAAGTTAAGTGGGCTGATCGGTATGGACCACCTCAATTGACACATCCAGCTCAGTATGGGTCATATTACTATGATCCTATAGTCAGAAGAGGTTCCAAGAGTCAGAAAAAGAAGAAAATCGCACAAAAGACAAAGGTCGGCATCCACGGCTCGAAAGATCCGGACTCCCGAACTCGAATGACCCTAAGAAGTCGGCTTTTGACCAGTCCAAGTGGTCAAGTATGTTGACTCAAGTGGAAAGAAACCATGCCGAAACCACCATGGTTGTTGGGACGATTTGGGTTACTAAAACTAACATCTAAGGACCCAAAAACAAAATAAAGGGTACCTGAATATAATTATGTTTTGCAGGTGCACAAAGATCCTTGGTATGTGGACAGTGGATGCTCAAGACATATGACGTACCAAAGGAACCTACTGAAGAGTTATATAGCTGAAGAAGGACCCAGAATCGAGTTTGGAGACAATGCAAAAGGCTATACAAGAGGATATGGAGCACTCAAGCATTGAACTCGCCACGGTCCTAGAGTATCATATGTTGAACGACTTCAGCATAATCTTCTCTCTGTTAGTCAATTCTGTGATAACTCGAATAGAGTGATTTTTGACACTGGTTTCTGTGATGTCATTGATAAATCCACAGGGAAAACAGTGTTATTAGGTTCGCGTAAAAAGAATATATATGTAGCTGACTGGAACTCAGCAGAACCTGAAGCTTGTCTGTTGGCGAAGAACGACAACCGTACAGGATGGCTTTGGCATAGGAGATTCAGCCACCTCAACTTCAAAACGCTCAACAAACTAGCAAGGAACACTCTAGCAAGAGGACTGCCGAATGAAGTATTCAGCAAAGACACTCAGTGTGAAGCATGTCTGAAGGGAAAGCAAACAAGGAATCAAAATCCACCCGTTCCATCTCCTTCCACTGATGGAATCCTTCAGCTGCTACATATGGATTTATTCGGTCCAGTCTCCCCAGTGACGATCAGAGGCAAGAAATATGCTTTAGTGGTCATAGATGACTACTCGCGCTACACATGGGTCATATTCATTGCCAACAAGTCTGACGTCAAAACAGAGTTACCAACGCTTCTGAAAAAGGTCAGTGTCGAGAAGAAAATCAAGATAATCAAAATTCGTTCTGACAGAGGAACTGAGTTCCTTAATTCCATGGTAGAGGAGTTCTGCAAAGTAGAAGGAATAGAGCATGAGACATCGGCTGCCCGCACACCTCAGCAAAATGGAGTTGCTGAACGAAAGAACAGGACTCTCAAAGAAGCAGCAAGAACTCTACTCGCAGACTCAGGACTCCCAACCAAATTCTGGGCAGAAGCAACTGACACTGCATGTTATACTCAGAATCGATCTCGACTGACAAAGCAGCGTAAGAGGACACCATATGAACTATGGAACTGCAGGAAGCCTTCTTTATCTTATTTCCATATCTTTGGTTGTTCATGCTTTATCCACAATAATGGGAAAGATCAGCTGAAGACTTTTGATAGCAAGTCAGATCAGGGAGTTTTCTTAGGATACTCTCGGGTCAGCAAAGCTTTCAGAGTATTCAACTATCGGACCCTTTGCGTGGAAGAAAGCCCTTATGTTGTTTTTAATGAGTTTGCTACTGAAGACAGGAGCAATAACTCTAACTCTGAATCTGAGGACATCAGTAAGCAGCTAAAGGATCTAAGCTTAAAAGACAAACCTGAAAGGATCCAGCTTTGTTGGGATGATGATTCAGATGAAGAAACTGAAGATAAGCCTACTGAATCTGAACCAGCAACGCAAGTAGCTGAACAGATTGACTCTCCTGAACAGAGTCAATCCTAGGTAACTCAGGTCGATGAAGAAACCTTAGAGGTAACTGAGACCACTACTGAGAGTAACAACTCAGGGGGAACATCTAGTAATGTTCTTGAGCTGAATGCCCCTGAACCTGGTGACTCAGTAGATCACACTCTCATTACTGAATTGCTTCAATATCAGAATAGTACAACTGAAATGCCTAACTCACCTACTATCTGTGTTGATCAAATTTCAGATGAAGAGCTGAAACATCGTAGATCGTGGCTAGATGCTCACACTCCTGATCTAATCATTGGAGATCCTTCAGCAAAAGTTAAGACAAGATCCAGATTCTGTCAAGGATAAAGCGCATTATATTACTGCTTCTTGTCTATCAAGAGCCTCGGACGATTGAGGATGCACTTAAAGATGCCGACCGGATCATAGCTATGCAGGAGGAGCTGAATCGGCTTTACGAGAAACGAAGTTTGGGAGCTTGTTGACGACACCCGGCATCAACACGTCATTAGAACAAAATGGGTCTTCAAGAACAAGCGAGATGAAAACAACATTATAGTAAGGAACAAAGCAAGGCTCGTGGCGAAAGGCTACCGTCAAGCCGAGGGAATAGATTTCGATGAGACATTCGCTCCAGCTTGCAAGATTGGAGGCAATCGACTATTCCTAGCCTACGCAACACATCAAAGATTCGTAGTCTATCAAATGGATGTGAAGTCTCGCGTTCTCGAACGGCGCATCGAAAGAAGAAGTCTATGTAGAACAACCGCCCGGCTTTCAAGCATGGACATCGGGTTTATAGACTCGTAAAGGCTCTATATGGGTTAATACAAGCACCCGTGGCTTGGTACGATACCCCGTCGAGTTTCTTCTTCGAAAAGGTTTTCGAAAGGCACGATAGATCGCACGCCGTTCAAGATTCGACCGGAAGACGACTTATTACTCGTGCGGATCTATGTAGACGACATTATCTTCGGATCAAAGAATGTCGTCATGTGTCGCCAGCTTGAGAAAATGATGAAGGATAAGTTCGAGATGTCAATGATGGGTGAAATGAACTATTTCCTCGGCTTTCAAGTCAAACAATCCGAAAATGGAACGTTCATTAACCAAGGCAAATACACTCGAGACCTCATCAAAAGATTCGGTTGCACATCCAAGCAAACCTATCAAGATCCCGATGAACACGAATATGAAAATCGATCTTGATAAAGAGGGAGTATCGTAGACCAAACCGAATTTCGTGCAATAATTGGTTCCTTATTATATCTAACAGCCTACTCGTCCCGACATAACTTATGCCGTAGGTGTTCTGCTCGATTTCGTGCGAATCCTAAGCGAGCCACATGGACTCAACAAAGAAGATTCTCCGCTACCTCGGAGGCGCACTCGACATAGGTTTATGGTATCCAATGATGATAATATTGAACTAACCGGCTATTCCGATGCCGACTATGCAGGATGTAGAATTGACCGAAAATCAACTTCGTGGAACTTGTCGGTTCCTAGGCGCAAGAAGCCGATCTCATGGTTTTCAAAGAAGCAAGCACTCGATAGCCACGTCAACTACCGAAGCCGAATACATGGCTGCCGGAAGTTGTTGCGCCCAAATCCTTTGGGCCGAGACAGCAGCCTAAGAGACTATGACGTCATTCGTAATGAAGTGCCGATATTCTCGCGACAAGATCACTGCTATTGCAATCACTCATAACCCCGTACTACACACGAGATGCAAGCACGTGGACATTAGGTATCACTTCATTCGTGACCATGTCGAAAGAAGGATATCGGGATGGAAAAGATCCATACCGACAAACAAAGGGCCGATATTCCGACCAAGCCTCTAGCCGAATCCGCATTCAAAGAACTTTCAGTAGAGCTAGGTCTGCTTGACCCTACCGACCCCGGTCGAGAAGAGTCTTCAAGAGAGGACCATTTCGAGAAAGGGGAATGTTCACTCTCGCATCGAGTATAACCAAGACGTAGAGAATCAACAACCATCTACATGAGGTATCACTGACTACTATGTTCAATGACGTGCTTGCGTATCTCTACTCAGTAGTAACTAATAGAACAGTATTCTGCACTTATAATTCAGATTCAGCATGGTATTAATTATCTTAAAATTTGTCATTTAATGAAAACGACTCTCATTTAATGCACGACATTCTATGGATAAGTATGCTGAATTCTGCCACGCATTTAATGCATGTCATCTCATAGTTACTACTTAGGCAAATTACAACTGGCTTTGACTTAGGCGGCTACTGTGATCATTACTTTTTTTAATATCCAATCTTAACCGTTCATATCATAAAGCAGATTTAAATTTTTCCTTTGATCGAAAACCGTTCACCTTCACGTTAGATATATATTTTCGATCATATCTTAGAAATCGCCATTACCACACTTAAAATGCTCTGCATCCGAAAATTCTGAGATCATTTCTTGCAATCCCCTCTTGCATATCCTTTCAGAATCTCAATCTCTCTTTCGGTATGCTTATTACAACTGCTACACGAATTAATTTTCTTTTTCAGAATCGCTATACAAACTGTTTTATTTAAATCGATACTGATAAATGCTAGTGTAACAGGTACAAGGCAAGTAAAAATGTTTCGGTGTCTGCTCCAGTTAACATGCAAGAAATCCTTGATAAGGACCGTGTTTGGTTCGAGCCAACTATGGAGTTCGACGCCTGTGATCTCGATTATATAGACGAGATCTTCTCAGCTCTCAGAGAGTCAGGGCTTGAAAGTTTTCTTTCAAGGAAGCCGACATACTTCCTCCCGAGGTAGGTGGCCGAAGTTTATCTTAACTCTGACTCAGTAGGCGGGGACATAATCGAAAGATTCGCCGTTCACGAGATCAAGGATGCTTCTCCGATACTGAAGCAAATATCAATCAAGGAGGCGCTAAAGAGAAGTTTTAATCTGCCTTCTGAAGGAGCCAGTACTGTGGGGTACAATGATGATCTTGTAGATGACTACTTGACAATATTCCCGTGGAAAGCCCACGACCTTCGTAGCCGCTTTTCCTAAAAACAACATGCCGCCTCGCATGCAGCTTTGGCTTATATTGTGACGCTAGCCTACCGACCACCAAGCGTGCTCATTCGATCAAGTATCGAGGCTCAAGATCCAGCTCATGATGGCCATATATGATAGAGCTCGAGATCAATTGGACGGAGTTTTTATCCGTGAATTCCATGGCTCAGCGGCCAAATTCGACAAGGCCTCTTACACGCCGAGTGCAAAGGGCAAGCTCCTTTATGGATCGAAGTCGTCCATAATGATAGAGGATGTCTGCGGGATCTCGAACCAATAACCTACAATGACAAGGAGTATTTTAATGTGAAGAAGGTCGATTCCACAACAAGACTGCCGCTCTTCGCCAGATCGGGTCAGTCCTCACCGTAACTCAACCAGACTAAGCCTCAGCAGGCTACACTCTCGAAGAAGAGAACACCTCCAAAAAAAACTCCAAAGGCACCAGCTAAGAAATTGAGGAAAGCCATTCCGGACGTGCCTACCGATCCCGATGTCTCTCCCGAAGTTCCTGGCTGCTCAGTTACTCAAAGAACCTATTCAGCCTCGCCGGTTGATAGGACGAGTCGAATCATCTCGAGAAGACTCAATCGGTGGAGAAGGCCGTCTCCACCGAGGAACCCGTAGAAGTGGAACAAGGGGATGCTACGTAAGCACATAGCGAAGAGATTCGGCGTCTTGATAGCCCCCCTCTCGGTTCCACCACTCAAGCAGTGTGCCTCTCGCTGAGACTCGACGTCTCCCATGGACTTGGAGTCCGAGACAACATCCGAAGAAGAGACAACCGGGATGGAAGCTTCAGTGATCGTATCCGGAGCATCCCGAGAGATTCTTCAACGCATTCCGAGCTTGCCGACTACTCGATTTGTTGCTCATTGCAAAATTAGCAAGGCTCCACATGTTGCTGCGATTTCGTGAGTGGCCCCATCTACAACGTCTAGTACTCCACTACTCCCCGCCAAAGCCTTCATGAAGAAGAATTGAAGTTGAGGGAGCAAATAGGCTACTCGAGCCTCGCCGACCTCGGCACCGTAACCCGAGGGCCGCTATGCTGGTATTGATACATGACAGTGCACTAGCAACCGGCTCAAGACTCCTCGAGATGGATCGGACCACGATGGTCAAGATCCACCTGATGATTCGAGCCCCCGGAAAGCCTCGATGAGGGAAATCCCCGTGACAAGGATACACATGCTACCGAACAAGCTCAACCTCCACTCCGTATCCTTGGACCTCGCGAAGTCCACGGCCGGTGCTTCGTCCTCGGCAGAGCCCGCTAAGCTCTTCTTTGGAGTCGACTTACGGCGCACGCCCACCCTACTACCAAGAGATCTCGATCCGTAGCAAAAGCTCTCACCGCTCAGGGAATCCAGAATCGAGCTATTGCGAAGGCCGTCCACAAGGTGTGGAAACAGACTACGCTAGCCACAACCACTGAGCTACAGGGGCTGAAAACATCAGTATCAAAATCAGCCGCCCCTGTTGTCTCTGCAATTGTATTCGAAGCTTTGGCTAAGCAGCAGAAGCAGTTTGATGATCAGCTCAGAATCATTCAGGAAGGACAAGCCAAACTTCTCAAAGCATTCAAGGCTTCAATGTCCACTCATACTGAGTCCTTCACTGAACAAGCCCAGGCCATGGAAATCCTACTTCACAACATTCAACTGGTCGTGGAGGATAAGATTTCTGAGAAGCTGACAGAATTCAAGGCAGCAGCTGACCTCTCCCATAAGCAATACTCGGAGGAACTGACTAATGAGAGGAATGAGCTGCACTTGGCGCTGACAAAGATCCATGACAGACTGGACGAACTGTCCGCTGTCTACAAACGCCTAGACAAGAAGGTACTCGTCCCTACCCCGGCTGTAATTGATGATGCCAAAAAGGGGGAAGGAAAAGAGAAGAGTATTGAGAAGCCGACGCCTACCGAAACTGCTGCCAAATTACTTAAGGGGATAGCTTCACTGAGATCTGAGAAAAAGACCAAGTCCGTGACTGAGATAAGCAGGACTCGGACTCAGACAGAGGGTAAGGCCCAGGGTGTCTTGGCTGCGAGCACAGCTGAGACTGGCCCAAGTGGCTCAGGAACCCGTGCTACTCATGCAACCTGCATCGCGACCGATATTTTCAAGGAGGTTGCAGTAGTATGCCGAGCAGAAGACTCGAAGAGGAAGAGGCTCCTCTCCCTCCACCTGTTCAGGGAAAAGGCAAGAAAGTGCTGACTCTCCCAACCCCTCCAGCCAAGAAAACGAAGAGATACATTTCAGCTGAGGAGGAGGCTCAAATTGCAGCTGATGAGAAGCTGGCAAGGGAGATTGTTGAAACAGAAGCTGCTAATAAACCAAAGTCTAAGCTTGTCAAAGGAAAGACAAAATCTCCAGCTCGAGGAGGAAGAAAGCCTGCTAGGATACCTCCAAGGAAACTGATTATCGAGGATGAAGAAGATAGGGAGAAAGAGAAGGAGCAAAAATAGCAAAGCACTGAGAAGCAGGGTACGTCAAAAGAAAAATCAAGTACCCCTGCTGAATCTGAAGACATTCCTCAGAAAGCCACTGAAGCCTAAGATGATGAGATTGAGGCCATATTCGACCAAATGAACAGATACTTATACAGAGGCGAAGAGGCTAGACAAGTTCAGGCTGCCAGAGACAGAATCTGGGAGGCAGACCTTGAAGCACTGAGGAAAAGGACTGAGAAAGAGGCCAGGCTGAGAGTACCTTCAAAAGCTGATATTCCTTATCGATACAGAAGGTTCGGGAAGCCACCGATCCGAAATCGCTCAGATGGCCAAAGACAGACAATTAGATACCTGCTCAATTTACTCAGAGATGGGAATCTTCAAAGATAGAGTTCATCAAGCGCAATTATTTCTGGAGGTTCTGGCCCAACATGACTAAGACTTATGCCTACACAGAATGGATGATGATAATTGAACCTGATCTATACATATACTTACATAAAGCCGTATCTGAAGGTATAGAAGTCAGTGTTCCGGAGCCCAGAATCATACCTCCACCTAGAAGAAATGATGACTCAATCCACTTTGGGGTAATAGAAGCTGAAGTGAAGTATGCTGCATCAAAAAGAGAACTGGACGAAGATGAGCCAACAGACTTTGCTGTATACTTGAAGCTGAGGAAGAACACATACCGGATGTATGGAGTGCCACTGCCAGAGATGCAATCTCAAGGATTCATGGACAGGATCAAGCAGTTTAAGGGCTCCTAGGCTTAGTTCTGATCTTCCTAGCTTAGCAAGATTTGTAATTGTACTGGTCTGAATCACTCATATATACAAATCTGCTTTTGGCTCTGACAACCACTTGTTGTCTATCCAGCCGTGTTTGTACTATGCTTTGACACTCAGAATCACTGAAGTGATTACTGACTCACACACTCACTCTATTTACTTTCTTGTCAGTTTATTACTTTGTTAGATTCTGCTAGTCTAGTTTCTATGTAATGGGGGAAATTGTGTTTTGCCCTGTTTTATCAGTAGTCTAGAACTGTTGGAACAACTCCACTGATCTTACCTGTAATATTGTAAGGGGCTCTGTTTCTGTTTGTTTAGTGTTAGCATAGATGATAGGTTTTGGCATCATCAAATAGGGGGAAATTGTTGGGTGATGATTATGTCCTTAGCATAGTCTCACTTAGTGGGAAATGATTCTATCTTCTATACTGAACCATGCTCAGCAGCCTAGTGCTCTGATTGTTGAGAAGATTTGAAGATCCCAAAACCCTATCTGATTGGTGAACCATTCCGTTGTATTCGTTATTTGTGTCTGAGGTTTCAAACTCAGTAGACACTCTGCTCTGATCAAGGCGCTCAGTAGATTATCTGCCTTAACACCGTAAGTAGAAGACTCACGATCTCGGACTCGCAGAGCAAGATATCGAAAGAGTCGGTGAACCGGACTCGCAGGAGCAGGCATTCGAATTCGTAGCCGATCTTCGTAGACTTTTCTCGCCTATCTACCTACTAAATACGGGATCGGACTCAAGATCGGCAGCATACGAACTCGTCAAATACTTTTGAAAGACAATCGGCATTGTCATATACGAGGAAGAGAGAAGTCGCCTTCGGTTGCCTTGAAGTCTCGTGTTGTCTCAATCACTCTATCCACCTCGACGAATGACAAGAACACACGTGTCTTCTCACCTGCTAAAGCTGCAGTCAACCCTTTACCTAAAAAGGTGGGAAAGTACACTGTTACCTACTTCAAAAGAGTCGTTTGCTACCAAAAGAGAGAGAGAGAAAGGAAGATCGTCTCCAACGGATCTTTTCCAATCTCTGCTCTATAAATAGAGGGACATTTCAAGAAAGAAAGAGAGAGAATGCGCATAAGCTTAACGACGAAAACAAACACAAGCATTCAAACGAGGTAGAACCAGAAAAGCCTAAGTCTTCCGCAAGAATCTAAAGATCTATCTCCGGCGAAAGACTACATTTTAGCTCTTAAGGGAACCAAGCTGAACCGACAACCAAGCATCTAGTATCCAAGCGACGTGACACGAACCTAAAGCTTATTTCAGCTGTTCGTCGCTCTAGAAGCTACATTCTCGTTCCCTATCTCTCTAACCCTAAGCTCAACCGAAACCATATATAGCTTAGACGAAGGAGTTCATATTTGAACCCAATCCTTATTGTAAAAGGACTCCTTCACTGTTGGAGAAGTTTGTCAAACACTTTAGTTTGATACATTTGTAAACTGGGACTTGCTCAGTATAATCCCCAAGCCACAGCTTTGTCCTGTGCACAAGCTGACTGAGACTAACTCAGTATAATAAATAGCCTCCTGAACCTTTCGGGACAGTGGACATAGGATCGATTGATATCCGAACCACTTTAAAAATCTGTGTCTTGTTATCGCTTTCTGATTACTGTTGCATTGATTTTACTGTTCATACTGAAAATCTTCTTTAAAATCATACAATCGTCTCAAAGATACCGAACCGACCACTTGGCCGAACCGAGACTTCGCATAAAACGTTTTTTCATTCAACTGATTAGGGCCTACATATTTCCGCACACTGAATTTCTACTGTTGACACTGAATTCTGACTCAGTCAGTTAGCAGATCTCAGTAGAGTCAGACTTTTAGCCTAACACGATTCAGAACAGTTATTTGGTCTGCTGAATTATTTCAGTACGGCATTATCCTGAATAGGACTGTTCGTGTTCAAAGTTGAGAAAATTGGATTCAGGTGTATTCACCCCCCCCCCTCTACACCTGAACTCACTCTCGGGACCAACAATCTCTTCATTCATCTTTAACCTATAATCTTTCTATGTCTGATATGTCAGTGATCCGGATGGTACCCATGTTCTCAGTAGAGAACTATGGTGTATGGCGCATAAGAATGGAGGCGCATCTGACCTCACTACACGACAACATGTTTAATGTGCTGGAAATCGGTCCTATCATTCCTATGTAAACAACGTCAAATTCATTGGGGAAGGGGGAGCCGAGACAGGGGAGAAGATCGCCAAGAACAAATCTGATTACACGCCTAAAGAAAAGAAGCTTCATAATCTAGATAGAGTTGCTCGTAATGTTATTCTAACAACTCTAAGTGATTCTTATCTAGGGAGGGTTCAGGACTGCAAGTCCGCGAAGGAACTCTGGGATGCACTAGCGTTACTGAGTCGGGGGACTCAGAAGATCAAGAACAACAAACTAACGTTGGAGCTCCAGAAGCTTGAGAGACTCACCGTCATGCCTAATGAAAAGATTGAAGATCTAAACAACATATTCACAAAGATCATGAATTTAATCAACGGAATAGGGAAGATGCTCTCGAACAGTGAGATGAACCTGAAGATATTGCGGGCATTGCCTGAAGGACGCTGGAGTTCATTCGCCATGTATCTTCGACACTCTGACCTTGATTATGTTTCTACTGACCATATATTTTCTGAATTAAAGGCAGAGGAGTTAGAGTTCAGTCTACCTCACAAGATAAGGGATGCAGCTGACACCTCACATGATCATGCTCTAAAAGCATCAGTCAACACTCCACAAGCAGCAATGAGCAATTAGACAACGCCGACAAGCTCAGTCTCGATTCCTATTGAAGGAACCTTGACTGAACGATATGCTCTACTGTCCCTTAAATACCATAGAGAGAAGGATTGGAGGAAAAAGCTAAAAAAATCCTACAAAAAATCCTAAGGTAAGTATGATTCACCTTCTAAAGGAGATCATAACCAGAAACTATCTGAATGCAGGAATGAAGAATCTGCTTCCAAGCCTGAAAAGTCAGAACTTAAATCAGGTAGACTATCTTCATGCTACAACTGCAAGAAGGATGGGCACTGCCAGTATGAGTGTCCTGGGCTGAGTGCAGCTGAGAGAGCTGTACGATAAGCTCGAAGAGAGAAGTTTGTCAAAAAGCGCCAAGCATTCATTGCTGGAGAGCTTTCAGATAATTCTGAAGAGGCAGAGAACTTCATAGACTCATCTGATGATGAAGTCTCATTCATCGCAGTAGAAGCTGAAGAAAATGAGAAGTGTCTCATGGCTGGAGAAGAGGATGAGGTAAACTCCTATGCAAATTCTGCACCCTCTCCACCATGCACACACAATCCACAATCTACTGCAGGTGATCATCCTGAATCTGCACTGTGATACGAAACCCTATTAGATGAGCAGATTAAGATGAGTCTGGACTTCAGTCAGATACTTCAGGAGATGGATCTCATGAGAGCTGAGAATGAGAGACTTTCTAAGTCTAGTCAGGATGGTTCTGAGTTGGCTCAGCTTCCCAAGAGACTGAAAGAGGAAAATGAATCTCTGATGACACAGTCTCAGCAGCAAAAAGGGCTGATCTCAGCACTGACCAAAGTCTTGGTGATGAAAGTCACTGAACTAGGTCTACTGAAGAAGGAACATTCGGAACTACATGCACAACACGAAACTCTCAAGAAGAGTGATGACGTTTGGAAAGTTCTGATGACCGACAGATTTCTTGGAGCAGAGAAGAAGCTCGAAGCTATGCTTACAATTCAACAACCTGTAACTCTTAAGGAAGGGTTAGGCTACAACACTTATGATGCTTCAACCTCAGCTCCATAGGATTCAACAGCAAAGCTTACTGATGGGTTCGTCAAATGGTGTACTGAACGTTCAGAATACCAGAAACCTTTGACAAAAGGCAAGCAAAAGGTGAATGTACCTCATCCCACCTATCAGAAGTCTGGAAGATCTTGCTCACAACCTCCCAGTCAGAAGCAAGGGGAACTTCAGTGAGATGGGCAGATCAACATGGGCCTCTGACTTTGACTCACCCAGCTCAGTACGACAGTTATTATTATGAGCCAGTAGTCAAGAAAGCACCTAAGATCCAGACGAAAGCCACTGAATCAGGACTACTGAACTTCTAAAGCAGAAAGAGTCATCATCACTGAGCCCTTTAGTGAAGTACATTGACGGGTCAGGAAAGAAGTTGCCTGAAACTAAAAAGTAGTCAGACAAATTTGGATTGCTAAACCACTAACTCCGAAGGACCCAAAAGAAATATAAAGGGCACCTAAGTGCGATTTTCTATTTTGCAGGTACGAAAAGACCCATGGTATGTAGATAGCGGATGTTCCAGACATATGACGTACCAGAAGACACTGCTGACAGATTATATCACTGAAGGACCCATAATAGAGTTTGGCGACAATGCCAAAGGCTACACGAGAGGACATGGAACACTGAATATTGGAACCACTATAGTTCCAAAAGTATCTTATGTTGAAGGGCTCCAACATAACCTCCTCTCTGTTAGTCAATTTTGTGATAATAATAAAAGAGTGATATTTGACACTGGTTTTTGTGAAGACGAACATTTATGTTGCTAATTGGAAATCCATGGAGCCTGAAGCTTGTTTGATAGAACGGAACGAAGACAGAACTGAGAGGTTGTGGCACAGAAGACTCAGACCTCTCAACTTTAAGGTGCTGAAAAAACTAGCTAGTAGATCTCTTGTAAGGGGACTGCCCAAGCGAGCATTCAAAAAGGAAGAAGAGTGTGAAGTCTGTCTGAAAGGAAAGCAAGCAAAGAAAAGTCATTCTTCAATTCTGTTATCATCTACTGACGGAATCCTTTAGCTACTTCACATGAACCTTTTTGGGCCAGTTTCTCCTGTGATAATCAGAGGCAAGAAGTACACACTGGTGGTCATTGATGATTATTCCAGATACACGTGGGTACTATTTATTGTCAACAAGTCTGACGTCAAGACAGCTTTGCTGAGGCTACTAAAGAGACTCAGTGTCGAGAAGGACACCAAGATTAAGAAGATCCATCCTGACAGAGGTACTGAGTTTCTGAACTCATTGGTCAAAAAGTTCTGTGATACTGAAGGAATAAAACATGAGACGTCTGCAGCATGCATGCCTCAACAGAATGGTCTTGCTGAGCAGAAGAACAGAACACTCAAAGAAGCAACAAGGACCTTGATCGCAGACTCTGGACTACCACTGAAGTTCTGGGCAGAAGCCACAAACACGGCATGCTACACTTAGAATCGATCCTTATTGACAAAGAAGCACATGAAGATGCCTTATAAATTATGGAATGGGAGAATTCCTTCTATATCTTATTTCCATATTTCGGTTGTTCTTGTTTCATTCACAATAATGGGAAGGATCAGTTGAGAACTTTTGAAAGCAAATCCGACCAAGGAATGTTCTTAGGATACTCCATGGTAAGTAAAGCTTTCAGAGTTTTTAACCTCCGGACCCTTTACGTGGAGGAAAGTCCTCATGTTGTCTTTAACAAGTTTGCTACTGAGAACAGGAACAGAAACAACTCAAATTTTTAAGAAGTAATCCAGAAGCTACATAATCTGAACTTAAACGAAGATTCAAAGACAATTCACCAGTGTTGGGATGATGATTTAGTAGAAGAAGATATTCATAATCAACCCACACTGAATGTAGCTAAGGAGATTGATTCTACTGGACAGAATCAATCCCAGGTATTGGTTGGTGAAGATACCCATGTAAGTACTGAGACCACCACTGAATGCACCAACTCAGGGGAACAAATAATGTTCTTGAATCTAACACCCCTGCAGTAGACGATTCAGTAGAACCTTAGAACTTCTTCAGTTTCAAAATAGTACTAGTGAAATGCCTAATACTCTTACTGTTTCAGAAGAAGAGACAAGTAAACGACGTTCATGGTTAGATACTCACTCTGATGAGCTTATCATTGGTGACCCTTCAGCAGGCGTTCAGACCAGAGTTAATCTCAGACAAGGCGAGAGTGCACTGTACTCCTGTTTCTTGTCTACTGAAGAACCTCAGAATATTTAGGAGGCACTGAAGGACGCTGACTGGATTATAGCCATGCAAGAGGAGCTGAACCAGTTCGTACGTAATGAGGTTTGGGAGATTATTGACAGACCCCGACACCAACATGTCATGGGAACAAAATGGGTCTTCAAGAACAAGCGAGACGAAAACAACGCCATTCTCATAAACAAAGCTCGTCTAGTTGCAAAAGGCTACTGTCAAGCTGAGGGAATAGACTTCGATGAAACATTTGCCCCAGTTGCAAGACTGGAAGCTATTCTTCTTTTCCTCGCTTACGCCTCATATCAAAGTTTCAAGGTATATCAGATGGATGTGAAGTGTGCGTTTCTGAATGGAGTACTGAAGGAAGAGGTATACGTAGAGCAGCCTCCCAGCTTTCAGCAGGGACACCAAGTATACAGACTCAGGAAAACACTGGATAGCTTAAAACAAGCATCCAAAGCTTGATATGATAACCTTTCAGATTTCCTCCTTCAAAAAGGTTTTTGCATAGGCACCGTAGACCGCACATTATTCAGCATTAGACTAAACGATGATATTCTTCTAGTGCAAATCTACGTGGATGATATCATCTTCGGCTCTTAGAATGTGACCATGTGTCAAAAAATTGAGAAGATGATGAAAGATAAGTTTGAGATGTCAATGATGGGCGAGATGAATTTCTTTCTTGGACTTCAGGTTAAACAAACTGATAGAGGGATATTCATCAATCAAGCTAAATATACTAAGGAACTTATCAAGAAATTCGGTTGCGAGTTCAGCAAACCAGTCAGAATCCCTATGAACACAAACTTTTAGATCGATCCTGATAAAGAGGGAGTATCAATAGCCTCTACTGACTATCGTGCTTTAATTGGATCATTATTATATCTAACTGCTAGTCGACTGGACATAACTTATGTTGTAGGTTTCTATGCTCGATTTCAAGCGAATCCTAAGCTG
The DNA here is from genome assembly GCA_028984105.1 of Lavandula angustifolia. NCBI lineage: Eukaryota > Viridiplantae > Streptophyta > Magnoliopsida > Lamiales > Lamiaceae > Lavandula > Lavandula angustifolia. The sequence goes on along the minus strand of CM054806.1, from coordinate 19,415,368 downwards.
ACCCATATGGAGTCAGCAAAGAAGATTCTCCGCTATCTCAAAGGCACACCTGACAGACGGTTATGGTATCCAGCAGATGATAATTCTGAATTAACTGGCTATATTGATGATGACTATGCAGGTTGCAGGCTCAATCGAAAATCAACTTCAGGAACGTGTCAGTTCCTCGGTAGCAAGCTGATTTCATGGTTCTCCAAGAAACAACATTCAGTAGCCACATCTACTACTGAAGCTGAATACATGGCTGCCGGAAGTTGTTGCGCCCAGATCCTTTGGCTTCGACAACAATTGCGCGACTACAATGTAATTCAAAATGAAGTGCCGATCTATTGTGACAGTACCAGTGCCATTCCATATGATATGCAAGCACATAGACATTCAACACCACTTCATTCGCGATCATGTCGAGAAGAAGGACGTCAGATTGGAGAAAATCCACACTGACATACAGAGGGCTGATATACTGACCGCTAGCCTCTAGCTGAAGCTAGATTCAGAGATCTTTCAGTAGAGCTCGGTCTCCTGGAACCTACTGACTTCACTCAGTAAGCGAGGGTCCTCAGTAAGGGGGGGAACACTCGTTCTATAACTGAATTCGTTCAGTACAGAGATTCAGCAACCATCTACACGAGGTATCAGCTGACTACAATATTCAGCTGACAGGTTTGCGTATCTCTTCCAGTAGTCAACTCAGCATGTAAAGGTTTTATGATATCAGTTCAACATCGCGTTTATTGCCTTAAAAGATGGACCTACATTCAAATCATTTTCATTTATTACACGACATTCTATGCCAACTTTGTTGAACCTACTTTGCATTAAATGCATGTCGTATCATCTTACCTCTCGAAGATATTTTAGTCTGAGATTTGACTAGGTGGCACAATCATCATTACTTTTCTTATCAATTAAAATTGTGACTGTCCAACTGGAAAAGCGGGATTTAATCCCAACCGTCGATCCGAAAATGTTTCATATTCAAAAACCTATATATCGACGTGATCATCCAAAACCGCCATCTTCACCATTTTTCTCTCGGCAAATAACTTTGATTTCTCTAAAAATCATTCAGCATTCTACCTATTTTTAATCTATTTCTGAGATTTTCTTACGGTACATTATATTTTCTAAAGCACTCTTACTGACTAACTCTATTTTCAAGTGCTCACCATTATTTTTGCAGATAGTCATGGCAAACCTAGTAGTCGTTTCTCCGGTTGATATTGTGGATATGTTGGAGAAGGACCAGGTGTGGTGTGAGCCAGTCATGGAGTTCGACTCCAGTGACTTGGAGTTTTTGGATGAAGTCTATGATGCGCTGAGGGCATCTGGACTGGAGTCATTTCTCTCTAAGAAACCGTCATACTTCCTGCCTCGCCAGATCACTGCGTTGTATCTCAACCTTAAGGAGGAAGACGGGGACTTGTTTGGGTCCTTCCAAGTTCATTAAATTCAGGACCCATCCAAGGTATCTCTGATTCTGAAGAGGATGCTACTGAAGCAAGCTCTTCACATAAGCTTCAGTCTTCCCAACCAAGGCATCAGTCCTGCGGGACATAAGGATGATGTCCTTGACGAATACATAACGCTGTTCTGCGGGAAGCCCACGACGTTCAGAGCTGCATTTCCCAAAAGCAGCATGCTTCCTCAGTTCAGGGACCTGGCGTACATTGTGACGCAGATTCTAACAAGCCAGGCTAGTTCGTTTGATCAGGTGTCGTGGTCAAAACTTCAGATGATGATGGCCATTTATGACAAAGCTCAAATCAATTAGGCTGACGTCTTCATCAAAGAGTTTCAGGTTCAAGGGGCGAAGTTCGATCGGTCAACAGCTCGACTGAGTGCTAAGGAAAAGCTTCTTTATGGAATGAAGCTCTCAGTCATGATCGAGGACTTATGTGGAACTGATCAGATCGCTTATGCTGACAAAGAATACTTCAACCCGAAGAAGATCAGATTCCACAGCCAAACCAGTTCTCTACAGCAGATTGGCGTTGGTGCCGCAGAGGGTAAGGGTAAGAGAAAAGCCCAAACCCCGGTGAAGAAGGGTGCTACCCCGAAGAAGAAGAAGGCTTCTGAGCAAGCCTTGGTAGTAGCCCCTACTGTCCTCCAGTTGAGAGACGAGGACACTGAGTCAGCAGAGAAGGCTGGTTCAGAAGAGAAGGCTAAGTCAGCTGAGAAGGAGGCCTCAGCAGAGAAGGCTACTTCAGCAGACAAAGAAGATTCAGTGGAACAGGGGACTTCACCTCAAGTTGCTACTCATACTCCCCTTTCTCCACTGGACGTCCCACCGCTCAGCAGCCTGCCTTCTGCTGAGAGAAGAATGTCTCCTATAGACATCGAGGAGATGGAGACTGACACTGAAGCCGAGACACTTGGGTTTGACCTTTCTTTGCTTCAATCCAGATTAGCCCAACAAGTCTCAAAGTACATTCCTAAAATCGCCAGCCTTTCTGACTTGGTCGATATAGCCAACAGGGCAAGGCTTCAGACGTTATACAGATTCCGGGACTGGATCACTCTAGAGCAGCTGATCCGATTCAAGTCCTCGGAACTTCTAAACGCTGATGAGCTGCAGCTCCGACAGCAGATAGGCTACGAAGAGCCTGCTGATCTCAGCTCGTTCGATGACCTTAGGGCGGCTATGCTGGCCTTACTTGAAGATTGATATTCTTATTCAGCAGCTGACCCTATGGAAGGTTCAGCAGGTCCCAACAACCAGGAACCGCCCAGTGATGCAGGAATTGAGAAGCCTGTTGAGGGTTCTCAACAGGAGAAGGAGGGAGAACAACCTTCTGATGATCAGTCCAACTCCCCTCCTCTTTCTGGATCAGTAGCAGCAGGCACTTCTCACCCTGCTGACCCCAAACGCCTATTGTTGGGCTCGGCTTATGAGGTTGGCTTTGTAGCAAAGGGCCGAAAGTTGAAGGCAGTGGCCAAGGTACTCCTGAAGCAGGGGACTCAAAATCGTCTCCTTGCCAGGAATGTTCACAAGTTATGGCGCTAGTCTACTGCAGCTCAGTGCGAGGAAGTCAGGGCTCTGAAGACTTCCATTCAGAACATCCCTCATGTCCCTGACTTCAGCTCAATTCTCACGAATGCTTTTTCCGCACAGAAAGCTGACTTCGACAATCTGCAAGCAACAGTTCAAAAGCTTCTGAAGGATGCCCAGTCTTCTATTCTTAATTCCTTCAAGGCAGCCCAATCAGAGCTTCAGAACCAGATCTATCAGCATATCTTGCTCACGAGTAGAGGATCACTACACTACAGAATGAGTGTGAGCTGAAGATCAACGCAAAGCTAACAAAGATTGAAGAACTTGTAGATCACTCTCAACGCAAGTATGCTGAAGAACTGATTACTGAGAGGAACGATCTACATCTCAAGTTTAACAGTCTTCAGAAGACCTTGGATGAGCTCTTCTAATCTTATCACACGCTCAGTACCAAGGCAGTTACTTTTCCTACCCCTCAGACCATATTGGATGATGCCAAAAAGGGGGAAAAGACTAAGAGCTCTAAGAAGGACAAAGCTGAAAAGATTCAGAGTGATAAGTCTAAGGGGGAAGTAACAAGGGTTGTTGCTCAGGGTGTCTCAGTAGGGGATGTAGCAGCTGAGATAAGCCCAAGTGGCTCAGGACCCAGGAAGGCGGAAACCGACACTTTTGAACCTCCTCAGAAATATATTGAGGAAGTGACCGCGTTTCTAGAGGAGTCTGATGCTGAAGACACTCCTCTACCTCCACCTGTATCGGGGAAAGGAAAACAAATGCTGAAAATTCCTCCTCGTCCCCAAAGATACATAAGCCCAGCAGAGCAAGCTCAGATTGATGCTTGTGAGAAGCTTGCTCGGGAAATTGCTGAGGCTGAAGCGGCTAATAAGCCCAAGAAGGACTCTACGAAGGTCATAACAAAGGTATGTGTGAGAAAGCCTATTCAGAGGCAAGTGGCCAGAAAGCTTACTCTCAGAGACGATGCTGACAAAGAAAAAGAGAAAGAGAGAGAAGCTGAGAAATAGGCTAACACATCCAAGCAAACGAAGAAACAGGTTGAGCCTACAATTGACGAGCTGATTGACATCAGTATAAGGGCTCTTAATTCCAGAGCTGAGTGGCATCAGCTTTCTAAAGCTAGAAGGAAACATGCAGAAGCTAAGGAGAGAGCGGCTGAAGAGGCACGTGAAGCAGAGAGACTGAAGCCTAAGCCACTACCTCCTAAGGACAGGGACATCCCCACAACCTCCAAATTCTTCAGACGAGGCACGAAACATAATGAGCTAAAAACTCACATATGGCCTCATGTAGATAAGTGGATGCCCTAAGAGAAGACTCGGATGTGGGAGACGATCAAAGCTGAATTTATCAAAAGATACTATGCTTGACAGTTTTGGCCCGACTCCAACAAAGCTGAGAAGTTTGCTGAATAGATTGAGAAGTGTGATCCTGACATCTACAATATAGTTCAGAAGGCCATCCTTAAAGATAATATCATTACTATGACTCCATCCATCAAAACTCTGCCTCCACCGTGGAAGTTGGATGGATCACTTTTCACAGCCGAGATCGAAGCAGAAGCAAGGGATGCAGCAAAGATACATTCTCTTGAACCGACAAATATAGAAGATCTTCCGAGATATCTTCAGCTGAAGAAAGACACTTTCAAGCTCTACGGACTTTCGTTGCCTGAGGATAAATCGAATGATTTAAAGGCAAGGATTCAGTGCTTTAGATCTTGTAGGAAGTAGTTTAGCTTGTTTGTGTTGATAGTTTCCCTAGTGCAGCAATGATGTAAATGTAGTCAGATTCTTATCATCTAATACATCAGTTGTTACTTGGCTTGCCAATTTCTCATTATCTCTATGGCCCGCTTTGCTTTTATTTAACACTCAGAATCACCTAAATGATTGCGGACTCACACATTTACTGATTATCTGTGTGTTATGTACTTGCTTAGATTAGAGACTTGAAGATACATCTCCGTAGATTCTCATTGTAATAATTGTAAGGAGTTTGTATCTGATAGTTCTTTATATTGATAGAGAGTTTTAGATAGAGTGATAGGTTTTGGCATCATCAAATAGGGGAAAATTAACTCACACATTCACTGATTATCTGTGTGTTCCGTACTTTCTTAGATTAGAGACTTGAAGATATATCTCCATAGATTCTCATTGTAATAATTCTAAGGAGTTTGTATCTGATAGTTCTTTAGATTGATAGAGAGTGTTAGATAGAGTGATAGGTTTTGGCATCATCAAATAGGGGGAAATTGTTGGGAGATGATTCAATAGTTGATTTGGCTGATCCCAAAAACCTATTATGATTGATGAACCATTCCTTTGTAAAAGTTAACACCTTTGTCTTTGACTGTTTCAGACTCAGTAGACTCGCCTTCATCATGGTCCAACTCGTAAGTTTTTGTCTGCCGTCCCTCGCAAACTATCTCGCCACAATGCCATGGAGGGAAGATTCGATGGGCCGACTCAACAGGAGCAAAGATGCCGAAAGGTGTTCGGGAGTCGGCAGAACTGACTCGAGCAGAGCGGTTTGCCATCGAACTCGCATTCTTGGCCCTCAATAGTGTTGGACTCAAAGAGAGCAACATACTGAACCTTTTGGTCGAATCGAGAAAGGCCTGTCGCTGATTACACCGACAGTGGACTTCAAAGCCATATGTTTGTCCCGAGATTAAACGTTCAGGTGTAGAGGGGGGGTGAATACACCTGAAAACAATTTCTCAACTTAAAACGCGAACAATCCTTTTTAGGAGAATGTCGTATTGAACAAGTTCAGTAGACCAAATAAGTTGTTCTGAATCGCGTGGCAGAGTGACTGAATTCCCTAAGGCCTGCTAGCTGACTGAGGTCAGAATTCAGTACCGTTCAGATAAAGTTCAGTAAAGTGCGGAAATGTGTAGGCCCAAATTCATTTGAGTTAGAAAACGTTTTTTAAGAAAATAGTTTCAAGATATTAGTGCAATCGCTTAAGCTTTGCTTTGAAACTCAGTTGAATGATTTTAGAAATATTTTCAGTATGAACAATAATCAATGCAACAGTAAAAACACAGAACACACGCAATTTTAAAGTGGTTCGGATCCAACAATCCTACGTCCACTGTCTCGAAAAGATTAGGAGACTATTTTATTATACTGAGTTAGTCTCAGTCGGTTTGTGCACTGGACAAACACTGGTCTTGAGATTTATACTGAGCAAGTCTCGCTTACAAGATATCAAACTAAAGTGTTTGACAAACTCTCCAACTATGAAGGAGTCCTTTACAATAAGGATCAGTTCAAAGATGAACTCATTCGTCTAAGCTATGGATAAGATCTGATGAGCTTAGGTTAGAGGGATAGGGAACAAGAAAGTCGCTTCTAGAGCGACGAACGGTTAAGTATAGACTTGGGTTCGTATTCAGTCGCTTGGATACTAGAGGCTTTATGATCGGGTTCAGCTTGGTTCCCTATGAGCAAGTATGTCGCCTTTCGCTGGAGATTACTCTATGAAGTTCTTGCAGAAAGCTTAAGTCATTTCTGAGTTGCTCGTGTGTGTTCTTCGGTTTCTTGGGTCGTGAGCTTCAATTTGAAATCTTCACTCTATTTATAGAGCACAGACATAGATAGATCCGTTGGAGACGACGATCCATGTGTCTCTCTCTTTTGGGTAGCTAACGGCTCTTTCAAAGTATGGTGGCAGAGTCCTTTCCCTCCATTTTTGGAAATTTGTTGACTTGCAGCTTTAATTCGAAAGTAGACAGTTGGCCGCTCGTCATTGGTCGAGGCTAAAGAAAGTAGGTGAGACAAAACAGACTTCAAGGTGGATCTGAAGCTGACTTCTCTATACCTCGTATGACTCTGCTGATTTGACTTAATATATCCCGACGCTAGAAGACGCCTTAGCCGCCGCCGAGTCCGATCTATATTCGCAACATACTCGTGCTGAGTCAGCTCTACTGAAGATCAACTCTGAGTTCAGTGAACTACTCCTACCGAGTTCGGGCCCACCGACTCCTTTCATTATACTTTCCCGCCGAGTCCAAGATACCGAGTCTTCTTCTTCTGGTACTGAGGCTGATAGTCTGCTGAAGGACCAGCGGATAGAACTGAGCGCCTGAACCAAAATGAAGAGTGTCTACTGAGTCTGAAACTCTCAGAGACAGAACAACAAATTACAAGAGAAAGGTTCACCAATCAACGTAGGGTTTTGGGATCTTCAAATCTACTGAGCACTAGGCTACTGAGTTATACTGAATCATCTCCCAACACCAAATCAGTAGAGTTGTCCGAGGTCGTACATCTGAGAAAGGTGTGCTTCAGTATCTACCTTGAAGTCTGAATAAGTCCCAACCACTTTTTGTACCTCAACCAATGACAAGCGACCACTGGCAAAGTCTTCGACATAAAGCTACAAGTCAACCACTTTCCGCAAAGAAAGAGGACTCTCACGTAATTCAAAAAAGAAGTCATTTGATACTGATATAGACTGACACGTGGACAGAACGTAATTAATTTACAGTCTTTGAAAGAACCCTTACATTATGAGTATTGCCCTATATCTCACAATTTTTCATTCTCTTTTTAACAAAGACCCATTTGTATCCTTTCTGGGAGTAATATTTCTGGATTTTGAACTACATGACAAAATATACTCCTATTTTCTAGGGAATTTAATGAAGGATCTGAAGGACGGATTCATACCTATTGACGGTTGTAATATAACTGTGGCTGATTAGTAATTATATTATTGATGGACTTCTATTAAATTAAAATATTCAGCCTATAATATAATTAATAATAACTGGGACACCTATTTATCAATTATTTAACCCAGCCAATTAATTCCAGATTAAAAACTCCCACATTATTAATTAATGTATAAATACATTAATCTATTAGTAATAATTCCTGAGAGAGCATAATAACTACTGGGCATCTACAGTTAAACATCAATGAAGTAATGTTCGATGAAGTAATAACCTCGCTTAGATAATGATTTTTTCCGATCCCAACTTAGGCCAGTGTATTAAAGTAATAATTTCGCTAAATGCATTAAGTAATAAAAAAAAAGTTTAAACCATTAAGGTCTCAATGAAAATATAAAGTAATAATTACTTATTTCAGAAAAATATATAAAGACAATTATAATACTACAATAGTATAATACTCATTTCTTATGAATATACACTTCTATAGTTTTTGTTTTTTCTTCCCACATAAACCAAGATTATCATGCTTAACTTTTTGCAAAGTATAGACAACTTCTGAATATTTTGCTCGTGTTGTAGTATGTAATTATTTAAGGTGGGTATTGCTTGAAATAAACCTTTTAATGACACAACTGGAATCAATGTACTACTATCTCGTTTAGGATCATCCTCTCCATCATCATTACCGCTCATAAGTGTTTCAATAATTTATTCATTCATCGGTAATTTTATAGTTGGATCATTGTCGTTAGCTAAAAGATCTTGAAAATTCATAACATTTTTGTAGCGTAAATTAGAGATGACATTACCTAATATTTGTGATCTTTATCTAATTCAAGGATTTCGGTTTCAGTAGATCATTTTCTGTTGAACGAATCTTGCAATGCCAAAAATATACTTCTAGGATAATTTTAATATAAGTTTTTTTTTATGTATATGAGATTTGTTATTTTATAAAACTATTGAGTTTTGTTAAAAATGAACAATTTTACTTGTTTTATAATTAGTGCATCTTTATTGTACATTTTTAACATAATTTTACTAAAGCATTTACTAGTACTTTTTATTTTTAAATGTTTATACGAACTATGTTATTAAAAAAATTAAGTTTAATACACACATTTAACTTATTTTATATCGTAAATTTCTCTAAAGTAATAAATATTTATTTAGCGATAAATAAATAACTTCACTAAATGAATTTTTTTTCCGGTCACAAGTATATTACTTTAAAGAGGTTTAACTTAGGGCGCACTGTGGATCCAATATAAGAAATAAAGTTGGTGATCATTGTTCTCACACCAAATTCAATTCCCGCACACACTCGTAATCTTATAATTAGTATAGAACGTGGTCGAACTCAAGGAACAAGTGAAAATCAACTATGTCTATCCTTTTGATCAAAGTCTTGGTGATGCCACCACGCATAAATTTTGGGTTTACTACTTAGGCAAAGAAAAGTAAATAACGTAAAAACTAGATTCGTAGAAAAACAAGTAAAGAAGGGCGTACTCGGCTTCGTATAACTCTTATAAGACAACTACTTCAATCACTAATGCATAGATTTAATTAATTCATAGGATCAACCAGTTATAGGATACAGTGTTGGACATGTACATACCCCAATTCCTACTTATTTTGTCGGTAATGGCTTGTTGAACAAATTTCCACTACTTCCTAACCTAACCACAACCTAGCTTGTTGAAAAAACCTAGATTTAATGTTTAGACAACATTACGAGGAATGAACCCGATTCTAATCTCTACCATTGTTGAACAAGCTGAAATAGATTATTAACCTCCTTAATTCGACTACCGTTACGATAGCTTCGCCACCTAAGTTGTTGAACAATTTGACACTAATCTTCATAAAATAAATTGATCAGGTTTAAGTTAATCTAATTAAAACTTTCTACCCCGAATTAAGTCGAAACCCTAGTCTTTAATTACTAAGTCAATTAGATCTCACAAAGTTTGTATCTCATATTTGTCACCCTCGCCGAAGCCCTAAAAAGATTTAGCTACGCATGATTAACTTGGACAAGCAGAACTTAGCGACCATGATCAGAACAGAAATTAAAGTGCGAAAGTAAATAAGCATGCAACATAAATTAAAGTGCGAAAATCTTAAAGAAGAAAATACCGAAATCATGAACCGAACGAAAGCTCGAATTAAAACCGGAAATCTTAAACTCGATAATTTTAGAACAATATCAAGGTTCGGAGGAAGTTCTTGAGCCAAACCGTCACTTTTGAGGCTTTTGAAGCGGCCACATACTCTGCTTCCATGGTTGAAGTCCGCAATGCATTTATGCTTTGCACTCCTCCATGGATCCACCTCCCAAGGTAAACACATAACCCGAGGTAGACTTCTTCTCATCTCTCGTCGCCTCGAAAATCCGAGTCCCGTATAACCCAAATGTATTAGATTGTCCGACCGGTAAACAAGCCTATAATATCTAATTCGTTTAAGGTACTTCAATATGTTTGATCGTAGTCCGTGGCTCCATTCCAAGGTTAAACCGATATCTTAGGACAATGCCTACAACATATGAAATATCGGGTCTCGTACAAAGCTTCACATACATGCGGCTACCCATAGCAGAAGCATATAGAACAAGCCTCATGTTTTCTATCTCTTCAGGCGTTTTAGGGCACTGATTCTTGGATAGAAAAATGTCATGTCTGAAAGGTATTGAACATTTCTTGGTATCTTGCATGCTAAAACGAGCAATGACAGTATCAATGTAAGATGCTTGTGACAAGCTTAACATCATTTTCTAGCGATCTCGGATAACCTTGATCCCAAAATATGCAAGCAGCTTCACCTAAGTCCTTCATTTGAAACTTCTTGAATAACCATTTCTTTACGTTTGATAACACTTCAACATTGTTCCTAATGAAAAAGATGTCATCTAAGTAAAGTGCAAGAAACACCACTGATCCGTCAACACAAATATGGTATACGCACACCTCGTTAGGAGAGGAGATAAATCAATAGGATTTGACCACCTCGTTAAAATGTTGGTGCCATAATAGAGAAGCTTAATTAAGTCCATAAATAGACTTCTTAAGCTTCCAAACTAGATGCTCTTCATCCTCTTTCACATAACCTTCTAGCCTGCTTCATGTAGATGTCTCTACCTTCTTCCAATTGACCGCTTAGGAATGCAGCCTTGACATCTATCCGCTAGATCTCTAGGTTCATGTGAGCTGCTATGACAAGGAGAATCCGAATAAACTTGACCATTGCTACAGGCGAGAAGGTGTCCTCATAATTGTTACCCTCTTTCTAAGTAAACCCTTTCACCATTAGTCTGGTCTTAAATTCCACGATCTCTCCATTCGGTCCTTTCTTTCTCTTATATACCCACTTAATACCAAAGTGGCCTTGCAACCCCTCGTAGTTTTGTGACCTGGTATACATCCATATTATTTATGGACTCAAACTCCGAGTCCATGGCGATTCGCCATGAATTTAGATCTACATTTCCCACTTCTTCAGCGTAGCTCTATGGATCCATGGTATCTTATTCATTGTTCGGGAGATGATCAGACGTCTCTCCAATTAACATAAACCGATCAAGCGTAAAATCTCCCTCCCACTACGTCGAACAATACCAGGCGTTGTGTTAACATATTATGTAGTTGCTAGTAGAGCTCTATATTGCACAACTGACTCTCTGAGTGGATCTCGATCACCTTGTAATTCCTCAAGGATGATGTCGACTCGAGACTTGTGGTTACTAATATAATCATGTTCTAAGAACCGAGCACTGGTGCTAACAACAATCTTCCGTTCTTTGGGATCATAAAAGTATCCACCCTTCGTTTCCTTCGGAAACCCTATGAAAAACTTCATTTCTGAACATGATTCCAACTTGTTGGCCTGCTTATTTAGCACATAAGCAGGTCAACCCCAAATCCTTAAGTGGTGTAAACTGGGCTTGTGCCCATTCCACAACTTGAAATGGATATTTTGTACCGACTTGGAAAGCACACGATTCAGCAAGTATGCTGTAGTCTCTAAGGCATATCCCAAAAAGGAAACCGGCAACGTTGCATAACTCGATCGAACCATCTCTAAGAGAGTTCGATTCCTTCTCTCTGACACACCATTCTGTTGAGGCATGCCCAATGTTGTCAGCTGAAATGTAATCCCACATTCTGTCAAGTAATCCTTGAACTCGTTTGATAGGTATTCACCACCACGATCAGATTATAGTGTTTTGATTTCTTTACCTAGCTTCTTTTCCACGTCTACCTTGAATTCCTTAAAGGTTTCAAAGCAATCTGACTTGTGGCGAAGAAGGTAAACATATCTAAACCTTACTAGTGTTTACAATGCATGTAAGCTACTCAAGTGGAAGTTTACAACTTCAATCCCACTACTCAATAACAATTAAATATTACTTTTGGAAAACTATCTGTCTATCTCATAAAATCCATTGTTCAAAAGTATAAGTGAGCCACTCAGGTTGATGTTTACTTATATAGTTTTTCCACTTTTGTGTAGGGTCCAATTTAATTGAGATCTAATTAAACATTTGATTTCCAATTTAACGGAGTTCAATTAAATATTTAATTTATTGTTGGTTTAGTCTTTTTCTTCAAAAGGTTAGTTTTGATTCATGATAAAACCACATAAATTATAAATGAAGTAAATCATATTTCATGCTTTGTAATGAATTAAATCATATTTCATGCTTTTCTAAGCGCAATTAAACATATAACTGCATGTAGCAGACGCGCCGCTGCTGCCGCCTCCCCAGCCATCGTCGCCACATCTCTACCTCCAAACGTCACCCAGATGTCTGGTCCATGCCAAGTGCCTCAAATTCCGGTGACGCGACGCAAAACCACAAGGGTTTCGATCTCATCACCGGCGAGATCCACCTCCTCAAATTCTTCTCTTTTCGAGCCCTAATTGCTCAATTGATTAAGGGGAAACGTATTTCAAACACTCTCGACCACTGTGTATTGGATTCCGATTGAGATTAGTCAATAAATTTTCCCCAATTTCTGAATTCATCGCCAGAAAATTCAAAGGTTAGCGGCAAACTTCCGACTTTGATTCTGGTCGCATTTGAGGTTGGATGACTCCATGAATCCTATTGACGAGAATCCCGTGATCAGAGGAACTGAACGGCCAGAGTAGATCATCGATCGGAGGTTAGACGCGTCGGAACTCGCCGCCGCAAGTGGTAGTGGGTTTTGGCGGAATTAGGGATTTCATCTCCGTCTCGATATTCATACCATCCGGACAAAAATTACAATACGTATGTAACAAAATAGTGGAACGTAGGTCGCCCTAAATGAAGGATTGCAAGGCCGAAGTCATGCATGCGTCCTTTTCTATTATGATTATTTCTCGTGTTTGAATCTTCTGGAGTGTCCTGGCTCTTTTCATTCCTCCATGTGGATAGAGATCTAAAGAAAAAAAAAACTGTTCTCTCTCATGTTCTCTCAAGTTTCTCATATTGTGAGAATAATAATCAAAACATGTTTGTTGGAATATATATATATATATATATATATATATATATATATTGTGGTTCAAGGGAGATCCACTTTTCATAAGAGATATGAGAACCAATCCACGCCCTATATATCTTCCAAATCAATGGTCAAGATTAGATTAGTTATTTGTAAAAAAAATGAGTGGAAAGGGCAAAATTGGTAATGAAAATACCACATTTTTTAATGTAATTTAGAAAGTTTTGAGCGCTCAAAAGTTAATTTTTTCTCATTCTTGTGCTTCCGTATCCACATTCAAGGGCGGTTTCTTTCTCATTCTTGAGCGAATTCTCTTCCTAATTCCGACTAGATTTACGCCACTTCCGAAGAGTAGACTCGCTGAATTCCGCCAATTGAAGGTAGGGTTCGAATGAATTCGTTGGCCATTAAAACCCTAGGTGTGGGTTTCTTCAAATTCAGAGTTCTAGAGTTTCAATTGGAGTGGGTTTAGTGTTTCTTGGTAAATTTCTAGAGTTTTGTTCCTCAATTTTTGTAGTTTTGTACTGCTATTTTCAATATTCATCGTGAGGTACTGAATCGGCATACAAAAGAATGACAGAACGTAGCTTGTATATATTTTCCCTATATAGGGTGTGGTTCTAGGGTGTGCGAAAATAATTTCGAAAACGATTTCATGCATATATATATTTTGAAGAGATCTGATTTAAGCTTTGTTTTGTTTTTTTTATTTTGATTTGTTTATAGGCTTTGTAGAAATTGGATTTCCGAATTACAAGCGCTAAACGGATTGCGTTTCAGTGCGTAAAAGCATGAGTGAAGGTAATAATTCGAAAATTTCTTGTGAAGAGTAGTTTATGAAAAATATCGTGTGCGAAGTAATATGTATAAATTCGATGTTGCGTATGATGAAAATTGATGTGTCGGATATGTTTTTTTTATTGTAGTTCGAAGTAATATGCATGATTTTATAGAATGTATGCATGAGTTACATATGATGTATGAAGCTCCTGTCGTTGTACTGTTGAGGTTGAAGAGTCTTTTCTGAAAAAATAAGAAGCATGAAGAGTAGTTTCTGTTGGGATAAGGATTCAGTAGATGAATCAGTAGATCTGATAGTCTTGATGTTTTAGATAGATTTGATAGATCCTAAAACCCCAGCTGAATATCGTACCTTCGTATCTATAGCCTAGTCGAGTTCAGTTGTTAGAACTCGCAGGGACGCAGTTCGCAGGCTGCAAGATTCAAGAGAAGACCTCACTCGCCTTGTAGAACTCAAGATCGAAGAAGTCGCTGGACAAAGAACCTCCAAATGAATCTACCCGTGAATTCGTGCCCATGCACTGAAAGCTCAGATGAACGTCAGTAGGAAAGACACTTTAGTTTTAGGTCCGAGGATTGAAGAAGTCAACCTTGATGTTTGACAAGTCTCAACTACCAATCTACCTCGACCAATAAGGAGCCGAAAATGACCATCTACTCTGACAAAAGTTTCTCTAAAACTGAAAAAGAGGAGAATCTCTACAGTGTACCTGCTCGACAACGTTTAAATTAAAGGAGCCGTTTTCCATGTTGCATCAACACGTGTCTAGAGCCCCCTCTAATGGATCTATTCACCATCAACGCCTATAAATAAGAGAAGTCGCCATGCAGAGACGACACCAGGAACCCAAGCCTTCTACGCATAAAACTCTTAACAATCTCAAGTAGAATCCAGTGAAGAACTAGCATCCATTGAAGAACACCTTTAGTTCGTCACTTAGAGTTTTATCTTGTTCCCCTTCTCTTATCTAAGCAAGCTCATTGTAATATCTTTAGCTTAGAAACCTCGAGGAAGTTCACATCCTTGTGAAACTGTTCTTATTTGTAAGAACTTCCTCTTAGTTGGAGAAGACTCAAACTCTTGGAGTTTGAACCCTTTGTAAAAGTCACTACGACTATAAGTAGAGAATCTGTCTCATGCATAGATCACTGAGAACTTGCTCAGTATAAATTTCAAGGTTCGCGTCTCGTCCGGTGAAAGGAATGCACTAACCGAGACTTGCTCGCATAAATATAACAAGTATTCTCGCTTTGGTCAAGATAGTGGACGTAGGACTCGACGTGTCCGAACCACTTTAAAAATTGTTGTGTTGATTTACTGTTTTATTCTATTGATCATATTGCATACAAACTGTATTTCACAAAACTCAGCATAAAAACTGGTGTTTTCTAACCGAGATGTTTCATGGGCCCTACACTTTCGCACACACATTCTGATACTGAATGACTGTTCGACTGACTTAAGTCAGTAGCGCTGAACTCAGTAGAAGATCCTTCTGCCCACGCGATCTGAAGTATATTTGGTTATCTGACTCAGTTCAGTAGCAAACTCAGCTAAGTGCTGACTTCGCGTTTCGAGAGAAATTTATATTCAGGTGTATTCACCCCCCCCCCCCCTACACCTGAACAACGTCTCAGGACTAACAATTGGTATCAGGGCACAGTGTTCTTAACTGATCATTGTTCTCTGAAACTGGTCTATCTCGAACAAAGATCCTAGAAAACCCGTTTTCTCGCATCTTGCATTTCTTCATAAGCATCTTATACCTTGTATTCTTCAATGGCCGATATTTCGTGTATTAGGACCGTGCCCAATGTTCTCTACCGAAAACTATGCGGTATGGCGCGTGAGGATGGAGGCGCATCTCGACTTTTGCCGCACGACAGCATGACCGATGTTCCGGAAAAGGCCCCATTGTTGCAATGGTCGACTCAGTCGAACTCGTAGTAGACGGAGCAGGCGGTGCCAGAACCGACCTAAAGTTGCGAAGGACAAGAGCCTCTTCACTCCTAAAGAGAAGAAACTGCACAACCTCGACCGAGTTGCTCGCAATGCTATACTGATGACACTCAGTGACTCTTACCTCGGGAGGGTGCACGACTGCAAGATAGCTAAGGAGCTATGGGATGCTCTCGCAAAGACCGAGCCAAAGAACTCCACGCATTAAAGAAAACAAACCGGAGTTGGAACGGCGTAAACTCAAGGCATTCGCTATGCTTCCAGTGGGAGTCCATAGATGATTTCAGCTCGCGATTTACGAATCAAATTAACATCATCAACGGACTGGGGAAGATATTCAGCAACAAGGAGACCAACACCAAGATTCTACGGGCACTTAGCAGGCCCAAGTGGTATTCTTTTGCTACGTGTATGAGGAGAACTGACTTGAATTTTGTTACTCCTGATTATATCTTTTTAGAACTTAAAGCAGAGGAGTTCGAGTTCAATCTCTCACACACACCCGCATCAAGCCGAAGTGTCAATGGATCATGCTTATAAGGCATCGCCTAGCACTCCCGGAGCAAGTCCCTCAAAGAACAAGCCGGTCACCGGAAGTTCAGATGACTATACCCACTCGTTGACAACTTGGCTGAGAAGTATGCTCTCCTCGCAGTGAAATACCAAAAGGAGAAAGACTGTTCAGACGGAAGATGAAAAAGGCTTCCCAGAAATTTCAAGGTAAGAGAGATAATGATCACTCGAATAGTAAATCTAAATCTCTACCTGATTGCAGGAATGCTGAAGCTGCCCCTGTTGAACAAAAAGAAACACCCGTAAGGGAAGGCGTAACCTCAAAGCATGAACAAAAAGGAATCGGACACTACCAGTTTGAATGTCCTGAACTCTCAGCAGCAGAAAGAAATGAAAGGCAAGCCAGACGCGACAAGTTCGTGAAAAAGAGGCAAGCCTACATAGCTGGAGAGTTGTCTGATTGCTCGAGTGATTGCATGTGGTGTTCCAGATTGTAGATGCGGCTTCGAGGATGATTGCATGTGGTGTTCAAGAAACGGTATCTTTGGTTGAGGAAACGATTGAAGAGGAAGATGGGGAATTCTAGAATTCAGAACCATTAAAGGAAGCCATGTTTGCTATAGACACTACGAGGCTTATGGTGAAGAATTACATGGATGACTTACCTAGTTATAGCTTGGGGATGACACAGGTTTTCCGACCTACTTAGCTTGATAAGGTAAAAATATTGTTATCTGTTATTACAACCTATCATAAACCATGACATGTATATTGTATTTGGTGTTGAAGGGGATTTTGAAAGAAGATAACATAGGGTCTGCGGCAACTCGGCAAAAACAAAATGTTGCCAATCAATCTTCAGAACTAATTCCGGACAAAACTGATGCAGAAATAGGTGAGGTAATGAGGCAATAGCTGAGGTTGTCACAAGCATAAATGAAGAGCATGGTACTAGTGAGAAAGAGGTAATTCCTATCAGCATGTAATTATTAGACAACTTTCAAAATATTTCAGTTAGTAATTATATTGATAAAAGAAACATGTCACATTCTTACTACCAAAGAAAATGTGGGTGATCAAACCAATGAAGGCATTCATTTATTGGTTACGTGTACGCAAATGAAAGTTAGTTTGTTACTTTGGAGTATTTATTTCCTATATATGCATAATATTGGTTACGTGTATGCATGAATGATTAATTGAATAAGCACTAAACAAAATCTCCAATAAACATATATATATATATATATATATATATATATATATATATATATATATATATATATATATATCACTAAATTTTTTATTGTGCATAATTTATATATGGTTTATGCATATGAATTAATCGGTTGCAATATCTACATAAAATTTGCATGGATCAACTCGTATATGGATCATGAAGAAGTAGTTCTTGCATATGTAATTAATAAGTTATGCATACATGGGGATTGATTCATGCATATAGTTTCCATGATGTTTAACTTCTATTGATAAAAAATTTCAAGGGTGGCAATGATAACGAGGAAGATGAAGTAGAATCTGATTCTGAAGATGGGGGTAAAGAGAGTCCAAAACTTGTGGTAAAATACTTACGAAGCTTACTATTTGTACATCTTAACATTCATAAATTGATTGTATTCTCGTTTATGATTTATAATATCCAGGTACATGCGTAATGCCTTGTCGGAAAAAATCTTCAATGAAAAGTACAAAGGCAAAGAAGTCACCGTACATTATGCGTTATGTGGATCCTTCGATAAATTTGACAAAAATGGAGATTACAATGTGTTGGTTCAGCACATTTGTGGCTGATGATGATTGATATCGTTTAACTAAACTCAATTTGTAAACTGTTATCTTCTTCAATATGTAGTAATACCTTCTTTATCTTTGTTGCTTTTATAAGTCTACTATTTGATTGGAAAGATATCAAGATTTATGCAAATAAGATGCAGAGCTTGAGGCAAAACAACTGGGTCGATAATTTGATAATTGATGCATGTATTGCTATTCTAAACTACAAGGAGCAAGTTAAGTCAGATGAATCACCATTTCGGTTGTTTGATCCATTGACGGTACACATACTTGAATTAAATTATGAACTTCACATGAATATGTTGATGAAGAAATATTAATTAAGAATGTGTAAGGATCACAGAGTGGATAGTTGTTTGTCCTGAGAAAGGCATTGATGCATTTAAGAAGCAATAAATTTTCAACCTTAGAATGGCAAAGACTCTGACAGCCCATAAAGTTACAAATCTGAATAAGATCCAAATGGTAATCACATTTACACCCAATCTTGCACTTCCTTTTATGAACAATATGATGGAAACTATTTCTTCTTATGCAGTATGTTTTCCCGATTGAGAACGAGGGATGCTACTACATGATCTGTTTTGATTTGAGGATGAAGAAGACTTTCATAATTGACAGCATAACTGATCACAAAAGCATTGATATGAAAGTGACATATGTCAACATACCAAATAATTTGGTGAGCAAACGTTGTATTATTATTTTTTGTTGTCCTTGGATTTTTAAATTGGTCTCTAATATAGTACGAATGCTCAATATTGTTTCATTCTTAGACTTCACTGTTGCAACGATACTTGACTGAGATGAAATGCACGAGTCGAGCAAAAATGGTTGAGAGAAGTCAGATAGAAATGATCATTCCAGATTGGGGAAACCAATCAAAAGTTTTGGATTCAGGTTTGTATTAGTAAGCATGACATTATCGTACTGTATGCATGAATACTGTAAAAGGTATGCATAAAACCCTTTGAGCAACAAAAATTTAAATCTAAAGGATTTCTTTCAGGTGTGTATTTGATGAGGCACATGGAAACATTTAAGGGTGACGAAAGCTACTCGGACACTGGATTTTCAAGGAAAAGTATCAAGCAGATCAAGCTTCTGAGGGTGCGCTATTGCTTGAGCATAGTGAACTTCAATGAAAAAAATGGAGACAGTAGAACTTGAGTCAGTTGGTCATGCAGATGAGAACGATCTGAATTCAAAGGAATGTGCGAAACAATTGCTAGACAATTAGAAGTTTAGGGGTGTAGTTTTTGGTTTGGAGAACGAATTGTTATTTCTTATATTAGTACTTATCTTTTTTGTTGAAAGACTATTAGAAATTTTATAGTAAACATGTGTTTTGGTATATAAATATTAGAAGTTATGCATATATATCAGATAATTTATGCATATACATATAGGCCTTTTTGTTTTACATAAAATGACGGCTGTTGGGATAATGATTCAGTAGATACATTTATAGATTTGAAGATCTCAAAACCCCTAGCTGAATGATATACCTTCGTTCTGTAATAGCTTAGTTTGAGTTCAGTTGTTAGGAAATCAGTAGGCTAGAGTCAGTAGCTACGCAGTTCGCAGAAGACCTTGCACTCACCGATGGACTCGTGGATCAAAGAAGTCGGTTGGTCGCCCGACCACCAACCGAATCTACACAGAATTGGGTTCCCATGCACTTACACTCGAAGAACGTCGCTAGGGAAATCACTTCGCTTGAAGGTCCGAGAATTCAGAGAAAGTCAACCTTGATGTTGACAAGTCTCACCTACTAATCTAAGGAGCCGAACAACAACTTATCTTTTCTGACAAAAGCTACTCCCAGACTGAAAAAAAGGCGTATCTCTATAGTGCACCTACTCTTCAACGTTCAAATTTAAGGAGCCGTTTTCCTTG
Organism: Lavandula angustifolia; assembly: GCA_028984105.1. Taxonomy (NCBI): domain Eukaryota; kingdom Viridiplantae; phylum Streptophyta; class Magnoliopsida; order Lamiales; family Lamiaceae; genus Lavandula; species Lavandula angustifolia. Next base: position 19,395,182 of record CM054806.1, on the reverse strand, counting down.
ATATTTTAACACATGACTAGACCTCCCTTAGAAGAACCTTTTAGTTCATCACTTAGAGTTATCCTTGGTCCCCTTTCTTATCTAAGCAAGCCTTATTGTAATATCTATAGCTTAGAAACCTCGAAGAAGTTCACATCTTTGTGAAACTGTTCTTATTGTAAGAACTTCCTCTTAGTTGGAGAAGACTCAAACTCTTTAAGTTTGAAACCCTCGTAAAAGTCACTACGACTATAAGTAGAGAATATGTCCTGCGAACAGATCACTGAGAACTTGCTTAGTATAAGTTTCAAGTTGTATATGTCCTGAGAACAAATCACTTAGACTTGCTCAGTATAAATATAACAAGTATCATGCCTTGGTCAGGACAGTGGACGTAGGACCCAATGTGTCCGAACCACTTTAAAAATCTGTTGTGTTGATTTACTATTTTCTTTAACTGATCGTATTGCATTAAAACTATATTTCATCAAACTCAGCATAAAACTGGTTATCCAACCGAGATGTTTATTAGGGCCTACACTTCCGCACACAACTCTGATACTGAACGACTGTTCGACTGACTCAAGTCAGTAGAGCTGAACTCAGTAGAAGAAATCTTGCCCACGCGATCTGAAAGTATATTTGGTTGTCTCGACTCGGCCCAGAGCAAACTCGCCTAGAGCCGGCCGCGTTTGAGAAACGAATTTGTATTCAGGTGTATTCACCCCCCCCCCCCCACACACACCTGAACCACATCTCAGGACCAACAACAGCTAAATAAAAAGGGTATATGCATAAACATGACATACGATATGCATAATATTACACTACTGTGTGCATGAATAGGAGAGTAAAACACGAATATAGCACTTGCATTAACTAAATTATGCTTACAAGGGAATTATTTCATGAATGTTGCTAAATAAAGTTAATGCATGCATACAAAAGGAATAGAACCAAAATAAACGATATGCATGATTATGATAACCAAATACCATATGCATAATCTGACGAAATACATGCATAAACATAAACCGTCGTCTGCATGAATAAAAGATAAGAAAAGATCTAGAGATTCAGTGTTGACAAATTTAAGCATACAATGACAAGCTTTCGTGCATATGGCTATATTAAGTTTTGCATAAACACTTAACACGAATCTTCACCATCCGTTTATGGCTATACAATGACAAGCTTTCGTGCATATGGCTATATTTCTGACACATCCTCTTAGGCTTGAAATTAGCTCGCAATGCCACCTCCTTCCTAGACTGTATTTTACTCCCCGAGCCTTTGGTTTTCACTTGATCTGGGGGCAACACATCTACATCTTTAGGAATTTGAGATCCATAAAATTTCTCAAATGTGTTTTTGTTTCCCTTGCTACTTGCCACACCTTCATCCTGAATATGATATATGTTGATCAAAGCTTCAAAATCAGATAATAATTAATTCATACGTGCAGGTTGGCCGGCAACTAAATTCGCACATTTGAATACTACGTCCAATATTTCTTAGTGGCGTTGCAGGAGACTGACCTCCATTCCCAATTTCAGCAAGCTTAACAAAACGTTTGAAAGATACATTTCTACCCCAACGAGAAACCACACATGAATCAGGTACATAATTGAAATTGGAATTCTTCAAAACCTTCAAAATGTGGCTACACAATAGACCATGCATCTCCATTCTCATGCAGGTGCATGAGAATGTCAAATCAACAACACTAAACATAACAACGAAAGCGCCTTTCATAGTATTATCTATTTCAAAGATCTTCCCACAACAATTATCGGATATTTTCTGAATACAACACACGTTAACTCAATCAAGCCATTCAGCCTGCACCTTATAGAACATAGTGTTTGAATACACCGCGGCCAAACTTTACTCCAAAGGCAACTGTTGGTCCGGAGATGAGAGTTAGGTGTAGGGGGGGGGGGGGTGAATACACCTGAGTACTGCTCAAACCGAAGGACAGTTGAGCTGTTTGGTGCGACTGATGAACAATGCCAAATAAGAACCTTCGATCGCGGGTCAGAGAGTGAGTTAACTACTGATCTCTCCTACTGACTTTTGTCAGACGTTGAAACTCAGTCGAAGAACATTAGTGCGGAATAGTGTGGGGCCCGGAGATTCGTCTCAGTTTGAAAACGTGATTTTCACAAGTCAAGTAGTTTTGGCTCGTGCACTTTTAAGAAAATGTTTTATGCAAAGATATGATTTTGTATCACTTAGTATGCAATGCAATAAAACAAGAACAACACAAGCAATTTTTAACGTGGTTCGGATACGCAAGATCCTACGCCCACGGTCCCCGCCGAACAGGAGGTCTTGTTGATTTATCCGAGCAAGCCTCAGCAAGGGAATTCGTGCACCGGATGCACCCTTCTAAGTTATACTCCTTAGCGATTTTACAAATCAAACCGAGGTTTGAAGGGGAGGGGATAATCTCTCGCTGGTCCGAGACGATAAGTCGTGTGTAGAGGGGGGGGTGAATACACTCGAGCTCGCTTTTTTCTCAATGAAGGTCACCGAGCTGTTGATTGCAACCGATAAACAAAGGCCAAATAAGCCTTCGATCGCGGGACAGAGTGAGTCGCCATCGAAGCTTCCTACCGACCGTTGTCAAGCACTTGAGAGTCGGGCCGGAGACTCAAGTAGCGGAAAGTGTGGGGCCCGGAATTCATCTCTTTTGAAAACACATTTTGGCAAATTAAATCTTTTGGTCAGTGCGCTTTATAAAATACGTTTTAGGCAAGCTTATGATTTTCAAGTCGGTTGAATGCTATGCAATAAAACAAGAAAAGAACACAAGCGATTTAACGTGGTTCGGATACGCAAGATCCTACGTCCACGGTCCCGAACAAAGCAGAGAACTTGTTGATTATTCTCGAGCAAGCCTCAGCAGGGATACCGTGCACCGGACGCTTCCTCTAAGTTATAGTCCTTAGCGACTTTACAATCCAAACCTAAGTCTCGAAAGGGAAGGGAATATTCTCCAACCGAGAAGGAGTTCTTACAATAAGAACAATTCACTAAATGTGAACTCCTTCGAATCTAAGCTATAAATATGACAATGAGCTTAGTCTAGAGAAGAAAGGGATCTAAGAACTCTAGAGAGAAAAACCGAGAAATCTTCTAAGTACGCAAGTTTTCCTCTCGGATGATCTTTGAGTGTTCTAGAGCGTTTGTGAACTTGAGCTTGTCCCTTCGAAATTCCGTCACTCGAGCTTCAAAACTTCTCTATTTATAGTTGTGAGTTATGGCATATGTCCGTTGGAGACGACGATGCCACGTGTCACAAGCTTCCAAAGAAAACGGCCATAATTCGAACTTGTTGCGGCAAGGCGCTTAATGCACCGTTCATGAGAGCAAACTTTACCGTGTAGAGTAGGTAAGCGTTGTCGGCTTCTCATTGGGTTGAGGTTTGTAGTTGGTGAGAATGTCGAGTTGACCGTTCAACAACCTCGTATGTCTTCTCGCCGAACTTCTCGAAAAGACTTGAATAGTCCGGGTTGCTTTCCGTAGGATACAAGAGACCGAAAAGTCTCTCGTCTTCTTCACCGAGCCTACTGACAGGCATCTACCGAGTAGGTCACCGGGCGACCGCGAAGGTACCGGGCTTGCATGGAGTTCTTCGCCGACGGCTTATCACCGGGCCGGGTTGGCTTCTACCGAGGTTTACTCACCGATGATCAAGAACGCAAGCGATTACACCGATGACGTGGGGTTCTCAAAAGTATCTTCGACGTAAGATCAAGTCAACAGCTACTCCCGCATGGACTTAGACAAGAATATAAAAACGATTACAACAAGTCTAACCTATACATCGCCTAATCCTAATGACATACTAATCTACCGATATCACCTAGGTTTTGGGATCTTCAATTCCATAGTACTACTATGATTTCCCCAATTTTCTTTTAACCGAACAAGAGCTGAGTATCATCTACTGAGTCATATCCAATAATTTCCCCCTAATTGATGATGCCAAAACCTCTACCTCTACCTCTTAAACTTCTTAAGTCTATAAAAGATGCTATCCTATCGACAACAATTTCCCCTTTCAACATTCCCCGAGGGAAAGAAAAAAAATAAAGGAATTTCAATGCTTCAGAGGGTGGGAGATAGGCAAAATCGTAGAAACCGACTATGAGTGCGTGCCGATCACTTAGTGATCGTGAAAACACAATACATAGAGCTGAAAGACAATGCGTAATTGTCTGACAAGCAATAGGAACTGATATATATAATCAATGAAGTACAGGTTCCTATCACTATTACAAAGGATAGAGAAGAGAAAGACTACAAATGCCTGAAGGCTTGAGTGCGTTCCCCGAATCCCGGCAGACCCGTCCATGGGAGGTTCCGCACGATAGTATAAATAGATTCTCTTCCTCGTAGTCCGGATATCCTCGTCGTCTTCAAAGAAGGTGGACACTCGTGTTGAAGCGGAATGCCGCAAAGACTAACCTCATCTTCTATGTCCTTCGTACATAGAACTCGCGCGCAGCCTTCTAGGAGGCGGGATGCGCCCGAAAGCCGGAGCTCTAAACGGAATATTTTGTCTCTTCTCCTTGAGCTGTTCCCTCAGCTCTGGATTGTACAGAAACATGAACTCATCAAAGGCTTGATCGATAGGTTGCTCTCGAGGATAGAATCCCCAAACATAGTAGCCTTTGATAAATTGCTCTTTAAGTTCTTCCTATTGATCACTAACCTCGCTCGAACCCATCGATCGACATGAACAACTCGAGTCCTTCTGGCGAGAGGTGTTCTCTTCCTTGATCCTCTTGGGATTTATCTTCTCGGGATCAGCGCCGGCTTCTCGGATAGCTTATCATCTTAGCCATATCAGCCATTCTTTTCTTTTCTGAGAGCCGCCCTACGCCTCCTCGTCCGATATTTAGGCCTTGCAGCCGCGCTCCCCAGTGTCTCTTGATCTTCCGCTATCCGCTCGTGTGTTAGAGTAGGAGTGGGAATGCTCGAGTAGTAGCCGGGATCTCGCCCCTAAGAGCCTTAGCAAAATCTCGCTTGGTCTTTCTTCTTCTCGCTCTTCGACCGATTCGACCTTTTTCTCGCCTTTGCCCCTAACAGCCTCGCCCTCTCGGGCTTCTTTGTTGCTTCTATCGCTTCTTCAAGCCGACGCTCCTCTGGCCCAAAGCCTTATCTTGCACCGTTGGGCAATATTGAGGTCATAAGCCTCTCTGCTCCGCTTTAGATTTGAATTTTCTGACCGGGTAGGAAGGAGGAGTAATAGCAGCAAAGCAATCTCCTTCCCCGGCCTCGCGGAGGAGTCTGTTTCTCCTTCGACTCTTGCTCAACGAAGTGAGCAACATCTTCTATGTGAGCGGCGTAAGATGAGACGGGTGTAGGTTCTAGAGGAGATTCGAGCAAACAGTAACCCCCCGAAGTATCTTCACCCGAGCGGCCGAGGGTTGTTCCGCCCGAATACCTTCCCCCGAGTCCGAGCAATAGAGGGTCCTTCCTCCCCGACCACCCTCTACTATTTGGACATCGCCCATATCCGTATCAGTTCATCCTTTATACTACCTTCCCCCTTTTAGCATCATCCGCCTTGGAGAGTTGGGTGCGGATGGCTTGAATGCCTCTTTTCCACATTGTGGACCGAATCCTTAATCTGAAGTTGCCGTGATTCGAAGTCCTTGACAAGATCGCAATATAATTCCCATTTTTTCTTGATCGCTCTAGATGATTTAAGTTGCAGGAATGACTCTGTAACGAGTTTCAAGCAGAGTCTCGATCCTGCGATTCTCATTTCTTTCGAATAAGTTTCGTAGCCTCCGCCCGTTGGGTAATAGATTTCTCAAGGCTAGGAGGTGGCAATCTTATTCCGTTCATCGATTTCGAGCTTAACAGCTTGGAGAGCTTCGAGTCACCGCTTCCGAAAATATCTTCTCGCCGATTCCGAGCAACCGCCGACTCGAGCTTCTAGATCGACTTTCTCGAGCCGCTAAGGCCGCCTCAATAATCTCCCCGAAAGTCGGGCCGAGGAGTAGGTACCGGAGTCTTTGAGAGGTCGCAGCCTATTCCCGTCTATGCTTTGGTCTCCGAGCCTTGTATACTTTGTCCACTTCGTATGGACGTCCTTAGCCAAAAGTTTGTTTTTCTCTCCTCGGCATTGAACGGCTTTATTTACGGACTTTGAAGACACTGAACCGATAGGTTGTATCCGGTACGAGCCGGTTCCGAGCCTCTCGCTCGTAAAATGTGAGGAGCTGCTCCCTACCGTACTTCCGGAGCACCTTGAGCATCACCCGATGTATCGTGATGTGGTGAATCGCTCTTCTCACGGGAAGTTGAACCTCGCCAGAGCCTCCCAACTCGTATCCTCGGTGTCCGATCCTTCCTCCGATTGTTATCATCATCATCTTTCTTATCATCGCCAGGAGGAGACGGGGGGTGGAGGAGTGTTACCGTGGACCCGACTCTCGCAAGCTTAGAAGGTAAAGCATTGCGGCTCGAGATCTTCAAGAGTAGCTAAGTCACCGGTTCTCCGTACCCTATTACTTCCCGTAGCTTCGCTCCTCATCGTGCGTGGTAGAGAACTGAGCGGGTTTTGATTATGTCTTCTAGAATATCCCAACTCGTAAATCTTAGAAGCATTTGAACCCTAGCCCCGATGGCTATGTCGACTAAGTCTCGAGTGCCCACGATCTCGTGAATATGATCGTGTACTTCAGCATGCGCACGGAGACGAGTGGTGTAAATAGCCGTCCACTCGGCCGTATTCTCCCCGCCGGTTCCCTAACGTCCGACCGTGTATCATCTGAGCCGATGACTTGAGCTTTCTCCCTTGAGGGTTGCTCCTTCAATTCCTCGTGTTCTGAGTCTAAGATATGCTCATCTTGTTGTGGAGGAGGAGCCTCGTGCTAAGATGGTTATCGGCCGAGCCATAGTGACCTCACCGGTCGCGGCCTATTAAGCCTCCTCCTCTTGGGCACGTCAGCGGGAGATGGCAATACGTAAGCAACTCTCTTATGCTCAGGGTGGCCCTTTGCCAATCGACTTCTCCATCGCTTCTTTAGTCTCGAAACTTTATCGCCTTAGTGTTGTACACTTTGAGTCTTCAAAAGCCGAGTTCCTCCCGTACAACACTCTCTATTAGGACCGACATCTTGGTCCCGAATAGAAGCTTACCCACACCGGCCAACCTCCTCTCGCCAGCTGGGTAGCGTAGTGAACTTCCTCGGGCTTGGGCTTTCATCTCGAGTTATATATTAGTCACCCCAGCCACATCTACTCCATCATCTATAGCCATCATCACCGAATCCTCGGCTTCGGGACACATTGATCGTATGATCCAACCGAGCTTGCCGGCATGTGCGAGACCACATACGCTAAACCTCTCGTACCGAGGTAGCAAGAGATTCCTCTGAGAGCCGTCTTGAACGCCGATCACCGCGTCCACGTAACTTTTGTACATAAGCGCTGATCTCCCTCTCCTTATATCCAATAGGGGAGATTCCTAACTAGGAAGTCGAAACGCGAGGACCAAAGCCTCTCGGATGTTGAAGGTCTTCTGAGACGCCTTCCACTTGTTCGGATTAGTCTCCTCCATGTAAGAAAATGAGGCTTCTTCTCCTTCGGCAGCCACCGAATTCCGTGATGAAATATGCCTCCGCCACTCGCTCTCAGACCGGCACGGGGATGCTTGGTCACGAGGGTCTCCAACCTGCACTCTCTCCGCACCATCGAACATCGGTTCCGTATATGGGATATCCACCCGCGGAAAGCCATTGTGGGTTCGAACTGAATCCGGATGGTCATGATCTCCACTATAGGTTCAGGAGTCTGTACGATCGCCATAGAAATCTGCAAAACAACTTGTTAGCACTTGAAAATAGAGTAAGTTAGTAGTTATCAGCAGATTTTAATACATTACCGAGTATTTGAGCTTGAAAGATGCACAGGCAAGGCAGTTGGAAGAAGTAGAAACTGATTGCGAGTAAAGCTCGTAAGGTATGGAAATGGCGAAAAGTAAGGAATGATAGAAGATGAAAGATTTTATATATATTGGCTTGATTGCATGTTTTAATCTAACGGCTGAGTTTTAATCTTTCATAACTATGGACGGCTAAGATTTAATGTTAAAAAAAATTGAATACCAAAAGCCGCCTAAAACATAGATCTACGTAATAAAGGTAAGTGAGAAGACATGCATTAAATGCGCGATGCACAAAGATTAATTACTCAGTTAAGGCGTTTCCTACCGACCTTTCCTTAGACTATTAATGGCGGGAAATGAATGCTCATTAACTACCGAGTGTGAGCGACCGATGCAATAAATGCGAGCATGCTTCAAAAAAAATAAGTACACAAAATTACGCAAACCTCTTCACCGAACTTATCACCGGTTACCGTTATGTATAAGCGTAACGGTTGTCATGCCGACGACTATGTTCCCCCTTGTCGTGTACAAAGGTGTGACTTTCCCAACCGAGTCACCGTACTTAGTTATCTCGACCCGTCGTATTGATTCCTTATGCCGATACCAATTGTTACCAATTGTCGGGCAATGATGTTCTCGCAGAGTCGGGCATCTACCGACGCATCTCGCAGGGATCCAAGAGACCTAGCTCACCCGATAGTTCTCTCGAACCTATTCTCGCCTAGTGGTTTGGTCGCATATATGCCATTTGCTTGTCAGCATGGATCTTCTCCATCCCGATATCCTTCTTCTCGACATGGTCTCCGATGAAGTGGTGTCTGGATATCCACGTGCTTGCATCCGGTATGTAGAACCGGGTTCTCGAAGTTACGGCACTGCACTTGTGGAGTCGCAATAGATGGGCACTTCATCCCGAGTTATACCATAATCTCTAAGTTGTTGTCGAAGCCAAAGGATTTGGGCACAAAGAACTTCCTCGCAGCCCATGTACTCGCCCCGCAAGAGTGGACGCTGCTACGAATGCCGGTTCTTTGAAAACAAAGAAATCGCCTTGCCGCCTAGGAACCGACAAGTTCCGTAGTTGACTTTTGATCTATCCCGCATCCCGCATAATCGCATCGAATAACTCACAATATTAAGTTATCATCGCCAGGATACCATAACCCAAAGATCGTGTTCCTTCTTAAATAGCGCAGAATCTTCTTCGCCGAGTCTAAATGACTTCGCTTGGGATCTCGCTTGGAATCTTGCGCATACACCTACAAAGATAAGTTATGTCGACGGCTAGCCGTTAAATAAAGTAAAGAGCCTATAATAGCTCTATAGTCGTAGAGCTAACGTAAAACTCCCTCTTGTCTAGATCGATTTTAAAGTTCGTGTTCATGGGGATTTTCGACCGGCTTGCCGGAGTCGCAGCCGAATCTTTTGAGAAGGTCTCGAGTGTATTTGGCTTGATTGATGAAGATTCCTTCGTGTGATTGCTTCACTTGAAATCCAAGGAAATAATTCATCTCTCCCATCACGGACATCTCGAATTTCTCTTTCATCATCTTCTCGAACCGCCGGCATACGGTCTCATTTCTCGCACCGAAAAATGATGTCGTCCACGTAGATTTCGCACTAATAGGATGTCATCTTCTCGACTTTATGTTGAATAGGGTGCGATCTACCGTCCCCTTCGAAAACCTTTCAAGTAGAAAGTCCGATAGGTATCATACCAAGCCCCGGGTGCTTGTTTTAACCCATACGCAGCTTTCCTAAGTCTCCGTACACTTGATGTTACCTCGTTGTTGATTCTGCTCGATGGAATCAACTAGGTCGCCTACATCGACCGCTGGTTGAGTCCCGAGTTTGTTCATCGCTCCGACTCATCATCCCAACAATGCCGGATCTTTTCAGCCTTTATCGCAAGTCCGAGATCCCGTAGCTTGCCGCCGACATCACGCATTTCGACTCTGCTTTCTTTCCCCGTTCTCGCAACAAATTCATCAAAAACAACATGAGGGCTTTCCTCCACACAAAGAGTCCGATAGTTAAAGACTTTGAAGGCTTTACCGACTCGAGAGTAACATAAGAAAACTCCTTGATCGATTTGCTATCAAAGACCTTCACCGATCTTTCCCATTATCATGGATAAAGCAAGGATGTACCAAAATATGAAAATGAGAAATAGAAGGAATTCTCCCTTTCCATAATTCATATGGTGTCTTCATGTGTTGTTGAGTGAGTAGTGAGCGATTCCGAGTGTAGCAAAGGTGTCGTAGCATCAGCCCGTAACTTCGAGGGTAGTCCGTACTTTGCGAGGAGCGTTCTTGCCGCTTCTTCGAGTGTTCTCGCTCTTTCGTTCAAAGCCAAGTCCGTTCGCCGAGGGGTGCGTGCAGCCTGATGCCTCGTGTTTAATTCCCTCTTATCGCAAAGATGTCTTAACTACCGAGTTTAGAAACTCTTTTCCTCCGTCCGAGCGAATTCTTTCAATCTTGATGTCCTTTTCCACACCGAGTTTCTTCAGCCAGATTGGGCAACCCGCCTTGAACATCGATTTATCGGCGATGAAGATGACTCAAGTATATTCGAGTAGTCGCCAATAATGACGAGGGCATACTTCCGCCATCGACACTCGTTCACCGATTCCTCAGAACCTTCTCTCCGACTTCAACAGACCTACGAATGCGAGCTTCATCTTCGTAAGAATACATGAATGTATCCTCTTCAATCCGAGTTGCCTGGATATCTCTCCGGCTATGTAGGCCCGCCTTCGCTTGGCAAATTTTTCACTTCTCGCCGCCGTTCGCTCTTTGAAAGTACTGAGAGTTCGGGACAATCATATTGATAGTGTCCCTCCTTCTTGCAGCTGTAGCAGCGGATGTTCTCGCCGCTCTTACCAAACCGAGTCTTTAGACGGACCGGCAAGCAGACTCCGATTTCCCGTATTCGCAGAAGGATTAGATTCTTCTTTCTTATGATAGTCTTTCTTACCCGAAGAAGAATCTTGGTTGTATTTCCTCGCCTTTCCGACTTTCTCCTTTTCCCTCCGATATTCGGGAGTCATCGCTGCTAGCCGATCGTGGCCCGGAGTCTCTAAGACTTTGCTACCGATGTGGCCACAACTTTGCTTGAGGAAATAGGCTTGGCTCCCGTGTTGCCGATCGTCGCCTTGAAGGCATGGTCGAACCGTGTGTCACCGGAGCGCTTAAGCACTTTTGGGGGTAAAGCTATGCTCGAATTCCTCCGATTTTAATTCCAAAAATATAACATCGGGAGTTAGAGCATTTAGATCGGAGCGACGTTAACAAGTAGCAAAAGGAAGCCACTTCGTCTGGGCAACGCCTCAAGATCTTGGTGTTCATCTCCTTGTTGGTGAACGACCTCCCCACTGCACCCATTGATGACATTGACTTGATTGGTGAATCCGACACTCACCGCAATGGTTTCGCAGAGCTCCATTGCAAAGCCGTCCGAACTTCCGAAGCTCTAGCTCGAGCTTGTTTTCTTGATCTCGAGGGGTTCCATGGCTCAGCATGCCCAAGGCGTCCCATAGCTCTTTCGCCGCTTTGCAATCCCGTACCCTTTCGAGGTGCGAGTCACCGAGCGTAGTCGCATGGCATTACGTACAACTCGGCCAAGGTTGTGCAACTTCTTTTCTTCAAAGCGTGAAGGCGCATTTATCTTTGGGAACCTTAGCACCCGCCTTGTGCTCCCGCGCCTCCTCCAAAGAGCAAATACTACGCCGTCGATCATGGGAATGATCGGTCCCGACTCTAGGACATCCGACATGCCGTCGTGGAGTGACGTTAGGTGTGCCTCCATACGTACGCGCCATACCGTGTAGTTCTCTATTGAGAACATCGGTACCATCCTAATACCCGATATATCGTACATCGTAAGAGTAAGAGTATAAGGATGCCGAGAAGATGTTTATGCAAAGAAAACGGTTTTCGTGATCGGGCCGAGAGGACCAAGATATCGTAACCGGCGATCGCTGAACAACCGTCGCTCCGATACCAATTGTTGGTCCGGAGACTATAAGTCGTGTGTAGACGGGGGGTGAATACACCCGAGCTCGCGCTTTTTCTCAATGAAGGTCACCGAGCCGTTGATTCCAACCGATGAACAAGGCCAAATAAGCCTTCGATCGCGGGACAGAGCGAGTCGGGCCATCGAAGCTTCCTACCGATCGTTGTCGCATTTCTGAGAGTCACGGAGATTGTTGTGCGGAAAGTGTGGGGCCCGAATTCATCTCTTTTGAAAACACGCTTTTAGCAAATTAAATCTTTCGGCAGGCGCTTTATAAAATACGCTTTAGGCAAGCTTATGATTTTCAAGTCGCTTGAATGCTATGCAATAAAACAAAGAAAAGAACACAAGCGATTTAACGTGGTTCGGATACGCAAGATCCTACATCCACGGTCCCGAACAAAGCAGAGAACTTGTTGATTATTCTCGAGCAAGCCTCACAGGGATACCGCGCACCGGATAGTTCCCTCTAAGTTATAGTCCTTAGCGACTTTACAATCCAAACCTAAGTCCGAATGGGAAGGGAATATTCTCCAACCGAGAAGGAGTTCTTACAATAAGAACAATTCACTAAATGTGAACTCCTTCGAATCTAAGCTATAAATATGACAATGAGCTTAGTCTAGAGAAGAAAGGGATCTAAGAACTCTAGAGAGAAAACCGAGAAATCTTCTAAGTACGCAAGTTTTCCTCCTGGATGATCTTTGAGTGTTCTAGAGTGTTTGTGAACTTGAGCTTGTCCCTTCAAAATTCCGTCACTCTGAGCTTCAAAACTTCTCTATTTATAGTTGTGAGTTATGGCATATGTCCGTTGGAGACGACGATGCCACGTGTCACAAGCTTCCAAAGAAAACGGCCATAATTCGAACTTGTTGCAAAGCAGGCGCTTAATGCACCCGTTCATGAGAGCAGCTTTACCGTGTAGAGTAGGTAAGCGTTGCTCGGCTTCTCATTGGTCGAGGTTTGTAGTTGGTGAGAATGTCGAGCCGACCGTTCAACAACCTCGTATGTCTTCTCGCCGAACTTCTCGAAAAGACTTGAATAGCCGGGTTGCTTTCCGTAGGATACAAGTAGACCGAAAAGTCTCTCGTCTTCTTCACCGAGTCGGCCGACAGGCATCTACCGAGTAGGTCACCGGGCGACCGCGAAGGTACCGGGCTTGCATGAGTTCTTCGCCGACGGCTTATCACCGCTGGGTTGGCTTCTACCGAGGTTTACTCACCGATGACCAAGAACGCAAGCGATTACACCGATGACGCTGGGGTTCTCGAAAAGTATCTTCGACAGAAGATCAAGTCAACAGTTACCCCGTACAGGACTTAGACAAGAATATAAAAACGATTACAACAAGTCTAACCTATACATCGCCTAATCCTAATGACATACTAATCTACCGATATCGCCTAGGTTTTGGGATCTTCAATTCCATAGTACTACTATGATTTCCCCCAATTTTCTTTTAACCGAACAAGAGCTGAGTATCATCTACTGACTCATATCCAACGATCTCCAACTAGGAAGGAGTTCTTACAATAAGTACAATCACTAAAGGTGAACTCCTTCGAATTTCTAAGCTATAGATATGGCAATGAGCTTAGCTAGAGAAGAGGGATCTAAAGAACTCTAGAGAGAAGAACTAATGATATTCTATAGGGCAAGTTCTTCGCTGGATTGATCTTGAATGTGCTAGAGTTGTTTGAAAGCTTGAGCGTTTTCCCTTGATATCCCGTGCGTGGAGCTCGAATTTTCTTCTCTATTCATAGTCGTGAAACATGCATATGTCCGTTGGAGAAGACGATGCCACGTGTCACAAACTTCCAAAGAAAACGGCCATAAATTCGAATTGTTGCAGCAGAGTTGTTGTACTGTACATGAGAGCAGCTTTCGTTGGTCAGAGCATATAACGCTGGATCGCTTCTCATTGGTCGAGGTTTGTTGTAGGTGAGATTGTGTCGACATCGGAGCCGACTCTCCCTAATCCTCGTATGGTCTTCCGCCGACTTTCGAAAAGATTATTAACAATCGGGTCATTTCCTCGTTCTGGATACAAGTAGACTTGGAAGCGCCCGTCTTCTTCGTCTCGAGCCTGCCGACAAGAGATATTCTCTTCGAGTATGGTCACCGATGATTGCGAAGGTACCGAGCTTGCATAGGTTTCTTCCGATGATGTCTCGTCACCGACAAGATGTCTTCTACTGAGGCGAAGATCAGGTGATGACTTAAGAACGCAAGCTCTTACACTGATGCGTAGGGTTCTGGAAAGTAACTTCGACAGAAGGTCAATCCAACATTTTACCCCGTACAGGACATAGACACAAAGATAAACAAATCAAAAACAGCCTAGCTTATATATCAACTATTCTTGTCGATACCATACTACCGATATCGCTGGGTTTTGGGATCTTCAATTCCATAGTGAAAATACGATTTCCCCCAATATTCTTTTACCCGATAACATGCTGAGTATCTTCTACTGACTCATAACCCAACAATTTCCCCCTAATTGATGATGCCAAAACCTTATATAAAATACAACAAAAAGAAATTCTAAAAGTACTGACATCGATAGACTTCAGTAAAACTGAATCAGTTAACTTCATGAGGTCAACAGTTGAGAGATAGGCAAAATTAGAGAAACAAGCATGTGTGAGTGTGTGCCGATCACTTTAGTGATCGGGCGATAACACAAACGAAAGTCGTAAGACAATGAGTAATTGTCTGGCTAGAAGCAGGAACTTATATAAATGAGAAAGTGAAATACAGAGTTCCTATCTTCTATACAAAAAAGAATAAGAAGACTACTGCTGGCGTCTGAACTTCTTCGCCTTGCTTTTGAAATCCGTAGACTTGTCGCCAGGAGGTTCCAAACCATAATATTTGTAGATTCTCGCGAAGTGTTTGGATTTCCTCGAGGTCGCCAGGTACTTAACTAAGATCATGATGATATGTTGTTGCATCGACCTCGTCTTCTATCTCCTTAGTGCACAAAACACCACGAGTCATTCTCGGGAGGAGGAATCCTTCCGAATGCAGGGCTACTAGCCGGTCGCTTCTCCTTTTCTGGGATCGCCAGGTTGAGCTCGAGCCTCGGGCGTTATACCGATGAATGAATTCATCAAACAAGCTTGGTCCGCCGGATCCTAAATGGGTAGAATCCCCACACGTAGTATCCTTTAATAAATTCCATCTTTAGTTCCTCCCATTCCTCGCTCACCTCCAAAGGTACCCACTTGTCTACATGAGGGTGAGGGGTTTTCTTCGTATAAGTCGCTCCGGGGAGCGCCTCCCCGTAGTACTTGGACGACCTTGGAATTTGCTTCTTCCAACTATGACCGGTTCACCGGCTATCTTGTCGAGAATCTCTATGATCTTGGTCGATCTTCCAGCCTCTTCTTCTCTCCGAGGGCCGGCTGATCTAGCTGCCTCCTCTCCCGGAGATTCGGCCTTTCGCCGCGGCCTCCCGCATGGCTCGTTTTCCGCCTCGCTCCGGAGCAAGTGTTTGAATAGCAAAGACTCGTGCCAAGGACCGAAATTCAAGCGGGTGTAAGCTTTAGCTAGCTCCTCCCGAGCTTTTCTCTTTGTTCTTCCGGAGTAGTTCGGCTTTCGCTTTGGCGATTTTGCCAAGAAGCTTCCCCGGGCTTCTTTTACCTTCTTAATTTCTTCCTCGATTTGTTGTTCATAGTTGAGTTCATCTTGAAGCTTCTAAGCAACACGCTTATCGAATGCCTCCCGCTCCACCTTAGATTTGAACTTAGGCGTCGTGGAAGATGGAGTAGTTTCGTAGTAATCTCCTTCCCCGGCCTTTGCGGGGCAAAGCTGGCTCGTCCCTCCCGGGTCGACAAATTGTGCGACTCTCCTCAATATAGTTGAGCCGAGGATCCTTCTCCGGATCCCGCACCGGCTCAACCACGTAGATGTTGTTTGGACAATTGGGGTCTGGACGATTCGAGGAGGAGGTATCGAGCCGGTTTCGCCTTGATCACCGAACCTTCCCCCTTAGTTATTACTGACTTCGGTCCTTCCGCCCGAGCCTGCTCCGCCTCGCCTTCTCTACTCCTTCCCCCTTTTTGGCATCATCACCCGTGGAGAGGCGAAAAGCGGATAGCAACTACTTCTTTCTCCGGATTTTAATAGATATTCTTAATGGAGGTGGCGGTTGCTTCGAAGTCTCCGACGGCATCGCAAAGAGTGTTCCCGGCCCTTCTCCCCGGTCGCACGGGATTTGCTTGATTTGTGCTACCGACTCCGTCTCGCCTAGGAGGGACTCATCATGCGACTCTATCATTTCCTTCGAATGAGCTTGAGGGCCTCCGCCCGATTAGTTACGGCTTGTTTCACACCGGAGGTGGCCATCTTATTGCGCCATCTATCACTCAGCTGATATTAGCCGTGCTCGAGTCACCGCCGTAAAACTTCTTATGCCGTTCTTGAAGAAGCCGCCGACTCGAGCGGCAAGGTCCGCTTGAGCCGCAAGGGCGGTCTCGACTATCTCCCGAATATTGATGGAAGTAGTAGGAGCTTCAAGAACTTTTTCATCTCGCTCGCAAGTCTCGTCAACCTTCTCTCGCTTCGGGGCTTTTGTGTAATCGAGCCCATTTTAAATGTACGCCTTTGGCAAGGAGACGATTCTTGTCTCCCTATCGTCTCGACGGCTTTGTTGACGGACTTTGAGGTCACGAAACCGATAGGTTTTATCTCGATTGCCGCCGGTTCCGAGCCTCGCTCGTACGTTGCGAGTTGCTGCTCTCGACTAGGCTTCGAGGCAACCGGGCATCACCCGATGTAGACGGTGGTGGTGATTTGCCCTTCTCACCGGGAGTGTTACCCCTCGGCATCCTCCCGCCCGCTCGGGCTGCGCCCGATCCGCATCATCATCGTTGTTGTCATCATCGTGATGGGATGGCGGCGAAGGGCTGCCGACATGTTCCCGAGGATCTTAGGCTCGAAGATAGAGCATAGCCGCGCGGAGATCCTTGAATGAGGCTAGGCCGGGCCGGGTTCCCCTAAACCCGATCACCGACCGCGAGCTTTGTTCCTCCGTCGGCAGGACAGAAAGCATCGATTCTTTATCGCCTCTTCAAGTACGTCCCACCCGAGGAACCCCGCAGCATCTCGAGTCCTCGCCCTTATAGCTATTTCGACCGTATCCCTATGGTCGCAATTTCTGGGATCTCGTGCAAGCCGACTTCTCCAAATGCTCCTGAGGCGAGTCGACCGCATGGTCGTCCACTCGAAGGGATGTCTCCTCGCCGGTTCAGCCGTGTCCGACCGAGTCTCTTCGTAGCCGATATGCTGGACTTTGTCTTTTAGGAGTGGCACATTCAACGCCCGTGTCCGCATCTAAGATTGACTCCCTCCCGAGCCTGGTGGGGAGAGGTAGGCTTTGGGGGCTTTAGATGTTCCGGACTTGCCGATCCTTTTCCTCTTAGGTGGGTTGGCGCGAGGGGCCAAGTCGAGGTGACTCTCTTCTGTTCAGGTGGCCCTCGTCCGATTGATTTTTCAGCAGAGACTCTTGTCTTGAACTTAATGAGATTGTCTGTCGAAGTATCGCGAATCGCAAAGGCCGCGTGATTCGACATCGAAGTCTTCGATTAGTACTGACATCTTTGTCCCGTACGCAGCTTGCCCACACTAATAAGTCTCCCTCTCTCCAGCTGGGTGTGGTCTGCGAACTTCCGTGCCCGAGCTTTAAGCTCGCCACATAGAAATCGGTCCAACTGACTTGGACTCCATCATCTATGATCATCATCACCGGAGACGGGGCTTGGACAACTGATCAAAGGAACCGGCGGTGCTCGTAAGTATAAGAGTTATGATGTAGGCGAGCCCGCGGTATTCTGGTAGCAACTGGTTCTTCAGCAGCGCTGATTTGAAGACAATGTTGTCTCCCGCCGCGTAACCTCCGAAAATAGGAGTTGATCTCCTTCTCCTTATATCCAATCGGAGAGACTCCATGAGCCTAAGGTCAAAAGAAGATTGTAGAGCAGCCCGAATGTTGATGTCGCTGTGACCGGACTCCCAACTCTGAGGGGTCACTTCCTTCATGTACGAGAAACTGGATACTCCCCATCTGTATCTTCTATGGATCTCCAGTTGTAATATACATCTGCAACTTGTCGAGGCAGATAAGCTTTGGGGTGCTTCGAGATAAGAAGTTCGAGGCCGGAAACTTTGAGAGCCGTGTAGATGGGCTCAAGATAAGGTAGATCTGCCTGGTGTAGAGCCATCGTGGGCTCAAACTGGATCCTTGATTTTATAATATCGTTGATGATTGTTGGAGTTCTCGATGTACCCATTTTTATCTCGTAAAAAGCTCGTTAGTATTTGAAATTCGAGTAATCGTGATACGAGATAACGCAAAGAAAGTAAGAGTTCACCGTAAATAAAGAGCTTTTGTGAGAGAAAAGTTTAGTTTGAAGAAAACTTGGATTCGAAAGCCTGAATATTTTCTTAGAGCTCTAATGGCGAAAAATGGTTGAAACGTGATTAGAGGGAAAAAGCGAAAGATTTTATAAGATCATGCATATCAACCGATTTTGATCGAACGGTTGGGGTTTACTCTTGCTTTTTACTGACGGTTGTGATTTGATGTTATAAAAAGAATGATTACACAAGCCGCCTCTAACCTAGACCCACGTAAGATATGCGCAGTTAAGGGAAGTTGAGAAGACATGCATTAAATGCGCTGCAGGTATCATTAAAGTCTAAGCCTTTTAAATGAAAACGGTTTCCTATTAACTTAAACCTTAAGGGATTAATGGCGGGAAATAAATGCTCATTAACTACTGAGTGCAAGCGACTGATATAATAAATGCGAGCATGCTTCTGATAACATTAAGTATATAAAACTACGCAAACCTCTTCAGCTGAATTTTTACGATCAGCTAGTTACCGTTTAGACTTAGGAGGATGTTTGATGTGCTGATGACCACGTTCCCCCATCGTGTACGCTTGATTCACCCGACCGAATCATTGGACCGAGTCTTCGACCCGTCGGACCGATTTCTTCTAATAACTCCACTCGCAGGGCTCCAAAGAGACCTAGCTCAACCGATAATTCCTCTCCGAACTGTTCTCGCCAGTGGTTTGGTCAAGCATGTTCGCCTCTTTGCTTATCGCATGGGATTTTCTCCATTCTCGATGTCCTTCTTCTAGACATGGTCTCTGATGAAGTGGTGTCGAATATCCACATGCTTGCATCTCGTATGGAGAACTGGATTCTGAGTTATAGCAATCGCATTTGTGGAGTCAAAGTAGATGGGCACTTCATCCTGAGATATACCATAATCTCGTAGCTTGTTGTCGAAGCCAAAGGATCCGGGGCACAATAACTTCCAAGCAGCCCATGTACTCGCCTTCGTGAGTGGACGCTGCCACCGAATGATGTTTCTTTGAAAACCAAGATATTAGTTTGCCGCCTAGAACCGACATGTTCCCGAAGTCGACTTTCAATCTATCTTGCATCCCGCATAATCGCATCGAATAACCTCGTTAGTATAAGATTATCGCCGCCAGGATACCATAACCCCGCATCGTGTTCCTTTCGCATATCGCACTCTTCTTTGCCGAGTCTAGATGACTTCGCTGGGATTCGCCCGAAATCTTGCACATACACCTACAACATAATTTATGTCGTCCGCTTGTCGTTAAATATAATAAAGAACCAATAATGGCTCTATAATCGCAGAGTTAACGTAAAACTCCCTCTTTGTCTAGATCAATTTTGAAACTCGTATTCATGGGGATCTTGACCGGCTTGCCATGGCGCAGCACCCGAATCTTTTTAGAAGATCTCGAGTGTATTTGGCTTGATTGATGAACATTCCTTCAGTGATTGTTTTACTTGAAATCCAAGGAAATAGCTCATCTCTCCCATCATGGACATCTCGAATTTCTCCTTCATCATTTTCACGAATTGTCGACATATAGTCACGTTTCGTCATACTGAAAATGATGTCGTCCACGTAGATTTGCACCCAATAGAATGTCATCTCCTGACTTTATGTTGAACAGGGTGGATCTACTGTCCCCTTCTGAAAACCTTTCTGAAGTAAAAAGTCTGATAGGGTATCGTACCAAGCACCGGGTGCTTCGCTTTAACCCATACAAAGGCTTTCCTTAGTCTATACACTGATGTCCCCGCCGAAAGCCGGGCGGTTGTTCCACATAGACTTCTTCCTTCGCACACCGTTCGTAAAAGCCGACTTCACATCCATCTCGATATACTTTGAATCTTTGATGCGTTGCATAAGCTAGAACAGATTTAACGGCTTCCAATCCGGCGACCGGAGCGAATGTTTCATCAAAGTTGATTCCTTCGCTGACAAGATCCCTTGGCAACTAGTCTAGCTTTGTTTCCGACAATGACGTTGTTTTCATCACGCTTGTTCTTGAAGACCCACTTAGTAACAATTACGTGCCGATGTCTGGGTCTATCAACAAGCTCCCAAACTTCGCTTTCTAACGAACCGGTTCAGCTCTTCTTCCGGTACGGCAATGATCCGGGCCAAAGATCGCTGAGTGCGCCCTCTATTGACCGAGGTTCTTCTCGTAGACAAGAAACAAGAATAGAGTGAGCTTTCTCCTCGACTTAATCTAGATCTTGTCCCGATAGTTGTTGATGGATCTCCACAATAAGTTCTCAAGAATGAGCGCCGAGCCATGAACGCCTCGAGTCCGGCTTCTTCTTCTCGATACTACTTCGCACGCCGCAGGTGTGTTAGGCATTTTAGTCGTGCTGCTTCGTGACCGTAGCAATCCGCAAGAAGGTTAGGATCTACCGAGCTTCTGTGTTCAGGGGCATTTAGCTCAGAACGTAGTTGTTCCCCCGAAGTTTATATTCTCGTAGAGGTCTTAGTTACCACCGGGGCTTCCTCATCGACCATTATTACCTCGTTGTTGATTCTGTTCTCGCAGAATCAACCAGTGCCGCCTACATCGCATGTTAGTTGAGTTTATATTTCCTCATCGTCTCGACTCATTATCCCAACAATGCCGGGATCTTTTCAGCCTTTATCGCTTAGTGCGAGATCCTCGTAGCTTGCCGCCGACATCTTCGCATTTGTCTTTGGAGATTTACCGTTCCGCAACGAACTCATCAAAGACAACATGAGGGCTTTCCTCCACGCAAAGAGTCCGATAGTTAAAGACTCAAGGCTTTACCGACTCGAGAGTATCCTAAGAATACTCCTTGATCGATTTGCTATCAAAGACCTTCAACCGATCTTTCCCATTATTGTGGATAAAGCAAGGACAACCAAAGATATGAAAATGAGAAATAGAAGGAATTCTCCCGCTCCATAGTTCGTATGTTGTCTTCATGTGTTGTTGTGTGAGCAAAGGAGCGATTCTCCGAGTGTAGTAGGCGGTGCCGCAGCAGACGCCCCGTAACTTTGAGGGTAGTCCGTAGTCCGCTAGGAGCATTCTTGCCGCTTCTTTCGAGTGTTCTCGCTTTTGCGTTCAGCAAGTCCGTTCGCCGAGGGGTGCGAGCCGCTGATGTCTCTTGCTTAATTCCCTTTATCACAAGCATTCTTAACTACCGAGTTGAGAAATTCTACTCCTCTGTCTCGAGCAAATTCTCCCGTATCTTGATGTCCTTTTCCACACCGAGTTTCTTCAACAGATCGGGCAGCTCGCCTTGACATCGATTTGTGGCTATGGAAGATGACCCATGTATATCGTGAATAGTCGTCAATAACGATGAGGGCATACTTCTTGCCTCTTATGGTCATCGGAGAGACCGGCCCGAATAGGTCCATGTGTAGCGGAAGAAGGATTCCATCAGCTGAAGGTGACGGAATAGGTGGATTGCTTTTCTTTGTCTCGTCGTCCCTTCAAACACGCTTCACAATTTTTTGTCTTTGATAAACGATTCGTTAGGGCAGTCCTCCGGCTTTTGAGTTCTTGGCTAGCTTGTTCATAGTCTTGAAGTTTAGGTGGCCGAAGTCTCTGTGCCACAGCCTATCCCACCTTGTCACTAGATTTTGTCTCGTGCGAGTAAGCAAGCCTCGTGTTCTGCGGTTTTCCATTGCAATATAGATATTCTTTCTCCGCGAACCCGATAACACCGTTTTCCCCGTAGATTTATCAACAACATCATAGAAACCAGATCAAAGATAACTCTATTTAGATTGTCACAGAATTGACCGACGTAAAGGAGATTATGTTGAATTCCTTCAACATATGTTACTCTTGAACCGAGGCAAATCCCTAATATTCAAGTTCCGTATCCCTTTGTATAGCCTTTTAGAGTTGTCACCAAACTCACCCCGGGACCATCTTCTTGTACGTAGTTGGTCGCAGGCTCTTTTGATAAGTCATGTGTCTCGAGCAGTACCGCTATCCACAATCCAAGGGTCCTTATGCACCCGCAAAACGTAAACATTTTTAGGTACCCTTTGGTTCAGCCTGGGTCCTTACATGTTAGGCGGGTGATTTCGAACCCGTGACTGTCTAGGGACCTTAGAAGTCCCGAGACTTCTTCTTCCGAACCTTGTCGCCTTTCTTCTCCACAGACTTGGAGATACCGACTTTCCACGGCTTTCTGGGGTTCAGGGAGCTTTCTTCTTCTCGAGGCTTTGTGTTCCTCCCGACCCCGGGGCTCATAGTAGTACGAACCATACCGAGCCGGATGTTCGTATAGCGGTTCGTTGTACGCTCCGCCCACCCCGACCTTCTTGGTTCCCCCCGAGTTTGATCGTGGTGTCCCGGGGCCGGAACCTCCGGGCCGGGCTGCTTCTTGTTGCTCGGGCCGAGGTGCAATTATCTTCTCGTTTATTTTTCGCCCGAGGTGTTGAGTCGTAGCCTCGAACCTTATCTCTCGACGAACCTCTCACCAAGATTTCGAGCTTTTTGACGCTGAAGTGGAAGCTTCATAAGTATAGCCAAGTCCTTCTTTCATGGTTGGTGGCCTTTGAGCTCTAAGCATACTTTCCAACTTCTCCTTTGCTCCTAGGTACCGCTCACCATCAATTCTCGCTAGACCTCATCACTTCTTCGAAGTGATTCATAATCCTTTTCAACTCATGCGAGCTTCTTACCGAGCCTGGACTATTTCAGCCTCTTTTTCGAATTGTCCTTGGTCGAACCGATATCCGAGTTTCTTGAGCCGAGATTTAGTTACAAGAGATTTAATCTCTTCCTCGAGTCTCACAACAAGATTCTCGTACTTAGTAGAGACCCGACAATCGAAGAAAGTCTCCGATTCTCGCCCCTTACCTGTTCCAAGCTTCATGAATGGTTCTCGCCGAACTCTCTCACCGACCGCTCCTCTAGTAGATCGTCATAGGCTTGGACCACATCTAGAGGTTCATCTGTGACCGAGCACATATCGTGTGTGCTATGTGAAGAGGAGGTTATATTAAGCTTAGAATTTAGCTCAGCCTCTTCTCCGGCCATCGACGCATTCTCGCAGCTTTGTTCAAGATCTCGTCTCTCCGATCTCAACGGCGACAAAAGCAGCTTCGTCCTCAGAAGAATACATGAATGTATCTTCCTCGATTGAGTCATCGGATATCTCTCCGGCTATGTAGGCCCGCCCGCTCCTTCTCGGGCAAATTTTTCGCGCCCGGCTCGCTTTTCCGCTCTTTGAGCACCGAGAGTTCGGGACAAGCCGTGATCGATAATGTCCCTCTTTCTTGCAATTGTAGCACACAGTTGATTTGTTGCTCTTTCCAGCTGAGTCATTTGATGGACTAGCAGCAGGTTCTGTGTTCCTGCATCAGTAGTAGATTTAGATTCTTCCCTTTTTCGATAATGTTTCTTACCTGAAGGAGAATCTCTCGTGGTATTTCTTCGCCTTCCGACTCTCTTTTTCCCTTTGATATTTGAGAGTCATCGCTAGTTGGTCGTGGCTCAAGTCTCGTAAGACTTTGCTTCGTTGTGGCCACGCCTTGCCGGAAGAAATGGGTTTGACTCTAGTTTTGCTAACTCGTTGCTTTAAACGCATGGTCAATCTCGAGTGTCACCGGAGCACTTGAACATCGCTGGGGTAGGCCGTGCTCGAATTCCTCTCGTTTTTAGTTCTCGAAAAGATAACATGAGGAGTTAAAGCATTAAGATTTGAGCGTCTTAGATAAGTAGCAAAAGGAAGCCACTTCGCCGAGGTAGCGCTCTCGTAACCTTTGTGTTCATCTCTTTGTTGGTGAACGCCCTCCCCACCGTTGATCACATTGATCTAATTTGTGAATCTCGACGCTTAGCTCGTCAATGGTCTCATTGGGCTCCATGGCAAAGGCATCGAACTTTTGTAGCTCTAACTCGAGCTTATTCTCTTTGATCTCGTGGGGTTCCTTGGCTCAAGATGCCTGTGGCGTCCCAAAGTTCTTTAGCCGTCTTGCGCCTTGCACCCTCCCGAGGTGCGAGTCGGTGAGCGTAGTCGGGATAGCATTACGCGCAACTCTGGCCGAGGTTGTGCAGCTTCTTCTCTTCAGCGTGAAGGCAGATTTGTCTTTGCGACCTTGGCACCCGCCCATGCCCCTACACCTCCCGCAAGAGCAAATTGTACGTTGTCTATCAGGGGAATGATGGGTCTCCGCTTTCGAGGACATCCGTCATGCCGTCATGAAGCGATGTTAGGTGCGCCTCCATTCTCATGCGCCATACCTTATAGTTCTCTATCGAGAACATCGGTACCATCCTAATGCCTGACATATCAGACATTGTGAGTACGAGTATAAGGATGTTATGAAGAGATGCTTGTGCAGTGAAAAATGTTTTCCGGATCTATTCGAGAAGACCAGCAGTTGCGTAACCGATAATCAGAAGAACAACATTGCCCTGATACCAATTGTTGGTTCTGGAGACGATAGTCAGGTGTAGAGGGGGCGGGTGAATACACATGAGTACTGCTCTTTTTCTCAAACCGAAGGACAGCTAAGTTGTTTGGTGCGATAGATGAACAAAGGTCAAATAAGAACCTTTGATCGCGGGTCGAGAGTGAGTTAACTATCGAGCTCTCCTACCGACTTTTGTCGGGCCGTTGAAACTCAGTCGAAGAACCTTAGTGCGGAATAGTGTGGGGCCCGGAGATTCGTCTCAGTTTGAAAACGAGATTTTCACAAGTCAAGTAGTTTTGGCTAGTGCACTTTTAAGAAAACTTTTTATGCAAAGATATGATTTTGTAATGCTTAGTATGCAATGCAATAAAATAGTAAACAACACAAGCAATTTTTAATGTAGTTCGGATACGCAAGATCCTACGTCCACGGTCCTGCTGAACAGGAGGTCTTGTTGATTTATCTCGAGCAAGCCTCGCAAGGAATCTCGTGCACCGGATGCACTCTTCTAAGTTATAGTCCTTAGCGACTTTACAAATCAAACCGAGGTTTGAAGGGGAGGGAATAATCTCCAACTAGGAAGGAGTTCTTACAATAAGTACAATCACTAAAGGTGAACTCCTTCGAATTTCCAAGCTATAGATATGGCAATGAGCTTAGCTAGAGAAGAGGGATCTAAAGAACTCTAAAGAGAAGAACTAATGATATTCTATAGGGCAAGTTCTTCGCTGGGTTGATCTTGAATGTGCTAGAGTTGTTTGAAAGCTTGAGCGTTTTCCCTTGATATCCCGTGCGTGGAGCTCGGATTTTCTTCTCTATTTATAGTCATGAAACATGCATATGTCGATTGGAGAAGACGATGCCACGTGTCACAAACTTCCAAAGAAAACGGCCATAAATTCGAATTGTTGCAAAGCAGAGTTGTTGATACCGTACATACGAGAGCAAACTTTAGTTGGTCGAGCGTATATATCGTTGATTGCTTCTCATTGGTCGAGGTTTCTGGTAGGTGAGATTGTGTCAGACATCGGAGTTGACTCTCCCTAATCCTCGTATGGTCTTCTGCTGACTTTCGAAAAGATTATTAACAACTGGGCCGTTTCCTGGGCCGGATACGCCTATCTTCTTCATCTCGAGTCGGCCGACAAGAGATATTCTCTTGAGTATGGTCCGCCGATGATTGCGAAGGTACTGAGCTTGCATAGGGTTCTTCTGCTGATGTCTGTCAGCTGACAAGATGTCTTCTACTGAGGCGAAGATCACCTGATGACTTAAGAACGCAAGCTATTACACTGATGACGTGGGTTCTCGAATGTAACTTCGACAGAAGGTCAATCTAACATTTTACCCCGTACAAGACATAGACACAAAGATAAACAAATCAAAAACAAGTCTAATCTATACATCGCCTATTCCCCGTCGATACCATACTACCGATATCACCGGGTTTTGGGATCTTTAATTCCATAGTGAAAACTACGATTTCCCCCAATATTCTTTTTACCCGATAACATGCCGAGTATCTTCTACTCGACTCATAACCCAACAAGAACTTTGTTATCAAAATTG
Source organism: Lavandula angustifolia (assembly GCA_028984105.1). NCBI lineage: Eukaryota > Viridiplantae > Streptophyta > Magnoliopsida > Lamiales > Lamiaceae > Lavandula > Lavandula angustifolia. Next base: position 19,368,929 of record CM054806.1, on the reverse strand, counting down.
GTAAGCTTTCATCATCACCGCGTTTAGTTTGTCGTGTGTGTGCCGTTGAGCATGAATTACACTTTCGTAGAGTAAATAAAACATCAACGCATTCACCTTCGATTTTAAATATGTCCTAAGAAATGATTCTCGCTCTCGACACGGATGTGGTGCGGAACAATCCGTACATTGGAAAGTCTATAAAATAAGCGGAATCCAATAACGGCATAGTTGAAACATCCCATCCAACCAATCATGGCCAACCAAATCAAAAACAGATAAAACCGCATTCCATTTCTCGTCAAACTCCTTCGGTTGCAACTCGCTATTCCATATAAATAGAATTAAATCTTTCGGTAAAATTTGTGTTCTTCTTTAACGACATAGGAATCTTATCCGCAACTTTGAGCATGATATGCCACATACAAAAATGATGACGCGTTTCGGGCATAACATTCTCCATTGCAATTTTCACAGATGGGTCTTGATATGTTATTAGTAACTTCGGACAGCTTCCCATGTAAGTTTTAAATGTGTTAAGTAACCAAGAGTAAGACTCCACATTCTCCGAAGACAACAAACCTGCACCAAATGTAATACACTTGCCATGGTTGTCCCGGTGAATGGAACGAAAATTATTCCGTAACTGAAAAGGATAACAAAACATACTAAGTATACATCAACTCAGTAACGAAATCATATATAGTTTATGCATACGAGCTAATTATTTGAAAAAGAATGCAAAACATAAATTACCACCTATGCATAAAATGGACGAACAATGTGCATAAAATCAACACTTCGTAAGCATGAACTATGTATACAGTTATAGTCAACCAACCTTTGTGCAAAAGCTTAAGAATTAATTTATGCATACTAGAGTATCAATATATTCAGAATTCTGAAAACACATGATAATTTGAAAACGGTTAACACATAGCTGCCCAAAAAAATACATGTTGGTTGAAGAAGTTGCATCTATAGATAATGAATCTCCAAATATTTTGTAATTACCAATAAATATATCGTCAGGCCAAAATACTTGCTGTAATTTATCCCCTCGGTCCGTAAAATATTCATAGAAGAAATTCGGGTTCCTATCACGAGCTTCCTTCATTTTATCCAACATCATTTGTGCATCCGTCCCATCAACACATGTACGAAGTTCACGGTGGAAATTTTTAAAGTCTACTCCATCACAACCGATGTTCTGATAACTACCCAACTCACTAAAAATTATATATAACCTCACCGGACCAACATTACAACGCGCACAACTAAGGACAAAATTCTTCTGAACGGACGTCATGCTACGATTGTATCTCATGAATTGCTTGTGAGATGAGGATAACAGAGGATGTGTGTGTGCCTCGTGAAATAAATCAACAACATAACCTTTGGGGTGAGATTTAAAAATGACTCGAGCCAAGCATGATGACCGTTTTGACTTGCACCTTCGCTTTGTTCTTTTGCAATCAACATTATCACCATCCGTAAATTTCTCCCCCTTCTCTACCGCATACAATATATCTACGCGTGATAGATCCATCTCGCATAACGCTTTTATGGACCACTTACGGGTATCAAAGCCGAACAACCCTCCATAATCTCTATAGAAGTTTTCTGCTTCATCCAAAGTAGCAAATTTCCGCCCAACGTACGGTTTCAATTCATCTGCGCATTCAGGTATAAAAATAGCCTCATCCGGTTCAAGAGAAACATTTGATTGGAATGACTGCCATTACAATTCTGAAAATGTATGAAACGTTTACAAAATCAGCATAAACAGATAACATAATATGCATAAACATGTAATAATCAAACATGACCACGAACATACTTGTTCCATACATAATGAAAATTTGACCAGAAATCAAATCACATGAAAAGAAGTTATATGCATCAAACTGCTCTTCATCATCGTCACAAAAATTCGCCAACAACCCTAAACCCAGAAAAACCAGATATTTTCGTGGAAATTGTTGAGTAACCATCTAAGAATCAACACCTAACAAACACACTTCACAAATCGTTCTACATTGCATTCTTAAACCGGATTTCATATACGAAATAAACATAAGCCCTAATTCAACAGACTTCGTTATCTTCGAGTGTAAAGAAAGATGAAAAAAGCGGCAACCAAAACTATACGGCCATGGTGACAGCAAATCAGGAAAACCTACCGGACTCTGGCCGCTGAAATGGAATCGCGCCGGCGGATGGGAGCAAATCGACGTTGAGAAGTTTTGCTTGCTAATGGTAATTTCGGACGGCGGATCTATGTTTTTCAAAATGTGAAGGAATTTAGATTTAACAAAACCATAGGAAAAACTACAAGATTATGAATTTACCCGTAATGACATTATTTTTTTCTTTTTTGATTTATTTTAAAATGGCCAAGTTATGAAAATACTAGCCATTGATCTACGAAATGGACGGATGAGATCGGATCTCATATCTCATATGAAAAAATGATCTCATTTAATCCATATATATATATATATATATATATATATATATATATATATACTATTTTAATAAACATTAATATTGTAATTGTGGCTCATTAGTAATTATATTGTTATGGGCTTCTAATAAATTAATATTCAACCCATAATATAATTAATAATAATTGGACTACATATTTATAAATTAATTGGCATAGTCAATTAATTCCAGATAAATAATTTTACATTATTAAATAATCTATAAATACATTAATCTATTAATACAATAAGTAAAGGTGGGGCTTAAATTAGTTAATTATCTATGCTCAGCCCAGAGCAAAAATAATTAATAAACATATATCCATTTCACTAGAGAATTTGTGCTGACTTGCCCCTTTATCCCAACGTGAGCACGATTTTGTATTTTCGGCTTAATTGATCCCCGTACTCAAAAAGCAAAATATTCGTTAATTAATTAAGTTCACTGACAGCTTAAATTAATTAACATTATATATATCATGAGTAGTACCACTCAGCCTTATTAACACACCTAAACCTAATCAACCGGTCGGGTTAAGTATGTTAATCCTTTCGAGTTCCTCAGGGAATATTATCAACCAAATTATTAGGGATACAATTACAAGATGCAGATAACTAGCTTGAGTCACAAATAACTACAATAATCCAAAATATGTGATCCAATTGCGATGACATTCACCATAGTAAGTCAAAGTGATATTCACCATACTAAACTACAGCTTAAATCAACAAGTTGTCCTTAAGTTGTCTAAGTCGTGATAACTATTTATATCTAGTTAGTTCAACCAATTGTGTAGTCTTCTGTGATCTACAACACACTACACAATCTAACTATTATACAAAATAAAGGACCAACATGCGCGAATCAGATAGGACGATAAAAACAGTGCGAATGAAAACACATTGTATACAAGCAAAAATATTACTGCTAGTATACAAAATTCCAACAGTATGACAAGGAGGAAACAACAATGGTAAATAATACCGTTGTCTATAAGCATGAAAATCAACTACGACAACAGTGCAACGATAATGGTTAGCGCAATTATGGTTTATGAGCGTGAAAATTGACTATGACAACTGAGGGACGACAACGGCAAGCAACACCATTATCTATGAGCGTAACAATCGGCAACAGCAACAAAGAAATGACAACGGTGCCCTAAATTCATTGTCTATGAGCACATTTTTCAATCATAGACAACGGCTTTGGCTACGACAACGGTTGTCTGTTAGGTGATGTCAAAGAGCTTTTTTCTTTTAGTGTGTACAAGATATTAAGTTTTAAAATTCCATGTTTAGGACAGGCGTACAGGTGTTAACCATCTGATATCTTTTAATCTTTCATTTCAAGACAAGGTAAGGTTTTCCATATTCTTATACTTCATAAAATTGTTCATGCTAACATTCAAGCAAGGTATAATCTTCAGACTCAAACAGAAGAAAAATGAAATTTATAGGGTACAGGTCGATCGGCTTGTATTAGGGTAGACCTTCGGATTGGGACACTGACCCCTAACACGTATCCTTCAGGCTATATATAATAGAAAAACATTCGAGTTATGCCTTCGAGCAATCTATATATGATGTTTATTGTTTTTCACATGATGAATTAATTTAGGTGTCATTTGATACGAATTCGAGTATGACAATAGTAATGGGTATGATAGTAGGGTAATTGGGTATGGGTATGACTGATTCCTTTAAAGTTTTTTGACATTTACTAGTAAATGGGTATGATGACCAAATATGATGTTTGTTTGTGTTTAGGCCTCAATGGTAGGGATGTACATAAAACTCGCAAAATCGCACACTCGCATGTACTTGCCCGTAACTGCACGGTTTAAAAAAAATATACGTATTAACGGTTTAAATTTTGAGAAACTGCAAAGTATTGGGTGGGTTGCGAGTCTAAGTTCGAAAAATCGCATTTAAACCGCCCACCTACATAATACTTTTGATTAGAATAATTTTCTCTAGTTTGCGATCCTTTATTGGTTTGATGTGATGTTACAACTCATTTATCAACTTGGGCTTTATTTGAAGCATGTTTTGCTATTTCTTAAGCTACGATTTATATATAATTATATATCTGTAATTGTATTTGGAATCACTCAAATTGCATAATTAAGTTGTAGAACTTGAATCGAAGAAAATCTTTTGAGAAATAGTTTAAAAAATATTGTATTCCTTGGTGAGTGATGATTAAGTCATGTAGAATAATCTATTTTAACTTTTGTCAACCGATCAACTCACCTGCAACCCGTTCAACTCGTAGCCTGCGGTTTTCTTATTATGTTTCGCGGTTGCATTTGAATAATATGAATTTTAATTTTATAAGGATCATCTCAGCAAAATAAATTAGGGCTCGCCTTATCTTGAAATAATTTAATTTACCGTGACTTTCTAGGCAAATCCATTTGATTATAGCCACTAGGAGTCTACTATGATGTTACTGTATATACTTAATATTTATAATAATAATATGTGCATCTAGAGATTTTATCTACATAGTGACTCGTTTGAGAACTAAATCAAATAAGCCATTTTAACTCAGTGGTAGAGTAGTGTTTGTTGGTTCATATACGAGTCTTCAGGTGTAGAAGGGGGGGGTTGAATACGCCTGAGTCCAAGTTTTAACTCAAACGAGAAAGTCAGTCTTCGACTAAGTATGCCATTTAACGAATAAGTTAGCCAAATAAACTTTTATGATCACGTGGGCAGGGTGAGTCCAAGTTTTAAATCAAACGAGAAAGTCAGTCTTCAACTGAGTATGCCATTTAACGAATCAGTTAGCCAAATAAACTTTTATGATCACGTGGGCAGAGTGTTTCGAAATACCGAACACTATCTACTGACTTCAGTCAGTCTACAGTAAACTCTATAGATGAATGAGTGATGAATGTATAGGCCCGATTTTATATCGTCTTTTGTTGACAAATGTTATTACTGAAAACGTTTTAAGTTATGCTTGTGCGTAGACTCAGCTTTACTGAAAATCTGACATATGAATTTTAATACATCAGTTTTACATAGCGTGAACAAGAAATCAAACAAGAAGTGCACATGCAAACTTTTAAAGTGAGTCGGATATGCAAGATCCTACGTCCACTGTCCTGAACCTAAGAAGCACGGATACGTGCATGAGGCCAGCGAATCCGTATCTGAGGCGTTTCCGATATAGATACGCCCCGGATACGGATCGGATACGTATAAATATGTTTCCTAAACATATTCCGTTTCTTAATTTTTTTTTTTTTTACAAATACGTGTGGGATACGGTCTAGATACGGCAAGAAGATATAAGACCTAAATATTGCAATACCGTGTTCAATTCACCGCTTCTCTCCCAAATACGCCCGCGCTCGCCAACCTACCGCCGCCGCCGCCGCCGCTCGCCCACCCACCGCCGTTCGCCCACCCTCCGGCGCTCGCTCACCCGCCGGAGTGAGTTGTTGTTTTGCTCTGAATCAGATTTTTGAAACTGAACTCGTTCGCCCACCCGCCGAAATTGAATTGATAAATAGAAGTAATTTTGGTCTGACTTTAAATAGAAGTAATTGTCTGTTTCCAAAACTAATTGCTCTGAATTTGCTATTGCTCTGATTTTTTTTTGGACTGATTCGAAGCTGTTGCTCTGATTTTAGATAATAGAAGTAATTGTCTGTTTCCGAAACTAATTGCTCTGAATTTGCTGTTGCTCTGACTTATTTTTTTGGACTGATTCGAAATTGATTTTCTGATTTTAGATAATAGAAGTAACTCAGTAAGTAATTGTCTGAGGCGAGATAATAGAAGTAACTCAGTAAGTAATTTTTTTTGGACTTATTTTTTTGGACTGATTCGAAATTGATTTTCTGATTTCTGGTGTACTTTGCTTGATTGATGAAAATTCCTTTCTTCGATTGTTTGACTTGAAGTCCAAGGAAATAATTCATCCCTCCCACCATGGACATTTCAAACTTTTCTTTCATTGTCTTCTCAAATTGTTGACATATGGTCACGTTCCTGGAACCGAAAATAATGTCATTCACATAGATCTGCGCTAGTAGTATGTCATTTTCTTACTTGATGCTGAATAAAGTGTGATCTACTGTTCCTTTCTGAAATCCTTTCTGAAGTAGGAATTATGAGAGGGTATCGTACCAAACCCTGGGTGCTTGTTTTAAGCCATATAGAGTCTTTCCGGGTATATAAACCTGATGTCCCTACTGAAAGTCAGGTGGTTGTTTTAGATAGACTTGTTCCTTTAGTACGCCATTCAGGAAAGCTGACTTTACATCTATTTGATATATTTTGAAACGTTGATGTGTTGCATAGTCTAGGAATAGACAAATGACTTCCAATCGAGCTACTGGTGCAAATGTTTCATCAAAATCTATTCCTTCTGCTTGAGAGTATCCATTGGCGACTAGTCTAGCTTTTTTTTCTGACAATGACATTTTTTTCATCGTGTTGTTCTTAAGGACCCACTTGGTTCCAATAACATGTTGATGCTTAGGTCTGTCGATCAGCTCCCATACTTCGTTCGACAAACGGTTTAGCTCTTTAGTATGGGCGATGATCCAGTTAGTATCGTTTAGTGCATCCTCTATGTTCTGAGATTCTTAAGTAGACAGAAAGCATGAGTATAGTGTGCTTTCTCCTTTACAGAATCTAGATCTTATCTTTACACTAGCTGTTGGATCACCAATTATGAGATCTGAAGAGTGAGCATTAAGCCATGAACGTCTTTTTCTCATTTCTTCTTCTGAAATTACTTTTGTAGAGATGGTAGGAATATTAGGAATTTAGTAGTGCTATTCTCATATTGATGAATTTCAGTAACGGGGTTGGGATCTACAAAGTCACCAGGTTCAGGGGTACTAAGCTCAGGAACATCATTAGTTCCCCCTGTGGTGTTATTCTCAGTATTGGTCTCAGTTACCACTGTGGTTTCTTCATCGAGCCTAGTTATCTGGGATTGATTATGTTTAGTAGATTCATTCGATTCAGATACAGTGCTTGTTGGGTGAGTGTGAATTTATTCTTCATCGTCTGAGTTATCATCCCAACAATGCTGAATTCTTTCAGCATTATCGTTTAAGTTCAAATCATGTAGCTTGTTGCTGATAGTTTCAGTATCTTGCTTTGAAACTTGTTGCATGTCCTCTGTAACAAACTCATTAAATACAACATGAGAGTTTTCCTCCACGAAAAGTATCCGGTAGTTAAAAACCTTAAAGACTTTGCTGACCCTGGAGTATCCTAAGAAAACTCATTGGTCTGACTTGCTATCAGAGACCTTTAACTGATCCTTTCCATTATTGTGGATAAAGCAAGAACAACCAAAGATATGAAAATGAGAGATAGAAGGTGTTCTCCCTTTCCACAGTTCATATGGTGTCTCCATGCGCGCTTGTGTCAGTACTGAGCGGTTTTGTGTGTAGCAGGTTGTGTCAGTAGCCTAAAACTTTGTTGGTAGTTTTGAGTCTATGAGTAACGTTCTTGTTGCTTCTTTGAGTGTTTTGTTCTTTCTTTTAGCAAGGCTATTATGCTGAGGTGTACGTGCTGCTGACGTCTCGTACTGAATTCCTTCAGCTTTGCAGTACTCTTTCATCATAGAGTTGAGGAATTATGTGCCTCGATCTTGAGCGTATCCTCTGTATTTTGATATCCTTCTCTACATTAATTGCTTCGCAATTCTGCGCTTCGCCTTGACATCAAACTTATTAGCGATGAAGATTACCCACTGTTGGTCCCGAGAGCATGTTTAGGTGTAGAGGGGGGGTGAGGTGAATACACCTAAAACCTATTTCTCAACTTCTAACACGAACAGTCCCGTTCATGAGTGTGCCGTACTGAAAGAGTTCAATAGACCAAATAGTCAATTCCGAATCGTGTTAAGGCAAAGAGGTACCGACTCTTTTGAGATCTGCTAGGGTACTAAGTCGAATCAGTATCTTCGATGGAGTTCAGCGGGGGGAAATGTGTAGGCCCAAATCGCTGAGTGGAAAAACGTTTTCTTAAAAATAATTTCAGCTTCGAAGAGTGAATCGATAAGTATGCCGAAACTTAGTTGAATGATTTTAAAGATATGATATTCAAGATGAACAGCTTAAAATCAATGCAACAAGAAATAAGAGACACAGAGATTTTTAAAGTGGTTCGGATGCACGGGATCCTACGTCCACTGTCCCGAAAGTTCGGGGAGGCTATTTATTATACCGAGTTAGTCTCGCCGCCTTGTACACGTGACAAAGCCGCATCTTGGAATTTATACCGAGCAAGTCTCGCTTACAACGGTATCAAACTAAAGTGTTTGACAAACTTCTCCAACTATGAAGGGGTCCTTTTACAATAAGGATAAGGTTCAAAGGTGAACCCCTTCGTCTAAGCTATGGATAAATTCAGTTGAGCTTAGGGTTAGAGGGATAGGGAACGAGAAAGTGGCTTCTAGATCGACGAACAGCTGAGTTGTAGCTTTGAGTTCATGTATCGTCGATTTGGATACTAGAGGCTTTTATATCTGTTTAGCTTGGTTCCCTAAGAGCTAGAAGGTAGTCTTTTGCCGGAGAATGTTCTTTAAGTTCTTGCGGAAGACTTATGCGATATTCTGTTTTTGCTCGTTTTTCCGTTTTCTTGCTCGAGAGTGTGTTGGCTCGTTCGTTGTTTTTTGGCTCTCTACGTTCATGAAAAAACTTGAATCATCCCTCTATTTATAGAGAAGAGATTAGGAAAGATCCGTTGGAGACGATGATCCCTTTATCTCACTCTTTTGGTAGCTAACGGCTCTTTTGAAAAAGGTGACATTGTCCTTTCCCTCCTTTTCCTGGAAAGTTGTTGACTCTGCGCCTTTAGCGTGTAAGGACAGTGTTGGCTTGTCATTTGCCGAGGTTTTGCAGAGTAGTTGAGACAGAACAGACTTCGAGGCATAATGAAGCTGACTTCTCTCTTCCTCATATTTGACTATGCTAATTGTTGTTCAAAAGATCTGACAGTTCAAAAGACTGTCTGCCGTTACTGAGTCTGATCCTGTAGAGAGTACTGAATTTACTCTACCGAAGGTCGCTCTTAGTTCAGTGAACTACTCTCGCCGAGTTCAGCCCCACCGAGTCTTTCAAGATATCGCTCTTGCTTAGTCCAAGATATACCGAGTTTTCTACATCCGGTGGCCGAGGCCGATAATCTACTAACCGCCCGAACCAAGGCAGTGAGTGTCTACCGAGTCCGAATCCTCGTGAGATAAAAACAATTACAAAGGAATGGTTCACCAATCGATAGGGTTTTGGGATCTTCAAATCTTCATGGGATCACTCGTGGTATAAGCCTAGTGAGTGCATTTCAAGATGGGAAGATGGAATCATTTCCCACTATGTAAAACCGTGCCGAGGACCGAATCATCACCCAACAATTTCCCCCTATTTGATGATGCCAAAACCTAACACTATCTAAAAAAAATATAACACTATCTATGCTATCAAAGCACTAAACTTATACAGAAACAGAGCTCCTTACAATATTACAAGAAGAATCAGTGGAGTTGTTCTGCAAGTTCTAGACTACTGAAGGGAGCAAAGCAGGGAGTCAGAATAAAAAGATTAAGCATAACCCTATCTTAATAATTTCCCTTATTACAAGGAAACAATTTCCCTCTATAACATATCAGCTAGTCTAACAGAATCTCAGCAGCTACTAACAAAAGATCAACAAGTGAGTGTGTGTCAAGAATCACTTCATGATTCCGAGTATTAAGCATAAAAGCGTAACATGGCTTATAGAGACAATAAGGTATTGTCAAAGCCAAAGAAAGAGATATGTATATCGATAAAGAAAGTTCAAGATGCATACACCTCTTGCTAAGCTAGGAAAGTACAAGAAAAGTCTAAGAACTATGAACGCTTGTACTGCTTGATCCTGTCCATGAAATTTTGCGATTGAGTCTCGGGAAGGGGCAGTCCATACATTTTGTAGGTGTACTTCCTCAACTTTAGATACTCAGCGAAGTCTGCTGGCTCATCTTCTTCAAGTCCTTTGTGTGCAGCAGCATCCTTCACTTCCTTCTCTATCACTCCAAAGTGAATAGAATCATCAAGTCTTCTTGGTGGTGGCGACTCCGGGGTTCGGGAACCTTGACTTCAATGTTTGCTCTTACAGCATTTTCCATGTAGGGATATAAGTTCGGTTCAGTGATCATCATCCATTCCACGTAGGTATCAGCCTTTGTCTTATCTGACCAGAAATTCCAAAAATAATTCCTCTTGATGAATTCTATTTTTTGTGATTCCCATCTCTGAGTGAATTGAGCAGGAATCCACTCATCCGTCCTAGGCCATCTCTGAATCTTCATGTCCGTTGGCTTCCTGAACCTTCTGTATTTGTATGGAATATCAGCTTTGGAAGGTACTCTCAGCCTGGCCTCTTGTTCAGTGCGGATTCTGAGTGCCTCTAAGTCTGCCATATGAATCCTATGTCTGGCAGCTTCTATCGTCTCGCCTCTTCTCCTCTGTAAAGATACCAATCCATCTGAGCAAAGATGGCCTCGATCTCACCATCTTGTTCTTTTGATCTTGTGTATGAGAGCTTCGAGACGATCGTTTCTTCCCGAGTCGCAGGGTACTAGATTTATCTTTAGATGTACCCCCGCTTCTCGCATTTTTCTCGTTGTTGCCGCCGCTCCTTGTCTTCATCATCCCAAGTACCGCTTTCGGGAGGCACCTAGCAGAGCTTTCTTCTTTCCTCCATGAGCAGGAGCCTTAGTTTTGGCAAGTGTGGTTTTGGCCTTAGGCTTATTCATCGCTTCACCTTCCGCTATCTCCCCGGCTAGCTTTTCATCACCGCGATCTCGAGCCGCCTCCTCCTTACTTATATATCTCTTCGCTTCTTGGAGGGAGGGGTCGGGAGTTTCAAGGCTTTCTTGCCTTTGCCTTCTACTGGAGGTGGGACTTCCTCTTCAGACTCATCCTCCTCAGCATACTCAGCAATTTCTTTGACCATATCCAACGGGGTCTTAGTTGCCTGAGTTGCTTGTGTTCTGGTTCCTGAGACACTTGGGCCAGTCCCTACTGGGATTCCAATAGAGACACCCTGGGCCTCACCAGTCGGTTCAGTGCTTGCTCCAGCCCATCGACCTTGTCTTCCTTGAAGACTTTAGTGCCTCGTTCTCGAGCCTTCCGGGGTTTTCTCTTCCCCCTTGCTTGATGGCTCGTTTCAGGTGTCTTTTCCTTTTCGTGCTTCTTATTCTTTTCCCCCTTTTTGGCATCAGCAAATTGAGCCGGGTTAGGAACAGTTACCTTAGAGTTTAAGCTTTTGTAGGATGCTGACAACTCATCAAGTCGAGTGTGGATCTTGTTCAGCTCCTCGTGAAGCTCATTCTTCTCATTAATCAGTTCATCTTTGTATTTCTGGTGAGAAGTGTCTGATGCAGCCTTGAACTCATTCAGCTTCAGACTGACCGAATTCTCCAGAGCCTTCTGAATAGATGTGAGATGGAGCTCATTGGCCTGAGATAAGGTGGAGACTGACTCCGTATGAAGGGACTGAGAGGCCTTGAATTTAGCAAGTAGTTTAGCCTGTCCCTCCTGGAATAGTCTGAGCTGTTCTTCAAAGTCGCTTTCTTTGGGCCGGCGCGTTTGATACGATGGAGGAGACATCGTGGACGACCGATTTTGACAATGATTTCTTCACCCCGAAGCTCGCACTAGTGGCCCGAGCAAGGTGCTTCCATGTCTTGTGGACGGCCTTGGCAAGGGCACGATTCTCGAGTGCCTTGGCTTCGGAGAGCCTTTGCCACCGACTTTGAGCGTCGGCCTGGGCCGGGCGCTACTTCGTAGGTCGACTCCAAGAAGAGCCGAGCAGTGCTCGCCGAGGACGAAGTACCAGCCCGCCGACTTCACAGGAGCAAGGATACGCAAAGGGTAGGTCCGGTTGAGTAGTTGTATCCTCGTCCCGGTGAGTTCCCTCATCGGCTTCTCGTGGCCTCGAATCATGGGGTGGGTCCCGACCGTCGTGGTCGACCCATCTCGAGGGGCAGAGCGCTGCCTCGCTATCTATCATTCAAGAGGGCCAATATTGCGGCCCTCATATCGTCGAAGGTTCCAAGGTCGCAGGCCGGGAGTAGCCTATTTGCCGCTTTAAGAACCGCTCCTCCTTATGTAGCCGGTCGCAGGAGTAGTGTAGGATGAGGCGGAGCCGAGGATGCCACTCCCGAAACCTTAGGAGCATGTGGAGCCCGTCCTACTTGGCAAGAGATACCGCAGATCGGATGGCCAAGAATCTCCGGTATGAGTTCGCAATCTCTCGGAATGCTTGAGATCGGAGAGCCGAAGCTTCCATTCCGATCGATTCCCCGTTCGTACGCCGTTTCGAATCTTCAATGTCTATGGCGGACGTTTGTTTCTCGCCAGATAGCAACCGCCGAGTAGAGGGATGTTAAGGGGACCGGCCCGTAGTCTCCAAATCACCACTCTGGACCTCTTCGGCTCCGAACCCCCTTGGTCCACTTCTTGTGCTTGTTCGGATGGAGACGGCCTTCTCCATTGAGTGAGTCTTTTCGTGAGGACTCGATTCATCAACCAAATGCAAAGAGTTGTGTCGGTTCCGTAGGGATCTCGTGAACTTCAGCAGTCGCCTCGATTCGCAGAGGCACGTCGCTGAATGTTTTCTTCGGACGTTTGGTCGGTGCCTTAGGAGATTTTGCTTCGAGGAGACCGCTTCTTCATGGGCGCAGCCTTCCGAGGCGGTGTCCGCCGAGCCGAGGGTCCCGACCCTATTTGTCGAAGTGTTGCGGTGCGGTTCTGGAACCTGACCTTTTTCACATTGAAATAAGTCTTATCGTGGAAGGTGATCTGGTCATCGCCGCAGAAATCTTCAATTATTACCGAGAGCTTGAGCCCATACAAGTAATTTTCCTTTAGCGCCGCATGAATGAGGCTTTGTCAAACTTGGCACTCGGACCATGAATTCTCGGAGGAAGAATTCAATCCAAGTTAATCCGGGCACGATCATGTATCGCCATCATCACCTGAATCTTTGGCCTAGATACCGATCGAAAGAGCCGGCTTGGCTCGGCCGCCAGCTGAGTGACTATGTAAGCTGCCCTCGCATCGAGGCAAAGATGGCATTCTTTGGGAAGGCCGCTCTGAAGGCCGTGGGCTTCCCGCAGAAGACTGAAAGGTAGTCATCCACGCGATCGTCCAGATACCCGACGGTGCTGACTCCTTTCGAGGGTAGGTTGAAGCTCCTCTTCGCTGCTTCCCTCACCGACATCTTCTTTATCCTCATGGCAGCCTCACCGATTGTGTGAACGGTGAATGTTCCGATGATATCGCCCGCTACCGAGTCGAGTTGAGGTAAAGTTCGGCGACTTGCCTTGGGAGGAAAAAGGTGGGCTTCTTGAGAGAAACGCTCCAATCCGGATTCGCGGAGGGCCGCGAATATCTCTTCCATATACTCCACTCGCATGCATCAAATTCCATGACCGGGTTCGCACTCGTACACGGTCTTTGTCGAGGATCTCGTGCATGTCTTTAGGGACGATCATGAGAGGCCTCGTATCCGCCATTATATCTGTTACAAGAAACGTTGTCAGTATCGAGTTTGATAAAGTAGTTATTACGACGATGCTGAACAAATAATAGAATAAAACTATAAGAGATATACAATCATACCAATGAAAAATCTGAGTGTTTATAAAAGGATTTGCAAGTAGGGTTACTAGAGAGATCTCGGATTTTTCGAAGTTGAAAAGATTTAAGTATGCTAATGGCGGTCGATCGAATATTTATATCTAAGAAGAAGATGGACAGTTATCGATCTATGGTTGAATTTAAACTTGCTTTATGAGATGTGCGGTTAAGATAGGATGACATATATAGGTAATGATCAAATAGCCGCCTAAGTCAAAAGCCAGTTGTAATATGCCTAAGTAGTAACTATAATACGACATGCATTAAATGCGTGGCAGAGTTCAGCAAACTTATGTATGGAATGTCGTGCATTAAATGTAAGTCGTTAATATTAAATGACAATTCATAAGATATTTAATACGATGCTGAATCTGAACAATAAATGCATATTACTGTTTTATTGGTTACTACTGAGTAGAGATACGCAAACCTATCAGCTGAACATCGTAGTCAGCTGATACCTCGTGTAGATGGTTGTTGAGTCTCTATGTACTGAAACTATTCAGTACTAAGAGCGAACATTCCCCCTTACTGAATGATCCTCTCCTGAAACCTCTTACTGACTGGGGTTAGTAGGGTCCAGCAGACCTAGCTCTACTGAAAGTTCTCTGAATCTTGCTTCAGCTAGAGGCTTGGTCAATATGTCAGCCCTTTGTCGATCAGTATGGATCTTTTCCATCCTGATGTCCTTCTTTTCGACATGGTCCCGAATGAAGTGATGTCTGATGTCCACGTGCTTGCATCTCGTGTGAAGTACAAGGTTCTGAGTGATTGCAATGGCACAGGTACTGTCGCAGAAAATCGGCACTTCATTCTGAATAACGTCATAGTTGCGTAGCTGCTGTCTCAGCCAAAGGATTTGGGCGCAGCAACTTCCGACAGCCATGTATTCAGCTTCAGTAGTTGACGTGGCTACTGAGTGCTATTTCTTTGAGAACCATGAAATTAGCTTGCTGCCAAGGAACTGACACGTTCCTGAAGTTGACTTTCGGTCAATTCTACATCCCGCATAGTCGCATCGAATAACCAGCTTAGTTCTATATTATCATCACTGGATACCATAAACCTATGTCGTGTGTTCCTCCCGAGATAGCGGAGAATCTTCTTTGCCGAGTCCATATGACTCGCTTGGGATTCGCCCGAAATCGAGCGCAGACACCTACAACATAAGTTATGTCGTGGCGAGTAGTCGTTAGATATAATAAAGAACCGCTTATAGCGCGAAATTCAATTTGGTCTACTGATACTCCCTCCTTATCAAGATCGATTTTCATGTTCGTGTTCATTGGGATCTTGATAGGTTTGCCGGATGTGCAACCGAATCTTTTGATGAGGTCTCGAGTGTATTTGCTTTGGTTGATGAACGTTCCCTTTTCAGATTGCTTACCTTGAAAACCGAGGAAATAGCTTATTTCTCCCATCATTGACATCTCGAACTTGTCCTTCATCATTTTCTCAAATTGTTGGCACATGATGACATTCTTTGATCCAAAGATGATGTCATACACATAGATCTGCTCAAGTAGTAGATCGTCTTCCAACTAATGCCGAACGAGTGCGGCTCATCGTGCCTTTCTGAAAACCTTTCTGAAGAAGAAACTCAGATAGGGTATCGTACCAAGCCCTGGGTGCTTGTTTTAACCCATACAGAGCCTTTCTGAGTCTATAAACCTAATGTCCTTGCTGAAAGCCGGGCGGTTGTTCCACATAGACTTCTTCTTTCAGCACGCCGTTCGGGAACGCAGACTTCACATCCATTTGATAGACTCTGAATCTTTAATATGTTGCGTAGGCCAAGAATAGTCTAATTGCCTCCAATCTTGCAACTGGAGCGAAAGTCTCATCGAAGTCTATTCCCTCAGCTTGACAGTAGCCTTTTGCCACGAGTCTTGCTTTGTTCCAATCACATGTTGATGCTTGGGTCTATCAACAAGCTCCCAAACTTCGTTTCTCGTAAACTGATTCAGCTCCTCCTGCATGGCTATGATCCAGTCAGCATCTTTTAGTGCATCCTCAATCGTCTGAGGTTCGTCAGTAGACAAGAAGCAAGAAAATAAAGCGCTTTCTCCTTGACAGAATCTGGATCTTGTCTTTACACTTGCCGAGGGATCTCCAATAATTAGATCGAGAGGTGTGAGTGTCTAGCCACGATCTACGATGTTTCACTCTTCATCCGAAATTTGTTCAACACGTATAGTAGGTGAGTTAGGCATTTCAGCTTGTACTATTCTCAAATTGAAGCAATTCAAGAGTGAGAGCATGATCTACCGAGTCACCAGTGTTCGGGGCATTCAGCTCGTGAACATTACTAGATGTTCCCCCCCGAGTCGTTATTCTCGGTAGTGGTCTCGGTTACCTCTGTGGTTTCTTCATCGACCCCGAGTTACCCGGGGATTGACTCGCTCGAGAGAGTCAACTGCTCAGCCTACGTTTTCTGCCGGTTGAGATTCGTAAACTTGTCTTCGCTTCCTCATCTAAATCATCATCCCAACAAAGCCGGATCTTTTCGACTTTATGTTGGTCCCGAGAGTGAGTTCAGGTGTAGAGGGGGGGGGTGAATACACCCGAATCCAAATTTCTCTACTTCGAACACGAACGTACCCCTATTCAGAAGATGCCGTATCAAATGATTCAACAGACTGCATAACCGTTCCGAATCGTGTTAAAGGCTAAAAGTCCGACTCGGCTAAGATCTCGCTAACCGACTAGGTCGAATTCGTATCGATCGGCCAAGAGTTCGGCCGCGGAATAGTGTAGGCCCAAATCGCTTTTTATGAGAAAACTTTTTAAGTCTCGGCCAGTAGATAAGAAGTTCAAGATATCGAGACAGCTTAATTGATTTTAAATAAGATGTTCAAGATGCACGTAAAAATCAATGTAACAAGAAAAGAACGTATGTAAACGACACACGAGATTTTTAAAGTGGTTCGGATATCAACAATCCTACGTCCATTGTCCCGATAGATCGGGAGGCTATTTATTATACCGAGTTAGTCTCGCCGCCTTGTGCACAGGACAAAGCCGTGGCTTGGGGATTATACTCGAGCAAGTCCCGCTTACACTTCTATCAAACTTAAAGTGTTTGACAAACTTCTCCAACAGTGAAGGAGTCCTTATACAATAAGGATTGGGTTCAAAGGTGAACTCCTTCGTCTAAGCTATGGATATATCGGTTGAGCTTAGGGTTAGAGGGATGGGGAACAAGAATGTAGCTTCTAGAGCGACGAACGGCTGAGGTTTAGCTTTAAGTTAGTGTCACGTCGCTTGGATACTAGATGCTTTGTTGACGGTTCAGCTTGGTTCCCTTATGAGCTTAAAGGTAGTCTTTCACCGGATATAACTCTTTCGATTCTTGTGGAAGATTTAGGCTTTTGGAATTCGCTCGTTTGAATGTTCGTGTGTGTGTTCGTTTCTTCGTTAGCTCGTGAACTCGTCCTCTTCAAATCTTGAATGATCCCTCTATTTATAGAGAAGAGATTGAGAAAGATCCGTTGGAGACGATCTTCTTCTCTCTCTCTTTTTGGTAGCAAACGGCTCTTTTCGGCGTAGGTAACAGGCCGCTTTTCCTCCTTTTTAGGAAAGTGTTGACTTGCAGCTTTAGTAGGTAGGATGACACGTGTATGTTTGTCATTTATCGAGGCGGATAGAGCGGTTGAGACAGCACAGACTTCGAGACAAGCTGAAGCTGACTTCTCTCATCCTCATATATGACAATGCTGATTGTCTTTCAAAAGATTATGACAGTCCTGAAGACTATCCGCCGATGCCGAGTCCGACCTTGTATTCGTAGATAGACAATCGAGATAAGTCTATCAAGATCGCTCCGAGTCCAGTGAACTACTCTCGCTGAGTTCGGGCCGATCGACTCTCTCGCATATCGCTCCTGTTGAGTCCAGTATCACTGAGTCTTCTACACTGGTGTTGAGGCAAATAAGCTATTGAGCGCCTTGACCAGAGCAGAGTGTCTACTGAGTCTGAAACCTCAAAGACAAACAACATATACAACGGAATGGTTCACCAATCAGATAGGGTTTTGAGATCTTCAAATCTTCTCAACAGTTCAGAGTACATAGGCTACTGAGCTTGGTTCAGTATAGAAGATAGAATAATTTCCCACTGAGTGAAACAAAGGTCTGAGGATAGAATCATCACCCAACAATTTCCCCCTATTTGATGATGCCAAAACCTATCATCTATGCTAACACTAAACGACATGAAACAAATCTCCTTACAATTTTACAAGTAAGATCGATGAGATGTTCCATCGGTTCTAGACTATCAAAAACAGTGGCAAAAATAATTTCCCCTATTATATAGAAGCAATACTAGCGTAATCTAACAAAGCAATAAACCGACAAGTAATAAAGAAAGTGAGTGTGTGTCAGTAATCACTTTAGTGATTCCGAGTGTTAAAGCATAAGACAAACACGGCTATTTAGACAACAAGTTGTTGTCGAGCCAAAAGAAGATTTGTATATATAAGAGTGATTCAGCTTTAGTACATTACAAATCTTGCTAGACTATGAAGAGAGAATACTAAGACTATGGGCGCCTAAACTCGCCGAATCCGGTCCATGAATCCTTGCGATTGTGTCTCGTGCAAAGGCACACCATACATTCGGTACGTGGTCTTTCTCGCCTTCAAGTATTCCGCGAAGTCACCGGGTTATCATCTTGTAAGAATCTTTGATCGCAGCGTCCTTCACTTCACTTCAATAGTCGCAACATGAATTGAGTCATCCATTCTTCTTGGAGGTGGAATGATTCTGGGTCCGGGAATCTGAATCTCTTTCCCTTCTGAAATGGCATTATACAAGTGGATGTAGAGATCCGCTTCAGTAAGCATCATCCATTTAGCATAAGCTTCACCTCTAGACTTGTTCGGCCGTAATCTCCGTAAATAATAGCGTTTGATGAACTCAATCTTCGAATTTTCCCATCTCTAAGTGAACTGAGCCGGCATCCACTAGTCTGTTCTCGGCCATCTATGAGATTTCAGATCAGTGGCCTTCTTTCTGAACTTCCTGTAACGATAGGGAATGTCAGCTTTAGCAGGAGTTCCGTGCCTCGGCTTCTTCCTCGCACGCTTCCTTAGAGCTTCCGGATCGGCTAAGTGGATTCTGCTTCGTAGCCTCGATCCGTCTCGCCTCTTCGCCTCTACATAAGTACCGTCCATCCGGGGCGAATATGGCTTCGGCCTCATCATCTAGCTCTTTAGGTTTCGGGAGGCATCTTCCGAGTCGGCAGGGTACTTGATTTTTCTTTCGATGTACCCCGCTTCTCGCACTCGCTGCTTCGCTCCTTCTCCTTTTCCCCGTCCTCATCATCTTCGATCCCGAGCTTCCTTGGAGGTAGCCCGGCGGGCTTTCTTCCTCCTCTCGCTTGGAGCTTTAGATTTTCTTTTCACAGGCTTAGAGCTTAGGCTTGTTTGCGCCTTCGCTTCAAAGAATCTCCCTTGCCGCCTTTTCATCGCCGGCAATCCGAGCCTCCTCTTCGGCTAAGATGTATCAGTTTCGTTTTCTTTGCCGGGAGGGGTCGGGAGTTTCAAGATCTTTTTGCCTTTGCCCCGAACAGTGGAGGGAGAGGTGTTTCCTCTTCATCTCGAATCTTCGCAGCCTCCTCAGCATACTCTGCGACTTCCTTAATGATAACAGTGGGAGTCCGAGTCGCATGAGCAGCTTGGGTTCCCGAGCCACTTGGGCCGGTCTCACCGTGCTCGCACTGGGACACCCCCGGACCTCACCCATTTCGGTCCGAGTCTTCTTCCGAGTTGCCTGTACCCTTTAGATTTTTCGGTTTTGGGGGGGGGGTCGGCTTCTCGTACTCTTCTTTCCTAAGTACTCTCCTCTTTTCTTTCCTTCTCTTTTCCTTCCCCCTTTTTGGCATCATCAATTGCAGCCGGGGTTGGGATGAGTACTCGACCTTTCCGGACTTTTGTAAGAGGTTGACGCATTATCAAGACGATTATTGATCTTAGTCGAGCCTCATGCAGCTCGTTCCTCTCAGTGGCAAGATCTTCCTTGTACGCCGGTGTGAGAGGTCAGCCGCTTCCTTGAACTCTTTCACTTGTCGAGATCTTATCTTCCACGACCAACCGAATGTTGTCTAATCTGATCTCAGGTGGCCCGGGCTTGTTCATCGAAGGACTCGTAATGAGTAGACAAAGATGCCTTGAACTCGCAAGAAGCTTAGCTTGTCCTTCCCCGGAAGATCCCGAGCCGATCATCAAATTTCGTCTCCGCCGAGCCGTGGCTTGAGTGACAATGGCAGAGACATCGTGGGCGGCCGATTGGGACATAGAGGATTTTAGCCCCCGAGCTCGCAGCGGTGGCTTCAGCCAGCCTTCTTCCACACGTTGTAAACCGCCTTGGCGAGGGCACGGTTCGAGTGCCTTGGCTTTTAATAGCCCTCGCCACATACTTGGAACGCCGACGATGCGGGCCGGGCGCTACCTCGAATGCGGACTCCAACAAGAGCCGAGCGGGCTCGTGGATGCCGAGGTACCAGCCGCCGACTTCGCAGTCCAAGGATACCGAGCGGACGCTGAGCTTCTTCAGTATGTTTATCCTTATCCTGGGGATTTCCCTCATCGGGCTTTCCAGGGCCTGAATCACTGGGTGGGTCGTTATGGTCTGACCCATCTGAGGGTGCTGCGCCTGAGGTAAGTTGTCGATCATGTACCATTGCCAGCATTGCAGCCCTCAAATTTTCCATTGAGCTGAGGTCTTCAGGCTCTGAATAGCCTATTTGTTCCCTCAATCTCAGTTCTTCTTCATGAAGCTGCTGACAGGAAAAGTGGAGAACTAGGCGTTGTAGACGAGGCCACTCCTGATGTCGCAGCAACATGTGGAGTCTTGCTGATTTGGCAATAAGCATCAGATCGGAGTAGTCAGCAAGCTCCGGAATCAGTTAAAGAATTTCTCGAGATGCTCTGGATAGAATCACTGACGCTTCCATCCTGATTGTTTCTTCTTCAGATGCCGTCTCAGATTCCAAGACGATTGGAGACGTCTGATGTTTAGCAGGTGGCATACTGCTGAGTGGAGGAACTGTGAGGGGGCTGTCTAGGCGTTGAATTTCTTCACTGTGAGCTTCAGTAGCCTCCCCTTTTTCCATCTCTATTGGTTCTTCAGTGGAGACTCCCTTCTCCACTGATTGAGTCTTCTCAGAAGACTCTGGCTCATCTATTAGCCGCAAAGGCCGAATAGGTTGCCGAGTAGCCCGTTCGCCAGAGTTTCAGGAGATACCTCGATTCGCAGGCACGTCCGGGATGGCTTTCTTCAGTTTCTTAGCCAGTGCCTTAGATATTTTTACTGGAGGTGTTCTCTTCTTTGAAGGTGCAGCCTGCTGAGGCTTAGTCAGTTGAGCTTGGGGACCTGACCCTATCTGCTGAAGGGCAGCAGACTGGTTATGGAAGCGCAACTTTTTCACATTGAAGTACTCTTTATCATCAAAGGTGACTTGTTCTGAACAACAGTGGTCTTCAATCATTACTGAGAGCTTCAGCCCATACAGTAATTTCCCCTTCGCGCTCAGGATGCGTGTTGACTTGTCAAACTTGGCCGCTTGGATCATGAATTCTCAGATGAAGAAATCTGTCCAGTTGATCTTAGCGCCATCGTATATCGCCATCATTAATTGGATCTTAGGTCGGGAGACCTGATCGAATGAGCCAGCTTGGCTTGTCAGCAGCTGAGTGACAATGTAAGCCAAGGCTCTGTATTGTGGTAGCATGGCGTTCTTGGGAAAAGCAGCTCTGAAGGTTGTTGGCTTTCCGTAGAATATGGATAGGTACTCGTCTACTGAGTCATCATTGTAGCCTACGGTGCTGATTCCTTCAGATGGCAAGTCAAAGCTATTCTTCAGTGCTTCCTTGATAGATATACATTTCAGCAGTTAGGAAGCATTGTTGATGGAGTATGTTCTGAACCTCCCAATGATGTCTCCAGAGATGGAGTCTGAATTGAGGTATATTTCAGCCACCCGTCGAGGAAGGAAGAACGTTGGCTTCCTCGATAGAAACTTCTCCAGACCGGACTCCCGTAGAGATGCGAAGATCTCATCCATGTAGTCTAGGTCGCACGCATCGAATTCCATGACTGGTTCACACCAGACACGGCCTTTTGCAAGAATGTCCTCCATGTTATGAGGGGCATCTACAGTTATGTTCGCCATAGTACCTGTTACATAAGAATCTTATTAGTATCAGTTTAGATACAACAGTTTATATATATTGATACTGAAGAAACAGAGAATACAAGAATGGCTTCTAATAAGCATACCAATAAAATCGAGATAAGATATGAAGATGAAGTTGTAAGTAAGGATTGCTTTTTGCAAATCTCGGATTTTTCGGACTTGAAAGATTTGAAGTATGCTAATGGCGGTTTGAGAAGATATGATCAAATATATATATCAAACGTGAAGATGAACAGTTATTTGATCAAAGGATGTGTTTAAACTGCTTTATAGAATCGACGGTCAAGATTAGAAGATATATTATAGGTAATGATCGCATATGCCGCCTAAGTCAAAGCCAGTTGTAAAAATAGCCTAAGTAGTAACTGTGAAAAGACATGCATTAAATGCGCGCAGAGTTCAGCTAGCTTATGTATGGAATGTCGTGCATTAAATGAAATCCGTTAATAATAAAGACAAACCAAGAGATATTAATATCATGCTGAATCTTTGCCATAAATGGAAGATTCTGTAATAAATTACTACTGAGTAGAGATACGCAAACCTGTCAGCTGAACATAGTAGTCAGCTGATACCTCGTGTAGATGGTTTCTGAATCTCTATGTACTGAATACATTCAGTAGTGAGAGTGAACATTCCCCCTTACTGAAATGGTCCTCTCATGGAACCTTCTTACTGACTGGGGTCAGTAGGGTCCAACAGACCTAGCTCTACTAAAAGTTCTCTGAATCTGGATTCAGCTAGAGGCTTGGTCAGTATGTCAGCCCGTTGCTTGTCAGTATGGATCTTTTCCATTCTGATATCCTTCTTTTCGACATGGTCACGAATGAAGTGATGTCTGATGTCCACGTGCTTGCATCTCGTGTGTAGTACAGGATTCTGAGTGATTGCAATGGCACTGGTACTATCGCGTAAGATCGGCACTTCATTCCGAATGACGTCATAGTCTCTCACCGCTGTCTCAGCCCAAAGGATTTGGGCGCAACAACTTCCGGCAGCCATGTATTCGGCCTCGTAGTCGACGTAGATACCGAGTGCTTTGTTTCTTTGAAAACCATGAGATCGCTTTTGCCGCCAAGGAACCGACATGTTCCTGAAGTTGATTTTCGGTCAATTCTACATCCTGCATAGTCAGTATCAGAATAGCCATTTAGTTCAATATTATCATCAGCTGGATACCATAAACCCAAGTCAGGTGTTCCTCAGAGATAGCGGAGAATCTTCTTTGCTGAGTCCATATGGCTCTGCTTGGTATTCGCCTAAAATCGAGCACAGACACCTACAGCATAAGTTATGTCAGGACGAGTAGCTGTTAAATATAATAATGAACCAATTATAGCACCATATTCGGTTTGGTCTACTGATACTCCCTCTTTATCAAGATCTATCTTCATATTCGTATTCATCGGGATCTTGATAGATTTGCCGGGTGCAGCCGAATCTTTTGATGAGGTCTCGAGTGTATTTGCATTGGTTGATGAACGTTCCCTTTTCAGATTGCTTGACTTGAAAACCAAGGAAGTAGTTCATTTCTCCCATCATTGACATCTCGAACTTATCCTTCATCATCTTTTCAAATTGTTGACACACGATGACATTCTTTGATCCGAATATGATGTCATCCACGTAGATCTGCACAAGTAATAAGTCTTCTTCCGGTAGAATGCTGAATAGAGTGCGGCTCATCGTGCCTTTCTCGAAAACCTTTCCGACGAAGAAACTCGGACAGGTATCGTACCAAGCCTCGGGTGCTTATTTTAACCCATACGAGCCTTTCCGAGTCTATATACTTGATGTCCCCGCCGAAAGCCGGGCGGTTGTTCCACATAGACTTCTTCTTTCAAAGACGCCATTCGAGAACGCAGACTTCACATCCATTTGATAAACTCCGAATCTTTGATGTGTTGCGTAGGCTAGAAATAGTCTAATTACCTCCAATCTTGCAACCGGAGCGAAAGTTTCATCGAAATCTATTCCTTCACTTGACAAGAGCCTTTAGCCACGAGCCTTGCTTTGTTCCTTACTATAACGTTGTTTTCATCTCGCTTGTTTTTTAAGACCCATTTGGTTCCAATGACATGTTGATGTCGGGTCCGTATACAAGCTCCCACACTTCGTTTCTCGTAAACCGATTTAGCTCCTCCCGCATAGCTATGATCCAGCTTAGCATCCTTTAATGCATCCTCAATGGTCTCGAGGCTCTTCGTAGACAAGAAGCGGGAAAATAATGCGCTTTCTCCTTGACGAGACTCGGATCTTATCTTGACATTAGCCGAGGGATCTCCAATGATTAGATCGAGAGTGTGAGCATCGAGCCACGATCTACGAAGTTTCAGCTCTTCATCCGAAATTTGTTCAACACGTATAGTAGGTGAATTAGGCATTTCGGTTGTACTATTCCGAGATTGAAGAATTTCGGTGATAAGAGTATGGTCTACCGAGTCACCGGGTTCGTGGGCATTCACTCGGGAACATTACTAGATGTTCCCCCCGAGTTGTTATTCTCGGTAGTGGTCTCGGTTACCTCTTGGGTTTCTTCATCGACTCGAGTTACCCGGGATTGATTCCGTTCGGGAGAATCAATCTGCTCAGCCTACTTGCTCGCTGGTTGAGATTCGTAGATTTGTCTTCGCTTTCTTCGTCCGAATCATCATCCCAACATAGCCGGATCTTTTCGGGTTTGTCCTTTAAGCTTAGATCCTATAGTTGTCTACCGATGTCCTCGTATTCAGAATTTGAGTTATTGCTCCCGTCTTCGCAGCAAACTCGTTAAAAACAACATGAGGGCTTTCCTCCACGCAAAGAGTCCGATAGTTGAATACTCGAAAGCTTTGTCGACCCGAGAGTATCCTAAGAATACCCCACCGATCCGACTTGCTATCAAAAGTCTTCACTGATCTTTCCCATTATTGTGGATAAAGCATGAACAACCAAAGATATGGAAATAAGATAGAGAAGGCTTCCTGCCGTTCCAAAGTTCATATGGTGTCCTCTTATGCTGCTTTGTCAGTAGAGATCTATTCTGAGTGTAACACGTAGTATCCGTTGCTTCTGCCCAGAATTTGGATGGGAGTCCTGAATCTGCGAGTAGAGATCTAGCTGCTTCTTTGAGAGTTCTGTTCTTTCGTTCAAAGAACTCCATTTTGCTGAGGTGTACGGGCAGCCGATGTCTCATGCTCTATTCCTTCTGCTTCGCAGAACTCCTCTACCATGGAATTAAGGAACTCAGTTCCTCTGTCTGAACGTATTTTTCTGATCTTGGTGTTCTTCTCGACACTGAGCCTTTTCAGAAGCGTTGGTAACTCTGTTTTGACGTCCGACTTGTTGGCAATGAATATGACCCATGTGTAGCGCGAGTAGTCATCCATGACCACTAATGCATATTTCCTGCCTCTGATTGTACTGGAGAGACTGGACCGAACAAATCCATATGTAGCAGCTGAAGGATTCCATCAGTGGAAGGAGATGGAACTGTTGGATTTTGATTCTTTGTTTGCTTTCCCTTCGTACATGCTTCACACCGAGTGTCTTTGCTGAATATTTCATTCGGCGGTCCCCTTGCTAGAGTGTCTCTTGCTAGTTTGTTGAGCGTCTTGAAGTTGAGATGGCCGAGTCTTCTATGCCATAGCCACCCCGTTCGATTATCGTTCTTCGCCAACGGACAAGCTTCGAGTTCTCTGAGTTCCGAGCCAAGAACATATATGTTCTTTACGCGAACCCGATAACACCGTTTTCCCCGTAGATTTATCAATAACATCACGTAAACCAGCGTCAAATACCACTCTATTTGAGTTATCACAAAACCGACTAACAGAGAGAAGGTTATGTCGAAGTCCTTCAACATATGATACTCTTGGAACTTTGGCGCTCCAATGCCGAGTGTTCCATATCCTCTAGTATAGCCTTTTGCATTGTCTCCGAACTCACTCGGGGTCCTTCTTCGATGATATAATTCTTCGGAGACTCCTTTGGTATGTCATATGTCTTGAGCATCCGCTGTCCACATACCATGTGGTCTCTGCGCACTCCGCAAAACAAATTATATTCAGGTACCCTTTATTTTTGATTTTGGGTCCTTAGGTGTTAGTTTTAATAACCCAAATCTGCCTAACAACCCCGGTGGTTTCGGACATCTTCTTTCCACTAGAGTCAACATATCTAACCACCGGATTGGTCACAGGTGACTTCGAGGCTTCGAGGTTCAGGGAGTCCTAATCTTCTCGAGCCGGTGGACTGCCGACCTTTGCCTTACGTGCGGCTTTCTGTTTCCTTTCCCCGACTTTTGGATCCTCTTCTCGACTATAGGTTCATAATAATATGACCCATACCGAGCCGGATGTGTCGGTTTTGGAGGTCCATACCGATCGGCCAATTTTGATTTCTTTGGTTCCCCCCTATGACCGAACCGGGGTACTTTGGCTTTGATCTTGTTGTCGAATGCTGCCGAGTAGGATGAAGTGCTTTCATCTTTTGTTTGTTCTTTGCGAGGGGGTTCGAGTATATCAGCATTGATGGTCTTTCCTCGAACAAACCTATCGGCAAGCCGTCCTTCCGAGTGTATTGGGGCACGAGGAAGCTCCCCCGGCCGAAT
Source organism: Lavandula angustifolia (assembly GCA_028984105.1). NCBI lineage: Eukaryota > Viridiplantae > Streptophyta > Magnoliopsida > Lamiales > Lamiaceae > Lavandula > Lavandula angustifolia. The sequence continues at coordinate 19,342,008 of CM054806.1, read as the reverse complement.
CCAAGTCCTTCCTTGCAGTGCTTTGGCTTGTTGCTTGCTAGCATAGCCTCCAATTTCTTTTCAGCACCCATGTACCTCTCGGCATCATGTTTCCTCCGACACATCACTTTTCTTCGGTGCATCATTTTCGGTCCGAAGTCCCGAAAGTTTTTGCTTCGCAGACTCGGGCCAAGATCTTTCCGAGTCAAGTCATTGGTCAAAACTGAAATCCGATCTTCTTGATGCCGAGACTTGGCCATCGGAGAGTTTATCTCCTCCCCCGAGTCTCACCACAAGTCCTTCGGCCTCGTAGTAACCCGACTCTCCCGAGAAAGTCTCCCGATTCTCCACTTTCGTGGTATCCAACTCCCGAAGAGTCTTGGCGAAGCCGCACACTCATTTGAATTTGTTCATCCAAAGTAGATCTTCATATGCGGTTGTGATGTCCAAATTCCCATCTCGCACTCGAAAAATGTTGTCGTGTGTGCAAAGTGTGAAGAGGAGTTGACCGGTTCATGAGAATTTACCTCATCCTCTTTGCTCCGCCATCATGCACATTTCGCCGATTCATCTGCTTCATGCTCTAAGGCCATGAAGGCTGCTTCATCGTCAGATGAATCCATAAAGGAGTCGACCTCTTCTGAGTCGTCTGAGATTGCGCCAGCTATGTAGGATTGTCTTTTCTGGGCGAATTTCTCTCTCCTTGCCTTACGTGCTGCGCGTTCAGCACTACTGAGCTCAGGACAATCATATTGATAATGTCCCGGCTTTTTGCAGTTGTAGCAAGTGATGACCTTTTCTTCTTTGGTTGCACTATCCCTTGAGGGTGCTGAGTCATCTTTCTTTCTGCATTCAGAAGATTGTGAGTCAGGAGAGCATTTTGGTGTATATTCTGACTTACCTTTTGTGTCTCGGTACGCTTTAGTCAGCCTTCTACGCCTCTCTTTCTCCTTCGATACTTTACGACGAGCAACAAGATACTTCCGAGCGAGACTTCCTCCTTGAATCATTGAGTGAAGGCTCAGTCTTACTCGTCGTCTTGCTCGTCATGGGAGATGTTGTGCTGACTGTTGCTTTGAAAGCATGGTCGATCTTTGTGTCAGCTTCAGCTCTCAGCTTTCTTTGAGGTTTGTCGAACTCAAACTCCTCTACCTGTAATTCTGAAAAGATATGGTCAGGAGAGACAACATCTAAATCGAATGTCGCAATAGAGTGGCAAAAGGTGTCCAAGGTGTCCGTCAGCGGTGCCCTCGGTATCTTTAGATTCATTTCTCGATTGCTTGAATGTCTTTCCCCGCCCGTTGATTGAGTTCATCAGATTGGTCAATCTGACGTTCAGATCTTCGATTTTGTCACCAGGCATGAGAGACAAGCTTTCCAGCTTTTGGAGTTCTAGCGCTAGTTTATTCGCTTTAATCTTCTCGAGTCCCTCGAATCGCAGCGCTAGAGCATCCCGTGAGTTCTTTAGCGGTTTTGCATTCCCGAACCCCCGCCAAGATAAGAATAGCTAAGAGTGGTTAGTATGGCATTCATGGCGACTCGGTCCTAGATTGTGAAGCTTCTTCTCTTCGGGAGTGAAGAGACTTCGTCTTTAGGGATCTTCTTCCCGGGCCACCATTCCTCCTCCTTCACTTGAGTTACAACACTATCGATCATGGGAACGATAGTCCATCTTCAAGCACTTCGATCATACTTGTCATGGAGGGATGTCGATGTGCTTCCATTCCGACTCGCCACACTCCATAATTCTCCACCGAGAACATGGGTACCATTCTTATACCCGACATATCGCCCATGAAGAATAATGATATGAATGTAGAGTGATATGCGGTGAAAAATGTTTTCCTCCGGATTCGTTCGAATAGACCGCCTCTCAAAGTGATAAGAGTCTTAAGGAACTCCCGCTCCGATACCAATTGTTGGTCCCGAGAGTGAGTTCGGGTGTAGAGGGGGGGGTGAATACACCCGAATCCAAATTTCTCTACTTCGAACACGAACAGTCCTATTCGGGAAGATGCCGCATCGAAATGATTCGGCGCAGACTGCATAACCGCTTCCGAATCGTGTTAAAGGCTAAAAGTCCGACTCGGCCGAGATCTTCCTAACGGACTAGGTCGAATTCCGTATCGATCGGCAAGAGTTCGGTGCGCGGAATAGTGTAGGCCCAAATCTGCTTTTTATGAGAAAACGTTTTAAGTCTCGGTTCGGTAGATAAGAAGTTCAAGATATCGAGACGCTTAATTGATTTTAAATAAGATGTTCGGGATGCACAAGAAAATCAATGTAACAAGAAAAGAACGTATGTAAACGACACGTAGATTTTTAAAGTGGTTCGGATATCAACAATCCTACGTCCACTGTCCCGATAGATCAGGAGGCTATTTATTATACTGAGTTAGTCTCAGTCAGCTTGTGCACAGGACAAAGTCGTGGCTTGGGGATTATACTGAGCAAGTCCCAGTTTACACTTCTATCAACCTTAAAGTGTTTGACAAACTTCTCCAACAGTGAAGGAGACCTTATACAATAAGGATTGGGTTCAAAGGTGAACTCCTTCGTCTAAACTATGGATATATCGGTTGAGCTTAGGGTTAGAGGGATAGGGAACAAGAATGTAGCTTCTAGAGCGACGAACGGCTGAGGTTTAGCTTTAAGTTCGTGTCACATCGCTTGGATACTAGATGCTTTGTTGACGGTTCAGCTTGGTTCCCTTATGAGCTTAAAGGTAGTCTTTCGCCGGATATAACTCTTTTGATTCTTGCGGAAGACTCAGGCTTTTGGAATTCGCTCGTTTGAATGTTCGTGTGTGTGTTCGTTTCTTCGTTAGCTCGTGAACTCGTCCTCTTCAAATCTTGAATGATCCCTCTATTTATAGAGAAGAGATTGAGAAAGATCCGTTGGAGATGATCTTCTTCTCTCTCTCTCTTTTTGGTAGCAAACGGCTCTTTTGGCGTAGGTAACAGTGCCTTTTCCTCCTTTTTAGGAAAGTGTTGACTTGCAGCTTTAGTACGTAGGATGACACGTGTATGTTTGTCATTTGTCGAGGCGGATAGAGCGGTTGAGACAGCACAGACTTCGAGACAAGCTGAAGCTGACTTCTCTCATCCTCGTATATGACAATGCTGATTGTCTTTCAAAAGATTCTGATAGTCCTGAAGACTATCTGCCGATGTTGAGTCTGACCTTGTATTCAGTAGATAGATAGCTGAGATAAGTCTAGTGAAGATCAGCTCTGAGTCCAGTGAACTACTCCTGCTGAGTTCAGTTCGACTGACTCTCTCGCATATCTTGCTCCCGCCGAGTCCAAGATCACCGAAGTCTTCTACACTGGTGCTGAGGCAAATAAGCTACTGAGCGCCTTGACCAGAGCAGAGTGTCTACTGAGTCTGAAACCTCAGAGACAAACAACATATACAACGGAATGGTTCACCAATCAGATAGGGTTTTGGGATCTTCAAATCTTCTCAACAGTTCAGAGTACATAGGCTACTGAGCTTGGTTCAGTACAGAAGATAGAATCATTTCCCACTGAGTGAAATAGTGCTGAGGATAGAATCATCACCCAACACTTTATCTTTTAGGCTTAGATCCTATAGCTGTCTACTGATGTCCTCAGATTCAGAATTAGAGTTATTGCTCCTGTCTTCAGTAGCAAACTCATTAAAAACAACATGAGGGCTTTCCTCTACGCAAAGGGTTCGATATTTGAATACCATGAAAGCTTTGCTAACCCGAGAGTATCCTAAGAACACTCCCTGATCTGACTTGCCATCAAAGGTTTTCAGCTGATCTTTCCCATTATTATGGATAAAGCACGAACAACCAAAAATATGGAAATAGGATAGAGAAGGTTTCCTGCCGTTCCAAAGTTCATATGGGGTCTTCTTCTATTGCTTTGTCAGTAGAGATCGGTTCTGAGTGTAACATGCAGTGTCAGTAGCTTCTGCCCAGAATTTGGTTGGGAGTCCTGAGTCTGCGAGTAGAGTTCCCGTCGCCTCTTTTAGAGTTCTCGTTCTTTCGTTCAAGAACTCCATTTTGCCGAGGTGTGCGTGCACCGAAGTCTCATGCTTTATTCCTTCAATTTTGCAGAACTCCTCCACCATAAAATTGAGGAACTCAGTTCCTCTGTCAGAACGGATTTTGATAATCTTGGTGTTCTTCTCGACACTGAGCCTTTTCAGAAGCCTTGGTAACTCTGTTTTGACGTCAGACTTGTTGGCAATGAATATGACCCAAGTATAGCGCGAGTAGTCATTGATGACCACTAAAGCATATTTCTTGCCTCTGATCGTCACTGGAGAGACTGGACCGAACAAATCCATATGTAGCAGCTGAAGGATTCCATCAGTGGAAGGATATGGAACAGGAGGATTTTTATTCCTTGTTTGCTTTCCCTTCAAGCATGCTTCACACTAAGTGTCTTTGCTGAATACTTCATTCGGCAGTCCTCTTGCTAGAGTGTCTCTTGCAAGTTTGTTGAGCGTCTTAAAGTTGAGATGACTGAGTCTCCTGTGCCATAGCCACCCCGTTCGGTTGTCGTTTTTCGCCAACATACAAGCTTCAAGTTCAGCTGAGTTCCAGTCAGCTACATATATGTTCTTCTTGCGCGAACCTGATAACATTGTTTTCCCTGTGGATTTATCAATAACATCACAGAAACCAGCGTCAAATATCACTCTATTCGAGTTATCACAAAATTGACTAATAGAGAGAAGATTATGCTGAAGTCCTTCAACATATGATACTCTAGGGGACTCGAGAGCTCCCAATGCTAAGTGTTCCAAATCCTCTTGTGTAGCCTTTAGCGTTGTCTCCAAACTCGATTCTAGGTCCTTCTTCAGGGATATAATTCTTCAGTAGACTCTTTTGGTACGTCATGTGTCTTGAACATCCGCTATCCACGTACCATGGGTCTTTGTGCACCTGCAAAAAAGAATTATATTCAGGTACCCTTTATTTTTGATTTTGGGTCCTTAGATGTTAGTTTTGGTAACCCGAATTTGTCTTACGACCCTGGTGGTCTTAGACATCTTCTTTCCACTTGAGTCAACATACTTGACCACTGGACTGGTCAAAGCTGACTTCTTAGGCTTTTCGGGTTCAGGAGTCCGGATCTTTTGAGCTGGTGGACTGCTGACCTTTGCCTTTTGTGCGATTTTCTTCTTTTTCTTCTGACTCTTGGGTCCTCTTCTGACTATAGGATCATAATAATATGACCCATACTGAGCAGGATGTGTCACCTGAGGTGGTCCATACTGATCAGCCCATTTGGATTTGCTAGTTCCCCCTCGATCGAACCGGGGTATTTTGGTACTGATCTTCTTGTCAGAATGCTGATGTGTAGGATGAGGTGCCTTCATCTTTTGTTTGTTTTTGGCTAGGGGATTTAGTATTTCAGCATTGATTGTTTCCCCTCGAACAAACCTATCAGCAAGTCACACTTCTGAGTGTACGGGGGCAGATGAGGAAGCACCCTGGCTGAAACCAAGACCTTCCTTGCAGTGCTTGGGCTTGTTGCTTGCTAGCATAGCCTCCAGCTTCTTTTCAGCGCCCATGTACCTCTCAGTCATCAGGTTCCTCCAGACATCATCACTTTTCTTCAGTGTGTCGTGCTCGGTCTAAAGTCCTGATAGTTGTTGCTTCAGTAGACTCAGTTCAGTATCTTTCTGAGTTAAGTCCTTGGTCGAACCGAGATCTCGATCTTCTTGATGCCGAGACTTGGCCAACAGAGAGTTTATCTCCTCCCTGAGTCTCAACACAAGTCCTTCAGACTCAGTTGAGACCTGACTCTCCTGAGAAAGTCTCTGATTCTCCACTTTCAGGGTATCCAATTCATGAAGAGTCTTACCGAGCCGTGCACTCATCCGAATGCGTTCGTCTAATAGTTCTTCATATGATGAGCTGACGTCCAGATTCTCATCTGCACCTGAAATAGTGTCGTGTGTGCAGTGTGAAGGAGAGTTAAAAGATGCATGAGAGTTTACCTCATCTTGTTCTCCTGCCATCAGACACTTTTCAGTGCTTCCTACAGCTTCAAGCTCCAAAGCCATGAAAGCAGTTTCATCATCTGATGAATCCATGAAGGAGTCAACTTCTTCTGAGTCGTCTGAGATTTCACCAGCAATGTAAGCTTGTCTCTTCTTGGCAAACTTCTCTCTCCTTGCTTTGCGTGCTGCCCGTTCAGCACTACTGAGCTCAGGACAATCATACTGATAGTGTCCTGGCTTCTTGCAGTTGTAGCAAGCGATGACTCTTTCTTCTTTGTTTTCGCTTTCTTTTGAAGGTGCTAAGTCATCTCTTTTCCTGTATTCAGAAGTGTTCGAGTCAGGAGCGCGTTTTGGTGTATATTCGGACTTACCTTTTGTTTCTCGATAGGCTTTAGTCACTTTTCTGCGCCTCTCCTTCTCCTTCGATATTTTACAACGAGCAGCGCAGCATTTCCGAGCTAAACTTCCTTCTTGTATGTCAGTTAGTGAAGGTTCAGTTTTGCTTGACGCGGGAGATGCTGTGCTGACTGATGCTTTGAAAGCATGGTCAATTTTGGTGTCAACTTCAGCTCGCTGCTTCCGTTGAGGTCTGTCGAACTTGAATTCCTCCGCTCGAAGTTCCCAAAAGATATGGTCGGGAGTAGCAATATCTAGATCGAATGGCGTAATAAGGTGGCAAAAGGAGTCCAATGTCCATCCGGGTGCCCTCGGTATCTTGAGATTCATTTCTCGGTTGGAGAATGTCTTTCCCACCCGTTGATGGAGTTCATCGATTCGTAAATCGACATTTTAGATCTTCTATTTTATCACCGTGCATGAGAGACAAACTCTCCAGTTTTTGGAGTTCCAAACGCAAGTTTGTTAGCTTTGATCTTCCGAGTCCCCCGACTCGGAGCGCTAGAGCATCCCGCAGCTCTTTGCTTTGTCTTGCATTCCCGAACCCCGCCGAGATAAGAATCACTAAGAGTGGTTAGTATGGCATTCCCCGGCAACTCGGTCTAAATTGTGAAGTTTCTTCTCCTCAGGAGTGAAGAGACTTCTGTCCTTGGGAATCTTCTTCTCGGTCACCATTCCTCCTCCAGCTGCTGGATCCTGAGTCACGACACTATCGATCATAGGAACGATAGATCCTTCCTCAAGTAGTTCGGTCATGCTGTCGTGGAGGGAAGTCAGATGAGCCTCCATTCTGACTCGCCATACACGATAGTTCTCTACTGAGAACATAGGTACCATTCTTATTCCTGACATATCAGACATGTTAAATAATGATATGAATGAAGAGTGATATGCAGTGAAAATGATTTTCCGGATCCGTTCAAGTAGACCAGTTTCAAGATAACTAGAGTCTTATAGAACTCCTGCTCTGATACCAATTGTTGGTCCCGAGAGCACGTTTAGGTGTAGAGGGGGGGTGAATACACCTAAAACCTATTTCTCAACTTGTAACACGAACAGTCCCGTTCAGGAGTGTGCCGTACTGAAAGAGTTCAGCAGACCAAATAGCTGTTCTGAATCGTGTGAAGGCAAAGAGGTACTGACTCTTTTGAGATCTGCTAGCTGACTAAGTCAGAATTCAGTATCTTCAGATGGAGTTCAGTGGTGCCGAAATGTGTAGGCCCAAATCAATTGAGTGGAAATACGTTTTCTTAAAAACAGTTTCAGTTCAGAAGAGTGAATCAGATAAGTATGCTGAAACTTAGTTGAATGATTTTAAAGATATGATATTCAGTATGAACAGTTAAAATCAATGCAACAGTAAATAAGAGACACAGAGATTTTTAAAGTGGTTCGGATGCACATGATCCTACGTCCACTGTCCCGAAAGGTCAGGAGGCTATTTATTATACTGAGTTAGTCTCAGTTAGCTTGTACACAGGACAAAGCCGCGTCTTGGAATTTATACTAAGCAAGTCTCAGTTTACAACGGGTATCAAACTAAAGTGTTTGACAAACTTCTCCAACTATGAAGGGGTCCTTTTACAATAAGGATAAGGTTCAAAGGTGAACCCCTTCGTCTAAGCTATGGATAAATTCAGTTGAGCTTAGGGTTAGAGGGATAGGGAACGAGAAAGTGGCTTCTAGATCGACGAACAGCTGAGTTGTAGCTTTGAGTTCGTGTATCATCGATTTAGATACTAGAGGCTTTTATATCTGTTTAGCTTGGTTCCCTAAGAGCTAGAAGGTAGTCTTTCGCCGGAGAATGTTCTTTAAGTTCTTGCGGAAGACTTATGCGATATTCTATTTTTGCTCGTTTTTCCGTTTTCTTGCTCGAAAGTGTGTTGGCTCGTTCGTTGTTTTTTGGCTCTCTGCGTTCATGAAAAAACTTGAATCATCCCTCTATTTATAGAGAAGAGATTAGGAAAGATCCGTTGGAGACGATGATCCCTTTATCTCACTCTTTTGGTAGCTAACGGCTCTTTTGAAAAAGGTGACATTGTCCTTTCCCTCCTTTTCTGGAAAGTTGTTGACTTGCAGCTTTAGCAGGTAAGGACAGGTGTTGGCTTGTTGTTTGCCGAGGTTTTGCAGAGTAGTTGAGATAGAACAGACTTCGAGGCATAATGAAGCTGACTTCTCTCTTCCTCGTATTTGACTATGCTAATTGTTGTTCAAAAGATCTCGACGCCGTCAAGATCGTATGCCGTTATCGAGTCCGATCCCGTAGAGAATACCTAAATTTACTCTACCGAAGGTCAGCTCTTAGTTCGATGAACTACTCTCGCCGAGTTCGGTTCCACCGAGTCTTTCAAGATATCTTGCTCTTTCTTAGTCCAGTACATACTGAGTTTTCTACATCCGGTGCTGAGGCTGATAATCTACTGACCGCCTGAACCAGTGCAGAGTGTCTACTGAGTCTGAATCCTCAGAGATAAAAACAATTACAAAGGAATGGCTCACCAATCAGATAGGGTTTTGGGATCTTCAAATCTTCATGGGATCACTCAGGGTATAAGCCTACTGAGTGCATTTCAGTACGGAAGATGGAATCATTTCCCACTATGTAAAACCGTGCTGAGGACTGAATCATCACCCAACACCCACGTATATCTCGAATAGGCGTATATAACTTCAAGAGAATTCTTTTTGCCTCTGATTGTCACTGGAGTAACAGGCCCGAATAAATCCATGTGAAGTAGCTGAAGGATTCAATTAATAGAAGGTGACAGAATAGGTAGATTAATTGACTTTGATTGCTTTCCCTTCAGGCATGCTTCATAGTTTCTGTCTCATCTAAATACTTCATTGGGCAATCCTCTGACTTTTGAATCTCTTGCTAGCTTATTCATCATTTTGAAGTTTAGGTGACTGAGTCTTTTGTGCCACAGCCATGCTATTCTATCAGATGACTTAGTTTGTGCCAGCAAGCAAGCTTCAGATTCATTGGTATTCCAATCAGCAACGTAGGTATTCTTTCTCCGCGATCCTCATAGTACGGTTTTCCCTATAGATTTATCAATAACATCACATAAATTCACATAAAAAGAGACTCTATTAAGGTTATCACAAAATTGACTGACTGAAAGGAGATCATGTTGAAGTCCTTCAACATATGTTACTCTGGTAACTGTGGCAGTTCCAATTTTCAATGCTTCTTATCCCCTTGTGTATCCTTCGAAGTTGTCACCAAATTCAATTTTGGTTCCTTCTTGTTGAACGTAGTTGGTCAGTAGATTTTCTCGTATGTCATGTGTCTTGAGCATCCACTGTCTACTGTCCAAGGGCCCCTTATGCACCTGCAAAACAAAGATAAATTCATGTACCCTTTAGGTTCAGGTTGAGTCCTAAGACATTAGTTATTTTTGGATCCCAAATCTATCTGACAACCCTAGTGGTTTCAGATACTTTCTTTCCTTTACTATCAACAAATTTCACTACCGAGTCCGGAGATGCTGACTTCTTGACTAGCTAAGGTTCAGGAGTTCTCTTCTTCTGAACTTTGGGACTTCTCATGACCTTGGGCTCATAGTAGTATGATCCATACTGTGTTGGATAAGTCTACTTGGGTTGTCCATATTGTTCAGCCCATCTGACCTTCTTTATTCCCCTAAATTTCATCTGAGTTTCCTAGGCTCGAATCTCTGGTCACTTGCTGATAGTTCGGATAAGGTGCTTTCAGCTTCTGTTTGTTCTTTGCTTAGGCTATGAGCTTCTCCATATTCAGTTTTTCCTTGAACAACCCTCTCTGTTAGTTTTTTTGAACTTTTATGCGCTGAAGTTGATGCCTCATTAGTGTATCCAAGTCCTCCATTAGTGAAGGCTGGTCTTTGAATTCGCAGGATAACTTCAAGCGTCTCTTTTTCTCCAAGGTATTGCTTAGTCATTAAGGTTCTTCAAACCTTATCACTTTTCTTCAGCGTTTCATAGTCAGCTTTAAGTTGTGTAAGCTTCTAATTTAAACTGGCAATTTAAGTATCTTTCACAGAAATGTTCTTGGTCAAGACTGCGATCTGATCTTCTTGTAATTGAGACTTGGTCATTAGAGAATAAACTTCTTCCTTTTGTCTAAAAAAAAGTCCTTCTGACTCAGTGGAGACCTGACTTTTCGAAGAAAGTTCTTGATTTTCAGCTCTTAAGAGTTCTAGCTCCTGAAGTGCTTATTGAACTGAGTGCTCATCTGAATCTGCTCTTCTAAGAGATCTTCATAGGCTAGAACCACATCTAGAGGTTCCCTTGCAACAGAGCATATGTCATGTGTTCCTGGTGAAGAGGAAATTATATTGAGATTAGAGTTACGTCAGCCTCTTCTCCGGCCATCAGACACTATTCAGTCTCTTCTACTTCAATTGCTATGAATTAGGCTTCATCATCTGATGAATCCATGAACATCTCTTCTTTGCTTGTGCAAGTGGAAAGCTCTCCGGCTATGTAGGCATGTTGCCTTTTCATGGCAAATTTCTTTCGTCTGGCCTACCGTTCATCTCGTTCAGTAGCTGAGAGCTCTGGACACTCGTATTGATAGTGTCTTGTCTGTTTGCAGTTGTAACACGTTGATATTCTGCCTTCTCTTCTAGGTGTGTCATTCTTTGTACTGGTAGTGGTTTACATGTTCCTACATTCAATTTGAGAGTTAGACTCTTCTTACTTTTTATAATTATCATTCTTACCTTGAGAGTTCTTGGTTACTCTCTTCATTTTTCTGAGTTTGTCCTTCTCCTTCTGATATTTTACAGCTAGGAGAGCACATTGTTCAGCAAGATTGTCAACAGTGGGGATTTGCACTTGGCTTGCTGTCGAGTGACTTGTCGTTGAAGGACTAGCTCCTAGTGTGCTAACCATTGCTTTGTAGGCATGATCCATTGAGATGTAAGCGGAGCGCTGAACCTGGGTTGCAGAAGACTATACTCAAATTCCTCAGCTTTGAGTTTTGAGAATATAAAATTTGTAGTAACAGTGTTAAGGTCAGAACATCTCAAATAAGTAGCAAATGAATACCATTTAGGCCTAGTTAACCCCCATAAGATCTTAGTGTTCATCTCCTTAATGGTGTCGTCTTTCCTAACCCATTGATAACATTAATCTAATTTGTAAATCCAGAGGTGTAGTCATCAATTGCTTCTCCTGGTATCATGCAGAAGGCTTCGAGCTTCTGTAGATCCAGTTCTAGCTTGCGCTCTTTGATTTTTAGAGTTCCCAGACTAAGAGGGCATCCCAGAGCTCCTTTACGGTCTTGCAGTCGTGAGCCCTTCCAAGATATAAGTCACTGAGCGTTGGCATAGTGTTTCATGCAACATGTGTTGGGAGATGATTCAGTAACATAATGCTAGTAGATTTGAATGATACCAAACCCTAATTTGATTGGTGAACCATTGAGTTGTAATTGTATTGCCTCTGTCTCTGAGAGTTTCAGACTCAGTAGACATTCTTTCAACATGGTCCAGGCGCTCAGTTCTATCTGCTGACCTTCTCAGTAGAATATCAGCCTCAGTACCATGGAGTTAAGACTCAGTAGTGCTGGACTCAGCAAGAGCAGCATACTGAGAGGCTTTCTTACTCAGTAGTGCTGGACTCAGCAGGAGCAGCATACTAAAAGGAGTCAGTGGAACTGGACTCAACAGGAGCAGTTCACTAAACTCAGAATTGACCCTCAGTAGAGTCGGACTCAGCAGGAGCATACTACTGAACCAAGGTCCGATTCAACAACGGCCAAACAGTCTCTTGACTGTCAGTGATCTTATTATAAGTCAAATCAGTAGAGTCATACGAGGTTTACAGAAATAAGCTTCATATCTCTCTTGAAGTCTGTTTGTCTCAACCACTTTCTAAGCCTCAGCCAATGACGAGCAGCCAGCTGTCTAGTTTCTTATTAAAGCTACAAGTCAACATATTTCCAGAAATGGAGGGAAAAGACTCTGCCAGATTTATTTGAAAGAGCCGTTAGCTACCCAAAAGAGAGTGACACATGGATCATCGTCTCCAACGGATCTTTTCATGAAACTTCTCTATAAATAGAGGGAAGAATTCAAATCAAAGCTCATCTTGAACGTACGAAGAAAACACGAGCGACTACGAGCAAAAACCAACCGACTCAAGCTTTTCGCAAGAACTCCAGAGAAAACCTTCAAGCGAAAGGCGACATTCTTGCTCAGAGGGAACCAAGCTGAACTAGATTCAAAGCCTCTAGTATCCAAGCGATTGAACACGAACCCAGAGTTTATACCTCACTGTTCGTCGCTCTAGAAGCCTCATTCTCGTTCCCTTCCCTCTAACCTAAGCTCAGCTAACCATATCTATAGCTTAGCTCGAAGGAGTTTATCCCTGAACTGTTCTTTATTGTAAAGAACTCCTTCATAGTTGGAGAGTTTGTCAAACGCTTTAGTTTGATCCTTGTAAACTGAGACTTGCTCAGTATAATCTTCAAGACCAGTGTTTGTCCAGTGCACAAACCGACTAAGACTAACTCAGTATAATAAAATAGCCTCTTGATCTTTCAGGACAGTGGACGTAGGATTGTTTGATATCCGAACCACTTTAAAAATCGTTGTGTTCTGTGTGCTCCGTTTTACTGTTGCATTGATTTCTGTTCATACTGAAAATATCTTTCAAATCATTCAACTGTGTTTCAGCAAAGCTTAAAACACTGCACTAATATACTGAAACAGTTTTAATAAAAACATTTTCTAACTCAACTGAATTGAGCCTACACATTTCCGCACTCTACTGAACTTTTCTCGAACGGTGCGAATTCGACTTCGCCGCCTAGCGAGCCTCGGATATAGTCAGTCACTCTGCCAAGCGATTCAGAACAGCTTATTTGGTCTACTGAACTTGTTCAGCAAGGCACTCTCCCGAAAAGGACTGTTCGCATTTTAAGTTGAGAAAGTTTTTAGGTGTATTCACCCCCTCCCCCCTCCCCCCTATACCTTAATGTTTATCTCAGGACCAACAATTGGTATCAGAGCAGGAGTTCTCTAAGACTCTTGTTTCCTGAAACTGGTCTACTTGAACGGATCCTGAAAACGTTTTCACTGCATATCATTCTTCATTCATATCACTCTTTACCATGTCGATATGTCAGGAATCGGGATGGTACACATGTTCTCAGTAGAGAACTACGGGGTATGGCGAGTATAATGGAAGCTCATCTGACTTCCCTCCACGACAGCATGACAGAGGTCTTGGAAGACGGACCTATCGTTCCTATGATTGATAGCGTCGAAGTCCAGGATCCAGCACAAGGAGGTGGCATGGTGACCGGAAGAAGATCCCCAAAGACAGAAGCCTTTTCACTCCTGAAGAAAAGAAGCTTCACAATCTAGATCGGGTTGCCAGAAACGCCATACTGACCACCCTGAGTGACTCCTATCTCGGAAGAGTTCAGGAGTGCAAGTCCGTGAAGGAACTCTAGGATGCTCTGGCGCTATTGAGTCGGGGGACTCAAAAGATCAATGCGAACAAACTAGCGCTGGAACTTCAGAAGCTGGAGAGATTGTCCCTCATGCCTGGCGACACGATTGAAGATCTCAACGTCATATTTATGGATCTGATGAACACTATCAACGGCCTGGGAAAGACGATCTCCAACCAAGAAATTAATCTCAACATATTGAGAGCACTGTCGTACGAACATTGGACTCCATTTGCTACATTGCTTAGATATTCTGACCTTGATATTGTTTCTCCAGATCATATCTTTTCAGAATTAAAAGCTGAGGAGTTCGAGTTCAGCCTACCCCAAAGGAAGCAGCGAGCTGAAGCTGACACCCAGATCGACCATGCTTTCAAAGCATCAGTTAGCACAGCAGCTCCCGCATCTAGCAAGGCTGAACCTTCAATCAACGATCTACAAAGGAAGCTCCTCGCTAAGAAATATGCACTGCTTGCCGTGAAGTATCAGAAGGAGAAGGAGAGGCGCAGAATGCTCTCTAGAGTCGTCAGACACTCAAAGGGTAAGTCTGAGTATACACCCAAGCGCACTCCTGAACCGCATACTTCTGATTGCAGGAAACAGGAGGATTCAGCTCAGTCGAAAGACAGTGAGAGCAAAGATAGCAAAATCACCTCCTGCTACAACTGCAAGAAGCCAGGACATTACCAATACGACTGTCCTAAGCTCAGTACAGCTGAGAGAGCAGCACAAAAAGCTCGAAGGGAGAAGTTCATCAAGAAGCATCAAGCATATATTGTCGGTGAACTCTCAAACGACTCAGATGAAGTCGACTCCTTCATGGATTCATCAGACGATGAAGCGGCATTCAGGGCTGTAGAGCTTGAAGAAGATGTTGAAAAGTGTCTTATGGCTGGAGAAGAGGATGAGGTAAAACTCTCACGCACCACTTAACTCCTCTTCACACTGCACACACGACACCATTTCACGTGCAGATGAGAATCTGGACGTCGCAATCGCATATGAATAACTACTCGACGAGCAGATTCAGATGAGCCTGCAGCTCAGTAAGACTCTTCATGAGTTGGATACCCTGAAACTGGAAAATAAGAGACTTTCTCAGGAGAGTCAGGTTGCTACTGAGTCAGAAGGACTTGTGTTGAGACTCAGGGAGGAGATTAACTCTCTGATGGCCAAGTCTCGAAGATCAAGAAGATCGATCTCGATTTAAACCAATGACTTAATTCAGAAAGATATTGAACTGTGTCTACTGAAGTAAAAGTTCTCAGAACTTCAGACTGAGCATGAAATGCTTAAGAAGAGTGATGATATCTAGAGGAATCTGATGACAGAGCGATACATGGGCACTAAGAAAAAGCTTAAGGCGATGCTAGTCAACAACAAGCCAAAACATTGCAAGGAGGGACTTGGGTTCAGCCATGGAGCCTCCTCATCTGCCCTCGTACGCTTCGAGAACCGCCTAACTGATAGGTTTGTTCAAGGGAGACTATCAATGCTGAGATTCTGAACCACCTAGCAAAGAACATATAGAAGATGAAGGCACCTCATCCTAGCTATCAGTATTCTGACAAGAAGATTAGTTCAAAATCACCCCAGTTCAATCAAGGGGGAACTAGCAGAGTTAAGTGGGCTGATCAGTATGGACCTCCGCAGCTGACACATCCAGCACAGTATGGGTCGTATTATTATGATCCTATAGTTAGGAGAGGATCCAAAAGTCAGAAGAAAAAGAAGAAAGCCGTTCAGAAGGCTAAGGTCAGCAGTCCACCAACTCAGATGATCAGGATTCCTGAACCAGCAAAGCCTCAGAAGTCAGCATCGACCAGTCCAGTGGTCAAGTATGTTGATCAGAGTGGGAAGAAACTTTCTGAGACCATCAGGGTCTTGAGACAGATTTGGGTTTCCAAAACTAACATCTAAGGACCCAAAATAAAAAATAAAGGGTACCTGAATATAATTCTTTTTTGCAGGTGCACAAGGACCCTTGGTACGTGGACAGAGGATGCTCAAGATATATGACGTACCAGAGGAACCTACTGAAGAATTATACTGCTGAGGAAGGACCCAGAATCGAGTTCGGAGATAATGCAAAAGGCTATACCAGAGGCTACGGAACACTCAGCATTGGAACCGCTACAGTTCCAAGAGTATCATATGTTGAAGGACTTCAACATAATTTTCTCTCTGTTAGTCAATTTTGCGATAACTCGAAAAGAGTGGTTTTTTACGCCGGTTTCTGTGATGTCATTGATAAATCTATAGGGGAAACAGTGTTATTAGGTTCGCGCAAAAAGAATATCTATGTAGCTGACTGGAACTCAGCTAAACGAAAATAGAACAGGGTGGCTTTGGCATAGAAGACTCGGCCATCTCAACTTCAAGATGCTCAACAAGCTAGCTAGAAACGCTCTAGCAAGAGGACTGCTGAATGAAGTATTCAGCAAAGACACTCAGTGTGAAGCATGTCTGAAGGGAAAGCAAACTAAGAAGCAAAATTCGTCTGTTCCATCGCCTTCCACTGATGGAATCCTTCAGCTGCTACATATGGATTTATTCGGTCCAGTCTCTCCAGTGACGATCAGAGGCAAGAAGTATGCTTTAGTGGTCATTGATGACTACTCGCGCTACACATGGGTCATATTTATTTCCAACAAGTCTGACGTCAAAACAGAGTTGCATGCGATTCTGAAAAGGCTCAGTGTCGAGAAGAACACCAAAATCATAAAGATACGTTCAGACAGAGGAACTGAGTTCCTGAATCGATGGTGGAAGAGTTCTGCAAAGCTGAAGGCATAGAGCATGAGACGTCTGCCACGCGCACGCCTCAACAAAACAGGATTGTTGAGAGGAAGAATAGAACACTCAAAGAAGCAGCAAGAACCCTGCTCGCAGGCTCAGGACTCCCATCTAGATTCTGGGCAGAAGCAACTGACAATGCATGTTACACTCAGAATAGATCTCTACTGACAAAGCAGCATCAAAAGACACCATATGAATTATGGAACGGCAGGAAGCCTTTCTTATCTTAGTTCCATATTTTTGGGTGTTCGTGCTTTATCAACAATAATGGAAAGGATCACTTAAAGACTTTTCATAGCAAGTCAGACCAGGGAGTCTTCTTAGGATACTCCCGGGTCAGCAAAGCCTTCAGAGTTTTTAACTACCGGACCCTTTGCATGGAGGAAAGCCCTCATGTTGTTTTTAATGAGTTTGCTACTGAAGATAGGAGCAAAAAACTCAAAATCAGAATCTGAGGACATCAGTAAGCAGCTACAGGATCTGAGCTTGAAAGACAATGTTGAAAAGAAACAGTTGTGTTGGGATGATGATTCAGAAGAGGAAATTGAAGATAAAACTATCGAATCTCACCCGAGCGAGACGTAGGCCGAACAGTTGACTCTACTGAACAAAGTCAATCCCAGGTAACTCAGGTCGATGAAGAAACCCAAGTGGTAACTGAGACCTCTACTGAGGATAATAATTCAGGGGGAACAAATGAAGTTCCTGAGCTATATGCCCCTGAACCTGGTGACTTAGTAGACCCAACTCTAGTAACTGAATTACTTCAATCTCAGAATAGTACAACTGAAATGCCTAATTCACCTACTATCTGTGTTGAACAAATTTCAGATGAAGAGTTAAAACATCGTCGATCGTGGCTGGATGCTCACACTTCTGATTTAATTATTGGAGATCCTTCAGCTAGTGTAAAGACAAGATCCAGATTCTATCAGAGAGAAAGCGCACTATATTCCTGCTTCTTGTCTACTGAAGAACCTCAGTCAGTTGAGGACGCACTTAAGGATGCTGATTGGATCATCGCCATGCAGGAGGAGCTGAATCAGTTCGCGAGCAACGAAGTATGGGAGCTTGTTGATAGACCCCGACATCAACATGTGATCGAAACTAAATGGGTCTTCAAGAACAAGCGAGATGAAAAAAACGTCATAGTAAGGAACAAAGCGAGACTCGTGGCAAAAGGCTACTGTCAAGCCGAAGGAATAGATTTTGACAAAACTTTCGCTCCAGTTGCAAGATTGGAGGCAGACTATTCCTAGCCTATGCAACACATCAGCGCTTCAGAGTTTATCAAATGGATGTGAAGTCTGCGTTCCTAAATAGCGTGCTGAAAGAAGAAGTCTCTGTAGAACAGCCTCCCGGCTTTCAGCAGGGACATCAAGTTTATAGACTCAGAAAGGCTCTGTACGGGTTAAAATAAGCACCCAGGGCTTTGTACGATACCCTATCTGAGTTTCTTCTTCAGAAAGGTTTTCAGAAGGGCACAGTAGACCACACATTATTCAGGATTCGACTGGACGACGACATATTACTTGTGCAGATCTACGTAGATGACATTATATTCTGATCTAAGAATGTCACTATGTGTCAACAATTTGAGAAGATGATGAAGGATAAGTTCGAGATGTCAATAATGGAAGAGATGAATTATTTCCTTGGTTTTCAAGTCAAACAATCAGAGAAGGGAACGTTCATCAATCAAGGAAAATACACTCGAGACCTCATCAAGAAATTTGGTTGCACATCTGGCAAACCAATCAAGATCCCGATGAACACGAATATGAAAATCGATCTTGATAAAGAGGGAGTATTAGTGGACCATACTAAATTTTGCGCTATTGTTGGTTCCTTATTATATCTAACTGCTACTAGACCTGACATAACTTATGTTGTAGGTGTCTACGCTCGATTTCAGGAGAATCCTAAGCAGAGCCATACGGACTCAGCAAAGAAGATTCTCCGCTATCTCAGAGGAACACCTGACATGGATTTATGGTATCCAGCAGATGATAATATAGAACTAACTGGTTATTCTGATGCTGACTATGCAGGATGTAGGATTGACCGAAAATCAACTTTGGGAACTTGTCAGTTCCTTGGCAGTAAGTTGATCTCATGGTTTTCAAAGAAACAGCATTCAGTAGCGACGTTCAACTACTGAAGCTGAATACATGGCTACCGGAAGTTGCGCACCCAAATCCTTTGGCTGAGACAGCAGCTACGCGACTATGACGTCATTCATAATGAAGTGCCGATCTTCTGCGATAGCTCCAGTGCCATTGCAATCACCCAGAATCCTGTACTTCATACTATATGCAAGCACGTGGACATCAGACACCACTTCATTCATGACCATGTCGAAAAGAAGGATATCAGAATGGAGAAGATCCATACTGACCATCAAAGGGCCGATATTCTGACCAAGCCTCTAGCTGAAGCAAGATTCAGAGAACTTTCAGTAGAGCTAGGTCTGCTGGACCCTACTGACTCCAGTCAGTAAGTGGATTCGGAGAGGAGCATTCAGCAAGGGGGAATGTTCACTCTTAGTACTGAACTCATTCAGTACATGGACATTCAGAAACCATCTACATGAGGTATCAGCTGACTACGATGTTCAGCTGACAGGTTTGCGTATCTCTACTTAGTAGCCAACATTATATTTAATGCATTAATAATTTTGATTCAGCATCGTATTCAATTCCTTAAGAGAATGTTATATAATATAACGGTCTTCATTAAATGCACGACATTCTATGCTAATATTGCTGAACTCTGTCGCGGATTAAATGCTTGTCTTATCAAGCGGCTCAGGACCGAAGGACTCAGCAACCCAAACTCCCATTGAACATATTCAGGAGGTTGCTGACTTCATTGAGGAGGATTCAGACGAGGAGGAGACTCCTCTGCCTCCTCCAGGGGTGGGAAAGGGGAAGAAAAAGCAGAAACTCCCAACCCCACCACAGAAAGGAGCCAAAAGACATTTAAGCCCTGAGGAGCAAGCTTAGATTGAGGCCGACGAAAAACTTGCCCGGGAGATTGCTGAAGCAGAAGCTGCCAATAAGCCAAAGAAAGCTCCGGCAAAGGGCAAACCAAAGGTCGCAGGGGGAAAGAAGACTGGAACTAGGCCTCCCCCAAGAAAACTCAGAATCAGCGATGAGGCTGACAAAGAGAAGGAAGCTGAACAGCAACAGCAGCAAGAAAAGTCCAAGTCTGGACAGCAGGGTGATACTTTAGGTTCCAAATCCAAATCTCAATCCCCGGCTGAGTCAGAAGAACATGTTCCGTCCTACGTCCCTTCAAAAGAACAAGAATTGGAGATGAAAGAAATTTGGGACACGATGGAAAGAGCCTTGGACAGGACAACAGAAGCAAGGCAAATCAGTGAAGCCAGAGAGAGGCTCAGACTTGCGGACTTAGAAGCTCTCAGGCTGAGAACTGAGAAAGAGGCTCGAGAGAGGGTACCTAATAAGGAAGCTGAAATTCCAGATAAATATAGGCGAAGCAGGAAGCCCACTGACCAAAAGATCCACAGATGGCCAAGATTTAACAAGTGGATGCCATGGGAACGGACACAGAGATGGGAAAGGCTTAAAGCTGAATTCATTAAGAGGTACTTCGTCTGGAGGTACTTGCCCAATATGCACAAGAGCAACGCCTTCGCTGAATGGCTTCTGGTGAGCGATCCTGAGATTTATGCCAGAGTCCAGAAAGCCTTAGCTGATAAGGAAGATGTCCGTGTTCCCGTTCCTAGACCTCTGCCACCTCCACAGAAGCTTGATGGCTCATTATATACAGGAGTGATAGAAGGAGAAGTCAGAAGTGCCATAAAAGCCTTAGATCTTGACGACTCTGACCCTGCTGATGTACTGATGATGCAGAAGCTCAAAAAAGATACTTTCTAGATGTATGGATTGTCGTTGCCAGAGGAGAAGTCCGGAGATTTCAAAGCACGGATCCAGCAGCTCAGGAGATAGATAGCTTCTTGTATCTTATTTTGTTTTCTTAGAATAGCAAGAGATGTATTGTACTGAAACTTCGTATCATATATAAAACATCTTTGTTGTTTGGCCCGACAATACCTTATTGTCTTCATGGCCTTGTTTATTTAAGTTTAACACTCAAAATCACCTAAGTGATTACTGACTCACACACTCACTGCTGATATCTGTGTTTGTCTGTTTTTGCTTAGTCTGATAGATTCTTTTGTTAGAAGAATGGGAAATTTGCTATGTAAAGATGTATGGGGGAAATTATTGGTAGTATTCTGTATAGATTCTAATATTTCTCTCTTGTATTCCCTCAGTAGTTTAGAACTTGATGAACAACTCCACTGATTCTTCTTGTAATATTTGTAAGGAGATTGTTTCTTATAGTTTGTAGTGTTAGGTTTTAGCATCATCAAATAGGGGGAAATTGTTGGGAGATTATTCAGTAGCATAGTGCTAGTAGATTTGAATGATCCCAAACCCTAATTTGATTGGTGAACCATTGAGTTGTAATTGTATTGCCTCTGTCTCTGAGAGTTTTAGACTCAGTAGACATTCTTTCAACATGGTTCAGGCGCTCAGTTCTATCTGCTGACCTTCTCAGTAAACTATCAGCCTCAGTACCATGGAGTGAAGACTCAGTAGTGCTGGACTCAGCAGGAGCAGCATACTGAGAGGCTTTCTTACTCAGTAGTGCTGGACTCAGCAGGAACAACATACTGAAAGGAGTCAGAGAACCTGGACTCAGCAGGAGCAGTACACTAAACTCAGAATTAACCCTCAGTAAAGTCGGACTCAGCAGGAGCATACTACCAAACCAAGGTCAGACTCAGCAATGGCCAGATAGTCTCTTGACTGTCAGTGATCTTATAAGTCAAATCAGTAGAGTCATACGAGGTTCAGAAAAGTCAGCTTCAGATCTGTCTTGAAGTTTGTTTGTCTCAACTACTTTCTAAGCCTCATCCAATGACGAGCAGCCAGCTGCCTACTTTCAGATTAAAGCTGCAAGTCAACATATTTCCAGAAATGGAGGGAACAGACTCTGTCAGATTTCTTTGAAAGAGCCGTTAGCTACCCAAAAGAGAGTGACACATGGATCATCGTCTCCAACGGATCTTTCCATGACACTTCTCTATAAATAGAGGGAAGAATTCAAATCGAAGCTCACCTAGAACATACGAAGAACACACGAGCGATTACGAGCAAAAACCAACCGACTCAAGCTTTCCGCAAGAACTCCAGAGAAAACCTTCAAGCGAAAGGCGACATTCTTGCTCAGAGGGAACCAAGCTGAACTAGATTCAAAGCCTCTAGTATCCAAGCGATTGAACATGAACCCAGAGTTTATACCTCACTGTTCGTCGCTCTAGAAGCCTCGTTATCGTTCTCTTCCCTCTAACCTAAGCTCAGCTGACCATATCTATAGCTTAGATCGAAGGAGTTCATCCCTGAGCTGTTCTTTATTGTAAAGAACTCCTTCATAGTTGGAGAGTTTGTCAAACGCTTTAGTTTGATCCTTGTAAACTGAGACTTGCTCAGTATAATCTTCAAGACCAGTGTTTGTCTAGTGCACAAACCGACTAAGACTAACTCAGTATAATAAAATAGCCTCTTGATCTTTCGGAACAGTGGACGTAGGATTGTTTGATATCCGAACCACTTTAAAAATCGTTGTGTTCTGTGTGCTCTGTTTTAATATTGCATTGATTTATGTTCATACTGAAAATATCTTTCAAAATCATTCAACTGTGTTTCATCAAAGCTTAAAAGACTGCATTGATATACTGAAACAGTTTTAATAAAAACGTTTTCTAACTCAACTGAATTGGGCCTACACATTTCCGGACTCTACTGAACTTTTAATGAACGGTACTGAATTCTGACTTTAGTCTGCTAGCAGGCCTCAGTATAGTTAGTCACTCTGCCACGCGATTTAGAACAGCTTATTTAGTCTACTGAACTTGTTCAGCAAGGCACTCTCCCAAAAAGGACTGTTCGTGTTTTAAGTTGAAAAAGTTTTTCAGATGTATTCAACCCCCTCCCCCCTCTACACCTGAACGTTTATCTCGGGACCAACAACTTTGCAAAGTTGTACAACATTCTTTCTTCTGGCGTGAAGATGTTTTTATCTTTGGCAACCATTTCTCCAGTTCTGGCACCTACTGCTCCTACATCTACAAATTCGATGTCGTCGATCATAGGAACAATAGGTCCTTTCTCTAAGACTTTCGTCATGCTGTCATGCAGTAACGTTAGATGCACCTCCATCCTTACTCGCCATACCGCATAGTTCTCTACTGAAAACATGGGCACCATCCTAATACCTGACATGTCAAACATTGTGGAAATACAATGTAGGATGCAATGAAAATCGTTTTTCAGAATTTGTTCGAGTAGACCACTATATTCAGAAAACAGTGATCATAAGAACACCACTCTGATACCAATTGTTGGTCCAGATACAAGTCTTCAGGTGTAGAGGGGAGGGGGGAATACACCTGAGTCCAAGTGTTAACTCAAACGAGAAAGTCAATCTTCGATTGAGTATGCTACTTTCTGATCGCGTGTGCAGAGTGTTTCGAAATACCGAACATTGTCTACTGACATCAGTAAGTCTACAGTAAACTCAATAGATGAATGAGTGTGGAATGTGTAGGCCCGGTTTTACTGAAAACGGTTTAAGTTATGCTTGTGCATGGATTTAGCTTTGATGAAAATCTGACATATGAATTTTAGTAAATCAGTTTTACACAACGTGAACAACAAATCAGCGAAACAGTAAGTGCACATGCAACTTTTAAAGTGGGTCGGATACGGAAGATCATACATCTACTATCCTGAACAAAGCCGGAGGTCTTGTATTTATTATATTGAGCAAGTCTCAGTCCATCTGTTCGCAGGACAGATACTCTAGTTATAATCGTAGTGACTTTAAAAGTTTTTCAAACACGGGGGTTTGAGTTTCTCCAACTAAGAAGGAGTTCTTACAATAAGAACAATTTAATGAATATGAACTCCTTCGATTTCTAAGCTTATTATCTAACAATGGTGGCTTACAATAGAGAATGAAAATAATGTATCGCAAGATAGAAGAACTATAGCGGAATGTTCTAAGCAGTGAGTTCTTCGCTGAGTGAGCTTTAAGTTCGCTAGAGGTTGAATGCTTGAATTCTTTGTGTTCCCGGTAGTTGGTTTGTGTCTTCATCGTTTGAAGCTCAATCTCTATTTATAGTCTTAACTCATGAAAAGATCCGTTGGAGGGGACCTAGACATGTGTCAATAACGACAAGGAAAACGACTATCTTTAATTTGAATGTTACTGCAGAGATTCTATCTTTTTCAGTCTTGACGGCGGCTTTTATCAGTGCAAGTAAAGTGTTGGCAGCTCATCATTGGTCGAGATAGAATGGTAGATGAGGCTCGTTCAAACTCCAGAGCAGATGTTAAATTGACTTTCTCTAATTCCTCGGACTGATATAACTTCTACTGACATTCCTATGAAAAGTTTAGCTTCATGCGGATTTCTGTCCATGGATTCAGTAGGTTCTAACTAATCATACTGAGACTTCAATGCTGAGTTCGTCCGGCTGACAAATATCTACTCTACTGAGTCTATCAGCTACTAAACTCTGGCAAGTCTACTGAGTTCCTAACATGCTGAACTCAACTAAGTTATTACATTATCTGGTTCATCATTCAGTTAGGGGTTTTGGGATCTTCAAATCTTATTATACTGAATCTCATCCTGATAGGGTGATTCACGGTTTTGCTTGTCACCCGTCCAAAACCGCCCATGTACACCTCTACTCAATGGGAATGCGTAATTTTTATTTTTATTTTGTGAATATTGTACTATTTTAAATAATAATGGCATGAGTCATACCCCCTCCGTCTCATTCATTTTGTCTCACTTTCCTTTTCAGTTTGTCTCATTCATCTTGTCTTATTTCAAGAATGACAATTTTTTCTGCAAACAACTAACCACTCTCTTTTTGTGGGACCCAAAACTCTCACAGCAAACAGTTTTCCTTAATATACATGCACAAAGGAAATAAGACACAACAGAACAAAGGGAGTTTTTATTTATTTTCTGAAATTTAATAAAAATAATTTAATAAAAAGTACAATATCTTTTATTTTGTGTATTTACAAAAAATAAATAAATATTTTTAAAAATAATTGTAAAGTTGTGTTCTTATATATTTTTATGAGATTATTGAATATTTACTTTTTTATAAAAATTAAAAACATTTTTATAAATTATGTAATAATATTTATTATTTGAAAAAAATTAAGTTTTATTTATTATTATTATTCTTATAAATATTTGTTTTTATTTTAATTAAGTATTATAAAATTAATCTTAATTTTCAAAAATAATGCAAAAAAAAAAATCACACCTCAAACCCAAGGATTATTAAGATATAAAACTCATAGGAGGGTGTCCAAATTCACCTACCAAACGTATTATATGGGTATCATTCCTCTCATATTCCACTGAGTCGCATACTCAATCCCTTCCATTTAACTTTTTCTTAGAAAATGACTTGGCCGATGCGGAGATAGTGATGGTGATGGTTAATAGAGGAAAAAAATTTCAAAAGTTTTAGATATACATTATTTGCATATTATTGTCATGTTTTTAAAACAAAAAGTTCATTTTTCCAATTCATGTTTTGAGTTTTCCACTGAAAAAAAAGTTTTTATAAAGAAAATACTTTAATTCAAGAAAAGTTATATACAGAATGATGCGCCCTTTTTCATTATGAGAATTGGGACGTAATACAACTACCTAGCTTTCAAGCAAAGGAGGAAGAAGAAAATGAAAGACGCCTACTTTTAGTCCGATGATCGTATTCTTTGAAAATGACTCATTAATCAATTCCCTTTCATTACGTGGTCTCAAAGTTGAGAGGAAAGAGGAGTCAAAAGATTATTACCAACACAAAAGATATGTCTAAAAAGCTAAATCGTCATGGAAAAGAATGAAAGCATGACCATCGTTCCGTACAACGCCAACAAAATCAGTTGAAAAAGAATGAAAGGTGATGATGATTGATTAGTCGATCACCACTACGAATACGAATACATGTCGAGCAACGATATCAATATTACATTGTTTTCTTATGGTCCGAACTTGTACTAAGATATAGTGAAAAAGGCAAGAAGCATCGTGCTTTAAAGTGACTAAGGTAGTTAGGGGAATAGACCCAGCGTCTGCAAATGGCCTTAGCTTTCTTGTTTGAACACATTACTTAGCTCTAAAGTATGATATCTGAATTCAAACAGTACTTGTATAATTCACCAAGAAAGGAATTAACATAGAGAAATAATAATATTTGGAAATAATTCTTCTTACATTTCATTAAAGCTTTGATAAAGTATTCATACATGTAGGAGTGAGTTATAAACACATTTGTCTGATTCCCTTCTCCAATGGCTATCAAACTTCATTTACTTGTGCAGTTGTGCGATGCGATTCAGACTTTAGCCAAATAGATAGACATGCGTAAGGGTGAAGCCGGTAGATGAAGTTCCCGTGCATGGTGACTTCTACGACATGCCATATGCATACAAGTTATGTGATAAAAAGCAAAATCAGTTTCTAAATTGTTGATAGATTTTTATTAATAATGACAGAAAATAGTCCTCTGAGGCTATGATTGTCAGCATTTTGTTATTGATATGAACGTATAACGTAAAGGACAGAAGATGATGCGGACAAATACCTGGAAGATAGCTTTTAATGAATTCTTTCTAAGTTTCTTCATTGAGTTTGTCATCATCGTCATCATCTACATCATCAAATGGAATATCTTCACTACAAAGAGATAGAGATCCTGCAGTAGTACTAGATTAATTTACAACAGTTGAACTTTGTATGATGTCATAACTCATAAGAACTGTAGTATGTCAGATTTGTCTATATATATTGTATGCTGCACAGCTATCTGGACACTATAAGCAAAATAGCCTGATTCAATCACAACTATAGAGATAACCAGTCAGTCGATGCAGAAGAAATTAAAACAAGCATCAGTGGAAGTTATTACCGCTGGAAGAAAGCAATCCAGCACTTTGAAGTGGCTCCTGTGGTTCAGTATCAAGGCAATAGTCAAGTCCTAGAAACTCCAAGAAATCAACTGTTTGAGGGTTCCGACAATGTCCTGCAAAATAAAAAATGCAAACATCAGAAGATGATAATTCATTACACAGCAACTCAAATACAAAACATTCCCATTTAAACAATCCTTCTGCACAATATATGGTAAAATTCGCATGGAAAGAATTGGCCATTTGAGATGCATTTAATTTTCACTCCGAAGGCTGATTCAACCAAAAGTGCTAGCTTTATTGTAAGATGCAAGTCGTATCAGTGCGAGCAATAAGTCAATAACTTGAATAACATCATAATGCCTTCAATTTTTATACTACATAAAGACAAGGAAATTAGGATTTTTATAATTTTAATAATGCGAACCAAATAAGGACTGCATTACTGTTATCAGGTATCATAATTCATTGCTTCAGTTGTATAATCCATTCGGGAATTAAGTCACACCTATACACTATGCCTTATTTCTCATTATCAAGGTAATATTTGGACCAATAAAATGGAACTTCTATGAAGAGCAGCACCGGACGTGGCCATTTCATGTAGCATCAATAATACTCACCAGACGAGAAATTGCTAGAACCAGACTGATGTGGATTATGGCACGGTGCAGTCTGTACAAAATCGAATGGTTGGCTGCCTCGCACATGCAGCTCATTCTTTACAAATTGACGGCACTCTTCCATGTTAAGCTTAGCATCACTGTGGAGTGTGGAGAAGATAAGATGACCAATAAAAGACAAAAAAAATCAAATCTCAGCTAATGCATATCATGTACCAACCTAAAATTTGCACGGCTTCTAGTCCGAGGGAAGATTGGATTGAACTTCTTCGTGATTGCAAGCCATTCTTCATCAAAGTGGAGTTCATGAGGCCCTGCCTCTGATTCAATTTCAAAAATCTGCAACATACTAAATTACCTGATCAAAACACCTTGAACAACCATCAATTTCTCTGACTAAAAGAATAAGTAAAAACCTGCAAAAACTTTCGTCCAGGAAGGCACTTATCAAGGGCAAGAAATTTTGTATAAGGGCCATCATCACCGTGTTGCACAAGAGCAGAAAATTTGCAGTGTAAATGTGCAGAAAACCAGTAACAGGGCCTCAACTTAGTAATCAAATCTGAAGCAGCCCGACTTCCCAAAGTTCCTTCCATAATCTGGATAACAAGTTTTAAATTTCATTTAAAAAAAAGAAAAGAAGACTTTAAGGTACAATTAAATCACAAGTTAAAACTAAAGTTCATATTCGTAATTTCTGTAGCATACAAAAATACCAAATTATATTGCTTCATGGTCAACTTATGACAGTACTGCATGCAAACAAGAATCTAAGATCCTCATAACCCAATCTTTCACTCTTCTTTTTAGTGACATGCAAACCAACAAAATTCCATGTTGCAAGTAAAATTAACCAAAACTGCCTCCTCGATTAAGGAAATCATGCTACCATCTCAAGACAACTGTACTTTAATACACACATATATCAATCTATGTATCCTGAATTTCTTACTGAAGCAATTTTTAAAACGACAGGGAAGGCTTATTTCACAAAAGAGATTCTAAACTCAACTTTGCCAGCTCTCATTTCAAAATGAAAGCCTTGAAATTAATAAGCTAAAAAGGAAGAGCTTCACCAGTCATCACAAATTCCATGTTGAGATCAAATAAAGCCATATAATGGTAGGCCTCAAATGATGGTCACATTAGCAGATATAAATGCTTTTCCTTCCATGCATAGCAAAAATAAATAAATGTGTTAAGATAAGAAAACAAAACATAATAAATGTTCTACCTCCTTTTCAAAAAAGGGCTTTTGGCGTAAAAGATTATT
Organism: Lavandula angustifolia; assembly: GCA_028984105.1. NCBI lineage: Eukaryota > Viridiplantae > Streptophyta > Magnoliopsida > Lamiales > Lamiaceae > Lavandula > Lavandula angustifolia. The sequence goes on along the minus strand of CM054806.1, from coordinate 19,313,464 downwards.
CAAGTCCCCATGGTCAGTAATTCCACAAGGCCAATCATGGGAAAGAAATATATCAATGGGCTCCTGAACTTGCAGGAGCTTCTGTACGTCATACTCACGCACGTGATATATAGACCTGATGTCTTGTTCATTGTAGGGCAGCTTCTCATAGTGCCCTGTCCATAACTCCAATTCAGCTTGCACACCCACTAAAACTATGCAAGAAATAAATAATACGCACCAACCAGAGATGGTATATACGACAACAGCAACATAGGTCGTCAAACAACTTCGCTAAATAACATAAATAATGGTTGCATTGGCTAACTATTAGCATATCAATATTTGTAATAATTATCAATCTATGAACAATTTCAAAAAACTTATTCAGTCTCTAACATTTAAAAGCAGCTAGTTATGGATAAAAAATGTCTGGTTACAATTACCTGAATAATAGTGATTTTGTTTATATATTCCAGAAAGTCCACCAATCCGAACATTTCCAAATTTGATTATGCCTGCAAATCCAAGAAAGTAAATATTTGGTGCAGCCCATCCACCATAGTACCTGAAGACAAAAAGAGATAGTTTTACAATGAAGTTTATGATGACAATTTGACCTTATATATAATGATTCAGAAATTTTAGCAACAAACTGGCAATTGCCTAGAAGTATAGGAATTGTACACTAACAAGTTCAAGATAGTATGACTAGAACTAAGCCAGGACAGTATAAATTAGTCTATTCCTTGTAGTTCTTCCATCTTCTTAGAATCTAATTAAGATAGATCTTCTTTGCCGAATATTAATCCCATATATGGGAACCAATTATAACTTTTCAAGGTTCCTCTTCTTATTAACTAAGAATGGTTCTCAAATATATTAGCCACAATAGCATTGCTCTTAATAACCAAATATGTAGGTAGGGAGGAAAACTTAACCAAAATCTTGTAGTCAAGACTCTAGATTTTTAACAAAAAAAAAATAGTTCATCAGATCAAACTTTACATTCCAATGAAAAGAAAAAGTATACAATCTAATGCTAGTAGATGCAAAGTATTAATGTTACACCAAAAATATTTGACTCACAGTTCCCAGAGGTAGTTGGACGCTTCATGATTGCCACCAATGAATATAGTTGGAAATGGCGCAGCTTTCTCCCCTGAGTAATACTTCCAGAAAGAATTCATTGTTCGATACTTAGGTGGCACATTTAAACTATCTAGATCTTTCTCATTCCGAACAGCCTGATAGAAAATAAATCGTCTAAGTAAATGCGCTCCCAGAAAACTTTATCTCTGGCTATAAAACAAAACAAATCTAGAGTATAGAGTTGTTATAAGAATGGAAACATTTAGTTGAATTAACACAAATAAGGTGACTATTATTCGTGCATATGTCAATTTAAACATACTATAATAATAGGAACAACTATCACGCCAATAATCTAATTACCTGAAAGTCCCCACAGCAAATAAGAAGATCAATTTTGGTTTTCTCGACTTCTTGAAGGTGTAAAAGAGTAGCATATACATTGTCGAGATCTCCATGCATGCACCCTTCCACAGCAATCTTCATCTGTAATTATATTTGTCATTAGAAAAAGCATGTTCAGTATGTTTTATCATCATGAACACAGGCATGAGGTATTATTACATATTAGATGAATAATGTAATCATATAAACAAATTTATAACACTGCAATTCAGTGGTACACATTAATACAATCAAGATTAATAAACAACACAAGACATAAGAAACATTGCAATTTAATCTTACATGTTGTGAATTAAACAAATTAATCATTGAATTTGGTCGATGATAGATTAATAGGTTCGCTTATTTGCAAATTAATCTGACAGATTGACTTTTCCAACAATACTACTAAACAATCTCTTGCAATTTTGGTTTGGATAGTAAGAAATGAAATTGAAAGCTATGAACCAAGTAAGGGGAAATAGAGCTGTTGGGCATACTTAAAGACTTCCGACATAAACAACACATGGATAAAAACTCACTATATAAGAACCTGAAACTGAACAATTGACTATCATAAATTCACAATAATTAAATAAAGTTTCATAATTAAAGAACTCTAAACTGATTGTTACATTCACAAACGGGCAGAGCCAGATGAATCCAACAACAGCCGATAGTTACCAGACTTGAAAAAAAAAAAAAAAGAGTTCAATTAGAAATTACCTGCTTCACTGTCGGAGATCAACGGCGACGGCGCGCAGAGAGGGAGCGGCGGCGGCGGCGTGGGAAGGGAACGAAAGAGACAGCAGCGGGAAGGGAACAAAAGAGACAGTAGCGGCGCAGGATTTATGTTTAAAGAGCGAGCGGAGAGAACGGAAGACGCGGTTTTTTTTTTATAAACAACAGATTTTTTTATGCACATTTTGTTGTGTGTGTTCTATGAATATTTTTTTTAATTTATATACATATTTTATGTATATTTTTTATAATTTGTATATATATTTTTTATATGCACATTTTTTTATAATTTATATGCACATTTTTTATATCATCTATGTACATTAACTATAATTTATATGCACATGCTTCTCGAATTCGCAAAATATTTGTTGAACTCCAGATTCGAACTCCTCCCAACATCACCAATCTCGAATTCCAAATTTGAGACGTGTCTACACATATCTGGAACAGATCTACATAAATCTATGTGGATCTGTGCAGATATGGGGTAAGGAGAGAAGAGACGAGAAAGATAGAAGAGAGGGATGAAGAACCGTCGCAGCAACTCCAAAGCTTCTGTAGCGGACGGATCTACGCTAATCTAAGACGTGTCTACACAGATCTGAAACTGATTTACACAAATTTAGGATAGATCTGTGCAGATATGGGGTAGGGAGAGAAGAGACGAGAGAGATAGAAGACAGGGAGGAAGAATAGATCTACACAAATCTGAGTTCTCGAATCTATGTCGCCAATCTTCAACTCGAGTATCGATTCTGCAATTCCAAACCACAGCAACTAACTATCAAACATCAATCCAATTGAACCGTAAGAAATCCCTCACCTATTACCTAATTGAGCGAATCTGAGCTTCGCTTCTTCCACCCCGCACGTGATAGACTTTTCGGTCAGGTGATCGGAACAACACGACGGCGTTGGGTGATCGGATATAATCGTGAGAAAATTTGAGAGAGAGAAAGAATAATGAAGATTTGAGAGAGAGAGATTGATAGAGTGTAAATAATTATCATGAAGATTTGAGAGAGAGATAAAGAATAATGAATTATTATGACTGCGAGAGAGATTGAGAGAGAAAGAATAATGAAGATTTGAGAGAGAGAGATTGAGAGATTGGGAGAGTGTATATAATTATTATGCACATTTCATCCCATAATATCCTTACTAATTCAAAAACTATTAAAAGAAATCCAGAAACAAATTAAAAAGTAAGTTCATTCGGTTACTATATGTATGAATCTACTAGCAATAAGTACTTGCATAATTTTGTTTCCGGAAACATGGAAACTATGTTTTGCAAGGCACAAAATGGGAATGCTAGTGCACATTTGAGTTAATAGCAGCTAACCTCCCTATGGTTTTACTGAGGTGCAAATTCCCCCCTATGGTTTGAAAAGGTGTACCAAGCCCCCTTATGGTTTACACAAAAGTGTTATTCACCTCCCTGTGATTTTACATAGGTTCAAATTTCTCCCTATCATTTCTCGTAGGTGCGCTAAGTCTCCTTGTAATTTGTAAATTGGTGCAATCCACCCCTCCGCTTAAATATGGTAAAATACAATTACAAGGCCACCTCACGGTTTAATAAGTTTTTATCTTAATATTTATGATGTCATCTTAACATATGTATTATATGCTTGAGGTATATTTGTCCAAACAAGCCAAAAAATGGGCAAAATAACATGTAGGGGCAATGTGCACTGAAATAAAAACTACAGGAAGGTGTATTGCACCTTTTTAAACTATAGGGAGGTAAATTACACCTTGTCGAAATCATAGGGGGTTAAATTGCACCTAGCTCTGCACATTTAAATAAACATACGATTTTGTTCTTGAGTTGGTTTGATAGCCTGTAGCAAATACAAATGCTGCCAAAATCTCCTAGCTTAACAAAATAATTGCTAAAATTTAGAAAAATATCATTTTCCTGAAATAGACAAAGTAGGTGAAATATGTCGATTCATATTTCTGGGCTCAATAGAATTTAATTGACCAACTAATAAAAGTATGGGATGCATTTCATGAATTGTTAACTATTAAATAGAATGAAAGTGCTATAACAGGTAGGAGAAGGTTCTTGAAAAATCTTAATATTCACCCTCGAGATCTCTCTGTTCTTAGTTCCATTTGCCTTCGTCTGTTGGTGGAAATATTTTCCAACTTCCCTCAAAAACCAGCAACAATATGAAATTAAATTTGCTGGATGGTTTTGTATAAGATTGAACTGTGCGTTTTGGATGAAAGGGGCGAGAAACGTTGATTTAGAATTCGTTGCTTTTACCAATCAATCTACATGCTCTAAATTGAAATATCAAATTTGGGATGTCGAATGTTTGGGTGAAGATGATGCAGAACCGCTAATCTTGCGGATGAAAAAGTTGAGAAAATAAATTAGATGAGCGGAATATAAAACGATTAACCTGAGGAATGATTATTATATTTAAATGATTTGACTCTAATACCTTTTGTGCAAAAAAAAAAATTTACTTAGTAGTGCAATTCGGGCAAAAAAGAATTTGGACGGTCAAATTTTTTTACTTAGTAGTGCAATTCGGATAAAAAAGTTAAAAAAGAATTTGGACGGTCAATTTTCATTATCTAAAGGATTATAATTGTTCTTATTTCTCACTCCAAAGTTACGTAAATAAATATTGGATTAGCACTTATTAATTAAATTTAATGATCACATTATTAAATATTTAATTAATTATATGTTGATTATTTTAAGTAACATATTTTTGAAGGAATAATTTAGGTTAGGAACGCTACCTTCCTCCTTGTATGTTGTCGCGGCTTTGATTGTTGCTCATGTGTTAGACATTCTGATCTGTATTCCGCCCTTTTTCTTCCTCTGGGTGGTCAGAGAACTGAAGAAAATGATATTTTGTCTCTCCCTCACTCACGCACGCCGTTTCGAAATTTATGAATGAGTGTATTCTGTTTCTAAACAGAATACTAATACATATAGGCTTCAAAAGCCAATATAATATTAATATATTTGTAGCCCATTAATTTAATTATATTTCTAATGGGCTTCCACATAATTAACCCATAATATAATTAATTAATCCACTGGGCTACTATTATTTATCAATTAATTGGCCCAGCCAATTAATTCCAAATAAATAACATTATTAAATAATGTAAAAATACATTAATCCATTAATAATGATTTCTGAGAGACAATAAATAATCAGGCAACTAATTGGGCCAGATCAGGGATCCAATACAAGAAATAAAGCTGGGCCTCAAATTAATTAATTATCCATGCTCAGCCCAGAGCAAAATTAATTAATAAACACAGATTCATTCCACTAGAGAATCCGTGCTGACTTACCCATTTATCCCAAATTGAGCAAGGGCTTGTATTTTAGACTTAATCGATCTCCGTATTTAAGATAGAAATACCCGTTAATTAATTAAGCTTACTGACAACTTAAATTAATTAACATCTTATATTCATGGGTAGTACCACTCGACCTTATTAACACACCTGAACTTAATCAACCAGCCGGATTTAGTATGTTAATCCTTTCGAGTTCCTCAGGGGATATTATCAACCCATTTTACTAGGATTCGGCTGCAAGATACAGACAACTAGCCTGAGCCACAAATAACTACTAACACCCAAGATACGTAGATCTGGTCGCAATGACGTTCACCAAAGTAGGTCAAAGTGATAGATAGTCAAATACACTCAGCTGAAGTCTTACCAAGCTTAAGACCAGCTAAGTCACCGAGATCTTGGTTCTCCACTAATGTCAGTTAAGAGAACACATCTCACTGTGATCCGTCAATACACCACCTTAAGTGTACCAGTAAAGACAAGCAGCTAAGACAAGTCACTTCTTATCTAAACTGCAGCTTAAACCGAAAACTTATCCTTAAGTTGTCTCAGCTGTGATAACTGTTTATATCTTGTCAGTTCAACCAATTTGTGTTGTCTTCTGTGATACTCGACACACCACATAAATCTAACTTTTATACAAGATAAAGGATAACATGTGCAAATATACATATTTATCAGATAGGAGAATAAAACAGTGGTAAGGACAAAAACACATTGTATACAAGCATAAAAAGTGCTTCCAGTATACAAAATCCTAACAATTCTCCCACTTATACTAAAGCAAACTTTTAGTATATAATGTGTCAGTTCTAGGTACAAACTAGTATTTAGCTGCAAATCCTATCTATCACTCCTCTTCTCCCACTTATACAAAAGTTTCTGCAGTCCTAAGTGGGGGGCATCTCTACCAGTCCCAAGCCACGAACATGCTTCTCGTAAGCCGGAATTGGTAAGCTCTTCTTGAATGGATCAACTATGTTGTCTTCAGTTCCGATCTTTTCTATGAGTACGTCGCCTCGATTTACGAATTCTCGTATAATGTGGTACTTCATGTCTATGTGTTTAGACGCCTTGTGAGATCTAGGTTCCTTAGAATTTGCCACTGCACCCGCATTATCACAATAAATTGTGATTGCCTTAGGCAAATTCTGAACTATATCAAGATCTTGGAGAAAATTCTTGAGCGGCATCGCCTCTTTCGAGGCTTCTGAAGCAGCCACATACTCTGCTTCCATGGTTGAGTCCGCAATGCATTTCTGTTTTGCACTCCTCCATGAAATGGCTCCACCTCCCAAGGTAAACACATAACCCGAGGTCGACTTCTTCTCGTCTCTGTCAACCTGGAAATCCGAGTCCGTATAACCCAAAGGCACTAGACTGTCTGATTGGTAAATAATTCTATAATCTCTAGTCCGTTTAAGGTACTTGAGAATATTTTTAACGCAGTCCAGTGCGCTTGTCTAGGATTAGACTGATATCTTGAGACCATGCCTTCAGCATATGAGATATCTGGTCTCGTACAAAGCATTGCATACATGAGACTACCGAAAGCGGAAGCATATGGTACTAGTCTCATACTTTCTATCTCTTCAAGCGTTTTAGGGCACTGATTCTTGGATAGAAAAATGTCATATCTGAAAGGTACCGAACCTCTCTTGGCATTTTGCATGCTGAAACGAGCAATAACAGTATCAATGTAGGACTGTTGGTCCGGAGACAAATATCAGGTGTAGAGGGGGGGGGTGAATACACCTGAGTACCGTTTCTTTTTCTCGGTGAAGGTCAGCTGAAGTTGTTGATTGCAACTGATGAACAGTGCCAAATAAACCTTCGATCACGGGACAGAGTGAATCAGCTGCTAAGCTCTCCTACTGACTTTTGTCAGTACTTCGAAACTCAGTCGGAGACTTAAGTGTGCGGATAAGTATGGGGCCCGGAGTTTGTCTCCTTTTGAAAACGTGTTTTCGCAGATTAAATTCTTTTGGCTGTGCGACTTTAGAAATACGTTTTATGCAAACTTATGATTTTCAAAGGTTTGTATGCACTAAAACAGTAAAGAACACAAGCAGTTTAACGTGGTTCGGATACGCAAGATCCTACGTCCACGGTCCCGAACGAGAGCGGGATAACTTGTTGATTAGTCCGAGCAAGTCTCGGCAAAGGAAACTGTGCACATGACAGATCCTTCTAAGTTATAGTCCTTAGCGACTTTACAATTCAAACCTAAGTTCGAAAGGGAGGGGATGATCTCCAACTAAGAAGGAGTTCTTACAATAAGAACAATTCACAGAAAGTGAACTCCTTCGAATTTCTAAGCTATAGATTTTGCAATGAGCTTAGCTAGAGAAGAAGGGATCTAAAGAACTCTAGAGAGAAGAACTAATGATATTCTATGAAGGCAAGTTCTTCGTTGGATGATCTTTAAGTTTGCTAGAGTGTTCTTGAGCTTGAGCGTTTTTCCCTTGTGTATCCCGTGCGTGGAGCTCAGATTTCTTCTCTATTTATAGCTGTGAGCTATGGCATATGTCCGTTGGAGACGACGATGCCACGTGTCACAAGCTTCCAAAGAAAACGACCATTAATTCGAACTTGTTGCAGCAGGGCAGTTAATTACTGTACATGAGAGCAGCTTTATTGTTTGGAGTAGGTAAGGCATTGTCGGCTTCTCATTGGTCGAGGTTTGTGGTTGGTGAGAATGTCAGAGTTGACCGTTCAAACAACCTCGTATGATCTTCTGCTGAACTTTCGAAAAGACTTAAGTAGCTGGGTCACTTTCTGTCGGATACAGTAGACTGCTAAGTCTCTGTCTTCTTCGACTGAGTCGGCTGACAAGGAATGTAACTTCTGAGTAAGTCAGCTGGCGACTGCGAAGGTACTGGGCTTGTATGAGTTCTTCTGCTGATGACTTATCAGCTGCTGGGTTGGCTTCTACTGAGGTCTACTCAGCTGATGACTGAAGAACGCAAGCGATTACACTGATGACGTGGGGTTTTGAAAAGTATCTTCGGCAGAAGATCAGTTCAACAATTACCCCGTACAGGACTTAGACAAAATATAAAAATGATTACAAGTCTAACCTATACATCAGCTAATCCTAACGACACACTAAACTACTGATATCAGCTCGGTTTTGGGATCTTTAATTCCATAGTACTACTATGATTTCCCCCAATTTTCTTTTAACCACGAACAGCTGAGTATCATCTACTGACTCATATCCAACAATATCCCCCTAATTGATGATGCCAAAACCTCTACTTCTAAACTCTAAACATCTTATAAGATATGCTAACCTACTGACAACAATTTCCCCCTTAATCCATCTGAGGAAAAAAAACCGATATGATGACTTCAAAACATCAGCAGGTGAGAGATAGGCAAAATCAGAGAAACTGATTGTGAGTGTGTGTCAGATCACTTAGTGATCAGTGTGAAAACACAAAGCAAAATGTTGTAAGACAATGAGTAATTGTCTATCAAGCAATAGGAACGATAGCATATATGATCAGGAAATTACAAGTTCCTATCATTATTACAAAAGAGAGGAGATAAAAACTACTGACGCTTGAAGCCTTGAGTACGCTCCTTGAGTACGCTTCTTGAAATCAGCAGATCTTTCGACAGGAGGTTGCAGACCATAGTATAAGTAGCTCTTCCTCAGTGTCTGGACATCCTCGTCGTCTTCAGCTAGGTCGACACTCAGGTCGAAGCAAGAAGCTGCAGTTCTGATCTCATCCTCTATATCCTCTGTACATAGAACTCCGCGTGCAGTTCTAGGAGGTGGGATGCGCCTGAAAGCCGGAGCTCTAAAAGGAATGTTCTCTCTTTTCATAATCTCCATAAGTTGTTCCCTCAGCTCAGAGTTATAATTGAACATAAACTCGTCAAAGGCTTGTTCGATAGTCTGCTCACTTGGATAGAATTTCCATACGTAGTAGCCTTTGATAAATTCCTCTTTGAGCTCTTCCCATTGATCATTAACCAGAGCAGGAACCCATTTATCAACATGAAGCACATGGTCCTTTTTGACATAAGGCGCTCTTTTCCTTGATCCTCATGGGATTTGTCTTTTGGGATTAGCTGCTGGCTTTTGAGATAAGCTAATCATCGTAGCCATATCAGCCATTCTCTTATTTTCTCGGAGAGCCGCTGCCCTACAGTCTCCTTTCCTGAGATTTAGGCCTCGCAGCGTGGCTTCCCAAGTGGCTCTATCTTCGGCTTCCTGCTCAGGTGTAAGATGGGTCTGATAGTGACTCTGAGTAGTAGCTTGACCTGTAGTAGAAAGAGTTTTTGCGAACTCCTCTTGAGCCTTTTTCTTTTCTTCGTCCACTGACTCTTGCTTCTTCTTACCTCTGCCCTTAACAACTTTGCCCTTAGGCTTTTTAGCAAGTTGAGCTTCTTCCAGCTGACGCTCATGGTCCAGCTTGTCTTGTAGTTGTTGGGCTACGTGGAGGTCGAAGGCCTCTTGTTCCGCTTTAGATTTGAATTTTCGGACCGGGGAGGAAAGATGAGTAGTAGCGGTAGCAGTCTCCTTCCCCGGCCTCTGCGGAGGAGCCTGTTCTTCTTCAGACTCTTGCTCAATGAAGTGAGCAATATCTTCTATGTGAGCAGTAGAAGATGAGATGGGGGTAGGTTCTAGAGGGAATTCGAGCAGCAGAACCCCTGAAGTATCTTCAGCCTGAGCGGCTGAGGATTGAGCATGAGCAGTTGAGGGTTGTTCCGCCTGAATACCTTCCCCCTGAGTCTGAGCATTTGAGGGTCCTTCCTCCTGACTACCCTCTACTATTTGGACATCAGCCATATCCGTATCAGGTTCATCCTTCATAATACCTTCCCCCTTTTTGGCATCATCTGCCTTAGAGAGTTGGGTGCGGATGGCTTGAATGTCTCTTTCCATATTGTGGACTGAATCCTTAATCTGAGTTGTTGTGGATTCGAATTCCGTGATGAGATCGCAATATAATTCCCAGTCTTTTTCCTGATCAGCTCTAGATGTTTTAAGCTGTGCAGCTGACTCCTGGCGGAGTTTCAGTAGAGCCTGATCCTCCGATTCTGTCATTTCTTTCTAAATAAGTTTCAGAGCCTCTGCCTGTTGGGTAATAGCTTCCTGAAGGCTAGAGGTGGCAATCTTATTCCGTTCATCGATTTCGAGCTTAACAGTTGCGAGAGCTTGAGTCAGCTGCTCTAAAAATATCTTCTGCTGATTCTGGAGCAACTGCTGACTCTGAGCTTCTAGATCGACTTTCTGAGCTGCTAAGGCTGCTTCAATAATCTCCTGAAGGTTGGGTTGAGGAGGAGCTACTGGAGTCTTTGAGATGCCTGCAGCTATTCTGTCTAAGCTCTGTGTCTGAGCATTTGTATACTTTGTCAATTTCAAATGGACGTCCTTAGCCAAAAGTCTGTTTTTCTCTCCTTGGCGTTTAATGGCTTTATTTACGGACTTCGAGGACACGGAACCGATAGGTTGTATCTGGTACGAGTTGGTTCCGAGCCTCTGCTCAGAACACGTGAGGAGCTGCTCCCCTCTTGTGCCCGGAGCACCTTGAGAATCACCTGGAGTAATCGGGATGTGGTGATTTGCTCTTCTCACGGGGAGTTGAACCCTCAGCAGAGCCTCCCAACTCTGTATCCTTGGGTGTCTAATCCTTCCTCTGATTGTTATCATCATCTTTATCATCGTCTTTCTTATCAGCAGGAGGACATGGGGGCGGAGGAGTGTTACCAGGGACTGACTCTCGCAAGCTTAGAAGGTAAAGCATTGCGGCTCTGAGATCTTCAAGAGTAGCTAAGTCAGCTGGTTCTCCGTACCCTATTACTTCTTGTAGCTTCTGCTCCTCATCGAGCAAGTAGATGACTGAGTGGGTTTTGATTATGTCTTCTAGAATATCCCAACTCAGAAATCTTAGAAGCATTTGAACCCTAGCCCTGATGACTATGTCGAGTAAGTCTGAGTGCCCAGCGATCTCAGGAATATGATCGTGTACTTCAGATGTGGCACGGAGACGAGTGGTGTGAATAGTTGTCCACTCAGTCGCAGTCTCCTTAGTCGGTTCCCTGACGTCCGACTGTGTCTCCTCAGAGCTAATTACCTGGACTTTATCTTTGAGGGTCGCACCCTCAATGCTAGTATCAGAGTCCAAGATCTTCTCTTCTTGAGTAGGAGGAGGAGGAGGTGGTTCAATAACAGAGAGGGGCTGAGCAGTTGAGACCTCAGCTGGTCTGGTCTTAGTCAGCCGCCTCTTCTTAGGCACTTCGGTATGAGGGGGCAGAGCGGATGCAGCTCTCTTCGGCTCAGGCGGCCCCTTACCGATAGACTTCTCAGTCGCTACTTGAGTCTTGAACTTAATCAGTTTTACGTCGAAGAACTTAGAATCAGCAAACGACGAGTGTCTTTGAACAGAGTTTTCTATGAGGACTGACATCTTAGTCCCATAGAGTAATTTCCCTACACTGGCTAACTTCCTCTCTCCAGTGGGTAGGGTAGTGAACTTTTGGGCTTGGGCTTTCATCTCCGAAACATAATAGTCGGCCCAGTTCACCTCAACTCCATCATCTATCGCCATCATCAGCTGAATCCTTGGCTTGGATAATTGATCGTATGATCCAGCTGAGCTCGTCAGGATATGAGAGACTATGTAGGCTAGTCCTCTGTATTGGGGAAGCAGAATGCAAAGTTGACTTGAACGATATGTCAGTTCGTCCGCAGAACTTATGGACATACTCGTTTATCTCCTTCTCCTTGTATCCGATAGGAGAAATACCGGAGTCTGGAAGATCAAACGTCAGCATCAGAGAAGACTCTCTGAGTAGCATCCCAACAATTCTGATCAGCTTCCTTCATGTAGACGAAGGAAGATTCCTCGCCTCCAGACGCGAGCGACCTCCAGTTGTAGTACACTTCTACCACTTGCCTTGGTAGATATGATCTTGGGTGCTTCGTCACCAGCTCCTGAAGACCAGAACGCTCCAGAGCATCAAACACCGGCTCCAAATAAGAGATATCTACTTGACGGAAGGCCAAAGTCGGTTCAAACTGAATCCTGGATGATATAATCTCCTCTATATTCTCAGGAATTTGAGATGTCGCCATTGAAATCTGCAAAATAATTTGTTAGCACTTGAAAATAGAGTAAGTAAGTATGTATTCAGCAAGTTTCATTACCGAGTACTAAAGAGCTTGAGAGATGCAAAAGCGAGACAGTTAAGATGATTTTTGAGAAAGAAACTGAACGCTTGAAGATAGCTCTTAAGTTGAAAAATGGCGGAAAGTGAGGAAATGGATAGAAGATGAAAGATTTGTATATATTGACTGATTATAAGTTTAGATCCAACGATCCTATTTTAATCTTTCAAATCTATGGACGGCTGAGATTAAATGTTAAAAAAAGAATGATTACCAAAGCCGCCTCTAACATAGACTTACGTAATAAAGGTAAGTGAGAAGACATGCATTAAATGCGCGATAGACAGCATTAATTACTCAGTTATTCAAATGAGAAGGTTTCCTACTGACCTTTCCTTAAACTATTAAAGGCGGGAAATAAATGCACATTAACTGCTGACTATGTGCGACTGATAAAATAAGTGCAAACATGCTTCTGAAAAGAAATTAAGTATATGATACTACGCAAACCTCTTCAGCTGAACTTTCGATCAGCTGGTTACCGTTATATCGCAGGAGGGTGATTGAAGTACTGATAAGCACGTTCCCCCTTGCTGTGTACAGTGTGATTCTTCCCACTGAATCACTGTACGGAGTCTACTGACTTGTCGTACTGGTTCCATCTACTGATACCAAATATTTCCAATTGTCTCCAAGGGCTGCTATCAGTAGTTGTCTTCTACTGATGCATTTCAGTAGGATCCAGTAGACCTAGCTCAACTGATAATTCTCTGAATCTGTTCTCAGCTAGTGGTTTGGTCAGTATGTCTGCCCTTTGCTTGTCAGTATGGATGTTCTCCATTCTGATATCCTTCTTCTCGACATGGTCTCTGATGAAGTGGTGTCGGATATCCACGTGCTTGCATCTCGTATGTAGAACTGGGTTCTGAGTTATGGCAATAGCACTTGTGGAGTCACAGTAGATGGGCACTTCATTCTGAATGATACCATAATCTCTAAGTTGTTGTCGAAGCCAAAGGATCTGGGCATAGCAACTTCCAGCAGCCATGTACTCAGCTTCAGTAGTGGACGTTGCTACTGAGTGCTGTTTCTTTGAGAACCAAGATATCAGCTTGCTATCTAGGAACTGACACGTTCTGGAAGTTGACTTACGATCTATCCTGCATCCTGCATAATCGGCATCAGAATAACCTGTCAGTATTAGATTATCATCAGCAGGATACCATAACCCAGCATCAGGTGTTCCTCTCAGATAGCGCAGAATCTTTTTAGCTGAGTCAAGATGACTTCGCTTGGGATCCGCTTGAAATCTTGCTCATACACCTACAGCATAAGTTATGTCAGGTCGGCTAGCTGTTAAATATAGTAAAGAACCAATAATAGCTCTATAATCAGTAGAGTTAACAGAAGCTCCCTCTTTGTCTAGATCGATTTTAAAATTCGTATTCATGGGGATTTTGATCGGCTTGCTTTGGAGTCGCGGCCGAATCTCTTGAGAAGGTCTCGAGTGTATTTGGCTTGATTGATGAAGATTCCTTCAGTCGATTGCTTCACTTGAAATCCAAGAAAATAATTCATCTCTCCCATCATGGACATCTCGAATTTCTCTTTCATCATCTTCTCGAACAGTCGACATATGATCTCGTTTCTACGGCCGAAAATGATGTCGTCCACGTAGATTTGCACCCGGTAGGGATGTCATCTCCCGACTTTATGTTGAATAGGGTGCGATCTACTGTCCCCTTCCGAAAACCTTTTCGAAGTAGGAAGTCTCGATAGGGTATCATACCAAGCCACCGGGTGCTTGTTTTAACCCATACTGAGCTTTCCTAAGTCTCGTACACTCGATGTCCCCGCTGAAAGCCGGGCGGTTGTTCCACGTAGACTTCTTCCTTCGATGCGCACGTTCGGAAAAGCTGACTTTACATCCATCCGATAGACTTTGAAGCCTTGATGTGTTGCATAAGCTAGGAATAGACGAATGGCTTCCAATCTAGCGGCCCCGGAGCGAATGTTTCATCAAAATCAATTCCTTCCGCCCGACTATATCCCTTTGCAACTAGTCGTGCTTTATTTCTGACAATGACGTTGTTTTCATCTCGCTTGTTTTTGAAGACCCACTTAGTACCAATGACATGCTGATGTCTAGATCTGTCTACAAGCTCCCAAACTTCGTTTCGAACGAACTGGTTCAGCTCTTCTTGCATGGCGATGATCCAGTCAGCATCATTAAGTGCGTCCTCTATCGATCGAGGTTCTTACGTAGACAAGAAACAAGAATATAGTGAGCTTTCGCCTTGATTAAATCTAGATCTTGTTCTTATCGTTGCTGATGGATCTCCAATGATAAGATCTGAAGAATGAGCATCTAGCCATGATCGTCTGAGTCTAGCTTCTTCTTCTGATACAACTTCTGCAGAATCAGTAGGAGTGTTAGGCATTTCAGTAGTACTGTTCTGAGATTGCAATATTTCAGTAAGAAGGTTAGGATCCACTGAGTTTCCAGATTCAGGGGCATTTAGCTCAGGAACATTAATTGTTCCCCCTGAGTTTATATTCTCAGTAGAGGTCTTAGTTACCACTGGGGCTTCCTCATCGACTGATGTTACCTGTTGTTGATTCTGCTCGGGAGAATCAACTAGGTCAGCTACGTCGACTGTTGGTTGAGTCTGAGTTTGTTCATCGTCTGACTCATCATCCCAACAATGCTGGATCTTTTCAGCTTTATCAGTAAGTCCGAGATCCTGTAGCTTGCTGTTGACATCATCAGTATTTGACTATGTTTCTTTCCTGTTCTCAGTAACAAATTCATCAAAAACAACATGAGGGATTTCCTCCACACAAAGAGTCCGATAGTTAAAGACTCTGAAGGCTTTACTGACTCGAGAGTATCCTAAGAAAACTCCTTGATCAGATTTGCTATCAAAGACCTTCAGCTGATCTTTCCCGTTATTGTGGATAAAGCAAAGACAACCGAAAATATGAAAATGAGAAATAGAAGGAATTCTCCCTTTCCATAATTCATATGGTGTCTTCATGTGTTGCTGAGTGAGTAGTGAGCGATTCTGAGTGTAGCAGGCGGTGTCAGTAGCATCAGCCCAGAACTTCGAGGGTAGTCCAGAATCTACGAGGAGCGTTCTTGCTGCTTCTTTGAGTGTTCTGTTCTTTCGTTTAGCAAGTCCGTTCTGCTGAGGGGTGCGTGCAGCTGATGTCTCGTGCTTAATTCCCTCTTTATCGTAGTATGTCTTAACTACTGAGTTTAGAAACTCTGTTCCTTTGTCCGAGCGAATTCTTTGAATCTTGATGTCCTTTTCCATACTGATCTTCTTCAGCAGATTGGGCAACTCAGTTTGAACATCAGATTTATTGGCGATGAAGATGACCCAAGTATATCTCGAGTAGTCGTCAATAACGACGAGGGCATACTTCTTGCCTCTTATAGTCACTGGAGAGACTGGCCCGAATAGGTCCATGTGCAACAGCTGAAGGATTCCATCAGTGGAAAGTGACGGAATAGGTGGATTGCTATTCTTTGTTTGCTTTCCCTTCAGACATGCTTCACAATTTCTGTCTTTAACGAATGATTCATTGGGCAGTCCTCTGACTTTGGAGTTCTTGGCTAGCTTGTTCATGGTCTTGAAGTTCAGGTGGCTGAGTCTTTTGTGCCATAGCCATCCTGACTTGTCACCAGATTTTGTCTGATCGAGTAAGCAAGCCTCAGGTTCTGCGGTTTTCCAGTTTGCAACATAGATGTTCTTCCTCCGCGATCCTGATAATACTGTTTTCCCTGTAGATTTATCAATAACATCACAGAAACCCGCGTCAAAGATAACTCTGTTAAGATTATCACATAATTGACTGACAGAAAGGAGATTATGTTGAAGTCCTTCAACATATGTTACTCTTGGAACTGAGGCAGTCCCAATGTTCAGTGTTCCGTATCCCCTTGTGTAGCCTTTTGAATTGTCACCAAACTCAATTCTGGGACCATCTTCTTGTACATAGTTGGCAGCAGGCTCTTCTGATATGTCATGTGTCTTGAGTAGCCGCTGTCCACTATCCATGGGTCCTTATGCACCTGCAAAACAGAAGCATCTTTAGGTACCCTTTGGTTCAGTTGGGTCCTTACTGGTTAGTGGGTGATTTCGGAACCCAAATCTATCTCGGGACCTTAAAAGTCTGAGACTTCTTCTTCTGAACCTTGTCAGCTTTCTTCTTCACATGACTTGGAGATACTGACTTTCTGCTGATGATTTTGGGTTTCTTCTTCTGAGTCTTTGCGCTTCTCCTGACCCTGGGCTCATAATAGTACGAGCCGTACTGAGCCGGGTGCTCATACAAATGGCTCCTTGTACTTGCTACGCCCATCTCGACCTTCTTGGTTCCCCCTGAGTTTGATCTCGGTGTCCTGGGGATGGAGCCTTTGGTCAGTTGTTTGTTGCTGCTCGGCTGAGGTGCGATTACTTTCTGTTTGTTCTTCGCCTGAGGTGTGGTGTCAGCAGCTTGTACCTTTCCTTTGACGAACCTATCAGCCAGCGTTGCTGAGCTTTTGGAGGTAGAAGCTTCGTGGGTATAGCCAAGGCCTTCTTTCACAGCAGTTGGCCGTTGTGCTCTGAGCATGCCTTCGAGCTTCTCCTTAGCTCCCAGGTATTGTTCAGTCATCAGTCCTCTCCAGACCTCATCACTTCTCCTGAGAGAATCATAGTCCTTCTGTACGTCTGAGAGTTTCTGACTGAGTTGGGCTATTTCAGTCTTTTTCTCCGAATTATCCTTGGTCAGGCCTGAGATCTGAGTCTCTTGAAGCTGAGACTTAGTCATTAGAGATTCGATCTCTTCCTTGAGTCTCGCAACTAGATCCACTGACTCAGTAGAGACCTGACAATCAGAAGAAAGTCTCTGATTCTCAGCCTTTACCTGTTCAAGTTCCTCGGATGGTTCTCGCCTGAACTCTCGCTCGGCTGAATTTGTTCCTCTAGCAGGTCGTCGTATGCTTGTACTATGTCCAGAGGATCATCCGAGACCGAGCAAGTATCGTGTGTGTTGTGTAAAGAGGAGGTTATATTAAGTTTAGAATTTACCTCAGCCTCTTCTCCGGCCATCAGACAGTGTTCAGCTGATTCTTCAGGAACCGTTTCTCCGACTTCAACAGCTACGAATGCAGCTTCGTCCTCAGAAGAGTACATGAATGTATCCTCTTCAATTGAGTTGTCGGATATCTCTTCGGCTATATAGGCCTACCTCCTCTGGGCAAATTTGTCTCTTCTGGCCTGTCGTTCTGCTCTTTGAGCAGATGAGAGTTCAGGACAGTCGTACTGATAGTGTCCCTCCTTCTTGCAGTTGTAGCATGTTGATGCTCTGCTGCTGCTTTTTCCAGCTAAGTCTTTTGATGGACTAGCAACAGGTTCTGTTTTCTTGCATTCAGTAGAAGGATTAGACTCTTCCCTTCTCTGATAATCTTTCTTACCTGAGGGAGAATCTCTGTGGTATTTCTTCAGCTTTCTGACTCTCTCCTTTTCTCTTTGGTATTTGAGAGCCATCGGTGCGAGTTGGTCGAGTGCGATATTTCGGGAGGTCTTTGTATCTGCGGCAGCTCTTGCGCTTCTTTGGAAGAAATATTTTTGCCTCCAGTTTTGCTGAAAGTTATCTTGAAGGCATGATCGAACTCTGTGTCAGCTGGAGCACTGGAGCACTTTTGAGGTAGACTATACTCAAATTCCTCCGTCTTTAATTCTAAAAATATAACATCAGGAGTTAGAGTATTAAGATCAGAGCGACGTAAATAAGTAGCAAAAGGAAGCCACTTCTGTCGAGGTAGCGCTCTTATGATCTTTGTGTTCATCTCTTTGTTTGAGAACACTTTTCCCAGCCCGTTTATCACATTGACTTGATTCGTAAATCTAACGCTCAGCTCGTCAATGGTTTCACTGGGCTCCATCGTAAAGGCTTCGAACTTTTGAAGCTCTAATTCGAGCTTGTTTTCTTTGATCTGAGGAGTTCCTTGGCTCAGTACAGCCAGGGCGTCCCAAAGTTCTTTCGCCGTTTTGCAGTCCTGCACCCTCCCGAGGTGTGAGTCACTGAGCGTTGTCAGTATAGCATTTCGTGCGACTCGGTCGAGGTTATGCAGCTTTTTCTCTTCAGGCGTGAAGGCTGATTTGTCCTTAGGAATCTTCGGACCGATACGAGCACCTTCACCTTCCACTTCAGCGAACTGAACGCTGTCTATCATTAGAATGATGGGTCCGGTCTCTAGTACGTCAGTCATGCTGTCATGCAGCGACGTAAGGTGTGCCTCCATTCTTACAGGCCATACTGTGAAATTCTCTATCGAGAACATCGGCACCATCCTGATACTTGACATGTCGGACATTATGTGTACGAGTATAAGGATGAAAGAAGAGATGCTTGTGCAGAGAAAACATTTTCAGGATCTGTTCGAGAAGACCAGTAATACAGAACAGGTGATCAGTAGAATACCGTGCGCTCTGATACCAATTGTTGGTCCGGAGACAATATCAGGTGTAGAGGGGGGGGGAGTGAATACACCTGAGTACCGTTTCTTTTTCTCGGTGAAGGTCAGCTGAAGCTGTTGGTTGCAACTGATGAACAGTGCCAAATAAACCTTCGATCACGGGACAGTGAGTCGAGTCACTTTGAGCTCTCCTACCGACTTTTGTCGGTGCTTCAAAACTCGGTCGGAGACTTAAGTGTGCGGATAAGTGTGGGGCCCGGAGTTTGTCTCCTTTTGAAAACGTGTTTTCGCAGATTAAATTCTTTTGGCTGTGCGACTTTAGAAATACGTTTTATGCAAACTTATGATTTTCAAAGGTTTGTATGCACTAAAACAGTAAAGAACACAAGTAGTTTAACGTGGTTCGGATACGCAAGATCCTACGTCCACGGTCCCGAACGAGAGCGGGATAACTTGTTGATTAGTCCGAGCAAGTCTCGGCAAGGAAACTGTGCACAGGACAGATCCTTCAAAGTTATAGTCCTTAGCAACTTTACAATTCAAACCTAAGTTCGAAAGGGAGGGGATGATCTCCAACTAAGAAGGAGTTCTTACAATAAGAACAATTCACAGAAAGTGAACTCCTTCGAATTTCTAAGCTATAGATTTTGCAATGAGCTTAGCTAGAGAAGAAGGGATCTAAAGAACTCTAGAGAGAAGAACTAATGATATTCTATGAAGGCAAGTTCTTCATTTGGATGATCTTTAAGTTTGCTAGAGTGTTCTTGAGCTTGAGCGTTTTTCCCTTGTGTATCCCGTGCGTGGAGCTCGGATTTCTTCTCTATTTATAGCTGTGAGCTATGGCATATGTCCGTTGGAGACGACGATGCCACGTGTCACAAGCTTCCAAAGAAAACGGCCATTAATTCGAACTTGTTGCAGCAGGGCAGTTAATTACTGTACATGAGAGCAGCTTTATTGTTTGGAGTAGGTAAGGCGTTGTCGGCTTCTCATTGGTCGAGGTTTGTGGTTGGTGAGAATGTCAGAGTTGACCGTTCAAACAACCTCGTATGATCTTCTGCTGAACTTTCGAAAAGACTTAAGTAGGCTGGGTCGCTTTACGTCGGATACTGATGGCTTGCTAAGTCTCTGTCTTCTTCGACTGAGTCGGCTGACAAGGAATGTAACTTCTGAGTAAGTCAGCTGGCGGCTACCGCGAAGGTACTGGGCTTGCATGAGTTCTTCTCGCCGATGACTTATCGGTGTTGGGTTGGCTTCTGCGAGGTCTACTCGGTGATGATCAAGAACGCAAGCGATTACACTGATGACGTGGGGTTCTGAAAAGTATCTTTGACAGAAGATCAGTTCAACAATTACCCCGTACAGGACTTAGACAAAATATAAAAATGATTACAAGTCTAACCTATACATCAGCTAATCCTAACGACATACTAAACTACTGATATCAGCTCGGTTTTGGGATCTTCAATTCCATAGTACTACTATGATTTCCCCCAATTTTCTTTTAACCACGAACAGCTGAGTATCATCTACTGACTCATATCCAACAAGGACGCTTGTGACAAGCTTAACATCATTTTCTTGCGATCTCGTATAACCTTGATCCCAAGGATGTAAGCAGCTTCACCTAAGTCCTTCATTTGAAACTGCTCGAATAACCATGTCTTTACGTCTGATAACACTTCAACATTGTTGCCAATGAGAAGGATGTCATCTACGTAAAGTGCAAGAAACACCATTGTTCCATTAACACAGATACGGTATACGCACACCTCGTTAGGACAAGATACAAAACCATAAGATTTGACTACCTCGTCAAAACGCTGGTGCCATAACTGGAAAGCTTGCTTAAGTCCATAAATAGACTTCTTAAGCTTCCAAACTAGATGCTATTCACCCTCCTTTACATAACCATCTGGTTGTTTCATATAGATGTCTCTACCTTTTTCAAGGTGCCCATTTAAGAATGCGGTCTTGACATTCATTTGCCAGATCTCTAGGTTCATGTGAGCTGCTATGGTAAGGAGAATTCTAATAGACTTGATCATTGCTATAGGAGAGAAGGTCTCTTCATAATCGATACCTTCTTTCTGGGTAAAACCCTTTGCCACTAGCCTGGCCTTAAATGCCATGATCTCTCCATTCGAACCTCTCTTTATTTTGTATACCCACTTACTACCAATGGCCTTGCAACCCTCAGGTAGTTCAGTGATCTCGTATACATCCATATCAGTTATGGACTTAAATTCTGAGTCCATGGCGATTCTCCAAGAATCTGCATCAACATCTCCCACTGCTTCGTTGAAAGTCCAGGGATCCACGGTGTCTTGTTCATCTGCCGGGAGATGGTATGAAGTCTCCCCAGTGAACATATACCGATCAGGTGTAAATATCACCCTCCCACTACGTCGAACAGTGTCAGGAGTTGTGTTAATAGATTGTGCAGTTGCTCGTGGAGCTCTATCTTGCACAATTGGCCCTGTGAGTGGATCTCGATCACCTTGTAATTCCTCAAGGATGATCTCGACTCGAGATTTGTGATTACTAATATAATCTTCCTCTAAGAACCGAGCGTTGGTGCTAACCACGATCTTCTGTTCTTTAGGATCATAAAAATAACCACCCTTCGTTTCCTTCGGATATCCTATGAACAACATAACATATGAACGTGAATCTAACTTGTCGGCCTGTTTATTCATGACATAAGCAGGACACCCCCAAATCTTTATGTGGTGCATACTGAGCTTGTGCCCGCTCCACAACTCGACGGGAGTCGTGTTAACCGACTTGGATGGCACACGGTTCAGCAAGTATGCTGCAGTCTCTAGGGCATATCCCCAAAAGGAAACTGGCAAAGTTGCATAACTCATCATGGACCGAACCATCTCTAGGAGAGTTCGGTTCCTTCTCTCTGACACACCATTCTGCTGAGGCGTGCTCGGTGCTCTCAGTTGGGATGTAATCTACATTCTGTCAAGTAGTCCTTGAACTCATTGGATAGGTATTCCCTACCACGATCAGATCGTAGTGTTTTGATTTCTTTACCTAGCTTCTTCTCCACTTCTGCCTTGAATTCCTTAAAGGTTTCAAAGCAATCCAACCTGTGGCGAAGAAGGTAAACATATCCATACCTCGAGTAATCGTCAGTAAATGTGACGAAGTACTCATACCCTCTACGAGCTTGTGTAGACATAGACTCACACAAGTCAGAATGTATCAAACTTACTACTTCTGTGGCTTTATGACCCTTTTCCTTCAACGCCTAGTCATCATCTTTCCTTCCAAATAGATTTCGCAAGTTGGAAATGGTTCAATCTTGGAGAGACTCCAATGATCCATATTCCACCAACCTCTGAGTCCTGTTAAGATTGATGTGACCTAGTCTTAAGTGCCATAGATAAGTTTGATTTACCTTAGAAGATTCTTTCCTCTTCTTAGGATTTAATGATGAGGAAGCAACATTAACAGATGTACATGGATTAGACGTAATAGTATATAGAGATCCATTTAAAGTCCCATTGCAGATAAGATCTTTCCCTTTTGAAATCGAAATATGATCATCAAAAACAGATCTATAACCATCCACAATAAAAAGTTTTGAAACGAAAATAATGTTTCGCCTAAACTCAGGCACCAATAAAACATCTCTTAATACTAAAATAGAGTCTAAAACAGATAAATGTAAATCTCCTATGGCAATAGCTGGAACTCGCGATCCATTGCCCATGGAAACCACCACCTCGCCATCAGCCAGAACCATTTTCTGCAGAAACCCCTGCAAGGTGTAACAAACATGATCAGTTGCTCCGGAATCTACTACCCATTCACGGGTAGATGCGAAAACAAGTACAGTTTCAGTTACTAAGGCGATGCGTGTACCTTTCTGTTTTGCCTTGAAGTCAGGACATTCAAATTTCCAATGTCCAACCTTACCACACTTGAAACACTTCCCCTTAGGTTTTTGAACCCCTGCAGTGGGTGCTAACTTCGTGCTCGCACTATTCTTCTTGACGTTCGTAGCCTTCTTGCCCTTTTTCTGGAACCTACCTTTCAGAGGGTTCCTTGAGCTGCTAGTAGTGTTCAAGATTTGGGTTCCTTTACCTTTAGTCTGACCCATGATTCCTTCTACAGTAATTAACTCACTCAAAAGTTCATTTAGAGTGTAGTCTTTCCTTGACATCACTACATTTAGGCGGAAATTCTCATATGACTTAGGTAGTGAATGTAGAATGACGTCTATCTTGATACAAAGATCCAAGACACCACCAACCTTTGCAAGCCGATCTAGCAGCTCGATCATATATAAAACATGATCCTGCACGGATGCACCTTCAGCCATTTTGCAGGTAGTAACCTGCCTCAGAAGATGAAATCTCTGAGATCTGTCGGTCTCACCAAACTTTTCAGCCATGGAATCCCATATCACTCCCGCATGAGGCGTGTTTTCATACTGTGAAGCAAGAGAATCAACCATAATGGATAGAATGACAAAACGAGTCTTGTCATTATCCTCTATCCACTTTTCAGATTCCCTTATCTGCTCCTCAGTCGCCTCTTCTTCGGGGAGTTCAGGTTCAGTTCAGGGGTATTCAGAACATACAAGATCTTCTCATTTTGGAACATTAGTGTAAGGTTTCTCCTCCACTCTTTAAAATTGTCAACACCCTTTAAGGGTCGGCTCATAAGACCATTAACAACAGCTTGAACAGACATATCTGAAAAATAATTAAAATAAAGCATGTAAGGAAAAATTATTTGCACATAATTTGTAATTAACGATCATTGTAACCTTTTGAAAAAACAATGATGTTAAAAACCTCGAACTGCTCTAGGAATTCCACTAGCAAGCCACACAGGTGGACGTTTACTAGCGTAACCCTAAACCAAGCTATTTACCTAGCTCTTTAATTCCAATCCACGTCTAGGTTCTTAAGACGAATGGAATTAATAGTTCGATATACTAGACCATGTCACTATTAAAACGCGGGAAGGGACTTCGAGGGAAGTGAATTGTACCTGCGGTGACATCTAAGCATTGACCATTAATTTGACCAAAATAGAATCAAATTCTCGAAATTAACATACTTACTCGAACCATGCCGCATTCAATTTGATCTAATTAGCCATCCTATTTAATTATTATCTTCTAGAGTACTCATGTTTACTAGGCACGCAAGCCACGCAGGTGAACGTTTACGGCTTTGCTCCCACTACTCAATAATAATCAAATATTGTTTTTGGAAAACTCATCTCACAAAACTTGTAGCTCAAAGATGCAAGCAAGCCACGCAGGTGGACGTTTACTCGCATAATCTTACTACTTTTGTGTAGAGTCCAATTAATGGAGGTCCAATTAAGTGTTTAATATCCAAATGGAATCTAATTAAACATTTAATTTAATGTTGCATAGTCTTTTTAATCAAAAGGTTTGTTACGAATCATGCATGTCCACATAATTCCTAAAGCATGCAATTTCTAAGCGCACATAATAAAATGTGCTCGCGAAAAATAAAATATGCTTTTAAAAACGACATAAATCTTATTTACATGCTTTTCTAAGCGCAATTAATCACATAATCGCATGCTAAAGCATAATTAAAAATAAATACGCAAATAGGAAATTTAAAATCGTTATCGGGCTTTAAAACACGTAATCCCTAACTATTACATTGCCCGATCAAAATACAGATCTTCGAAATCTTCAAAATCTTCAAATCTGGAAACTGCGTCGAAAACTGCATCAAATAGTCGTCGCCACGTCATCAGGGGTTTGCCATGTGGCAGACACGTGGCGTACACGCGGCAAAGCCACGATCGGCAAGGGCCGACGTGGCGCGCCACGTCGGCATCGTCTCCACCCTTCTGCCGCCGCCGCGGCTGCTGCAGCCGGTTACGTGCCCGGCCCGCCGGCACCCGTGGGTGCGCCGGACGATAGCAAACCAGGAAGCGTCGTCCGCCTCCGGCGCCGCCGCGTGCGGCCAGGCGCAGATCGTGCTGCGTGCAACGCGATGCGCCGCCAGGCACGCGCCGCCGCGCCTTCCCCAGCCGTTTCCTGGCCTCCTCCGCCCTCTACACACCTCCCTGATGTCTCCTAGACATTGGATTCGTGCATAAACGCCGCCTGGAGTCGCCGCCGCGAAGATTACTGCGCGATAAATCGGGCCTCCTCCACCGCCGCCGCCTTCCACACCCGAATTCTCCCTTTCCGAGCCACGATTCAATCAATTGAAAGAGGGGAAATGATATTGGAACAATCACGACCACCGGGTAATGGATTTTGGTCGAGATTAGTTCCTCAATTTCCCGAATTTCAAACGATTCGCCGGAACGAATTCATAACAAGCAGCCTACTTCAGACGTCAATTCCGATCGTATCCGGGATCGGATGATCCCTTACAACCTATCGACGCGAAGCTCATAAGACGAGGATTCCATAGGTTCAAGCCGATCGTCGATCCAACGTCGGACGCACTGGGAATCTCCGCCGCAAGATGCGGCAGAACCCTAGAAAACTAGGGTTTTCGCTGCGAAAATCAGATTTTCGTCGTCTCGTTTTTTGTGCCTCCCAGACCAATTACATAACAAATAGGTCCTATAATCTACTCGTGGATTTTCTCACGAGAAAAACGTTACATCGAGGTCAAAACAATGGCTCGAAGGACACCCCAAACACGAAAATAGCACGATAACGACGAAATAAAACCTATTCATACATCTAACAACAACAATCAGAGCATAAACCAGGCTCTGATACCAATTGAAGGAATAATTTAGGTTAGGAACGCTACCTTCCTCCTTGTATGTTGTCGCGACTTTGATTGTTGCTCCTGTGTTAGACCTTCTGATCTGTATCCCGGCCTTTTTCTTCCTCTGGGTGGTCAGAGAACTAAAGAAAATGATATTTTGTCTCTCCCTCACTCACGCACGCCGTTTCGAAATTTATGAATGAGTGTATTCTGTTTCTGAACAGAATACTAACATATATAGGCTTCAAAAGCTAATATAATATTAATATATTTGTAGCCCATTAATTTAATTATATTTCTGATGGGATTCCATATAATTAACCCATAATATAATTAATTAATCCACTGGGCTACTATTATTTATGAATTAATTGGCCCAGCCAATTAATTCCAGATAAATAACATTATTAAATAATGTAAAAATATATTAATCCATTAATAATGATTTCTAAGAGACAATAAATAACCAGGCAACTAATTGGGCCAGATCAGGGATCCAATACAAGAAATAAAGCTGGGCCTCAAATTAATTAATTATCCATGCTCAGCCCAGAGCAAAATTAATTAATAAACACACATTCATTCCACTAGAGAATCCGTGCTGACTTACCCATTTATCCCAAATTGAGCAAGGGCTTGTATTTTAGACTTAATCGATCTCCGTATTTAAGATAGAAATACCCGTTAATTAATTAAGCTTACTGACAACTTAAATTAATTAACATCTTATATTCCTGGGTAGTACCACTCGACCTTATTAACACACCTGAACTTAATCAACCAGCCGGATTTAGAGTGTTAATCCTTTCGAGTTCCTCAGGGGATATTATCAACCCATTTTACTAGGATACAGCTACAAGATACAGACAATCAGCTTGAGCCACAAATAACTACTAACACCCAATATACGTAGATCCGGTCACAATGACGTTCACCATAGTAGGTCAAAGTGATAGATAGCCAAATGCACTCAGCTAAAGTCTTACCAAGCTTAAGACCAGCTAAGTCACTGAGATCTTGGTTCTCCACTAATGTCAGTTAGGAGAACACATCTCACTGTGATCCGTCAATACACCACCTTAAGTGTACCAGTAAAGACAAGCAGCTAAGACAAGCCACTTCTTATCTAAACTGCAGCTTAAACCGACAACTTATCCTTAAATTGTCTCAGCTGTGATAACTGTTTATATCTTGTCAGTTCAACCAATTTGTGTTGTCTTCTGTGATACCCGACACACCACACAAATCTAACTTTTATACAAGATAAAGGATAACATGTGCAAATATACATATTTATCAGATAGGAGAATAAAAGAGTGGTAATGACAAAAACACATTGTATACAAGCATAAAAAGTGCTTCCAGTATACAAAATCCCAACAAGTTTTTCACATTATCAATCGCAACATACAAATTTTTTTCATTTTAATTCTCTTTATTTTAAGGACGGACGTGTCACTCTTTGCTAATGAAAGTGTCAATCGTAACAAACAAAAGTGTCAATCGTAACAAATAATTTTTTTTATTTTTTCCAATTTTTTTGATAAGGAATGCGTGTCATTTGTAATGAATAAATGTGTCATTTGTTACTTATTCAACGTATCAATCGTAACAAACAAAAGTGTCATTTGTATTTGAATAAAGTGTCATTTATATCATTTATTGAATATCAATTATTTTTTTAAAAATGAGATTTGTTTCGAAAAAAAAATGTCATTTGTTTATGAAAAAAGTGTCAATTACAACGAACGAAAGACAGAAAGACGAAAAAAATGAAAAAACGAAAAAGACGAAAAAAGGCGAAAAAAGACGAAAAAACAAAAAAGACGAAAAAAGACGAAAAAGGCAAAAAAATGAAAAAGATGAAAAAAAATGAAAAAGGCGAAACAGACGAAAAAGTGAAAAAAGACGAGAAACGAAAAAAGCGAAAAAAAAACGAAAAATTCAAAAAAATGAAAAAATTGAAAAAGATGGAAAAAAACGAAAAAATGAAAAAAGACGAAAAAACAAAAAAGATGAAAAAAGGCAAAAAAAATTAAAAAAACGAAAAAAGAAAAAAAAATGAAAAAAATAAATACGAAAAAAAAAACTGGTCAACACATGAGTCAAAGCGGGTCAACGGGTCAAACATGGATCAAAATTGGGCAATTGGATCATGTTGTATGTGCAACATGATGCACACTAGTCCATCTTTAGCCTAAATTATCATGGCTTGGATAAATTAATGATGACACAATTATAGTTTGAGATAAAATATTAGCGTGGAAATGTATTTGTTGGTCCGGAGACGAGAGTCAGGTGTAGATAGGGATGGCAAAAGGACCCAGACCCGTCGGACCCGACCTGAACCCGCACGCAATGGGGCAGGTAATACCCGCCCCGTACGAGTGTGGGGCGGTTCCAGTTCCTGCCGTGGACCCGCCCCGTTTAGACCCACCCCATATAGACCTACCCATACGGACCCGCCCCGTAACAAATTAGAATTTAGAATTTAGAAAGTGTAAAAGTGTTATTTGTGAGATTCGAACCCGCATCAATAATTTATTTACATGCACTTATGCCGTTTGAGCTAATGTTCACATTTGTTAATATTTTACATGTATAGTTATATATAAGAATATGACATACTAAAATATAAAAAAAAAATTAATACATCTAACAAAAAAATTAGTTTATAAAATATAAATATTAATTTTCTATATTTCAATTATGATTAATGAACAATTACAATTGAAAACTTTTTATAACAAGTAAAAATACATCTAATAAAAATACAATAAATATTAACTTTCTAAATTTCAATATATTATATTCAAATTTCTAATTTCTAATCATGAAAATGTATTTCGAAAATGAGATTAACATTATCTACATTAAAAATAAGTATTCATGAACTAATGAACTAATGAAAAATTATAAATTCACAATTTAAAATTCTTTATGACTAATGAAAAATTATAAATTTACAATTGAGTTTTTTTTATAACAAATGAAAAACTACACTCTTATTATTCATGAACTTGATTCATAAGTTCATAAGAATCATAATATATACATAAGAAATTCATAGTTTAATAAGAATCATAACATATGAAAGTATATTTAAAAAAATATGATGAATAAAAGCTACAAAATATATTTGAAAGATGATTTTGTTTTTGTGTTTTATTTTTAATTTTCACATGAAATATTAGTCATGCTTACTACAATCATTATATTTGATTAAAGTTACTACATTTTTATTTATGTTTTAAATTAAAATTAATAAAATAACAATTTAAAATTATATATATTTTATGTTATCTAAATTTAACAAATAAGTTGTTGGTCTAGTGGTCAAGAGTGCTTGTAAATTTTCGGATGACCTGGGTTCGAATCCTTGTGGAAACAAAATTTTAAATTTATTAATACCTAAAATATTTGCGGGTCCGCACGGGTCCGGGACGGGTATACCCGCCCCGCACGGGTCCGGGGCTGGGTCCTAAATTTTGGACCCGTGCGGGTCTACGGGGCGGGTCCGGGTCCATTTTTTAAGGCGCGGGTCGGGTCCGGGTCCAATGATACCCGGCCCCGACCCGCAAAATTGCCATCCCTAGGTGTAGAGAGGGGGGGTGAATACACCTGAGTACTGTTTCTTTTCTCAAACGCGAATCACAACTGAGCTATTAGATACAACTGATGAACAGTGTCAAATAGTAACCTTCGATCGCGGGTCAAAGAGTGAGACAACTACTATGTCTCTCCTACTGACTTTAGTCAGTGGTTGATTCTCAGCCGAAGACTTAGTGCGGATAAGAGTGTGGGGCCCGAAGATGCGTCTTAGTTGAAATTGTGATTTTCACAAGTCAAACAGTTTTGGCTAGTGCACTTTATGAATACGTTTTATGCAAGATATGATTTTGTAAACAGTTTGTATGCAATACAATAAAACAGTAAACAACACAAGCAATTTTTAACGTGGTTCGGATACGCAAGATCCTACGTCCACGGCCCTGCTGAATAGGAGGTCTTGTTGATTAATCTGAGCAAGCCTCAGCAAGGTATATGTGCACTGGACAGACCCTTCTAAGTTATAGTCCTTAGCGACTTTTACAAATCAAACCGAGGTTTGAAGGGGAGGGGAATTTCTCTAACTAGAAGGAGTTCTTACAATAAGAACAATCACTAAAAGTGAACTCCTTCGAGAATCTAAGCTATTGATATGAACTTGGAGAGGACGATGCCACGTGTCACAAACTTCCAAAGAAAACGGCCATATATTCGAATTGTTGCAGCAGAGTTGTTGATACTGTTTATGAGAGCAAGGGGTATGTTGTCTGCCATTCTCTGAGCAAGGGGTATGTTGTCAGTATCGGAGATAGCCTCATCATCAGCTGACTGCTGAGCTTTCTTCTTCTTCTGAGCATCCAGAAGCTTTTTGGCAGCGCCCTTAGCAATCTTGCCTACAGGCTTCCTGGGCTTCTTAGCGTTCTGGATCTCTTCTTCAAGACGTTGCTCAAGGTCGAGCTGATCCTGTAGTTGCTGGGCAACTCTTTTATCGAACTCCTCCTGCTCCGCTTTGGATCGGAATTTGGGCATCGGGGAAGGCGGTGGAGTGTTTTCAGTAGCTTTCTCCTTCCCCGACCTCTGTGGTGGTAGTGGTTCGTCGTCTTGGTCGTCTTGGTCCACATACCTCGCGACCCCCTCAATGTGCTGAGCCGAGGAAGATCCTCCGGTGTGCTCCGGCACCTGAGTCAGTGGTATGATGGCCAGATATTGGACTTCGGGAGTGGGTGCAGAGCTTTCACCCTTGGCAATTTCTGCAATTCCTTTTGCCTTTGCTCCCTTATCCACCTGAGCCTTCTCCGCCTCAGTCTTATCTTCCCCCTTTTTGGCATCATCAGCTAGGGTCAGATGAGCGCGGATGGCAGACACCTCCTTATCCAATTTGAAAAGAATGTTTTTAATGGAGGTGACGGTGGTGTCGAAATCCCTGACAGCATCACAGTAGTGCTCCCAATCTTTCTCTTGGTCAGCATGAATCTGTTTGATCTGAGCTCCTGTCTCAGCTTCAGAAGGGATTCGTCATGGGAAGCTGTCATTTCAGCTTGAATGACCTTGAGGGCCTCCGCCTGAATAGTTATGGCTTATTGTACACTGGAGGTGGCCATCTTGTTCCGCTCATCCATAGTTGCTTGGACTGTAGCGAGACTCTGAGTCAGCTGCTCAGAAAATTTCTTATGTTGAGCTTGGAGAAGTTGCTGACTCTGAGCGGCTAAGTCCGCTTTCTGAGCTGCGAGGGCGGTCTCGACAATCTCCTGAATATTGATAGATGGAGTAGGAGCTTCGGCGACCTTCTTTACCTCGCTGGCAAGCTTCTCAAATGTCTCAGTCTGAGACTTTGTGTACTGAGCCCATTTCAGGTGAACGTCCTTTGCGAGGAGACGATTCTTGTCTCCCTGCTTCCTGATGGCTCTGTTGACAGACTTTGAGGACACGAAATTGATTGGTTGAGCTTGATAAGAGCTGGTTCCGAGCCTCTGCTCAGACGCTGCGAGTTGTTGCTCTCGACTGGGTTTCGAGGCAACTGGGGCATCACCTGATGTCAACGGGGGTGGTGGTGATTTGCCCTTCTCGCTGGGACTTTTACCCTCAGCAGATCCTCCCTGGTCTGCTTCCTTGGGTGCCTGATCCACATCATCGTTATGGTCATCATGGTCATCGTCGTGATGGGATGGCAGCGATGGGCTGCTGACGTGCTATTCTGAGGATCTTAGGCTGAGTAGATAGAGCATTGCGGCTCTGAGATCCTCGAACGAAGCAAGGTCAGCGGGTTCTCCAAACCCGATGGCTGACTGGAGGCTCTGCTCCTCTATCAGTAAGGACAATGCTGACTGAGTCATTATCAGATCTTCGAGAACATCCCAATTCAGGAATCTCAGCAGCATCTGTGTCCTTGCCTTGATTGTGATATCGACCATATCCGGGTATTCTGCGATTTTTAGGATCTGCGCCGTCACTTCTCCTGTGGCTCGGAGGCGAGCCGACTGGATGGTCGTCCACTCAGGAGATGTCTCCACAGTCGGTTCAGCATCAGCCGACTGTGTCACCTCAGAGCTGATACGCTGGACTTTGTCTTTGAGCGTGGCACCTTCAATGCCTGTGTCCGCGTCTAGTATATTCTCCTCCTGAGTAGGTGGGGGAGAAATAGGCTTTGCTGGAGCCTCAGACGCTCCAGTCTTTGTAAGCATTTTCTTCTTAGGAGGGTCGGCGCGAGGGGGCAAGTCATCAGTAACCCTCTTCTGTGCGGCTGGCCCTCGCCCGACTGACTTCTCAGCAGCGGCTCTAGTTTTGAACTTGATGAGCTTGCTGTCGAAGTATCGTGAATCAGCAAATGCTGCATGATTCGATACTGAATCCTCGATTAGTACGCACATCTTTGTCCCGTACAGAAGCTTGCCCACACTAATGAGTCTTCTCTCTTCAGTGTGCGTGGCAACAAACTTTTGTGCCTGAGCCTTCAGCTCAACCACGTAGAATTATGTCCAGTTGACCTGGACTATATCTTCTATAATCATCATCAGCTGGAGTCGAGGTTTCGACAGTTGGTCAAAGGAACCGGCGGAGCTCGTCAGTATATGTGTGACGATGTAGGCGAGCCCGCGGTACTCTGGTAGAAGCTGGTTCTTTGGCAGCGCAGATTTGAACGTGATGTCATCTCTGCCACATAACCTTTGGACATAGGAGTTCAGCTCCTTCTCCTTATATCCAACTGGGGAGATTCCGTAGGCCGGAAGATCGAACGATGCTTGCAATGCGGCCCGGATGTCGATGACGTGGTGATCGGACTCCCACTTCTGAGGGGTCACCTCCCTCATATATGCGAATAGGGATACTTCCCCGTCTGTATCCTCTACCGATCTCCAGTTATAGTAGACCTCTGCCACTTGTCGAGGGAGATATACCTTCAGATGCTTCGTAACAAGAAGCTCAAGGCCGGACGCTTCCAGAGCCGTGTGGATGGGCTCAAGGTATGGAAGCTCCGCCTGATGAAGAGCCATCGTAGGCTGAAACTGGATCTTGGACTTGATGATCTCTTCAACTTTCAGTGGGGTCATTACAATCACCATGAATATCTGCAGAAAACTTGTTAGCACTTGAAAATAGAATGAGTCAGTAGAGTTTTAAGCAGAGAACAAGGAAAATTACCGTATTACACAGAGCTTGAGAGATATGCAAAGCAGTTAAGAGAAGATGAGAAGGAAACTGAATGCAGAGAACTCTTGAGAATGCAAATGGCGAAAAAGATAGATTAGACTGATGATCGAGAGATTTTATAAGATATGCATATCAATCGGTTTTGATCCAACGACTAAAATTTAATCTTGCGTTTTAATGACGGCTGTGATTTGACGTTAGAAACGGAATGATTACTTAGGTCGCCTCTAATCTAGACTCACGTAGGATATGGGCAGTTAAGGTAAGGTGAGAAGACATGCATTAAATGCGTTGCAGACAGCATTAAAGTCTAAGTCTTTTAAATGAGAACGGTTTCCTACTGACTTAAATCTTAAAAAATTTAATGGCGGGAAATAAATGCTCATTAACTACTGAGTGCAAGCGACTAATATAATAAATGTGGGAATGCTTCTGATAAAGTTAAGTATATAAATCTACGCAAACCTCTTCAGCTAAATTTTTACGATCAGCCGGTTACCATTAAGACTCAGGAGGACATTTGATGTGATGATGACCACGTTCCCCCTTACTGTGTATTGTTTGATTCACCCGACTGAATCAAAGTACTGAGTCTTCTGACCTATCGTACTGTTTCCTTCTACTGACTCGATTCAGTGGGATCCAGTAGACCTAGCTCAACTGATAATTCTCTGAATCTGTTCTCAGCTAGTGGTTTGGTCAGTATGTCTGCCCTTTGCTTATCAGTATGGATCTTCTCCATTCTGATGTCCTTCTTCTCAACATGGTCTCTGATGAAGTGGTGTCGAATATCTACGTGCTTGCATCTCGTATGGAGAACTGGGTTCTGAGTTATAGCAATCGCACTGGTGGAGTCACAGTAGATGGGCACTTCATCCTGAGATATACCATAATCTCACAGTTGTTGTCGAAGCCAAAGGATCTGGGCACAACAACTTCCAGCAGCCATATACTCAGCTTCAGTAGTGGACGTTGCCACTGAATGTTGTTTCTTTGAGAACCATGACATCAGCTTGCTGCCTAGGAACTGACATGTTCCGGATGTTGACTTTCGGTCTATCCTGCATCCTGCATAATCAGCATCAGAATAACCTGTCAGTATAAGATTATCATCAACAGGATACCATAACCCTGCGTCAGGTGTTCCCTTCAGATATCGCAGAATCTTCTTTGCTGAGTCCATATGACTTCGCTTGGGATTCGCCTGAAATCTTGCGCATTCACCTACAGCATAAGTTATATCAGGTCTGCTTGCTGTTAAATATAATAAAGAACCAATAATAGCTCTATAATCAGTAGAGTTAACAGAAGCTCCCTCTTTATCTAGATCGATTTTGAAATTCGTATTCATGGGGATCTTGACTGGCTTGCTTGAGTCGCAGCCAAATCTCTTCAGGAGATCTCGAGTGTATTTGGCTTGATTGATGAATATTCCTTCAGGTAATTGCTTTACTTGAAATCCAAGGAAGTAGTTCATCTCGCCCATCATAGACATCTCGAACTTCTGCTTCATCATTTTCTCGAATTGTTGACATATAGTCACGTTTCTGCATCCGAAAATGATGTCGTCCACGTAGATTTGCACCAGTAGGATGTCATCTCCTGACTTTATGTTGAATAGGGTGCGATCTACTGTCCCCTTCTGAAAACCTTTCTGAAGCAGAAAGTCTGATAGGGTATCGTACCAAGCCCTGGGTGTTTGTTTTAACATGTACAGTGCTTTCCGAAGTCTGTACACCTGATGTCCCTGCTGAAAGCCGGGCGGTTGTTCCACACAGACTTCTTCCTTCAGTACGCCGTTCAGAAAAGCTGACTTTACATCCATTTGATATACTTTAAATCTCTGATGTGTTGCATAGGCTAGGAACAGACGAATAGCTTCTAATCTAGCGACTGGGGCGAACGTTTCATCAAAGTCTATCCCTTCTGCTTGACAGTATCCCTTGGCAACAAGTCAAGCTTTGTTTCTAACAATGACGTTGTTTTCATCTCGCTTGTTCTTGAAGACCCACTTAGTACCGATCACGTGTTGATGTCTAGGTCTGTCAACAGGCTCCCAAACCTCATTTCGAACGAACTAATTCAGCTCATCTTGCATGGCAATAATCCAGTCAGCATCATTGAGTGTGTCCTCTATTGCCTGAGGTTCTTCTGTGGACAAGAAACAAGAATAAAGTGAGCTTTCTCCTTGACTTAATCTAGATCTCGTCCTGATTGTTGCTGATGGATCTCCTATAATAAGATCTGAAGAATGAGCGTCGAGCCATGAACGTCTGAGTCTGGCTTCTTCTTCTGATACTACTTCTGCACAGTCAACAGGTGTGTTAGGCATTTTAGTCGTGCTGTTCTGTGAGTGTAGTAGTTCAGTCAGAAGGTTAGGGTCTACTGAGTTTCCAGGTTCAGGGGCATTTAGCTCTGGAACATTAGTCGTTCCCCCTGAGTTTATATTCTCAGTAGAGGTCTCAGTTACCACTAGGGCTTCCTCATCGACCGTTGTTACCTGATGTTGATTCTGTTCAGTAGAATCAACCAGGTCAGCTACATTGCCTGTGAGATGGGTCTGAATTTCCTCATCGTCTGACTCATCATCCCAACAATGCTGGATCTTTTCGGCTTTATCGTTTAGTGCGAGATCCTGTAGCTTGCTGCTGACATCTTCAGTATTTGTCTTTGTAGATTTCCTGTTCTCAGTAATAAACTCATCAAATACAACATGAGGGCTTTATTCCACGCAAAGAGTCCGATAGTTAAAGACTCTGAAGGCTTTACTAACTCGAGAGTATCCTAAGAATACTCCTTGATCAAATTTGCTATCAAAGACCTTCAACTGATCTTTCCCATTATTGTGGATAAAGCAAGGACAACCAAAAATAAGAAAATGAGAAATAGAAGGAATTCTTCCATTCCATAGTTCGTAAGGTGTTTTCATGTGATGTTGTGTAAGCAGTGAGCGATTCTGAGTGTAGCAGGCGGTGTCAGTAGCATCAGCCCAGAACTTTGAGGGTAGTCCAGAGTCTGCTAGGAGCGTTCTTGTTGCTTCTTTAAGTGTTCTGTTTTTGCGTTCAGCGAGTCCGTTCTGCTGAGGGGTGCGAGCTGCTGATGTCTCGTGCTTAATTCCCTCCTTTTCGCAGTACTCCTTAACTACTGAGTTGAGAAATTTTGTTCCTCTATCTGAGCGAATTCTATGAATCTTAATGTCCTTTTCCACGCTGAGCTTCTTCAGCAGCTTTGGTAACTCAGTCATGACATCAGATTTGTTGGCTATGAAGATGACCCACATATATCTTGAATAATCGTCAATAACGATGAGGGCATACTTCTTGCCTCTTATAGTCACTGGAGAGACTGGCCCGAATAAGTCCATGTGTAGCAGTTGAAGGATTCCATCAGTGGAAGGTGACGGAATTGGTAGATTGCTGTTCTTTGTCTGCTTTCCCTTCAAGCATGCTTCACAGTTTCTGTCTTTGATAAATGATTCATTGGGCAGTCTTCTGACTTTAGAGTTCTTGGCTAGCTTGTTCATAGTCTTGAAGTTCAGGTGGCTGAGTCTCTTGTGCCACAACCATCCTGCCTTATCACTAGATTTTGTCTGTGCAAGTAAGCAAGCCTCAGGTTCTGCGGTTTTCCAATTTGCAACGTAGATATTCTTCTTCCGCGAACCTGATAACACTATTTTTCCTGTAGATTTGTCAACAACGTCACAGAAACCAGCGTCAAAGATAACTTTATTCAAATTGTCACAGAATTGACTGACATAAAGGAGATTATGTTGAAGTCCTTCAACATATGTTACTCTTGGAACTGAAGCAGTCCCAATATTCAGTGTTCTGTATCCCCTTGTATAGCCTTTAGAGCTGTAACCAAACTCAATTATGGGACCATCTTCTTGTACGTAGTTGGTCAGCAGGTTCTTTTGATAAGTCATGTGTCTCGAGCAGCCGCTGTCCACAATCCAAGGGTGCTTATGCACCTGCAAAACAGAAACAATTTTAGGTACCCTTTGGTTCAGTTTGGGTCCTTAGGTGTTAGTGGTTGATTTCGGAACCCAGATTTATCTCGGGACCTTAGAAGTCTGAGACTTCTTCTTCTGAACCTTGTTAGCTTTCTTCTCCACAGGACTTGGAGATACTGACTTTTTGGCATCTTTGGGTTCAGGAGCTTTCTTCTTCTTAGGTTGTGTGCTCCTCCTGACCCTGGACTTATAGTAGTACGAACCATACTGTGCTGGATGCTCATATAGCGGTTCACTGTACTGCTCTGCCCATCTGACCTTCTTGGTTCCCCTTGAATTTGATCGTGGTGTCCTAGGGCTAGAACCTCTGGTCAGTAGCTTCTTGTTGCTCGACTGAGGTGCAATCATCTTCTGTTTGTTCTTCGCCTGAGGTGTTGAGTCAGTAGCTTGAACCTTCCCTCTGACGAACCTATCAGCCAGCATTTCTGAGCTTTTTGACGTTGAAGTGGAAGCTTCATGAGTATAGCCAAGTCCTTCTTTCATGACTGTTGGCCTTTGAGCTTTAAGCATGCTTTCCAACTTCTCCTTAGCTCCTAGGTACTGTTCAGTCATCAATCCTCGCCAGACCTCATCACTTCTTCGAAGTGATTCATAATCCTTTTCAACTTCTGCGAGCTTCTGACTGAGTCGGGCTATTTCGGTATCTTTCTCAGAATTGTCCTTGGTCAGAACTGATAGCTGAGTTTCTTGAAGCTGAGACTTAGTCATAAGAGATTTAATCTCTTCCTTGAGTCTCACAACCAGATTCTCGGAATTAGTAGAGACCTGACAATCAGAAGAAAGTCTCTGATTTTCAGCCTTTACCTGTTCCAGTTCCTGAATCGTTCTGCTGAACTCTCTGCTCAGCTGAATCTGCTCCTCTAGTAGATCATCGTAGGCTTGTACCACGTCTAGAGTTTCATCTGTGACCAAGCACGTGTCGTGTGTGCTATGTGAAGAAGGGGTTATATTAAGTTTAGAATTTACCTCAGCCTCTTCTCCGGCCATCAGACAGTATTCTGCAGTAGATTCAGGATCTGTCTCTCCGATCTCAACGGCGACAAATGCAGCTTCGTCTTCAGAAGAATACATGAATGTATCTTCCTCGATTGAGTCATCGGATATCTCTCCGGCAATATAGGCCTGCCTCCTTCGGGAAAATTTCTCGTGTCTGGCTTGCCGTTCTGCTCTTTGAGCAGCTGAGAGTTCGGGACAATCGTACTGATATTGTCCCTCTTTCTTGCAGTTGTAACAAACAGACGTTTTGCTGCTTTTTCCAGCTGAGTCATTGGATGGACTAGCAGCAGGTTCTGTGTTCCTGCAATCAGTAGTTGATTTAGATTCTTCCCTTTTTCGATAATCTTTCTTACCTGAGGGAGAATCTCTGTGATATTTCTTCAGCTTTCTGACTCTCTATTTTTCTCTTTGATATTTGAGAGCCATAAGTGCAAGTTGGTCAGTGCCAGATGTCTCATAAGACTTTGCTTCTGTCGTGGCCACTGCCTTGCTGGAAGAAATGGGTTTGACTCCAGTTTTGCTGACTGTTGCTTTGAAAGCATGATCAATCCGTGTGTCAGCTGGAGCACTGGAACATCGTTGGGGTATGCTGTGCTCAAATTCCTCCGTTTTTAATTCTGAAAAGATAACATCAGGAGTTAGAGCATTAAGATCTGAGCGACGTAAATAAGTAGTAAAATGAAGCCACTTCAGTCGAGGTAGCGCTCTCAGGATCTTTGTGTTCATCTCTTTGTTGGTGAACGTCCTCCCCAGCCCGTTGATCACATTGATTTGATTGGTGAATCTGACGCTTAGCTTGTCAATGGTCTCGTTGGGCTCCATGGCAAATGTATCGAACTTCTGTAGCTCTAGCTCGAGCTTATTTTCTTTGATCTGCGGGGTTCCTTGGCTCAATACAGCCAGGACGTCCCAAAGTTCCTTCGTCGTTTTGCAGTCTTGCACCCTCCTGAGGTGTGAATCACTGAGCGTAGTTAGGATTGCATTCCGCGCAACTCGGTCGAGGTTGTGCAGCTTTTTCTCTTCTGGCGTGAAGGCTGATTTCTCTTTTGCGACTTTGGCACCAGTCTGTGCTCCTACATCTCCCGCAGCAGCAAATTGTACACTGTCGATCATGGGAATGATGGGTCCTGTCTCAAGGACATCCGTCATGCTGTCATGCAGCGATGTTAGGTGCGCCTCCATTCTCACGCGCCATACCATATAGTTCTCTATGGAGAACATCGGCACCATCCTAATACCTGACATATCAGACATTGTGTATAAGAGTATAATGATGTATGAAGAGATACTTGTGCAGTGAAAAACGTTTTCAGGATCTGTTCGAGAAGACCAGTAGTTACAGAACCGATGATCAGAAGAACACCGATGCTCTGATACCAATTGTTGGTCCAGAGACGAGAGTCAGGTGTAGGGGGGGGTGAATACACTTGAGTACTGTTTCTTTTCTCAAACGCGAAGGACAGCTGAGCTGTTGGATGCAACTGATGAACAGTGCCAAATAGTAACCTTCGATCGCGAGTCAGAGAGTGAGCCAACTACTGAGTCTCTCCTACTGACTTTAGTCAGTAGTTGATTCTCAGTCGAAGACTTAGTGCGGATAAGAGTGTGGGGCCCGGAGATGCGTCTTAGTTGAAAACGTGATTTTCACAAGTCAAACAGTTTTGGCTAGTGCACTTTATGAATACGTTTTATGCAAGATATGATTTTGTAAACAGTTTGTATGCAATGCAATAAAACAGTAAACAACACAAGCAATTTTTAACATGGTTCGGATACGCAAGATCCTACGTCCATGGTCCTGCTGAACAGGAGGTCTTGTTGATTAATCTGAGCAAGCCTCAGCAAGGTATCTGTGCACTGGACAAACCCTTCTAAGTTATAGTCCTTAGCGACTTTTACAAATCAAACTGAGGTTTGAAGGGGAGGGAAATTTCTCCAACTAGAAGGAGTTCTTACAATAAGAACAATCACTAAAAGTGAACTCCTTCAAGAATCTAAGCTATTGATATGAACTTTGAGCTTAGCTAGAGAAAAGGGATCTGAAGAACTCTAAAGAGAAGAACTAAAGGTATTCTATTGAGCAAGTTCTTCGCTGGATTTCTCTTGAATGCGCTAGAGTTGTTTCGAAAGCTTGAGCGTGTTATCCCTTGATATCCCGTGCGTGAAGCTCGGATTTTCTTCTCTATTTATAGTCGTGACCCAGGCATTTGCCCGTTGGAGAGGACGATGCCACGTGTCACAAACTTCCAAAGAAAACGGCCATATATTCGAATTGTTGCAGCAGAGTTGTTGATACTGTTTATGAGAGCAACTTTAGTTGGTCAGAGCAGATAATGCGTTGACGGCTTCTTATTGGTCGAGGTTTGTGGTAGGT
The DNA here is from genome assembly GCA_028984105.1 of Lavandula angustifolia. Taxonomy (NCBI): domain Eukaryota; kingdom Viridiplantae; phylum Streptophyta; class Magnoliopsida; order Lamiales; family Lamiaceae; genus Lavandula; species Lavandula angustifolia. The sequence continues at coordinate 19,273,002 of CM054806.1, read as the reverse complement.
GAGATGTGTCAGACATCGGTCTTCATTGGAGTTGACTCTCACTTATCCTCGTATGATCTTTTGCTGACTTTCGAGTGATGTTAAAAGCTGGGTTGTTTCCGGGTCTGATACGACAGACTTGATGCGCTCTCGTCTTCTTCGTCTGAGTCGGCTGACAAGCTGTATTCTACTGAGTGTAGTCAGCTGTTTGACTGCGAAGGTACTGAGCTTTGTATAGGAGGTTCTTCTACTGATGTCTGTCAGCTGATAGAGTGTCTTCTACTGAGGCGAAGATCAGCTGATGACTTAAGAACACAAGCTCTTACACTGATGACATGGGGTTCTGGAAAGTAACTTCCTACTGAAGATCAATCTAACATTTTACCCCGTACAGGACATATACACGAAACATATAGAAAACGAAATCAGTCTAGCCAATTACATCATCTAGTCCTATCGACACTACACTACTGATACTAGCTGAGTTTTGGGATCTTCAATTCCATAGTATAAACGCTACGATTTTCCCCAATATTATTTTACCCAATAAAATGCTAAGTATCATCTACTGACTCATAACCTAACAATATTTTTTTAAGACACAGATTTTTACGGCAGGTAGAAATTATAATGTCAACCTTGGAATGTGGACACTTATTATATATCACTAATGAGATTAATTATTGCTAAGTTGTAACAAGAAGAAGAAATAATTGGCTATCTAACATAAGAGTGTGAACCAGCTATTTGATGTATACATCATTTTGTAAATTTTAAATACTAAGAAAAAAATATGGTATGTATGACATAGTAGTTCGTTTATTTTGGGCTGTGAATTAGGTCGGTGAAAATGAATAAATCGTAAGTATTTTTAATCGAGTCAAACTACAAAATTGTTCGATATTTGATTTTCATTTTTCCAGTTAATCAATCGAACCAAATTGAATCCAAAATATTTAAATATTAAGTTTATTCTATAAATTTTTATATTAAAAAGACATGTATTTAAAAAAATACATTTAAATTATATGTTATCATTTTTTATTTCTTCCCATTGGAATTTTAATTAAATTCGAATTGAATTATAGACTCTCGGTTAAAAATCCAACCAACTTGAAATACTATTTTAGTTTGATATTTACTTTTGTATGATGGAGAATTGAAAATTACTTCAATTCGATGACAATCCTAATTTATAGTAAGAGGAAAATCCATAAATGTTTTAAGCCGTACCAAATCAATAATTAACGACACGCTCCATTTATAGTTTGATTTATTTATTTGTTTGCAACTTTGCACAATTACAGTTAAACGAACGCTTGAATCGTTCGTACGCAGAGAGATTTTTGGGGGTTTCAACGACGGCGGCGAAGGCCGTCCAAGGCGGCGAATTTTCTCCACCTACCGGAGTTCACGACCGCCGCGCTTTCTTCTTCGAGCAATTTAAGATGTTGAGGTCGGCGAGTGCGATTCAATTCCTCAAACAAAATCCCAATTCGTTGTTCGGGAAGTTTCTGAAATCGAAGTATCTTCAAATGGTGCATCCGAAGATGGAGTTCTCGTTTTCCGGCAGCTTGAACCAGAGAAAAACGGTGGACTCCGGCGAGTTCCCGGAAACGGAGTTCTTCAAGACGTTTGCGGAGATGGGGAGGAGGGTTTGGCTTCTCCATAGCTTGGCCTTCTCGTTTGACTGGGAAGTCAGCGTATTTCAAGTCGGTAGTAATTCTAAATTTTTTGAAGTTTACATGGAAAGCGTGACGGAGGACGTTTTCGCCGCGGCGAGCGGCGGATTTAGGGTAGCATTCACGGTGGTTCAGAGCGAATAAAAAAAAAGAGCAATTAATATTATGCATTCCTGATTAAACATCAATAGTGGGGCCTCGCCATCTTGAAATTGGATCCTCTCTGCACCCTTTTTGAATAAGTGATGGGACGGGCCGACAGAATAAAAACCCAATTGCAAAGAACAAAGGAGAGACGTGGCGGTGGGCCCACAGACGAGAAGACATGAGTTGAACTATCTTTCTCATTTAAGGAGGGGTAATTTTGGGATTTCTTATTTAAAAACACTGTTGGTATTAACAGTGCAGCAGCTCTAAGTTTTTATATAATAAAAAAAAATAAAAATAGGGTAAATATATATATAAGGTCGTAAATTTTTTCGGGATTACTTACGCACGTACAAAATGATATCAAAGCAAACCAGAAATTTACGTATCACACGCATCTTGTCCAACATTATTCATGTGGAATAGTTGTATATTTGTGTTCTATTCACTCGGTATGTTTGTGATTTGCAAATGATGATAGATTCATAGTGAAATACTCCCTCCGTCCCATTCATAAAGTCTTGTTGAATTTCGGCACGGAGTTTAAGATAGTGGGTGTAAAGATTAAAGTAGTGGTATAAAAGTATAAAATCGTGAGGTCCACTTATTTAGATGATTATGATCCACTCATTTCTTACCATTTTAGGTATGAGACAGTATAAGTAGGACAACCCGAAATAATATACACGACAATATGAATGGGACGGAGGGAGTACTAACTGGCCGAAAGAGCTCTAGACGAATTAATTATACTCAGTTTTGCTGCGTAGTTTATTGTTATTGTGATTCTTTTTCATACAACTCAAGAACATTTTCATCACCCATTCCATTCCATGACAAATACGAGACAAAAAGCAGCAAAGACGTGAAGAAGAAATTACAAACGCAGGCCGCCATGACCAGAATAGGACTGATGTTCCTATATTGTTTCTTCTGGTGATCATCTTCTTGTTATTAGATCCTTGGCATTCCTTGTACATTCAAAGCCACCAGCACGAACAAGTAGCCGTTTCTCCATACGCCGATGATACCCTAATGGATGATCCTTGGTTTCTGAACCCTTGTTCTCGGAACAGCCAAGATGGCTATAAGCCCTCCCGTAAATGCAGCAATTGCTCCAACAGCTAATGCTGGTGCATTGCCGCCACCAAAGAGTTGATCCCACGGACCCGATCCAAGGGACACAATAATCTGTTCTCAACAATTGGAACTTGTAACTTACTAAGGATAGGGAAGTATCAACACAATAACAATCTTCAGATTCCAAAATGCAAATACAATTGGGGTGAAAGGGAATTACGGGAACTTTCAGAAATAAACTACATTTATTTTAAGCAGATGATATATGATTGTTCTCAAACAGTTGACGTACTATTGTAATGAAATTCAACTTCAAACATAAACATCAAACGGCACAATACCTGTGGGATTACAATTGCCATGTTCAGGACACCCATGGATAACCCTGAAAAATAGAAACCATTTCTCAAAGTGATGGTAGGGTACATGCTAGGAGATCAAGACACATCCAACTAACCTTGCCCGAGGCCTAAACCTTCAATTCGTGTAGATACAAGTGCATATGGAACACTATATGTCATCTGGAAGTTAAATTACATAGTCAGAACCCAAACAAGTATTCAACTTTATTAACTTGACTTCAAACTCAGCAGTCCCAAGTACAACGAGTGAAGCAATAAAAGGATTTAGCTGAGGTTTAAGGAGCAATTCGTGCTAATATTACCCGGTAATTTTTTAAAACTGAGACATCAATTGTAAGGCAGATAAGCACTTGAACTATTCAACTAGTTGAAATACTTAACAGTTTTCTATCACATAACTGGTTTTAATGGGGCATGTATTACACAAGTTGAAATACATATCTATATCTATATATATGTTTTAACAGGAAATAATTATTCGTAAGGGTGTTTTAACAGGAAATAATTATTGCAGCAATTTCAGAAAGAATGTAGGAACTCACCGCCAGCGGAGCACCAAGAAATGTGAACGCTACTAGGGCAGCTACCACAATACCATCTGGAGGAAGATCGCTATCGAGATCCATATTACTCCTGATGGTACCAATTATAAGCATTGCTACAAAAATGAGAGACATGAGGATATTCGAAAGTCCCCATGTGAAACCAGCACCCCATTTCCTGCAAAGCTTCTCCATAAACACAGATGTGATCCCAAGGACCACCGAGTTCAACATTAAGCCTAGCGAACCCATTCTCACTCCCGTGTTGTAATTCTTCCCATCATTAGGCTCCCCACCATATATTTCACGACCCATCCAATCCGTATCAAAAAGAATAAATGGAAACCACCCAATCCAAGTTAGGATAGTAACAAGAAGGATTACCCAAACACTACCAGGGAGATATCTAAACGTTCCAAATATTTCCCCGATAAATGCTTCACGCTCAGAAGAATCTGAAGAGATTTCTTGACCAATATGAGGAGAATCAATAAGAGACATCAAGGGCTGTTCACGAACTGCTGACAAGCTTATACATGTCGTTACGACAATAAAGATAACATCAATGATGAAAGCTGCCTTCAGATTAGCACAGCTGACATTGCAAGCAGCACTGAGTGTGAAAGGGAAAATCTTGAACCAGCTACTGTAGGACCCAGCTGCATATCCAAGGATATTGCCAACAGCCATAAAGAGGGAGAAATAAGCATTTGCTACTCGTGTTCTCCTGTGATCCTTTTCTATCATGACAAATAACAAAATAATACCATTTGTCAGTCGAGTACTAATTCCAGAAGTAGTTAATTAGCAAAAGTGATGGTTATACAAGAAGAAAACTTTTCAAGAGGATTAAAAGGTAAGAGCAACACTGCAGATATCCATCATATTATTATCAGCAAATATATATTAAGAAAAGAACCAAGAATCAACTTTACTTTGACCCGAAGTCATCTTCTTTCTTTCTACAAAGGTCAAGAGGTATCAGCCCTTATTGAACATGGGACAGAAAAATGAATACCAGAGACACTCACTAGTATAAAAAAAGAAGCTTTTACGAGTCAACGACACGATTCATCAAAACAAGAGGTGAATTCAGGCATCAACTTCAGTTTCTTATGTTATCATCCCTCTTTACACACTCAAGCAAAATATAGTGATATAGTACCAGTTATTCTAGTGTAATCAAACATTCAAAACTACCTTACCGACAAAAGACTAATAAAGGCAAAATAGATATTCCTGCTTGAGAACTACCCCCATCAACTTGAACTCACCATCTTTAACAGCAACTAAGAACTTTTCTTTACACAGTAGAGAACAATCCTAAACGATAACTTAATAATCTAAACAGCTAGTAAATATGGAAGAGGAAAAGTAAAAGCTACAATTAAGATGAAAGCATTCATCTTACCCGTTAGATCGGCCAGGAGTGCGCGGCACGGGCCCTGTGTCATATTATTCGCCACATCAAGAATCCAGAAACCGATCACAAACGCCACCACCGCTCTAATCTTTATATCACCGGTGTCGTCGCGATCACCCAACCACCAGCCGATATCGGCGGCGTAGCCGATGATGAGGACGGAAATTACTATCGAGATTGCACCAGCTACTATGAAGGGGCGGCGGCGGCCATAACGGCTGGTGCAGCGGTCGCTGAACTGGCCGACAAGCGGCTGCACGAAGAGCCCCGAAATGGGGCCGCAAAGCCAGATGATGCTGGCCCACGCGTGCGGTATGCCGAGCTCCTGCACGTATGGCGTTAACAGCGACAACTGCAGGGCCCACCCGAACTGAATTCCGCAAGAAACTGAGGCAACGCGGAGCAAGGTCCGCAGTTTCACTCGCGCCGCCGCTCCCTGCCCGCGGACTAGCGGCCTATTATGCCGTGAAGTTTCCCTCTCCGCCACCGGAGTCGTCATATATATTTATAAACTCGAGTGTGGCTGCAAGCGGTGGAGCGATGAAGGACGGTCTTGGAGGGAAACCGCAAGGGAGGTTGGTGGCGAGAGGGAGAAAGAGTTGAAATTGACAGAGACAGAATAGCCCTTATCGGACGACGAAGTGGAATGATTTTGCTTTTTGGAAAAAAATATTTTCTAATTTCCCCCACCATCATACCACATTATTCTTTATAGTTTTCCAATTTTATTCTTTCATGATACACTTCCACGTTCTTTTTCATTATAATTTGGACCTTTATTTAATTTGATAATACATATTTAAAGACAGTCGTAGGAGATCTACAACTTAAATAAAATCTTCTACCTCATCTATATTTTAAGATAATCAAACTTAATTAACAATAATCTAAGGTCCATAAGATCAGATCAATTAGAATATTTTTGTGTATAACCGAATATAGTGAAACAAAGATCAATCGAAATATACATTTTATGTGTATATAAAAAAAAAGTACACAAATGTCCTTCAAGTTTATCGTAAAGAGCGAAAAGATATATGTTATGATGCAAAAATGTCTTTAAAGTTTTACTAAAGAGTAAATGTATCATTAAAAATATATATTTCAGGTACAAATTGTATTTTCACTACCTCCCTCTTTCAATATTTATTTTTATGACTATATTCTAATTATCATTTTTCCAATGTTAACTGAACTAAAAAAATTCCCTTGTTTTCTTAAAGCAAACAATGGTAGACCCCTTTTCAGCAAAACTATACTCCCTTCGTCTATAACAAATTACTACAAACACTTTATTTGAGGATCTCACAGCTTTATACTCAATAACAACTCTCCTAAAATACTATGTCCAAAAAAGGTGGGACAAGAATGGAGGGATGGATGAAGTATACAATATGAACTCTGAAAAGTAGTTAAAGTCGATAGAACAAAAGTTCAGAATACTAACCATTGCACCACAACATTCGTTTGCATTGTTAGTAGGTTTGTCATTTATATTAATGTGAACGTATAAAACTAGCCAACGCATAAATATATAAGTTTTATAGCCACACGTAAACAATGTATGTTTTCTAGCCTTTATTTTAGTTTACCTTTAAAATTTAAAATGTCCAACTACTTGTACTTCCAAAAGTATATTTTTTGTTGGTTCAGAGATGAGTCTTCAGGTGGAGGGGAAGGGGGGGGGGGGAGGGACGAACCTGAGTCCAAGTTTTAACTCAAACGCGAAAGTCAGTCTTCGACTGAATATGATACTGAACGAGTCAGCAAGACAAATAAACTTTCAGATCGCGTGGCCAGGTGAATCGAAATACCGAACACTGTATACTAACTTCAGTCGACCTATAATAGACTCAGTAGATGAATAAGTGCGGAATGTGTGGGCATGCTTTTATATCTTCTTTAGTTGAAAAATGTTATTACTGAAAACGGTTCAAATCATGCACGTGCGTGAATTCAGTTTTACTAAAAATCTGACTTGTGAGTTTTAGCAAATCAGTTTTATGCAGCGTGAACAGAAAAATAGTGAAACTGTAAGTGCACAGGGAGTTCAATGAGGTGAGTTCTTCGCTGAGTGAGCTTTAAGTTCGCTAGAGGTTGTGTGCTTTGAATGCTTGGTGTTCCCGATCGTGCCTTCATCAATTAAAGCTCAATCTCTATTTATAGTATTGACTTGTGAATAGATTCGTTGGAGAGAACCTAGACACGTGTCAAAAGCGACAAGGAAAACGACCATCTTCAATTTTGAACGTTACTATAAAGATTCTCTCTTTTTCAGTCTTGAGGGTAGCTTTTGTCAAAACAAGGTACAGTGTTGGTAGCTCCTCATTGGTCGAGATAGAATAGTAGGTGAGACTTGTTCAAACTCTAAAGTAGATGCTGAGTTGACTTCCTTTGATTCCTCAGACTGAGTTATCTTCTACTGACAATTCTTCTGAAAGGTTTAGCTTCATGCATTTTCCTGTGCACGAATTCAGTAGGTTCTGACTAACCATACTGAGTTCCAATGCTGAGTCCGTCCAGCTGACAAGGATCTATTCTACTGAGTCTATCAGGTACTGAACTCTAGCTAGCGTACTGAGTTCCTAACTTGTTGAACTCAACTAAGCTATTACATTATATGGTTCATCATTCAACTAGGGTTTTGGGATCTTCAAATCTTATCAAACTGAATCTCATCCCAACAATTTCCCCCTATTTGATGATGTCAAAACCATTACAGCCCAATTTCCCCCAAATATAAAGATACAGAATCTAAGAACCAATGGAGAATCACTGAGAATGATGCGCAACGGGTGAGTATGTGTTTTGATCACTGAGGTGATCAGATGTGTTGAAAGGTAAATATAGTCATGTGAGAATGAGTAGTTGTCTCGTCCAAAATAGTGAAAGATTTCATAAATGAGTAGAGAGTTACATATACAAAACCTTCTATCACTAGAAATAATGGAGACAAGTCAACTTCTCTTCTTGAATTGCTGGAGCTTCGCTTTGAAAGCAGCTGATTTAGCTTCTGGAACTTCAAGATCATATGCATGATATGTATTCGTTCTGAGGACCTTGATGTGTTCCTAATCTTCTTGATCATTCAAAATTAAAGCTTTCCTATTAATAGGAAATTTAATCTCATCCCCTATCTCTTTGATGCATATATTCCTTCTTTAGTTCGTGGAGGAAGAAGAGTTTTGAATTCAGGTGCTTTTAGTGGAATACCTTCTCTATCAAGAATGGTCTCTACTTCAGCATACAAATCTGAATCGTAAATCAACAGGAATTCTTTGAAGAGAGTATCGGGATTTGCTGTTAATTCCATTGTTTGCCACATGTAGGTGCTTTTGATGAAGTCTATTTTTATCTCCTCCCATCACGTTCACGGTATCCAACTATATCTGCGAGGATGAAGAATATGTTTCAGATGATCTTTTGGTCCTCTGCACTTGTAAAATTTGGATGTTGTAGGCACTTCTCTGTCCTTAATAAGAATCCTTTCTCTAGCCTCTTTCTCAGTTCTTTCCCTGAATGCCTTGAGATCAGCTAATCGAGTTCTTTCTCTAGCTTCACTGATTTGTCTGGCTTCAGTAGTGATATCCAATCCTCGTTCGACTTCATCCCACATTTCCTTCTGTTCAACAAGTTGTTTCTTTGAAGGGAAAAAGGAGGGTGCATGTTGTTCAGACGTTGACTCTGTTTCAGCATCAGAATCTTTCGCTTCAGGAGATTTGGATTTCTGAGTTTCTCTCGGCTGAATTTCTACTTGTTTGGCTTTAGTTGTCTTGGATCTGGTCTGCCTCATTCCCTCCGACATGCAGGAGACCTTAGAAAACATGAGGGTGTGGTTCGAACCTATTCTCTCCTTCAGATCCTGCAACGTGGAGTGTATGGACATCATTTTTTATGCACTCGAGTCCTCTGGTCTTACGACTGTGCTTTCTATGTCTCCATCTCATGCCTTCCGAGGGAGGTAGCCGAGTTTCCTCCTGAACATCCGGCAAGACGGCGAGATAATTGATATTACTGGCATCAACTATCTACAAGAGACTGCCACCAATATCTGGACAAAGAAGATTGCAGACATCAATATTGCTAAGTGTCTTCTCGGGAGCTTCAGTCTGCCTGATGAAGGGATTTCTCCAATCGGCTACAAGGAGTCTTCCATTAATCAGTATTTATGCAAGTTCAGTGGTAAGGAGGATGTCGTATTCAAAGCAACATTTCAGAAGAATCAGCTGCTCCCTGAATACAGAGGTCTGTCCTATATCGTGAATCACATACTGACCAGTTCAGCAGGATCTTACGATCAATTATCCCGGGCCAGGATTCAGATAATGATGGCCATCATGGATGGAGTCAATGTCAATTGGAACTCCTTTTCAGATCTGAATTCAAGGCTCAGCTCCAGAAATTCACTGCCAATGAAGACAACTCCGGCATGCAACTCATTCCCAAGGGCAAGCTGCTATATGGCACCAAAGTGTCAATTATTATTGAAGATTACTGCCAGGGAAGAGTGGTCTTCGCTGATGCATACTTATTTGACAAGAAGAACGTCAAGTTCTCCAATGCAGCAGCAGTTGAGAAATCATTAGGGCGAGGACTACATGACTAGCCTTCTCTGACAATATCTCAGGATACTCGCCCGACTCAGCAGAAGAAGAGGAAGGTGCTGAAGAAAACAGAACCTTCAGTAGTGATCCCTGAGACAGTCTCGATTATGATTCAGAGTCTGATCAGGAGGACGTGACTCTGAGAGACAAGTGAAGGATAATTGAGGGTTAGAAACGATACCTTCCTCCTTCGTATGTTGTCGCGGCTTTGATTGTTGCTCCCGTGGTCGATTTTCGGATCCGGGTCCCGACTTTTTTCCTAGGTGGTGGAAAGGAGAAAATAAGATTTATGTCTCTCCTTACACTCATGCACGCGTTTCAAAAGATGTGAATGTGTGTAATCTGTTTCTGAACAGAATACTAATATATATAGGCTTCAAAAGCCAATATAATATTAATACATTTGTAGCCCATTAATTTAATTATATTCATAATGGGCTTCCACATAATTAGCCCATAATATAATTAATTAATCCACTGGGCTACTAATATTTATCAATTAATTAGCCCAACCAATTAATTCCAGATAAATAACATTATTAAATAATGTAAAAAATACATTAATCCATTAATAATGATTTCTGAGAGACAATAAATAACTAGACAACTAATTGGGCCAGATCAGGGATCCAATACAAGAAATAAAGCTGGGCCTCAAATTAATTAATTATCCATGCTCAGCCCAGAGCAAAATTAATTAATAAACACAGATTCATTCCACTTGAGAATCCGTGCTGACTTACCCCTTTATCCCAAATTGAGCAAGGGCTTGTATTTTAGACTTAATCGATCTCCGTATTTAAGATAGAAATATCCGTTAATTAATTAAGCTCACTGATAGCTTAAATTAATTAACATCTTATATTCCTGAGTAGTACCACTCGACCTTATTAACACACCTGAACTTAATCAACCGGCCGAGTTTAGTGAGCTAATCCTTTCTAGTTCCTTAGGGGATATTATCAACCCATTTTACTAGGATACGACTGCAAGATACAGACAACCAGCCTGAGCCACAAATAACTACTAACACCCAAGATACGTAGATCCGGTCGCGATGACGTTCACCACAGTAGGTCAAAGTGATAGATAGCCAAATGCACTCAGCTGAAGTCTTATCAAGCTTAAGACCAGCCAAGTCACCGAGATCTTGGTTCTTCACTAAGGTCAGTTAGGAGAACACATCTCACTGTGATCCGTCAATACACCACCTTAAGTGTACCAGTAAAGACAAGCAGCTAAGACAAGCCACTTCTTATCTAAACTGCAGCTTAAACCGACAACTTATCCTTAAGTTGTCTCAACTGTGATAACTGTTTATATCTTATCAGTTCAACCAATTTGTGTTGTCTTCTATGATAACCGACACACCACACAAATCTAACTTTTATACAAGATAAATGATAACATGTGCAAATATACATATTTATCAGATAGGAGAATAAAATAGTGGTATGGACAAAACACATTGTATACAAGCATAAAATTTGCTTCCAGTATATAAAATCCCAACAACAAGGTCAAGCGGATTCATTCCGAGGAGACTCAGTTAGATATCCAAGCTGACATTTCTCAGACTGAGATCTCCACATCAGTCCCTATCTCAATACTGCTAGCTCAGAGCTGTAGAAGAAATTGCTGATGAGATTCCCGAGATCATTGATCATGCTGATCTCGTGGACATTGTAGTCAGAGCAAAGGTGCCGATTCTCCTCAAGTTCCTGGAATGGGATCTTTTAGAAGAGACGATCCACCTCAGGAGAGTCTATGAACTAGCAAAGGAAGAGCAGGCACTCGGAGAGGAGATAGGTTATGGCAAGCCTGCTGACATAGCTTCTATAGAAGATGTTCACGCCATCATGCGTATGCTCCTGAGTTAGAAGGGGTAACCAGAACAGTGTAATTAGCCCACAACTCAGTCTGACTCGCATCATGATCAACACCCAAGGATGCAGACCAGGGAGGCTCTACTGAGGGAAAACCTCCTCCTCCATCATCAGGTGCAATCATCCCTACGCTATCCAAATCTCAGCCTAAGAAGCAGTTGCGTTATCAAGCTGCTTAGATTAAGGACCTCAAAGTGGCGTCGATAAATAAGTGCATTAAAGGTCAAGGTCATAAGAACCGTCTCCTCGCGGCAGACGTGAACACAAATGGAGCCAATTTACTGAGGCTCAGACCAAGATGTTGGGCAACTTATCTGTTGAAGTGCAGTGGATCAGCACTTCTATCGATTTCAGTGCTGAAGAGATCCTCACTAAGGCACTTAAAGCTCAAAGGACTAATCTGACAGCTCAGTTTCAGACCATACCGCAGTCACAAGCCAAGACATTTTCTGAAGAAATGGCCACTACAACAGATCGAGTCCTAAACACTGTTGAAGAGCGTCACAAGCTTACGACTAAGAGTGTCACCAAGGCACTAGTGGAACAACATGATGCTTGCTCGCAGATTAAGAAGGAAGCAACTAAGTTTGTTGAAGCATACCTTCTTCTACGTATAAGTCAGCTCTACTCAAAGCCGTAAATTCAGAGCAAGACAAAAGATGGACTTCATACATTGATGCAGCAGGAGATGTAGTAGCTTCTCTTGAAACCATTAGCTTATCTATCGAAGAGCTAAACAAGAAGGTTACTGCCCTGGTAACACTGATCGATGATGCCAAAATGGGGTAAAGTAGTAGGAATGCACAACTACTGACCCTCTTAAAATCTGAAGAGGCAGGATCCAGCTCAGCTGCAGCAGCAAGTAAGGGGGAAGAAGCTCAAAAGGGGGAAGGCTCAGGAGAGCTAGCTGGCGAAGCTATTACTGAAGTGTCTAAATTCATAGAAGCTTTAACTGAAGAAGAGCCACCACTCAAATCAGTAGCGAAAGGCAAAGCCCCTGCTTCTCCGTGCCCTCTAAAACCAAAGAAGTTGAAGTTCAAAATACGTGAGGAACAAATTGCCTATAATGAACAACTGGCGTGAGAACTTCAGAAGCTTGATAAGAAGAAGCAAACCAAGGCCAACAAAGGTGTTCAAATCCGATCTCCAATTCCTACCCGAACAAGATTTGTAATACTTAGGCAAGCCAGGTCAACTGCTCAAACTCCTCCAAAGTCCAAAAGGCACCTGGGTCTACATTTGCCAGACCGAGCGACTCAGAGACTCAGCAGCAGATCCCTTCCACTGTGCTCTCGAAGAGACAACAAGCTGAAATGAAAGAAATATGGGATAGCTGTGAGAGAAGATTGGACAGAACAACTGAACAGATCAGAGAAGCCAAAGAGATATTACGTCTAGCTAATCTAGAGGCTCTTAGACCGAGGAAAAAGAAGGAAGTTTGAGAGGGAGTTCTAGTGAAGGACAAAAGTGTCCCTACCACCTCCAAGTTCTTCAGGAGAAGGGAACCAGTGAATGAGGTGAAGAGGGTGATTTACAAGAGGACTAACGAGTGGGTTCCATACAAGATTAATCAACGTTGGGAACATCTGAAGATAGACTTCATCAAGAGATTCTACATTTGGAAGATATTTGATGCACAAACTAATGCAGATGATAAGTTCAAAGAATTTCTGATGAAAATGGATTCCCAGTCTACGCTGAAATTATTCAAACTCTACTAGAACAGTCAGGTAAAACTCTTAAGGCACCTGAGTTCAGAACCTTACCTCCTCCTCTCACGCATTAAGATAACATATGTAAGAAGGAGATTGAGGAAGAAATTACTGATACCATCAGAAGAAGAGATCTTTATAAGGATGTTGCTGAAGACAGAGAAGAGATCAAGGCCCTGAGGAAACGTGTATATTCAGCTTATGGCCTTGAGCTTCCGGAGAAGAAGTCTGCTAACTTCAAGGCGCACATGCAACTATTCAAGAAGAAGTTCAGCTGATAGTCTTCTAGTCTTCTAGCTTATAGAATTAGATCGTCATGTACTTGTAATATTCTCATCTCTTTTATGACATCTTTTTCTTTTGGCCTTCGACAACTACTCATTGTCACTTGGTTGTGTTTTTATCTTTCAACACTACTGATCACCTCAGTGATCAGGTCACACACTCACATAACTGCTTATCTATTTCTCTGTAGTTCAGTTGTTTAGACATCTTTGAGAGAAACTGCTTTTTTCTTTTAATAGGTGGAAATTGTAAGCATCTGTGTTGATTAGATAGTCAGCCTTGTTGATAGAGATAGCCTTATTGTAAGAGCACTATTGCTCTATTTGCTCTGATACTGTGCTTAGATTACCTTGTAATATTTTTTTTAGCATAGTCAGTAGTAGTTGTTTGTAAAAGGTTTTGGCATCATCAAAAAGAGGGAAATTGTTGGGATGAGATTCAGTATGATAAGATTTGAAGATCTCAAAACCCCTAGCTGAATGATAGCCTTCGATATTATAATAACTTAGTTGAGTTTAGTTTGTTAGGAACTGAGTTGACTTTCGCATTCCGAGTTTGAATTTACATTCAGGTGTATTCACCCCCCCTCCTCTACACCTGAAGTTCGTCAACATGATCAGTTGAGTTTAGTTTGTTAGGAACTGAGTTGAATTTCGCGTTCTGAGTTTGAATTTACATTCATGTGTATTTGCCCCCCCTCCTCTACACCTGAAGCTCGTCTCTGGACCAACAATAGCGATACTGAGTAAGTTCAGTTTTATATGTGTTCATCCGTACTGAATGCTTCTTACTGACTAGAGTTAGTAGGGTCCAGTAAACCTAGTTCTATTGAGAGTTCTCTGAATCTGGTCTCAGCTAGATGTTTAGTCAATATGTCAACCATTTGCTTTTCAGTATGGATTATCTCCATTCTTATATCCTTCTTCTCAACATGATCACTGATGAAGTGATGCCTAATATCCACGTGCTTACATCTCGTGTGAAGAACGAGATTCTGAGTAATAGCAATAGCATTGGTATTGTCGCAGTAGATTGGTACTTCATCTTGATTGATACATAATCTCTTTGTTGTTATCGAAGCAATAAGATTTGGGTGCAACAACTTCCGAGAGCCATATATTCAGCTCCAGTAGTAGACGTTGCTACTGAGTGCTGTTTCTTTGAGAACCATGATATGAGCTTGCTGCCAAGGAATTGACAAGTTCCTGAAGATGATTTTATATCAATCTTGCAACCTACATAATCAGCATCAGAATATCCAGTTAGTTCAAGATTATTATCAGCAGGAGACCATAACCCCATATCAGGTGTTCCCTTCAAGTATCGGAGAATCTTCTTCGCTGAGTCAAGGTGACTTCGCTTGGGATTCACCTGAAATCTTGCGCATACACCTACATCATAAGTTATGTTAGGTCTACTGGTAGTTAGATATAATATGGAACCAATGATAGCTCTATAATAAGTTGAGTTAATGGATACTGTCTCTTTGTTAAGATCAGTTTCCAGATTCGTATTCATGGGAATCTTGACTTTTTTGCTAAAATCGTAGCCAAACTTTTTGATAAGATCTCTGCTGTACTTGGCTTGATTAATGAAAATTCCCTTCTCAGATTGTGTGACTTGAAATCCAAGGAAATAATTTATTTCTCCCATCATAGACATTTCAAACTTTTCATTCATCATCTTCTCAAATTGTTGACACATGGTCACGTTTCTTGAACCGAAGATAATGTCGTCCACATAGATCTGCACTAGGAGTATATCATTTTCTGACTTGATGCTGAATAGAGTGTGGTCTACTATTCCTATCTGAAAGCCTTTCTGAAGTAGAAATTCTGATAGGGTATCTTACCAAGCCCTGTGTGCTTGTTTTAACCCATAGAGTCTTTCTGAGTCTGTAAACCTGATGTCCCTACTAAAAGTTGGGCGATTTTTCTACATAGACTTCTTGCTTCAGTACTCCGTTCAGGAAAGCTGACTTTACATCCATATGATAAACTTTGAAGCGTTGATGTGTTGCATAAGCTAGGAATAAACGAATGGCTTCCAATCAAGCGACTGGGGCAAAGGTCTCATCAAAATCGATTCCTTTAGCTTGACAGTATCCTTTGGCGACTAGTCTAACTTTGTTCCTGACGATAATGTTGTTTTCATCTCGATTATTCTTGAAGACCCACTTGGTTCCAATGACGTGTTGGTCCTTTGGTCTATCAACAAGCTCCCAAACTTCATTTCTGACGAACTAGTTCAGCTCCTCTTGTATAGCGATGATTCAGTCAACATCGTTTAGTGTATCTTCTATATTTTAATGTTCTTCAGTAGACAAGAAACAGGAGTATAAAATGTTTTCTCCTTAGCAGAATCTAGATCTTTTCTTTATATTGGCTGTTGGATCACCAATTATTAGATCTGACAAATGAGCATCGAACCATGAACGTTGCTTTCCTATTTCTTCTTCTGAAATTACTTCTGCACAGACGATAGGATTATTAGGAATTTCAGTAGTACTGTTATGAGATTGAAGAGTTTCATTAACGAGGTTGGGATCTACTGAGTCACCAGGTTCAGGGTATTAAGCTCAGGAACATCATCCATTTCCCCTGAGGTGTTATTCTCAGATGTTGGTCTCAGTTACCACTGGGGTTTCCTCATCGACCATAGTTACCTGGGATTGATTATGTTCAGTAGAGTCAATCGGTTCAGCTACTGTACTTAGTGGGTGAGTGTGAGCTGCTTCATCATCTGAATCATCATACCAACAATGCCGGATTTTTTAGCATTATCGTTTAAGTTCAAAACATGTAGTTTGCTGCTAACAACTTTAGTATCTTGCTTTGAAATCTGTTGCCTATCCTCAGTAACAAACTCGTTCAATGCAACATGAGGGCTTTCTTCCATAATAAGTGTCCGTTAGTTAAAGACCCTGAAGGATTTGCTGACCCTGGAGTATTCTAGGAAGACTCCTTGGTCTGACCTGCTACCAGAGACCGTTAACTGATCCTTTCCATTAATAAAGCACAAACAACCAAAGATACGAAAATAAGAAAAAGATAAAATATTCCCTTTGCACAATTCATATGGTGTCTTCATGTGTGCTACTGTCAGTAGTGAGCAGTTTTGAGTGTAGCAGACTGTATTAATAGCTTCTGCCCAAAACCTTGTCGGTAGTCCAGAGTCTGCTAGTAACGTTCTTGCTGCTTCTTTAAGTGTTCTGTTCTTTCTTTCAGCAAGCCCGTTCTGCTGAGGCATGCGTCCTGCTGACGTCTCATGGTGAATACCTTTAGCTTCGTAGTACTCTTTCATCATAGAGTTGAGAAATTTTGTGCCTCGATCTGAGCGTATCTTTTTATTTTGATATCCTTCTCTATGCTGAGTCATTTCAGTAGTTTAGGCAGCTCAGTCTTAACATCAGACTTATTGGCGATGAAGATCACCCATGTATATCTTGAGTAGTCATCTATGACCACGAGAGCATATTTCTTGCCTTTGATGGTCACTGGAGTGACTGACCCGAATAGATCCATGTGAAGTTGCTAAAGTACTCCATCAGTAGAGGGTGACAAAATAGGTGGATTGCTTGACTTTTTACTTTCCCTTCAAACATGCTTCACAGTTCCTGTGTCATTTAAATACTTCATTGGGCAGTCCTCTGACTTTTGAATCTCTTGCCAGCTTGTTCATAGTTTTGAAGTTTAGGTGACTGAGTCTTTTGTGCCATAGCCAAGCTGTTTCATCAGATGACTTAGTTTGTGAAACCAAGCAGGTTTTGTCCTATGTCTCGAGCATCCACTGTCCTTGATCCAAGGGTCCTTGTGCACCAGCAAAATGAAAATAAATTCAGGTACCGTTTTAGGTTCAAGTTGGGTCCTCATATGTTAGTAGCTTTTGGAACCCAAATTTGTCTAACAACCCTGGCGGTTTCAGACAACTTCTGTCCTTTGCCATCACCAAATCTCACTGCTGGATCTGGAGATGCTGACTTTTTGACTGACTGAGGTTCAAGAGTCCTCTTCTTCTTCTGAACTTTTGGACTGCTCCCGACCTTGGGCTCATAGTAGTGTGATCCATATTGTGCTGGATGAGTCCACTTTGGTTGCCCATATTGCTCAGCCCATCTAGCCTTCTTAGTTCCCCCTGAATGTGATCTATTTGTTTTGGGGCTTGAACTGCTAGTCATCTGCTGATTCTTCGGTTGAGGTGCTTTCAACTTTTGTTTGTTCTTTGCTTGAGGCTGTGAGCATTTTCCATACTCAGTTTTTCCTTGAACAAACCTCTCTGTCAACTTGTTCTAAGCTTTTTTAAGCTGAAGCGGGTGCCTCGTTGGTGTACCCAAGTCCTCCTTTATTGAAGGCTGGTCTTTGAGTTTGCAGCATAGCTTCAAGCTTCTCTTTTGCTCCAAGGTATTGCTCAGTCATTAAGGTTCTCCAGACCTTATCACTGTTATTCAGCGCTTCGTAGTTAGCTTTGACTTGCTTAAGCTTCTGATTTAGACTCACAATTTTAGTATCTTTCTCTAAAATGTCTTTGGTCAGGACTTAGATCTGATCTTCTGGTAATTGAGATTTGGTCATCAGAAAATAAATCTCTTCCTTTTGTCTCAAAACAAGTCCTTCTGACTCAGTAGAGACCTGAATTTTCATTGAAAGTCACTGATTTTCTGCTCTTAGGAGTTCCAGCTCCTGAACTGTCTTACTGAACTGAGTGCTCATCTGAATCTGCTTTTACAAGAGTTCTTAATAGGCTAGAACCACGTCTAGAGGTTCTCCTGCAGCAGAGCATGTGTTGTATGTTCCAGGTGAAGAGGAATTTATATAAAGAATAGAATTTACCTCAGCTTCTTCTCCCGCCATCAGACACTGTTCAGTTTCTCCAATTTGATTGCTAAAAATACGATTTCATCATCTGATGAATCCACGAACATTTCTTCTTCACTTGTGCAATCGGATAACTCTCCGGCTATGTAGGCATGTTGCCTTTTCTTGGCAGATTTCTTTCATCCCGTATTAATAATGTCCTGTTTGTTTGCAGTTGTAACACATTGACGTTCTGCCCTCTCTTCTAGATGTTTCATCCTTAGTGCTGGTTGTAGTGTGTTCCTAGATTCATATTGAGAATTAGATTCTTCTTTGTTTTTATAATTATCATTCTTACCTTGAGAGTTCTTGGTAACTCTTTTCAGCTTTTTGAGCTTGTCTTTCTCCTTCTGATAATTCAGAGCTAGGAGAGCATATTGTTCAGAAATGCTATCAGCAGTGGGAATTTTCATGGTGCTTGCTGCTGATGGACTAGGTCTTGGTGTGCTGACTGTTGCTTTATAAGCATGATCTATTGAGATGTCAGCATGAGCACTGAAGCTGGGTTGAGGGAGACTATAATCGAATTCCTCAGCTCTGAGTTATGACAATATAAAATCAGGAGTGATTGTATTAAGATCAGAATATCGCAAATAAGTAGAGAATGAATACCAGTTAGGTCTAGTTAACCCCCTGTAAGATCTTAGTGTTCGTCTCCTTGTTGGTGAGCGTTTTCCCTAGCCATTGATGACATTAATCTGATTTATAAATCTTGTACTATAGTCATCAATTGCTTCTCCTGGTATCATGTAGAAATCTTCAAACTTCTGTAGCTCCAGTTCTAGCTTGTTTTCTTTGATTTGTGGAGTCCCCTAACTCAGCACGGCTAGAACATCCCAGAGTTCTTTCCCTGTCTTGCAGTCATGCACCCTTCCGAGATATGAGTCACTGAGCGTTGTCATTATAGCATTTCGTGAGACTCGATCAAGGTTGTGCACTTTTGTTTCTTCTGGCTTGAAGAGACTCTTGTCCTTGGGGACCTTTTCTCCAGTTCCGGCTCCTACTGCTCCCACAGCTGCAAATTTAATGCTATCGATCATGGGAATGATAAGACTTTTCTCAAGGACCTCCGTCATGCTGTCATGCAGTAACGTTAGATGTGCCTCCATTCTTACTCGCCATACTACTTAGTTCTCTACTGAGAACATGGGTATCATCCTAATACCTGGCATATCAAACATTGTAGAAATAGTATAGGATGTAATGAAAGAAATGTAGATGCAGTAAAAAGTATTTTTCATGATCTGTTCGAGTAGACCACAGTATTCAGAAGACGACGATCAGAAGAACACCGCTCTGATATCAATTGTTGATCCAGAGATGAGTCTTCAGATGGGGGGGGGGGGGGGGGGGGTGAATACACATGAGTCCAAGTTTTAACTTAAACGCGAAAGTCATTCTTTGACTTAATATGCTATTGAACGAGTCAGCAGGACAAATAAACTTTCAAATCGCATGGCCAGAGTGATTCGAAATACAGAACACTGTCTACTGACTTCAATCACTTTACATTAGATTCAATAGATGAATAAGTGAGGAATGTGTAGGCCGGATTTTATGTCTTCTCTAGTTGAAAAAAATTATTACTGAAAACGGTTCAAATCATGCTTGTGCGTGGATTCAGTTTTACTGAAAATTTGACTTATGAGTTTTAGCAAATCAGTTTTTTGCAACGTGGACAGAAAACTAGTGAAACAGTAATTGCACATGGAATTTTTAAAGTGGTTCGGATACGCAAGATCCTACGTCCACTATCTTGAATAAAGCAGGAGTTCTTGAAATTATTATACTGAGCAAGTCTCAGTCGATCTGTTCGCAGGACAGATTCTCTAGTTATAGTCTTAGCGACTTTACACATTTTCAAACGTGGGGTTTGAGTTATCTCCAACTAGGAAGGAGTTCTTACAATAAGAACAATTAAATGAATGTGAACTCCTTTAGTTTCTAAGCTTGTGATCTAAGGCTTAGAATAAAGATTGGGAACAAAGTGTCTCTAGAGAGGAGAACTATAACAGAAGTTTAATGAGGTGAGTTCTTTGTTGAGTTAGCTTTAAGTTCGCTAGAGGTTATGTGCTTTGAATGCTTTGTGTTTCCGGTTGTGCCTTCATCGTTTGAAGCTCGATCTCTATTTATAGTCTTGACTTGTGAATAGATCCGTTGGAGGGAACCCAGACACGTGTCAAAAGCGATAAGGAAAATGACCATCTTCAATTTTGAACGTTACTGTAGAGATTCTCTCTTTTTCAGTCTTGAGGGCAGCTTTTGTCAGAACAAGGTACCATGCTAGCAGCTCCTCATTGGTCGAGGTAGAGTGGTAGGTGAGGCTTGTTAAAACTCAAAGTAGATGCTGAGTTGACTTCCTCTGATTCTTCGGACTGAGATATCTTCTACTGACATTCTTCTAAAAGGTTTAGCTTCATGCCTTTTCTTTTCCATAAATTTAGTAGGTTCTGACTAACCATACTGAGTTCCAATGTTGAGTCCGTCCGGTTGACAATGATCTATTCTACTCAGTCTATCAAGTACTGGATTCTGGGTAGCCTACTGAGCTCCTAACATGCTGAACTGAACTAAGCTATTACATTATATGGTTCATCATTCAACTAGGGTTTTGAGATCTTCAAATCTTATCATACTGAATCTGATGCCAACACTTTTTCTAACAAAGGAGGAATTTCATTCAATTTTTTACGTAATATAATAGGAATAAACATACATTTTGAAGAAATTTTTATTAAATTCTTCAACAACCATTTATGGCATTCATATTGGGTGAGTCTTAAAAAACTTTAACTTTTTACAACAAAAAAGTGTGGATCCAGGAAGTTATTTCACATTTTCTTCTCTAGTTATGATTTACTTTTTGTTTTTGTTAAACAATATGATTATATACATTCCATTACGCGTTTTATGGAAAATTTTCATGGTGTTTATTTCTATACAATTTTTGTCTTATAATCATGCCGTCTAGGTAGGCGTTGGTAATTGTGCATTATAATCGTAGCCGTGTAGTGGTTTCGCCTAACAAAATGATTAAGTGACCATGATTACATTGGAGTATCGTAGCTGTCAAGATAGGTGGTGGCGATTATACACTATAATTGTAGTCGTGTTACTCTTTTGCCTTACGAAACAATTACATGGCCACGATTAATTGCATAATCGTATGCAATGTAATCATGGTCGCGTAGTGGTTTCATCCACTACAAGACCACGATTACATTGCAACTATTACATTGCAATGCCTTATCTAGGCGTCTATATTGCAATGCAATCGTGGTTGTGTAGTAACGAAGATTTATCAATTGTGATTTCTTATCATATAATACGAGTTTCTATAATATAAATATTTGACGATTGTCTCTTGTTATAGATGAGATTGCAACATTTTTTTATTCGACATGGTGGTCAGTGGAATATAGTGAGTATGTCGGGGGTGATGAATTGTTATTCTTCACATCAGTCAATTTCAACATTCAACAATTAGAAAAACCATTCAACCGTACAGTATGATTTGTTTTATCAGACCAACATTATAGATGGTAAAAGAATTAAGGTTCCTCTCAGCTTCGATGATGATTTGATTCGCATGCTTTTCATTAATAGAAATGAGTCAATTATGTATGCAGTTAAGGGAAGTATGTCACAGTGTCGTAGCTCGATGAATATTAGGTGATAATGACATCTCAGATGCTGAAGATGAGGCAGATTATTCTGATGATGAGGATGGATAATTTAATACTTAACTCTTTGATTCAGTGTTGAATGAATTTAATTCATGGCTCGCGATCCAGCTCATAGTAACAATTACCTTAATTGTACTGCTCTACGTGACTATCATTTTAGTCAAAACCGATGAGACTCGTCGTTTACATATTGCTCCACTAGAGTTAGAGCCTAGTACAATTCCAAATTGGATTGTCCCACTCGCTGATCTAACATTTTAGGTACTTTAGAACGTGTTGAATCATGAACCAGTTAGAATAATGGCTTCGTGTATAATCTTTATTTAAGTGCAAATATGCATTGGATAATGCTTGTCGATACCATCATATGCAAAATCGTGTTGAATATGTTGTTCAAAGATCAAGTAAAACAATGGTGAATTACGAATGAAAACATGGCAACAGATGCCCTTTCAAGTTACGTGCCATATCTGATGGAGGTAACTGGCATGCGATTATGTTTAAAGAAGATTATACTTTCCACACGAATTTTGATAATACTGCTCCTCGTCATTTTTCCTGCCAAGGTAATAGCAACGAACTTTTCACGCAAGTTGTGCGAAGGTGTAAATTTTGAAATTGAAAGAAATGATCAATGAATTGAGGGATGATTTCAGCACTGATATAGACTATGGGTTTTCTCTACGTGTCATGAATCTTGCTATAGATATTTATATGTTAATTATGATGGATCCTATTAGATGTTGTCGAGCTACCTCCATTTGATACTGCTGAGAGATGAGAGTCAGGTGTAGAGGGGGGGGGGGATGAATACACCTGAGCACAGTTTCTTTTCTCAGAACGTGAAGGACAGCTGAGCTGTAAGTTGCAACTGATGAACAGTGCCAAATAGTAACCTTCGATCGCGGGTCAGAAGTGTACCAACTACTGAGCTCTCCTACTGACGTTTGTCAGTACTTGAAACTCAGTCGGAGACGTTGTGCGGATAAGAGTGTAGGGCCCGGAGATTCATCTCAGTTTGAAAACGTGATTTCGCAAGTTAAATTATTTTGGCTAGTGCGCTTTTGAAAATACTTTTTATGTAAGATATGATTTTGTACCAGTTTGTATGCAATGCAATAAAATAGTAAATAACACAAGCAGTTTTTAACGTGGTTCGGATACGCAAGATCCTACGTCCACGGTCCTGCCGAACAGGAGTTCTTATTGATTTATCTGAGCAAGTCTCAACAAGGAATCTGTGCACTGGATAGACCCTTCTAAGTTATAGTCCTTAGCGACTTTACAAATCAAACCCAGGTTTGAAAGGGAGGGGATAATCTCCAACTAAGAAGGAGTTCTTACAATAAGAACAGTCACTAAAAGTGAACTTCTTCGAGTTTCTAAGCTATAGATATGACAATGAGCTTAGCTTGAGAAGTGGGATCTAAAGAACTCTAGAGATAAGAACTAATGATATTCTAATGAGCAAGTTCTTCGCTGGATTGATCTTGAATGCGCTAGAGTTGCGTGAAAGCTTTGAGCGTTTTTCCCTTGATATCCTGTGCGTGAAGCTCAGATTTCTTCTCTATTTATAGTCGTGAAATAGGCATACGTCCGTTGGAGACGACGATGCCACGTGTCACAACTTTCCAATGAAAAGGGCCATAAATTCGAATTGTTGCAGCAGAGTTGTTGACACTGTTTATGAGAGCAACTTTAGTTGGTCAGAGCAGGTAAAGCGTTGTCGGCTTCTCATTGGTCGAGGTTTGTGGTAGGTGAGATTGTGTCAAGTATCAGAGTTGACTATTCCTTAACCTCGTATGTTCTTCTGCTGACTTCGATATAACTTTTAACGGCTGGGTCATTTTCTATCGGATACAGTAGACGTAAGGTAGTCTCTGTCTTCTTCGTCTCAGTCAGCTGACAAGGGATATATCTCCTGAGTAAGGTCAGCTGAAGACTGCGAAGGTATTGAGCTTTGCATAGAGTTCTTCTACTGATGTCTGTCAGCTGATGAGCTGTCTTCTACTGAAGGTGAGGTTCAGCTGATGACTTAAGAACGCAAGCTCTTACACTGATGACGTGGGGTTCTGGAAAGTAACTTCGACAGGAGATCAATCCAACATTTTACCCCGTACAGGACTTAGACACAAAGATAAACAATTCAAAAAGTCTAGCCTATATATCAGCTAATCCTATCAAGATACTACACTACTGATATCAGCTGGGTTTTGGGATCTTCAATTCCATAGTACTACTATGATTTCCCCCAATGTTATTTTACCCGATAACATACTGAGTATCATCTACTGACTCATAACCCAACAATTTCCCCCTAATTGATGATGCCAAAACCTCTATAAAATATAAAGGATACTAAACTACTGACATAGATAGACTTCAGTAAACTGAATCAGTTAGCCTTAAGAGTTCAGCAGTGAGAGATAGGAAAAACACAGAGAAAACGGTTATGTGAGTGTGTGTCAGATCACTTCAGTGATCAGTTGTGATAACGAAAACACAACCAAGGGCCGTAAGATAATGAGTAATTGTCTGGCTAGAAATAGAAACTGATATATATAGACATGAAGATTACAAGGTTCCTATCTCTATTACAATACAAATGATAAGAAGATCATTGCTGATGTCTGAATCTCTTGGTCCTGCTCTTGAAGTCAGCAGATCTATCAGCTGGAGGATCCAGACCATAGTACTTGTAAATCCTTGCTCGCAAAGTATGGATTTCCTTGAGATCATTAGGCAGATCGGAACTAAGGTTATGATGATAAGCAGCTGCCTCGATCGCATCTTCTATCTCCTTCATGAATAGCACGCCACGAGTAGTCCTCGGAGGAGGGATGCGTCTGAACGCTGGAGCTCTGAGGGGTATCTTCTCTCTTTCCATTATCAGTTGAAGTTGATCTCTGAGCTGAGCATTGTATTGATGAAGGAACTCATCGAATAGCTGATCAACTGGTATCCCAAATGGATAGAAACCCCACATATAGTATCCCTTGATAAATTCCTCCTTAAGTTCCTCCCATTGCTCATTCAGCTCTGCTGGCACCCATCTGTCTACATGAGGAGTAGGAGCTCTCTTAATATAAGGTGCTCTGGGCGTTCCTCTCCTATAATACTTAGAAGACCTCGGGATCTGCCTTTTCCAATCCACTACTGGCTCGCTGGCTATCTTATCTGTCAGTTCAATGATCTTAGCCATGTCGGCCAATTTTTTCTTCTCTCTGAAACCCGCTAATCTAGCATCTCCTCTTCAGAGATTTAATCCCTTCAGCGTGGCCTCCCAGGTGGCTCTGTCCTCGGCCTCTTGCTCAGGTGTAAGAGTGGGAGTGTAAGAACTCTGAGCTAAGGGCAGGACTTCAGTAGAGGAAGCTTTGGCAAGCTCCTCCTGAGCCTTCTTCTGTTCATCCAGTAGCTGCTTGGCTTTTCTTTTGGCAATTTTGCCAACAGGCTTCCTGGGCTTCTTTGCCTTCTTAGCTTCCTCTTCGAGTTGCTGCTCATAATCAAGTTCAATTTTTAGTTCCAGAGCAACTCTTTTATCAAACGCCTCCTGCTCCGCTTTGGATTTGAACTTAGGTGTCGGGGAAGAACGAATAACTTCGGTAGTGATCTCCTTCCACAGCCTTTGCAGTGGCTGTGGCTCGTCCTCCTGATCGAGGAACCATGCGATCTCCTCGATATGCTGAGCTGAGGATTCTGCGGCTGGCTCAGCCACAGTTGATGTTGTTTGGACATTTGGGATTTGGACGGTTTCGGGAGGGGGTGTAGAGCTGGTTTCAGCTTAATCAGCTGAACCTTCCTCCTGGGGTACTGAGCTGGTTCCAGCTTGAACAGCTGAACCTTCCCCCTTAGTTATTGCTAGGACCTCTGGTCCTTCTTCCGCCTGATCCTGATCCGCCTCAGGTTTTTCTTCTTCCTCAACTCTTTCCCCCCTTTTTGGCATCATCAGCCAGGGAGAGGCGAGTGCGGATGGCAGTGACCTCCTTCTCCAGATTGTAGCATATATTTTTGATGGAGGTGGCGATTGTTTCAAAATCTTTGACAGCGTCACAATAGTGCTCCCAGTCTTTCTCCTGGTCAGCACGAATGAGTTTGATTTGAGCTGCGGACTCCTATTTAAGTTTTAGGAGAGACTCATCATGAGAGTCTATCGTCTCCTTCTGAATGAGCTTGAGGGCCTCCGCCTGTTGTGTTATGGCTGTTTGAAGGCTGGAGAAGACCACTTTGTTGCGCTCATCCATTGCGGTTTGGGCTGATGCGAGGCTCTGAGTCAGTTGCTATGAGAACATTTTCTGCTGAGAGAGTAGGAGCTGCTGACTCTGAGCAGCCAAATCCGCTTTTTGAGCTTCGAGGGTGGTCTCGACTATCTCCTTAATATTGATTGATGGAGTAGGAGCTGCTGAGACCTTCTTCACCTCTTCCGCAAGTCTGTCAACTTTCTCATTCTGGGCCTTGGTGTACTGAGCCCATTTTAGGTGAACGTCCTTTGCAAGGAGACGATTCTTATCCCCCTATAGCCTGATGGCTTTGTTGACTGACTTGGAGGACACGGAACCAATGGGTTTTATCTGATAGCTGCTGGTCCCGAGCCTCTGCTCAGATGTCGCGAGTTGTTGCGCTCGACTTGGCTTCGAGGCAACCGGGGCATCACCTGATGTAGAAGGTGGTGTTGATTTGCCCTACTCGCGGGGAGTGTTACCCTCTGCAGATCCTCCCAAATCTGCTTCCTTGGGTGGCACCTGATCCATGTCGTCATCATCATTGTTATCGTTGTTGTCGTCATGATGCGATGGAGGCGAAGGGCTGTAGTCTGGTGCTGAGGATCGCAAGCTTAAGAGATAAAACATTGTAGCACGCAGATCCTCTAAGGAGGCTAGATCAGCTGGTTCCCCGAACCCTATTGCTGATTGCAAGCTCTGCTCTTCGGTAAGTAGGGACAGAGCTGACTGAGTCCTGATAAGATCTTCAAGGATATCCCAGCTAAGGAATCTCAGCAGCATCTGTGTCCTAGCCCTTATGGCAATATCCACCAAATCCTCATACTCAGCGATCTCAGGGATCTGAGCACTAACTTCTCCTTTGGCTCGGAGATGGATGGAATGCATGGTTGTCCACTCTGAGGAGGTTTCCTCATTCGGTACTCCAGTGTCTGACTGAGTCTCTGAGGAAATAATCCGCTGGACTTTTTCTTTCAAGGTGGCACCTTCTATGCCAGTATCCGAGTCTAGAATGGGTTCCTCCTGAGTGGGTGGAGGAGAGGCAGGTTTTGCTGAATTTGCTGGAACCTCAGAAGGTCCAGTCTTACTGAGCCTCTTCCTCTTAGGCGGGTCGGCGCGAGGGGTCAAGTCGGAAGTGACTCTTTTCTGCTCAGGCGGCCCTCGCCCGATGGATTTCTCAGCAGCGGCTCTTGTCTTGAACTTTGTGAGCTTGCGGTCGAAGTATCTCGCATCAGCAAAGGCTGAGCGATCCGAATACTGATTCTTCGATTAGTACGGACAACTTTGTCCTGTACAGCAGCTTTCCCACACTTATAAGTCTTCTCTCACCAGTGGGCGTTGCTGCGAACTTCTGAGCCTGAGCTTTAAGCTCGGCTACATAGTAGTCAGTCCAGTTAACTCTGACTCCATCATCTATTATCATCATCAGCTGTATGCGGGGCTTGGATAGCTGATCATAGGAACCGGCTGAGCTCGTAAGAATGTGGGAAACAATATACGCGAGCCCTCAGTACTCTCGTAGCAGCAGATTCTTCGGCAGAGCTGTCTTGAAGACTACGTCGTCCCTGCCATAGAACTTCTGGACATAGGAGTTAATCTCCTTCTCCTTATATCCACTTGGAGAGACTCCGCGCGCTGGGAGATCAAAGGTCAGCTCCATGGCGGTTCTGATATTGATGACGTGTTCATTGGCATCCCAAGATTGAGGGACAACTTCCTTCATGTATGAGAAACTGGATTCCTCCACCCCTGTATCTTCTAGGGTTCTCCAGTTGTAATAAACTTCTGCAACTTGTTTGGGCAAATATGCTCTGGGTTGCTTCGAGACAAGAAGCTCCAGTCCGGATGTTTTGAGAGCCGTGAAGACGGGCTCAAGATATGGAAGATCAGCTTGGTGTAGCGCCATCGTCGGCTCGAACTAGTTTTGGGACTTGATGATATCATCGATTTGCGGTGGGGTCATTACCGTCGTCATGAATATCTACGAAAAACTCGTTAGCACTTGAAAATAGAGTAAGTCAGTATGAGTTTAAGTAGGATTCAAGAAATTACCGAATAATGGAGAGCTTTGATAAAACAAATGCAGAGCAGTTAAGGTTTTGAGAAACTGAACGCAGAGAAAAAAAAAGCTCTAGAGATTCGAAAATGGCGAGAAGTGTGGTTAGAGATATAAGCGAGAGATTTTATAAGATTTGCATATCATGCGGTTTCAATCGAACGGCTGAAATTTAATCTCACATTTAAAATGACGGTTGTGATTTGATGTTATAAAAGGAATGATTACACAAGCCGCCTCTAACCTAGACCCATGTAGGAATATGCGCAGTTAAGGTAAGTTGAGAAGACATGCATTAAATGCGCTTCAGACAGCATTAAAGTCTAAGTCTGTTAAATGAAAACGGTTTCCTACTGACTCATCCTTAAAAGATTAATGGCGGGAAATAAATGCTCATTAACTACTGAGTGCAAGCGACTGAGATAATAAATGCGAGCATGCTTCTGATAGCGTTTAGTATATAAAACTACGCAAACCTCTTCAGCTGAACTTTTTACGATCAGTTGGTTACCGTTTAGACTCAGGAGGATATATGATGTGCTGATAGACATGTTCCCCCTTACTGTGTATAGTTCGATTCACCCGACTGAATCATTGTACTGAGTCTTTGACCTGTCGTACTGATCCCTTCACTTGATACCAATTGTTGTTATATCAGTAGTCGGTTTCTACTGATAACAATTGTTGTGTTCTACTGACACGGTTCAGTAGGATCCAGTAGACCTAGCTCAACTGATAATTCTCTGAATCTGTTCTCAGCTAGTGGCTTGGTCAGTATGTCTACCCTTTGCTTGTCAGTATGGATTTTCTCCATTCTGATATCCTTCTTCTCGACATGGTCTCTGATGAAGTGGTGTCGAATATCCACGTGCTTGCATCTCGTATGGAGAACGGGGTTATGAGTAATGACAATCGCACTTGTGGAGTCACAGTAGATGGGCCCTTCATTCTGAATTATACCATAGTCTCTTAGTTGTTGTCGAAGCCAAAGGATCTGAGCACAGCAACTTCCAGCAGCCATGTATTCAGCTTCAGTAGTGGACGTTGCCACTGGATGCTGTTTCTTTGAAAACCAAGATATTAGCTTGCTGCCTAGGAACTGACACGTTCCAAAAGTTGACTTTCGATATATCCTGCATCCTGAATAATCAGCATCAGAATATCCTGTCAGTATAAGATTATCATCTACAGGATACCATAACCCTGAGTCAGGTGTTCCTTTTATATATCGCAGAATCTTCTTTGCTGAGTCTAGATGACTTCACTTGGGATTAGTTTGAAATCTTGCACATACACCTACAGCATAAGTTATATTAGGTCGGCTAGCTGTTAAATATAATAAGGAACCAATAATGGCTCTATAATTAGTAGATTTAACAGAAGCTCCCTCTTTGTCTAGATCGATTTTAAAATTTGTATTCATGGGGATCTTGACTGGCTTGCTCGAGTCGCAGCCAAATCTTTTCAGGAGATCTCGAGTGTACTTGGCTTGATTGATGAAAATTCCTTCAGGTGATTGTTTTACTTGAAATCCAAGGAAATAGTTCATCTCTCCCATCATAGACATCTCGAATTTCTCCTTCATCATTTTCTCGAATTGTTGACATATTGTCACGTTTCTGCAGCCGAAAATGATGTCGTCCACGTAGATTTGCACCAGTAGGATATCATCTCCTAACTTTATATTGAACAGGGTGCGATCTACTGTCCCCTTCTGAAAACCTTTCTGAAGTAGAAAGTCTGATAGGGTATCGTACCAAGCCCTGGGTGCTTGTTTTAACCCATACAGAGCTTTCATAAGTCTGTAGACCTGATGTCCCTGCTGAAAGCCGGGTGGTTGTTCCACATAGACTTCTTTCTTCAGCACGCCATTCATAAAAGATGACTTTACATCTATTTGATATACTTTAAATCTCTGATGCATTGCATAAGCTAGGAACAGACGAATGGCTTCCAATCTGGCGACTGGAGTAAATGTTTCATCAAAGTCGATTCCTTCTGCTTGACAGTATCCTTTGGTAACTAGTCTAGCTTTGTTTATGACAATGACGTTGTTTTCATCACGCTTGTTCTTGAAGACCCACTTAGTACCAATCACGTGCTGATGTCTAGGTCTGTCAACAAGCTCCCAAACTTCGTTTCTAACGAACTAGTTTAGCTCTTCTTGCATGGTGATGATCCAGTCAGCATCATTGAGTGCGTCCTCTATTGACTGAGGTTCTTCTGTAGACAAAAAACAAGAATAGAGTGAGCTTTCTCCTTGACTTAATCTAGATCTTGTCCTTATAGTTTCTGATGGATCTCCTATAATAAGATCTGAAGAATGAGCGTCGAGCCATGAACGTCTGAGTCTGGCTTCTTCTTCTGATACTACTTCTGCACAGTCAGTAGGTGTGTTAGGCATTTCAGTTGTACTGTTCTGTGATTGCAGTAGTTCAGTAAGAAGGTTAGGATCTACCGAGTTTCCGGTGTTCGGGGGCATTTAGCTCAGGAACGATGTTTGTTCCCCCCTGAGTTTATATTCTCAGTAGAGGTCTCAGTTACCACTGGGGCTTCCTAATCGACCGTTGTTACCTGCTGTTGATTCTGTTCAGTAGAATCAACCAGGTCAGCTACATCGCCTGTTGGTTGAGTCTTTGTTTCTTCATCGTCTGACTCATCATCCCAACAATGTTAGATCTTTTCGGCTTTGTCGTTTAGTGCGAGATCCTGTAGCTTGCTTCTGACATCTTCAGTATTTGTCTTTGAAGACTTCATGTTCTCAGTAACAAACTCGTCAAATACAACATGAGGGCTTTCCTCCACGCAAAGAGTCCGATAGTTAAAGACTCTGAAGGCTTTACTGACTCGAGAGTATCCTAAGAATACTCCTTGATCAGATTTACTATCAAAAACCTTTAACTGATCTTTCCCATTATTGTGGATAAAGCACGGACAACCAAAAATATGAAAATGAGAAATAGAAGGAATTCTCCCTTTCCATAGTTCGTAAGGTGTCTTCATGTGTTACTGTATAAGCAGTGAGCCATTCTGAGTGTAGCAGGCGGTGTCAGTAGCATCTGCCCAGAACTTTGAGGGTAGTCCAGAGTCTGCTAGGAGCGTTCTTGCTGCTTCTTTAAGTGTTCTATTTTTACGTTCAGCAAGTCCGTTCTACTTAGGGGTGCGAGCTGCTGATGTCTCGTATTTAATTCCCTCCTTTTCGCAGTACTCCTTAACCACTGAGTTGAGAAATTCTGTTCCTCTATCTGAGCGAATTCTCTAAATCTTGATGTCCTTTTCCACACTGAGCTTTTTCAGCAGTTTGGGCAACTCAGTTATGACATCAGATTTGTTGGCTATGAAGATGACCCATGTATATCGTGAATAGTCATCAATAACGACGAGGGCATACTTCTTGCCTCTTATAGTCACTGGAGAGAGTGGCCCGAATAAGTCCATGTGCAGCTGTTGAAGGATTCCATCAGTGGAAGGTGACGGAATAGGTGGATTGCTATTCTTTGTCTGCTTTCCCTTCAAACACGCTTCACAATTCCTGTCTTTGATAAACGATTCGTTGGGCAGTCCTCTAACTTTAGAGTTCTTGGCTAGCTTGTTCATAGTCTTGAAGTTCAGGTGGCTGAGTCTCTTGTGCCACAACCATCCTGCCTAGTCACTGGATTTCGTTTGTGCGAGTAAGCAAGCCTCAGGTTCTGCGGTTTTCCAGTTTGCAACATAGATATTCTTTCTTCGCGAACCTGATAACACTGTTTTCCCTGTGGATTTATCAACAATATCACAGAAACCAGCGTCAAAGATAACTCTATTTAGATTGTCACAGAATTGACTGTTGCTTTGAAAGCATGGTCAATCTGAGTGTCAGCTGGAGCACTGGAACATCGTTGGGGTAGACTGTGCTCAAATTCCTCTGTTTTTAATTATGAAAAGATAACATTAGGAGTTAGAGCATTAAGATCAGAACGTCGTAAAGAAGTAGCAAAAGGAAGCCACTTCTGTCGAGGTAGTGCTCTTAGAATCTTGGTGTTCATTTCTTTGTTTGTGAACATCCTCCCCAGCCCGTTGATCACGTTGACCCGATTCGTAAATCTGACGCTTAGCTCATCAATGGTCTCATTAGGCTCCATGGCAAAAGCGTCGAACTTTTGTAGCTCTAATTCGAGCATATTCTCTTTGATCTGCGGGGTTCCTTGGCTCAGCACAGCCAGTGCATCCCAAAGTTCTTTAGCCATCTTGCAGTCTTGCACCCTCCTGAGGTGTGAATCACTGAGCGTTGTCAGAATAACATTACGCGCAACTCGGTCGAGGTTGTGCAGCTTTTTCTCTTCTGGTGTGAAGGCAGATTTTTCTTTGGCGACCTTAGCACCAGTCTGTGCTCCTACACCTCCCACAGCGGCAAATTGTACGCTGTCGATCATGGGAATAATGGGTCCTGTCTCAAGGACGTCCGTCATGCTGTCATGCAGTGATGTGAGCTGTGCCTCCATTCTCACACGCCATACCGTGTAGTTCTCTACTGAGAACATCGGTACCATCCGAATACTTGACATATCAGTCATTATGGGTAAGAATATAAGGATGAATGAAGAGATGCTTGTGCAGTAAAATGTTTTCAGGATCTGTTCGAGAAGACCAGTAGTTCAGAACCGGTGATCAGAAGAACACCGACACTCTGATACCAATTGTTGGTCCGGAGACAAGAGTCAGGTGTAGAGGGGGGGGGGTGAATACACCTGAGCACAGTTTCTTTTCTCAGAACGTGAAGGACAGCTGAGCTATAAGTTGCAACTGATGAACAGTGCCAAATAGTAACCTTCGATCGCGGGTCAGAAGTGTACCAACTACTGAGCTCTCCTACTGACGTTTGTCAGTACTTGAAACTCAGTCGGAGATGTTGTGCGGATAAGAGTGTAGGGCCCGGAGATTCGTCTCAGTTTGAAAACGTGATTTCGCAAGTTAAATTATTTTGGCTAGTGCGCTTTTGAAAATACTTTTTATGCAAGATATGATTTTCTAGCAGTTTGTATGCAATACAATAAAATAGTAAATAACACAAGCAGTTTTTAACATGGTTCGGATACGCAAGATCCTACGTCCACGGTCCTGCCGAACAAGAGTTCTTGTTGATTTATCTGAGCAAGTCTCAGCAACGAATCTGTGCACTGGACAGACCCTTCAAAGTTATAGTCCTTAGCGACTTTACAAATCAAACCGAGGTTTGAAAGGGAGGGGATAATCTCCAACTAAGAAGGAGTTCTTACAATAAGAACAGTCACTAAAAGTGAACTCCTTCGAGTTTCTAAGCTATAGATATGGCAATGTGCTTAGCTAGAGAAGAGGGATCTAAAGAACTCTAGAGAGAAGAACTAATGATATTCTAATGAGCAAGTTCTTCGCTGGATTGATCTTGAATGCGCTAGAGTTGTGTGAAAGCTTTGAGCGTTTTTCCCTTGATATCCCGTGCGTGAAGCTCGGATTTCTTCTCTATTTATAGTCGTGAAATAGGCATATGTCCGTTGGAGACGACGATGCCACGTGTCACAACTTTGCAAAGAAAAGGGCCATAAATTCAAATTGTTGCAGCAGAGTTGTTGACACTGTTTATGAGAGCAGCTTTAGTTGGCCAGAGCAGGTAAAGCGTTGTTGGCTTCTCATTGGTTGAGGTTTGTGGTAGGTGAGATTGTGTCAGGTATCAGAGTTGACTATTCCTTAACCTCGTATGTTCTTCTGCTGACTTTGATATAACTTTTCACGGCTGGGTCGTTTTCTATCGGATACAGTAGACGTAAGGTAGTCTCTGTCTTCTTCGTCTGAGTCAGCTGACAAGGGATATATCTCCTGAGTAAGGTCAGCTGAAGACTGCAAAGGTATTGAGCTTTGCATTGAGTTCTTCTACTGATGTCTGTCAGCTGATGAGCTGTCTTCTACTGAAGGTGAGGTTCAGCTGATGACTGAAGAACGCAAGCTCTTACACTGATGACATGGGGTTCTGGAAAGTAACTTCGACAGAAGATCAATCTAACATTTTACCCCGTACAGGACTTAGACACAAAGATAAACAATTCAAAAAGTCTAGCCTTTACATCAGCTAATCCTATCAAGATACTACACTACTGATATCAGCTGGGTTTTGAGATCTTCAATTCCATAATACTACTATGATTTCCCCCAATGTTATTTTACCAGATAACATGCTGAGTATCATCTACTGACTAATAACCCAACAGATACAAGTCATACAACAAAGTAACGATGGAACAATAATTCAACTTCAGACTACTCCGGATAATCATTTTAGGTACA
Organism: Lavandula angustifolia; assembly: GCA_028984105.1. Lineage (NCBI taxonomy): Eukaryota > Viridiplantae > Streptophyta > Magnoliopsida > Lamiales > Lamiaceae > Lavandula > Lavandula angustifolia. The sequence goes on along the minus strand of CM054806.1, from coordinate 19,238,191 downwards.
TGTTCCTTGTATTAGGCCTATTCATTGCCGCTTTTCAGAATTCTTTGAGACCAGTTATCGTAGTCGGCGGAACAAATCTTAAATCCAAAAATAAGGGAATTCTTTTGGAAGCTGTGACAATTAACAACTTTTCCCCCTTCCAATAGGAATAGGTCCTATTGAGGATGATGAGTCATGGGTTTGGTTCTTGTCGCGAGTGTGAGAGGCTTTCGGCTTCCGCGAAGGTCTACTAATTGTATCCGATCAGCATACGAACATCAAGAATGTTATGCAAGAGGTTTATCCGTATGGTGCCCATAGATTGTGCTATTACCACCTCACGAAGAATATGTCCTCATATCGCGCTCACATAAGCTCTATTATCACGGAAGCCGCGTACTATTATCGTGATGAAACCTTTTGGCAAAAGATGCCTCTTCTGGAAGGTATAGGCAATGATGATGCCTACAAAAGGCTTCTGAGTAATAAGGTTGATTGATGGGCTCGGTCCCAACCGTTGTTTTGGTTTTATAACATCGAACTCAACAGAGAGTATGAATGCTCGACTAGTATGGGCTCTATGACTTTCCATATATTCATTGGTTGACATTTATCGGTGTATAGTAGAAAAGTGGTTTGATGAGCATCGTGCGGATGCATGTTCAAGCCGCATGTCTTGATTGAGTTTGCCAATAAAAGAGCTATCAAAGTTGTGGATCTTGGTCGATACTTGCTCCTACGTTGAGTGGTATCAAGTGGATGATGATAAAGAGTGTCATGTTGTCGACCTTCAGCACTGTACATGTGATCGTCGAGTGTTCAACTTTGATATGATCCCATGTCATTATACAGTTGCCCCTATCCGGTATCCCCTTTACCCGTTACATTTTTTTTTGTTCAACCATTTAACTTATAACTCTTTTTTATAGATTTGCAGACCGATCCATAGTTGATATTGTAGCATCATACTATAAAACATATAATATCCTAAACACATATGTATTTGCAATCATGCTAATGCCATCTCCGGCCAATTGAATAGAACCACATGATGTGTTAGGATTTGTTGTGCATGCTCCTGTTATTTGTCGGCAGGCTGCGCGACCAAAAATGAGTAGAGTTAGGGCTGCTGCGGGGGATGCTTCCAGATGCCAGGAAATATCTAGTCAATTTCATAAGAGTGACCATAAAAAATATACATGCACATAATCTGCACGTACGGATGGTAAGTTGTTTTTTGTGTATTGTTGTTATTTATTTCCTTTAGTATTAATATTTTATTTTGTATTTCAACACCACTTGGCGTCAACTTAAATGGGCCAAGTCTAATTGTGGATATAAACATGCACAAGAAAGACAACCGAAAAAATACAACTCGTGTAGATAAATTGGTCCTATAATCCAGAAGTGTCCTATGAATTTTCAGGGATAAGACCACGCAAGCAATTGTTTAGTAAATCTTGTGATCAATCGTGTAGACAAGCTAAAAACGCGATCGAGTGGCTATTAATCATTTAGCGATCATACAATCAATTGTGTAGAAAAGGATAGTCAATCATGCATTCAATCATCTGAACATATAATTCGCATCGTGTAGGAGAGGGTAGTCGATCATGCAATGAATTGTCGAAGCGATTGATTTAGTCGTGGAAGAGAGGATAGTTGATCATGTAATCAATCGACTGAACATATAAGGCTTGTTGTGTAGCAGAGGGTAGTCTACCATGCAATCAATAGTTTAAACGATTAATATTTAGTCGTGTAACAGAGTATAGTCAATCATGCAATGAATTGACTGAACATATAAGGCATGTCGTGTAGGAGAGGGTAGTCGATCATGAAGTCAATCGTTTGTGTAGGAGAGGGTAGTCGGTCATGAAGTCAATCATCTCAATGATTAAAATTTAGTCGTGTAGGAGAGGATAGTCAATCATGCAATCAATCGACTGAGCACATATGGCGCATCGTGTAGGAGAGGGTAGTTGATCATGTAATCAATCATCTAAACGATTAATTTTTAGTTATGTAGTATAGAAATTAGAAGTAACTATATGAAATAGAATGATAAATTGTTTTGCATGAGGATATATTTTGATTCTATCATTAAATTTACAGACTTTTGACATAAAAACTGTACGAAAATCAAATTTAAGTAAAAAAGAGCTCATTACTCTTATGTAGCTTAAGTTTGAAGGGAAATGTCTAATATGAACTAACTTTGAGTATTATTCCAATGAAGATCTATAATAGTATTTTAGTAGAATAATAAACTAATGTTAGTAAACTGCATAATTAATGATCGTTATATAATGAGTTTTTCAAAGACCTAGCAATTCAATTAAAGATCTAGCAATTTCCATTAAAGGTTGAGAGTTAAAGGTTTAGGATTGAGGATTTAAAGGTTGAGAATTGAGGGTTTGAGAGTTTATGGTTTTAGTTCATGTATACGTGGTAATGTCTAGGCAAACTTTGTCTGTCATTTTGCCAAGGCGCGCACACGTGGACTACACGATTAGGGTAGAGCCTAGACAAACTTTATTCATTTTTCACCAAGGCGTGCACACATGGACAGCATGATTAGGCAAACTTTAACGTCTAGGCAAACTTTTTCTGTCGTTTTGCCAAGGCGCGCACACGTTGACTACACGATTCGGGTAGCGCCTACACAAATTTCATTCGTTTTTCACCAAGGCGTGCACACATGGACTACAAGATTAGGGTGGCATCTAGGAGAACTTTGTCTATCGTTTCACTAAAGAGTGCACATGTGGATTACACGATTAGGGTAGGGGATCTTTACTCATCATTTCTCTAAGGCGCGCACACGTGGACTACACGATTAGGGTGGCGTCTAGGTTAACTTTGTGAATAAGAGCGACAAAATGATTAATATTTAAGTTAGGCAAGTATTACCGACTAAACAATTTGTGAATAAGAGCGACTAAATGATTGATGAACCAATTAGACAAGTACAAATAATTGATTAAAATGTGTTGAAGAATCCATAACAAAAAATGTAATGACATGCTCCTATAGTAATTGCTCCCGGGGACCGAACAATTTAAATATCCTCAGAGTGGTGAATATCATGTACTTGCGTAGTTGGGAGAGTTCTTCGTGGAAGGGTGGGAGGCCACATATAATACGATCCACATACATCATGGCATAAGAAACAACCCTTGGAGTTAGCCCGATTGTACTAATCCTCCTTCAGACATTCTGATAGGGTGCTTCTCTACATAGTTCCAGTATCCAGTAGCTTATACGACTTTGGGTAGTAGTTAGCAAAGGCAACAAAATTCTCTCCCTGGCGAAATATGTCGTGTCATTAGCGATATCCTCCATCAATTTCCACAACATTGAGTTGTACAGTTCGATAGACCAAGTGGTCAAACTAATTCAGACAGTGATCAATGGTGTGATGCGGGCATGCAACAAATCTTACTAAAATGAAACAAAATAGATTAATTGAGATATCAAGCCACAATATGTTAGTTTTATTAGAAAATATAAAACAAACTTACCTGTCGGGCTGTAACCATGTTTGTGATATTTCTTCATCAAAACCCTTGATCATATTAATTAAAAAGGATGACACAACCCAATTCGAATACTAACAATTTGTGGCATATCTCTCCTCACCCGTCATATTATTTCAGTGCAACCTATCGCATTTAGCTTTCAAATATGCAGTATTTACAGACAAAAGTATTCAGTTATTGGGGAAAATTCAATATACTTCTAATGTCGAATCAGGATCAACTAGGATCCCGAATAGAACCAGCAATAAAAGAGAAGTGTATAGCTATCTATATACGACTAAAGCATTGGGTCGAGCTCTTCTTTGGTGTCAAGGTAATAGCTATGAATATTCATTGGCTTTTGGGAAGGGGTAGAAGAATGGGACCCATTATGGAACATACAATGTATTACAGACGTATGATCATTACACTTCAACCGGGTTATTCTATTCCACTTCTTAGAAAGAAAATAACTTAAATCAAAATACTTAATAGCATGGCGATACATTTATACAAAACTTCTACCACGAGCACACGCAATGGAACCGTAAACAGTCATCTAATCCACGAAATAATTTGATCTATGGACAATATCATCATGGTAAAGGTCGTAATGCAGAGGAATCATTACCGCAAGGCATAGAGGGGGAGTTCATAAGCGTCTATACCGTAAAATCAATTTTCGACGGAATGAAAAATACTATATGGTAGAATCGTAACCATAGAATATGACCCAATTCGAAATGCATACATTTGTTTCATACACTATGGGGATGGTGAGAAGAGATATATTTTACATACCAGAGGGGCTATAATTTGAGATACCATTGTTTCTGGTACATAAGTTCATATAAAAATGGGAAAAGCCCTACCTTTGAGTGCGGATTGAACTATTGATTTATGTAATTGGAAGTAACCAATTAGGTTTACGACAAAACCTAGAAATCAATCACTGATCCAATTTAAGTACCTCTACATGATAGACCTCAACAGAAATTGTTTCAAGCACCGATAGACCGAAAGTGCCCTTCTTTCAAAGAGAGGACGATGAGATATTCACATTTTATATGATGGTCAAAGGCGAATTGAAACCTAAGCGGTGGGAATTCTAAAGATTCCTTGGGGGAAAAACAGAGATGTCTCCTATGTTACCCATAATATGTGGAAGTATCAGCGTAATTTCACAAAGTCATTCGGTCTGAATGCTACATGAATAACATAAGCCAAATGAAGGAACGAGAAGACCTAGGATGTAGAAGATCATCCCATGAGTGATTCGACAGACTTGGATTCATATAGATATCCACCCATGTGGTACTTCATTGTACCATATATATAAGATCCATCTATATAGATATCATCTACATCCAGAAAGCCGTATGCTTTGGAAGAAGCTTGTACAGTTTGGGAAGGGGTTTTGATTGATCAAAAAGGGCAATCTACTTCAATCGATATGCATCTACTTCAATCGATATGCCCTTAGGCACGACCATACATAACATAGAAATCACACTTGGAAATGGTGGAAAATTAGTTAGAGCAGCGGGTGCTGCAGAGAAACTGATTGCAAAAGAGGGGAGATCGGCCACATTAAAATTACCTTTTGGGGAGGTCCGTCTGATATCCAAAAACTGCTGAGCAACAGTCGGACAAGTGGGGAATATTGGGGCAAGAAAAGTTTGGGTAGAGTCAGATCCAAGCGTTGGCTAGGTAAGCGTCCAGTGGTAAGAGGAGTAGTTATGAACGCTGTAGACCATCCCTATGGGGGTGGTGAAGGGCGAGCCCCAATTGGTAGAAAAAAACCCACAATCCCTTGGGATTATCCTGCACTTGGAAGAAGAAGTAGAAAAAGGAATAAATATAGTGATAATTTGATTGTTCGTCACCGTAGTAAATAGGCGAGAAAATAGAATTTTTTTCTTTGTCTTTACAAAAAAAAAAAAAAAAAAGGAGTGAGCTGGGATACGTTAACAAAAATAAAATCCTTTTGTAGCAAAAAATGTATCAAAAAAATTTCTAAACTTAATAAAAAAAGTGCCCCTGTCGAACATGTGTCCTTAGGTTCTAAAATATTGAATATAAAATAAAGTTGACAACGGTGACCGAAACTTACAAAAAGGGATAACGGTGCGAGTACAATGTTCTTCAAGTTGATACTACTTCTTATATTAAGGCACGCTTTCAGCCTATGCAAATGGTACAGTAAGAAGCACTCTATGATCTAATGACACCCACCAACAATTAGACACCCTTTAAGATAAAATAGTTAGAAACATCATCTATTAGACGTACCTGCCCATTAATCTCCAAATTGTGTTCTCTAGACGATCAAAAAATTCTTGCCCCCAGGTCATCCGCATGTCTAGACAGGTTACAACCTTATCTAGTCTACCATTCCTGAACTTTTGTACTTGGCCTCCATCCTCTCTACAACTCTCCCGGCTAGCAATGGTTAGACATAGCCATGATCCTTTGGGAGCCGACGTTGAAGTAGGCAGCAACCTACGAAAAGGTAGACGATATTTGGGAGCCTGACTGATGAATGTCAACTACAGAAGTCAAATGCCGGCATGACATGGAACGTGATTTTTTTAAGTGATTTGTCCATGGTCTCTTCCACAAACTCCTTCACTTTGCCGAACAACGTCTCGCTAAGTCGTGTAAACAACTTGTCAATGATGGGCTCGACCACTTTTTCACAAATATTAGCCTCGTTACAAGAATATAGTCGATCCAGTAGTGCTTCCGCATTAACCGAAACCTACTGAAGTCGTTCACCATGTACTTATTGAGCCATTTCAACATGAGAATAAAGTCGGTCCAGAAGCGCTTCCTTATTAATCGACTTCTACTATGGTAATTCATCATGAACTTGTTGAGCCATTTCAACGCATGAACAGTTTGAGCGCCGCAAAGCAGTCTCGTTTTCCTCCTCTTCAACTATCCCCCACTCACATGTGGACACACAGGAGGACATACTGGAGAACATAGAATATCGATGAGTTGTTAACGGCCATAACGAAGATGGCCCTACATCAGTTGTTGCCCTCCTCGTTCGTGACATGCCGACCCTACTACACCCAACATAGGCTCCTCCTCCACACTCTTCTAATATTTTGTAGCTAACTCTTCCGGTGTAGGGGTGAGAGTGATTTCACAACCACGCTACAAAGATAATTTAAATATAAATTTAAAATTTAAAATGTTGTAAATAATCTTAATTTGATTCGCCAAAGGTGTTGGGAGATGATTCAGTCTTCTCACAATCAGTTGAGACTTAACTCAGTTGCCCTGTGCACTGAATACTTACTGAAGATTTGAAGATCCCAAAACCCTATCTTGACTGATGAACCATTCAGTTGTAACCTGTTTGTTTTGTCTCTGAGGTTTCAGACTCAGTAGACACTCTGCATCTGGTACAGGCGCTAAGTAGATTACCTGCCTCAGTACCAGAAGTAGAAGACTCAGTAATACTGGACTCAGCATGAGCAGTATATTGAAAGGAGTCAGTGGAACTGAACTCAACAGGAGCACTCACTGAACTCAGAGCTGATCTTCAGTAGAGCCAACTCAGCAGGAGCATGCTATTGAATAAGAGATCAGACTCAGCAACGGCTGGACAGTCTTCTGACTGTCAGATTCTCTAAAAGTCAAAACAACAGAGTCAATACGAGGAAGAGAGAAGTCAGCTTCAGATCTCCTTGAAGTCTGTTCCGTCTCACCTACTTTCCTGAACCTCGACCAATGACAAGCAGCCACTTGTCCTATATCTGTTAAAGCTGCAAGTCAACAACTTTCCAGAAATGGAAGGAAAGGACATTGCAACCATACTTTGAAAGAGCCATTAGCTACCCAAAAGAGAGAGACAAAGGATCGTCGTCTCCAACGGATCTATCCTAATCTCTGCTCTATAAATAGAGGGATAAAATCAAATTAAAGCACGACACGAGAACAAGAGCATATACGAACACACAAACGAACTCAGTGTATTAAAAGAGCGACCCATAAATGGCCGAAGTCTTCTGCAAGTAGTTCGAAGAGACAATCTCCGGCGAAAGACTACTTATCTGCTCATAGGGAACCAAGCTGAATCAGAATCATACAGCCTCTAGTATCCAAGCGACTGAACACGAACCCAAAGTTTATACTTAGCCGTTCGTCACTCTAGAAGCCACCTTCTCGTTCCCTATCCCTCTAACCTAAGGTCAACTGTTCATATCTATAGCTTAGACGAAGGAGTTCATAGTCGAACTGATCCTTATTGTAAAGGACTCCTTCAATGTTGGAGAGTATTTCAAACACTTAATTTGATACCTTGTAAACTGAGACTTGCTCAATATAAATTTCAAGACCAGTATTTGTCTAGTGTACAAACCGACTGAGACTATCTCAGTATAATACATAGCTTCATGATCTTTCGGGACAGTGGACGTAGGATTGTTGGATCCGAACCACTTTAAAAATCGCCTGTGTTCTGTGTTCATTATTTACTGTTGCATTGATTTACTGTCCATACTGAAAATATCTTTAAAATCATTCAACTGAGTTTCAACAAACTTAATCGACTGCACTAATCTACTGAAACTGTTTTGATAAAACGTTTTCCTAACTCAACTGAATTTGGGCCTACACATTTCCGTACTACTGAACTCTATCTGAATGGTACTGAATTCTGACTCTAGTCAGCTAGCAGGCCTCATTAAAGTCAGTCACTCTACCACGCGATTCAGAACAACTTATCGCATTTTAAGTTGAGAAATCGGTTTTCAGGTGTATTCACCCCCCCTCTACACCTGAACTTTACTTTCGGGACCAACAATTGGTATCAGAGTAGGGTTCTCTAAGACTCTTGTTATTCTGAAACTGGTCTACTTGAACGGACCCGGAAAACATTTTCACTGCATATCATTCTTCATTCATATCATTATTTACTATGTCTGATATGTCAGGAATCAGAATGGTATCCATGTTCTCAGTAGAGAACTATGGTGTATGGCGGGTTAGAATGGAGGCACATCTGACCTCCCTCCACGACAGCATGACAGAGGTTCTAGAGGACGGACCTATCGTTCCAATTGTAGATAGCGTCGTAGCTCAGGACCCAGCACAAGGAGGAGGAATGGTGATCGGAAAGAAGATACCCAAAGACAGAAGTCTCTTCACCCCTGAGGAGAAGAAGCTTCACAACTTAGACCACGTCGCCAGAAACGCCATACTGACCACTCTAAGCGATTCTTATCTTGGAAGAGTTCAGGACTGCAAGTCCGCGAAAGAACTCTGAGATGCTCTAGCGCTACTGAGTCGGGGGACTTAGAAGATCAAAGCGAACTAACTCGCGCTAGAACTTCAGAAGATGGAGAGACTGTCTCTCATGCCTGGTGACTCCATTGAAGATCTCAATGTCAGATTCACGGATCTGATAAATTCTATCAACGGGGTGGGAAAGATATTCTCCAATCGAGAGATGAATCTAAAAATTTTGAGGGCACTGCCATTCGGTCACTGGACTCCCTTTGCTACCTTATTGCGTTATTCTAATTTAGATATTATTACTCCTGACCATATCTTTTCAGAACTTAAAGCTGAGGAGTTCGAGTTTAGCTTACCTCAAAGGAAGCAGCGAGCTGAAGTTGACACTTAAGTCGACCATGCCTTTAAAGCATCAGTCAGCACAGCAGCTCCTACGTCTAGCAAGGCAGAACCTTTACTCAACGACATACAAGAAGGAAACTTAGCCAAGAAGTACGCGCTGCTTGCCGTGAAGTATCAGAAGGAGAAGGAGAGGCGCAGAAAGCTCTCGAGAGTCGTCGAGACTCTAAGGGTAAGACTGAATATACACCCAAGCGCACTCCTAACTCACATACTTCTGAATGCAGGAAACAGGAAGACTCAGCTCAATCAAAAGACAGCGAAAGCAAAAAAAGAGTCACAACCCGCTATAACTGCAAGAAGCCAGGACACAATCAGTATGACTGTCTTGAGCTCAGTACTGCTGAAAGAGCAGCACGCAAAGCAAGAAGGGACAAGTTCATCAAGAAGCAACAAGCATATATTGCTGGTGAACTCTCAAACGACTCAAATGAAGTCGACTACTTCAAGGATTTATCAGATGATGCAGCAGCTTTCATGGACATAGAGCTTGAAGCTGAAGAAGACGCTGAAAAGTGTCTCATGGCAGGAGAAGAGGATGAGGTAAACTCTCATGCACCATTTAATTCCTCTTCACACTGCACACACGACACTATTTCAGGTGCAGATGAGAATCTGGACGTCGCGATTTCATACGAAGAACTACTTGACGAGCAGATTCAGATGAGTTTGCAGCTCAGTAAGACTCTTCAGGAGTTGGATACCCTGAAAGTGGAGAATCAGAGACTTTCTCAGGAGATTCAGGTTGCTACTGAGTCAGAAGGACTTGTGTTGAGACTCAGGGAGGAGATGAACTCTCTGATGGCCAAGTCTCAGCATCAAGAAGATCAGATCTCAGTACTGACCAATGACTTGACTCAGAAAGATACTGAACTGAGTCTACTGAAGCAAGAGTTGTCAGGACTTCAAACCGAGCATGAATTGCTGAAGAAAGGCGATGATGTCTAGATGAACCTGATGACAGAGCGGTACATGGGCGCTAAAAAGAAGCTTGAAGCTATGCTAGCAAGCAACAAGCCCAAGCATTGTAAGGAGGGACTTGGATTCAGCCATGGAGTCTCCTCATCTGCCCCGTACGCTCAAAAAACCGGCTAGCTGATAGGTTTGTTCAAGAGGAGACCATCAATGCAGAGATACTGAACCCCCTAGCCAAGAACAAACAGAAGATGAAGGCACCTCATCCCAGTTATCAGCATTCTGACAAGAAAATCAGCACCAAATCACCCCAGTTCAGTCAAGGGGGAACCAGCAAAGCAAAATGGGCTGAACAGTATGGACCTCCACAGCTAACTCATCCAGCTCAGTATGAGTCATATTACTATGACCCTATAGTCAGGAGAAGATCCAAAGGTCAGAAGAAGAAGAAGAAAGCCGTACAGAAGGCAAATGTCAGCAGTCCACCTACTTAGAAGATCAGGACTCCTGAACCCATAAAGCCTCAGAAGTCAGCATTGACCAGTCCAGTGGTCAAATATGTTAACAAAAGTGGAAAGAAACTATCTGAGACCACCAGGGTCGTAAGACAAATTTGGGTTTCCAAAACTAACATCTAAGGACCCAAAATCAAAAATAAAGGGTACCTAAATATAATTCTGTTTTGCAGGTGCACAAGGACCCTTGGTATGTGGACAGCGGATGCTCAAGACACATGACATACCAAAAGGACCTACTGAAGAATTATACTACTGAAGAAGGACCCCGAATCGAGTTCGGAGACAACGCAAAAGGCTATACCAGAGGCTATGGAACACTCAGCATTGGAACCGTAACAGTTCCAAGATTATCATATGTTGAAGGACTTCAGCATAATCTTCTCTCTGTTAGTTAATTTTGTGATAACTCGAATAGAGTGATTTTTTACGATGGTTTCTGTGATGTCATTGATAAATCTACAGGGAAAACAATGTTGTCAGGTTCTCGCAAAAAGAATATCTATGTAGCTGACTGGAACTCAGCTGAACCTGAAGCTTGTTTGTTGGCGAAGAAAGACAACAGAACGGGATGACTCTAGCACAGAAGACTCAGCCATCTCAATTTCAAGACGCTCAACGAATTAGCTAGAAACACTCTAGCAAGAGGACTGCCGAATGAAGTATTCAGCAAAGACACTCAGTGTGAAGCATGTCTGAAGGGAAAGCAAACAAGGAATCAAAATCCTCCTGTTCCATCTCCTTCCATTGATGGGAAAGCAAACAAGGAATCAAATAAGGAAGCGATAAGCATATATTGCTGGTGAACTCTTAGACGACTCAAACGAAGTCGACTCCTTCATGGATTTATCAGATGATGAAGAGCTGAAGAAGACGCTGAAAAGTGTCTCATGGCAGGAGAAGAGGATGAGGTAAACTCTCACGCTCCATTTAACTCCTCTTCACACTGCACACAAGTCACTATTTCAGGTGTAGATGAGAATCTGGATGTCGCAATCGCATATGAAGAACTACTCGACGAGTAGATTCAGATGAGTCTGCAGCTCAGTAAGACTCTTCAGGAGTTGGATACCCTGAAAGTGGAGAATCAGAGACTTTCTTAGGAGAGTCAGGTTGCTACTGAGTCAGAAGGACTTGTGTTGAGACTCAAGGAGGAGATAAACTCTCTGATGGCTAAGTCTCAGCATCAAGAAGATCAGATCTCAGTACTGACCAATGACTTGACTCAGAAAGATACTGAACTGAGTCTACTGAAGCAAGAGTTATCAGGACTTCAGACCGAGCATGAATTGCTGAAGAAGAGCGATGATGTCTGGAGGAACCTGATGACAAAGGGATACATTGGCGCTGAAAAGAAGCTTGAGGTGATGCTAGCAAGCAACAAGCCTAAGCACTGCAAAGAGGGACTTGGATTCAGTCAAGGAGCCTCCTTATCTGCCCCCGTACGCTCAGAAAACCGACTAGCTGATAGATTTGTTCAAGGGGAGAGCATCAACGCAGAGATTCTGAACCCCCTAGCCAAGAACAAACAAAAGATGAAGGCATCTCATCCTAGCTATCAGCACTCTGACAAGAAGATCAGTTCCAAATCACCCCAGTTTAGTAAAGGGGAACTAGCAAAGTTAAGTGGGCTGATTAGTATGGACCTCCGCAGCTGACACATCTAGCTCAGTATGGGTCATATTACTATGATCCTATAGTCAGGAGAGGACCTAAGAGTCAGAAGAAGAAGAAGAAAGTCGTGCAAAAGGCAAAGGTCAGTAGTCCACCTACTCAGGAGATCAGGACTCCTGAACCTGTGAAGCCTCAAAAGTCAGCATCGACCAGTCCAGTGGTCAAGTATGTTGATCAAAGGGGGAAGAAACTGTCTGAGACCACCAGGGCCGTAAGACAGATCTGGGTTTCCAAAAACTAACATCTAAGGACCTAAATCAAAAATAAAGAGTACCTAAATATAATTCTGTTTTGCAGGTGCACAAGGATCCTTGGTATGTGGACAGTGGATGCTCAAGATATATGACATACCAAAAGGACCTACTAATGAATTATATAAGTGAAGAAGGACCCTGAATCGAGTTTGGAGACAACGCAAAAGGCTATACCAGAGGCTATGGAACACTCAACATTGGAACCGCAACAGTTCCAAGAGTATCATATGTTGAAGGACTTCAGCATAATCTTCTCTCTGTTAGTCAGTTTTGTGATAACTCGAATAGAGTGATTTTTGACACTGGTTTCTGTGATGTCATTGATAAACCTACAGGGAAAACAGTATTGTCAGGTTCGTGCAAAAAGAATATCTACATAGCCGACTGGAACTCAACTGAACCTGAAGCTTGTTTGTTGGCGAAGAACGACAACAAACGGGGTAGCTCTGCCACAGAAGACTCAGTCATCTCAACTTCAAGATGCTCAACAAGCTAGCTAGAAACACTCTAGCAAGAGGACTGCCGAATGAAGTATTCAGCAAAGATACTCAGTGTGAAGCATGTCTGAAGGCAAAGCAAACAAGGAATCAAAATCCGCCTGTTCCATCTCCTTCCACTGATGGAATCCTTCAGCTGCTACATAAGGATTTGTTCGGTCCAGTCTCTCAGGTGACGATCAGAGGCAAGAAGTATGCTTTAGTGGTCATTGATGACTACTCACGCTACACATGGGTCATATTTATTACCAACAAGTCTGACGTCAAAACAGAGTTACCAACGCTTATGAAAAGGCTCAGTGTCGAGAAGAACACCAAGATCATCAAGATACGTTCAGACAGAGGAACTGGGTTCCTGAATTTCATGGTAGAGGAGTTCTGTAAAGCAGAAGGTATAGAGCATGAGACATCTGCCGCGCGCACGCCTCAACAAAATGGGGTTGCTGAAAGGAAGAATCGAACACTCAAAGAAGCAGCAAGAACCCTGTTTGCAGACTCAGGACTCCCAACCAAATTCTGGGCAGAAGCTACTGATACTGCATGTTATACTCAGAATAGATCTCTACTGACAAAGCAGCATAAGAAGACACCATATGAATTATGGAACGGTAGGAAGCCTTCTTTATCTTATTTCCATATTTTTGGGTATTCATGCTTTATCCACAATAATGGGAAAGATCAGCTGAGGACTTTTGATAGCAAGTCAGATCAGGGAGTGTTCTTAGGATACTCCTGGGTCAGCAAAGCTTTCGGAGTCTTTAACTATCGGACCCTTTGCGTGGAGGAAAGCCCTCATGTTGTTTTTAATGAGTTTGCTACTGAAGACAGGAGCAGAAACTCTAAACCTGAATCTGAGGACATCAGTAAGCAGCTACAGGATCTGAGCTTAAAAGACAAAGTTGAAAAGATCCAACTATGTTGGGATGATGATTCAGATGAAGAAACTGAAGACAAGTCTACTGAATCTCAGCTAGCAGCAGAAGTAGCTGAACATATTGACTCTACTGAACATAGTCAATCCAAGGTAACTCAGGTCGATGAAGAAACCCAAGTGGTAACCGAGACCTCTACTGAGGATAATAATTCAGGGGGAACTAATGATGTTCCTGAGCTAAATGTCACTGAACCTGGTGACTCAGTAGATCACACTCTTATTACAGAATTGCTTCAATCTCAGAATAGTACAATTGAAAGACCTAACTCACCTAGTATCTGTGTTGAACAAATTTCAGATAAAGAGTTGAAACATCGTAGATTGTGGCTGGACGCTCACACTTCTGATTTAATTATTAGAGATCCTTCTGCAAGAGTAAAGACAAGATCCAGATTCTGTCAGGGAGAAAGTGCCTTATATTCCTGCTTCTTGTCTACTGAAGAACCTCAGTCAATTGAGGATGCACTTAAGGACGCTGACTGGATCATAGCTATGCAGGAGGAGCTGAATCAGTTCACGAGAAATGAAGTTTGGGAGCTTGTTGATAGACCCCGGCATCAACATGTGATCTGAATCAAATGGGTCTTCAAGAACAAGCGAGATGAAAACAACGTTATAGTAAGGAACAAAGCAAGGCTCATGGCAAAAGGCTACTGTCAAGCTGAAGGGATAGATTTCGACGAAACGTTCGCTCCAGTTGCAAGATTGGAGGCAATCAGACTATTCCTAGCCTACGCAACACATCAGAGATTCAGAGTCTATCAAATGGATGTGAAGTCTGCGTTCCTAAATAGCGTACTGAAAGAAGAAGTCTATGTAGAACAGCCTCCCGGCTTTCAGCAGGGACATCATGTTTATAGACTCAGAAAGGCTCAGTATGGGTTAAAACAAGCACCCAGGGATTGGTATGATACCCTGTTTGAGTTTCTTCTTCAGAAAAGTTTTCAGAAGGGCACAGTAGACCGCACATTATTCAGCATTCGATTGGAAGACGACATTTTACTTGTGCAGATCTACGTAGATGACATCATCTTCGGCTCGAAGAACGTCATCATGTGTCAGCAGTTTGAGAAAATGATGAAGGACAAGTTCGAGATGTCAATGATGGGAGAGATGAACTATTTCCTTGGATTTCAAGTCAAACAATCTGAGAAGGGAACGTTTTTCAATCAAGGCAAATACACTCGAGACCTCATCAAGAAATTCGGTTGCACATCCGGCAAACCAATCAAGATCCCGATGAACACGAACATGAAAATTGACCTTGATAACGAGGGAGTATCAGTAGACCAAACTTAATTTCGTGCTATTATTGGTTCCTTATTATACTTAACAGCTACTCTTCCTGACACAACTTATGCTGTAGGTGTCTGCGCTTGATTTCAGGCGAATCCGAAGCAGAGTCACATGGACGCAGCAAAGAAGATTCTCCGCTATCTAAGAGGAACACATGACATAGGTTTATGGTATCCAGCTGATGATAATATTGAACTAACTGGTTATTCTGATGCTGACTATGCAGGATGTAGAATTGACCGAAAGTCAACTTCTGGAACGTGTCAGTTCCCTGGCAGTAAGCTGATCTCATGGTTTTCAAAGAAACAACACTCAGTAGCAACGTCAACTACTGAAGCTGAATATATGGCTACCGGAAGTTGCTGCGCCCAAATCCTTTGGCTGAGACAACAGCTACGCGACTATGATGTCATTCAGAATGAAGTGCCGATCTTCTGTGACAGTACCAGTTCTATTGCAATCACTCAAAATCCTGTACTTCACACGAGATGCAAGCACGTGGACATCAGACACCACTTCATTCGTGATCATGTCGAAAAGAAGGATATCAGGATGGAAAAGATTCATACTGACCATCAAAGGGCTGATATACTGACCAAGCCTCTAGCTGAAGCCAGATTCAGAGAACTTTCAGTGGAGCTAGGTCTGCTGGATCCTACTGACTCCAGTCAGTAAGCGGATTCAGGAGAGGAGCATTCAGTAAGGGGGAATGTTCACTCTCAGTACTGAGTAAAAACAGTACGTAGAGACTCAGCAACCATCTACACGAGGTATCAGCTGACTACGATGTTCAGCTGACAGGTTTGCGTATCTCTACTTAGTAGCCAATAGAACAGGTCTGTGCATTTATGCCTCAGATTTAGCTTCGTATTCAATGCCTTAGAAAACGTCATTTAAAATTAACGGTTTACATTTAATACACGACATTCTATGTAAAAGCATGCTGAACTCTGCAACGCATTAAATGCATGTCGTATCAAGTTACTTCTTTGGCTATATACAACTGTATTTTGACTTAGGCGGCTAATTTGATCATTGCCTATTTTATAAAATCTAATCCTAGCCGTCCATATCAAAAAAGCATATTCAAACTGAACCGTAGATAATTAACTGTTTATCTTCCTTAAGATATATATATATACGTTCAAATGCTTGAAAGCACCATTTCTACCCTGCAAATATTTCGAACCTTAGATTTTCTGAGATATCTCCTAATCCTTTACAAAACTCATCTTTCAAAAGTTCTCAGAAAAATCTTTGGTAAATTTCAATGATAATTCAGTATCTTATACGTTTATATTTTTATTTTTATTGGATACTAATCTACTGTATTTGCAGATTACAGAATATGACAGGAAATATTGTGTATGCTCCTACCGATATGCAAGAGATCCTTGAGAAGGATCGGGTCTGGTGCGAACCAGTAATGGAGTTCGACGCTTGTGACCTTGATTACATGGAAGAGATCTTCTTCGCCCTTCGTGAAACCGGGCTTGAAGGTTTTCTGACGAGGAAGCCATCATTCTTCCTTCCACGCCAGATAGCTGAGCTCTATCTGAACTCGGAATCAGTAAATGGAGACATCCAATGCCGCTTCGTCGTTCATTCAGTAGGCGACCCCTCTCGTACAGATATTGAAGTCAAGCAGATGTCCATCAGAGAAGCACTTCAGAGAATCTTCACCCTACCCAAAAAATGATTCACCACAATAGCGTACAAAGATGATTTAATGGATAAATACCTGATAGAGTTCTGTGGGAAGCCGACAACTTTCAGATCAACATTTCCAAAGAATGCAATGCTTCCACAATACAGAGCCTTGGCCTACGTCGTGACTCAGCTGGTAACGAGTCAGGCCGCCTCCTTCGATCAAGTGTCAAGGCCAAAGATCCATCTTATGATAGCCATACACGACAGAGCTAAAATCAACTGGACATAATTCTTCCTCAAAGAATTCATGACGCAGTCAGCTAAGTTCGACAAGTCAGCCAAGCGGCTGAGCGTCAAAGGAAAGCTTCTGTATGGTCTGAAGCTTTCCGTGATGATCGAAGATTTCTGCAGATTGGACAACATTACCTTCGCTGATAAGCAATACTTCAACCAGAAGAAGGTCTGATTCAAGAACAGGGCAGCGGCCCTTCAACAGATCGGATCAGGGCCCGCTGATCCTAAGTCCGGGACTCAGAAAATCTCTACACCAACCAAGAAGAGGTCCCCTCCCAAGTCTACTCCTAAAACACCGACCAAGAAGTTGAAGAAAGTCAGTGAGGTTGTGCCGGAGGCAGAGCCTGAGGCAGTGGTTGCTGAGCCTCCTCTGCAGCTGAGGGATGAATCTGAGTCATCCGAGAAGACACCATCAGTGGAGAAGGCAGTCTCCTCTGAGCGTGGTGAAACAGTGGATCAAGGGGTCCAAGCTAAATCTGTGGAAACACTGGACAGCCCCTTGGATGTTCCACCACTCAGCAGCATACCATCTGCTGAGAAGCAGCCGTCTCCAATAGAGGTGGAAGACTCGGAGACAGCCTCAGAATCTGAATTAATCGGGATTGAGGCCTCAGCTCTCAAATCACGAGCCTCCCAAGAGATTACTAAACGGATTCCGGAGATAGCTAGCCACAACGATTTGGTCCTATTAGCAAGGCAAGCTAGGCTCCACATGCTGATCCGGTTCCAGAAGTGGCACAATCAGAAGCGCCTCATCATTCACCACTCCTGCGAACAGCTCCATGAGGAGGAGCTGATAATAAGGGGGAAGATTGGCTACTCAGAGCCATCTGACCTCGGCACTCTTGAAGATCTGACGGCTGCGATGCTCGCTATGCTGAACGACAAAGAACCCGTCTCAGCATCAGCACCCTCAGATGGGTTTGACCCTGATGGTCAGGACCCACCCCGTGATTCAGGCCCTGAGAAGCCTGATGAGGGATCTCAACTGGACAAGGATGCTCCAACATCCACTGCTGAACCGCCGCTCAGCATCCTTGGTCCAGGTCAGTCGGCGGCTGGTACTTCAAAGGCAACTGAACCATCTCAGCTGCTACTTGAGTCTGCCTTTGAAGTAGCGCCCAGCCCGAGAAGCCGATGCTCGAAGTCAGCTGCTACTCAGAACCGATTACTCGCCCGCACCATCCACAAAACGTGGAGGCAAACCACTGAGGCTCAAAGTGCTGAACTCAAGGGACTCAGAACAGCTATTCAGACATCTCCAGTCCCTGATTTCTCCAACATTCTGTCAAACGCACTTGCCGCACAGAAAGCCGACTTCGATGAATAGCTGAAGCGATTCAGACTGGCCAAGCTCAACTTCTAGCAGACTATAAGGCCGCACAAACAGCACATACTTAATCCATCTCCTCCATCTCTCAAGCCGCAGACCTCAGACTCTAAACAATTCAGAAGGCGATTAAAGAGAGAGTGGAAAACCAGCTGAAAGAGTTCCAGACAGCAGCAGACACCTCCCATAAGAAATACAGTGCTCAGCTTACTGAGGAGAGAAATGAGCTGCACGAGAAGCTGACTAAGCTGCAGAATGCCTTAGACGATCTGACAGAAGCTTACAAGAGTCTGGACAGAAAGGTATCAGTTCCCCCCCCGCCCATGAGCAAATTTGCTGATGCCAAAAAGGGGGAAAGAGAAGGAAAAGAAGGAAAAGGCAAGGAACTGGTACTCAAAGTACCAAAAAGAGTAAGGTCAGTGGCAGGGGCAACTCAGACTCAGACAACTGCTCCCACTGGACCCTCTACTCAGACTGGCGAGGCCCAGGGTGTCTCAACAGAAGGCGATGTAGTGTATGCTGAGACTGGCCCAAGCGGCTCAGGACCCAAGGAAGTAGCTACTTAGGCAACCCAAACACCTTCTGACATTATCAAAGAGGTTGCTGAGTATGCTGATGAGGAGTCAGAAGAGGAAGAGGTTCCTCTACCTCCTCCAGTTGCCGGGAAAGGCAAGAAAGTTATGACGCTTCCTACCCCTCCTAAGAAGAAAGTACCCAAGAGGTATGTTACTCCGTAGGAGGAAGCTCAGATTGCTGCTGATGAGAAGTTAGCAAGGGAAATCGCTGAAGCTGAAGCTACTAATAAGCCTAAGAAGAAGCCTTCTAAAGGCAAGACAAAGGCTCCAGCAGGAGGTAAGAAGACTGGACCCAGGCTGCCTCCCAGAACGCTCAAACTCAGTGATGAGGCAGACAAAGAAAAGGAGAAGGAGCAGTGGCAGCAACAACAACAGACTACTGGACACCAGGGTACTTCTAGGGAAAAATCAACCACACCTGCTGATTCAGAAGAAGAGCCTCACAAACCCTCCTATGTCCCTTCTAAGGAACAAGATCAAGAAATGCAAGAAATATGGGCTCAGATGGAGAGGTACTTGTACAGAGGAGAAGAAGCTAGACAGATTGAAGGAGCTCGAGAAAGGCTCAGATTAGCAGACCTTGAAGCTCTGAGGCTGAAAGCTGAACAAGAAGCGAGTCATAGAATTCCTGAGAAAGCTGACATTCCATACCGATACAAAAGGTTTAGGAAGCCTACTGATCTCAAAATTCACAGATGGCCGAGAGTTGATGAGTGGATGTCGTGGGAAGTAACTCAAAGGTGGGAGACGCTGAAGGCTGAATTTATTAAACGGAATTATTTCTGGAGGTACTGGGCTGAGAAGCACAAGTCTGTAGCCTTTGCTGAATGGCTCATGAGGGCCAACATAGAAATGTTTGCCAGAGTTCAGAAGGCTGTAAAAGACAAGGTAGATGTAAGAGTACCAGGTCCAAGAATCATGCCGCCCCCACTGAAACTAGACGGCTCAGTTCATTATGGGGTCATTGAGAAGGAAGTTAAGGATGCTGCTGAAGCCAAGTTCTTAGATGAAGAAGATCCAGCTGACTTCGTTGAGATACTGAAGCTGAGGAAGGTCACCTACCGGATGTATGGACTGCCTCTTCCTGAAACCCAATCAAAGGACTTCAAAGATAGGATTAAGCGGTTCAGATGACTATTAGCTTCTGTATGTCTTTGTATCTTCTTTTCTATCTCTTCTTAGTGTAGCAGATGATATAACTGTACTGAACTTCTCAAATCTATAAAACATCTCTGTTATTGGCCCTGGCAATTCCTTATTGTCTAAATGGCCTTGTTTATTTTTAAGCTTAACACTCAGAATCACTGAAGTGATTACTGACTCACACATTCACTCTTCTTATATCTTTGTCAGTCTCTGCTTAGCTAGTTTCTGATAGATTGCATAGTTGGGGGAAT
Organism: Lavandula angustifolia; assembly: GCA_028984105.1. NCBI lineage: Eukaryota > Viridiplantae > Streptophyta > Magnoliopsida > Lamiales > Lamiaceae > Lavandula > Lavandula angustifolia. The sequence continues at coordinate 19,217,711 of CM054806.1, read as the reverse complement.
ATGTTGTTAGAAAGGGGGAAATTGGTGAATTAGTTTCTGTATAGGTTTTGATATTTCTTCCCCGATTCCCTCAGTAGTCTAGGACTTGAAGAACAACTCCACCGATCCTACTTGTAATATTTGTAAGGAGCTCTGTTTCTGATAAGTCATAGTGTTAGGTTTTGGCATCATCAAATAGGGGGAAAATGTTGGGAGATGATTCAGTCTTCTCACAATCAGTTGAGACTTAACTCAGTTGCCCTGTGCACTGAATACTTACTGAAGATTTGAAGATCCCAAAACCCTATCTTGACTGATGAACCATTCAGTTGTAACCTGTTTGTTTTGTCTCTGAGGTTTCAGACTCAGTAGACACTCTACATCTGGTTCAGGCGCTCAGTAGATTACCTGCCTCAGTACTAGAAGTAGAAGACTCTGTAATACTGGACTCAGCATGAGTAGTATATCGAAAGGAGTCGGTGGGCCCGAACTCGGCGGGAGTAGTCACCGAACTCGGGGCCGATCTTCGGAGAGCCGACTCGAGCGGGAGCATGCTACGAATAAGAGATCGACTCAGCAACGGCCGGGACGTTCTTCCGACCGTCGATTCTCTAAAAGTCAAAAACAGGCAGAGTCAATACGAGGAAGAGAGAAGTCGGCTTCGGATCTCCTTGAAGTCTGTTCTGTCTCACCTACTTTCCTAAACCTCGACCAATGACAAGCAGCCACCAGTCCTATATATCTGTTAAAGCTGCAAGTCAACAACTTTCCAGAAATGGAGGGAAAGGACACCGCAACCATACTTTGAAAGAGTCGTTAGTTACCCAAAAGAGAGAGACAAAGATCGTCGTCTCCAACGGATCTATCCTAATCTCTGCTCTATAAATAGAGGGATAAAATCAAATTGAAGCACGACACGAGAACAAGAGCATATACGAACACACAAACGAACTCAGTGCATTAAAAGAGCGACTCATAAATGTCCTATTCTGCAAGTAGTTCAAAGAGACAATCTCCGGCAAAAGACTACATATCTGCTCATATGGAACCAAGCTGAATCAGAATCATACAGCCTCTAGTATCCAAGCGACTGAACACGAACCCTAAGTTTATACTTAGCCGTTCGTCGCTCTAGAAGCCACCTTCTCGTTCCCTATCCCTCTAACCTAAGCTCAACTGTTCATATCTATAGCTTAGACGAAGGAGTTCATAGTCGAACTGATCCTTATTGTAAAGGACTCCTTCACTGTTGGAGAGTATTTCAAACACTTAGTTTGATACCTTGTAAACTGAGACTTGCTCAATATAAATCTCAAGACCAGTGTTTGTCCAGTGTACAAACCGACTGAGACTATCTCAGTATAATACATAGCTTCCTGATCTTTCGGGATAGTGGACGTAGGATTGTTGGATCCGAACCACTTTAAAAATCGCCAATGTTCTGTGTTCATTATTTACTGTTGCATTGATTTAGTGTGCATACTGAAAATATCTTTAAAATCATTCAACTGAGTTTCAGCAAACTTAATCGACTGCACTAATCTACTGAAACTGTTTTGATAAAACGTTTTCCTAACTCAACTGAATTTGGGCCTATACATTTCCGCACTACTGAACTCTATCTGAACGGTACTGAATTCTTACTCTAGTCAGCTAGCAAGCCTCAGTAAAGTCAGTCACTCTGCCACGCGATTCAGAACAACTTATCTGGTCTGCTGAACTCGTTCAGTACGACACTCTCCTGAAAAGGATTGTTCGCGTTTTAAGTTGAGAAATTGGTTTTCAGGTGTATTCACCCCCCCCCCTACACCTGAACGTTACTCTTGGGACCAACAAAAGGTAATATGCATATCTCAGCTTGAAAAAAGCCCGTAAATGTCATAGTAACTTTTAAAAATGTGCACTTTAAGAGACGAGGGATGGCGCCGACAAAAGGTAATATGCATATCTCAGTTGAGAACAACTCAGTTAATGTATCCGAGTTATCAGAGGAAGTCAACTCAGAAATAGTCTTGAAGTTTGAACAAGCCTCACCTACCATTGAACCTCGACTAATGAGGAGCTGATAGCACTGTACTTGCACTGACATAAAGTTGGCCTCATGACTGAAAAAGAGAGAATATCTACAGTATCATTCAAATTCGAGATGGCTGTTTTTCCTGCTTTTTTACACATGGCTAGGTCTCTTCTATCAATGAGTCAAGACTATAAATACAGATCGATCTTCAAGAGTTGAAGAGACTGGGAACATTAGCTTTCAAGCACTCAAAGATTTAGCAACCTCAAAGCAAATTTAGCGAAGAACTTTCTGTATAGATAGATATCCTTAAACAATTCTTGACTATGGAGTAATCTAGTCCACATTCTCTATTCTAAGCTAACCGTGTTAGATCTTAAGCTTCAACATCGAAGGAGTTTATATCTTGAACTGTTCTTGTTGTAAGAACTCCTTCTTAGCTGGAGAATCTCAAAAACCCTTTGTAAAGTCGCTAGGACTATAACTAGTGATCTGTCCAGTAAATGGATCGATTGAGAATTGCTCAGTATAATTAATTCAAGACCTTCTGATTATTCAAGACAGTGAACGTAGGATCCTGCGTATTCGAACCACTTTAAAAATTGTTTGTTCATTTTACCGTTTTATTGGTTAACTGTTCATCCTGCATAAAATTGATTTGCAAAACTCATAAGTCTGGATTTTCAATAAACCCTGAATCTACGCAGAAGCATAACTTAATTTTGTTTAGTAAAAACGTTTTAAAACAAGAGACGATAAAATCGGGCCCACACATTCCGCTCAACTTCTTGTACTGCGTCTATTGTAGACTGACTGAAGTCATAGATAGTATTTAATAATTAGAACCACTCTTCCCATGCGATCAGAGAGCTAAGTTGGCAAGCTAAGTCATTCAGCAAGCAAATTCAGTAAACTAATGATTTTCGCGTATGGGTTACGATATTATCTTTAGATCTAGGAATGTGACCATGTGTCAACAATTTGAGAAGATGATGAAAGAAAAGTTCTAGATGTCTATGATGGGAGAGATGAATTATTTCCTTGGACTTCAAGTTAAGCAATCTGAGAAGGGAATTTTCATCAACAGAGCAAAGATACCCGAGATCTCATCAAGAAATTTGGTTGCGACTGTAGCAAACCAGTCAAGATTCCGATGAACACGAATCCCAAAATTGATCTTGACAAAGAGGGAGTATCCGTTAACTCTACCGATTATAATGCTATTATTGGTTTATTATTATATTTAACAACTAGCGAGACCTAACCTAATTTATATTGTGGGTGTATGTGCAAGATTTCAAGCGAATCCTAAGTGAAATCATCTAGACTCAGGAAAGAAGATTCTCCGATACCTAAAATTTTGAACTAACTGGGTACTTTGATTATGCAGGTTGCAAAATTGGTAAAGTGTTAACTTCAAAAACATGTCAGTTTCTAGATTGTAAGCTTATATTAGGGTTTTCAAACAACACTCAATAGCAACGTCCACTGCAGAAGCAGAATATATGGTTGCTGGAAGTTTCTGTGCCCAAATCCTCTGGCTTCAACAACATTGTTTTATTCGGAGCTTTGATCTACCGAACGAAGGCATATCGCCTATTGGATATAAGGAGACGACAATCAATGTATACCTTCAGTGATTCTGTAGGCAAAAGGACATAGGCTTCAAATCATCGTTTGCCAAGAATTAGCTACTGCTAGAATACAGAGGATTGTCGTACATAATTTCTCATATCCTGACCAGTTCAGCATGATCCCATGACCAATTGTCCAAACTGAAGCTACAAATTATGATGGCAATCATGGAAAGAGTAAGAATCAATTGGGTTGAGTTCTTTATGAATGAGTTTAATACTCAGGCGCAATATATTTATCACGACCTCCTGATTAATTAGGATAGTGGACGTAGGATCATGCGAATTTGAACCACTTTAAAATTGTCTCGTTCATTTTACTTGTTTTATTGGTTAATTGTTCATCCCGCATAAAATTGATTTGGAAAACTCATAATTCTTGATTTCGAAAAAACTCGAATATACGCACAAGCATACCCGAACCGCTTTCGCAAAAAAATATTTTTCAACAAGAGACGATAAACTAGGGCTTACACATTCCGCATAACTTTTTGTATTGGGTCTACTATAGACTCGATCGAAGTCGGTATATAGTATTTTGTAACTAGAACCACTCGCCCACGCAATCGAGAGCTAAGTTGGCGAACCGAGTCATTCAAGCAAGCGTATTCGAGAAAAGACTTACTTTCGAGTTTGAATTAAAACTTGGACTCATGTGTATTCAACCCTCATTCCCCCCCAAAACACACCCGAAGACTCGTATTTGGACCAACAATTACCTTTAAAGCCCTGATTGCTCCGTATGTATTCTTAGTCTTCCCATTCCCGAACTTTGCTAAAGTTTTGGGCATCTCCTATGTGTAATTCCAAAAGAGTTGATAAGACAAAGTTCCTCATGGAAAACTATTCTTTCTATCAAGATCATCAATAAGAACGCAAACCCAACGATTAATTAAGTATGATCTATCGTAAGCATCAAGCATCCGCTAAAACATGAGAATGTGCGTCACCTTGAGATGATCACATGGTAACTTGAATTTCTTGATTTGGAAATGTGAATGCAATTTTTTGGTTGATGGAAGAACCCCTCCATAATTACGATGCAGAAAGCCACCATCTAGGATCGAATTGATGGACTCTGGAATGAAGTCTGATTCGCTAAAACTAAGTCTAGTAACAATCGCAAACTCTCTTGTCGAGAACTAGATATTCCGCGACCCCACTCGAAACAAAAAATTATGCTTCGCCGCATCAAGAACAATCACTTCGTGGGTTTAATAGGGCAAATAGTGCTTTACGGCTGGTACTTTCCTATGAGAGTTTCACTAGGTGACGAAAACAGCCAGATTCGAAGGTATTTAATAGATCCCAATCAACAAAGCTTCCTAAAACATCAATTATTTGACGAATTATCTCGCTCCTATAGTAGTAATTCAACTTTTCTTTAGGTCATTGCACCTCTTGTCTATTCCAAGACCAATTAGCCTAAAAAGTCGAATAAAAATGATATAATTGCAATTCTAGGCTATAACACGATGAAAAATAATTGCTGAACGATATTGGTGATTTATTATAAATCGCCTAGGATCCTCGGCGAAATTACTCTTCATCTATTTAGTTGATAAATAGTAGGTGAGGCTAAAAGGGAAACTCTGCTTATACTATACGATACGCCTAAGGTAATTCCAATATCGTCTAATCAAGAATGTTGTGCAACAACATCGATATCTAGAATACGTCCAAAAACACATTACATTTTAACTCAAAAGTACAAGAATCTCAACTCATCTTCACGTATTTCATTAAATAGACTAGTACACGAATAAGCCCATGCTATAACAATGATTTTCGACACAAACAATCTTAAAGCTTACTTGCGATAAACATAAAAAAGAAGGAAGAAGGTTTTGCTTGATAAGCGGGAGCCATTCCATGTATTTGGATTGAAGTTTAAACAATAAATCGACTGTTCTGGTACTAGGCGACGGTTGCATGACTAGAGCTTCTCGACGATCGGTTTCTTGAAAGTGAGTGTTTGTGGGTCCTTTCAGTTTTTATCTATTTTATTCATAAAATTTATAGATTATGGGTTCACCTAACTTACTAAAACTCTAATTAGCTAAAAAACATACATGATTAAACATGCGGCTATAAACATAGTTAACTATCCTTTTGAGCAAAAAAAAGAGTTCTCCCTTTATTCTCTGTTAGGTAGCTTTTTTTCTTAAATATGATATTCCATTTCGCCTATTTTAAGAATATAAATTAAATATGATATTCTATTTTTTTTTATTATTATCTATTTATTTAACAATGAGTAATAAACTTATAATACAATAATAATTAAAGATTCAAAAATAAGAAAGGAAACTCCGGATGTATTTTCGATCATAATTCATGAATAACAAATTCATAATTATATAAAAATTACATTATAAAAGGAAAATCAAAGATTTAAAACATATTCAACCTAAAGTAAAAATGTAAAACGATTATATTAAAAAAATAAGAAACTATTATACTGAAAGAAACTAAGGAACAAGAAAATATCTAAATAAGAGCAAAGGCACGTCATACGATTATACATGTAATTGTATAATTATAAATAAGTGATAATTAATAAGTTTATCTTTTATATTTTTTTAAAAGGTACTTAAGATTAAATATAAGAGATTAATAATGTGTGATAATTCTCGTTTTTAAAAATAAATAGAACTATAAAAAAGAATTGGGAGAGTTTTCCCTGTTTTTCTCCTATCCTCAACATGTTTTACACTATTAAGTACCATTGTACCAACATCTTCAAAATCCAATAATCCAACACCAAAATCATCATAATTCATAAATCATAACTCATTAAGGGATATAACTCATAAAATTCACAAGTTTGAATAAACACAATTTTAAGGTTTGGAACCGAGAAGTCTAGAACCACGAATACAATCAGTAAGTCATATTGCATTAATCTTCACCTCAACATTTCAAACAACACTCCAGCTCGTCCCAACACTATTGGTTGGCCGAACGAATTCATGTGTCACTGTTTAAACAAAGATAGAAATAAGTAATATATTCATAGTTTATATGCTTAAATAATATTCCCCTGTCCTATTAAAAGCGTCATCTTTCTTTTTAGCACAGAGAATAAGAAAAATGGTGTTGTGTGGTGTATATTATTTGACTTTTGGATAAATGATTTATGCTCACATATTCTTTGGTTTTTTTAGAAAGATGATACTTTGTTGGTCTCGGTATGATTTCAGGTGTATGGGGCGGGGGGGAAGACACCTGATGACAAATGTTGCTTTTTCGGATCAAAGGGGTTGACTGATAGTGAGTCAGTCCGAGTGCGGAATATTGATAGGCCCTTCTATGAAAATGCTTTATGTGTATGTAATAGTTAAGCTAATAGTGAATGTGGTGAGTAGTAAGCAGAATGCAATAAAACAGTAAATAACACGATTTTATAGTGGTTCGGATTCACAAGATCCTACGTCCACTTTTCTGCTTCCTTGCAGAAATCCACTAAAGGAAACTCATAGATTAACGAGCATAGATCAACACAATAAAACTATCAAACAATCAATCTATCAAGCTAACTATCAAAAACCAAACAACAACTTTCTAACGAGGTTTCAAGTTGGGTTTTGTGGTTTGTTCAATAACAAGAGTATGAAAAACTCTTGACTCAAAGCTTATAATATTTAAGCTGGTTACTTGGAGTATAAACGGTGATGAATTTATCGGGTAATAGAACTGTAAGAATGAAGATGAAGGCTTTGTTTTTTTTTTTAATGTGCTTGAGATTTCTTGAAATTGTCTAACCTCTTAATGAGAGGTCTTCTGCTATTTATAACCGAGCTTGGGGATATACCCGTTGAGGAATAACTGCTCTCCCATTGCATTAAATGCATGTACACATGTCGTGCTCAGCTCGTTTCTGCAGATTCTGTATGAGGTATTGTTCTGTCTCCTTTCACTAGGGCTTACATGGCGGCCTAAGATTGGTCGAGGTTGATCTGATAATTGTCGTTTCCTCCGATGACTATCTATTTTTGAATAATGTGCCTTGAACCTAGTACTGTCTTCACACTTGAATATATCAGTTCTGACTTGTGAAGAATCTGATCCGATCAGTTCAGCTTGAAAAGTCAGCTTATCAAGGCTAGACTCAGATGTACTACTCGGCTAAAATTATCGCTACCTAAACTAATCTGGTCTGAACAATACAAAAAATGAAAAAAAAAACATAATTAGTACCATGTATAGTTAGCAACAGAGTTTAATGCCAATACAAAAAAAAAAAGATACATAAATCATGATAAACAAGTCAAACAATGAGGCAACATAAATGAAATTGATATAATTGATACGTGACTTGATAACGTTTTTTCAGAAGAAACGATTAAAAAGGGCCTACACTATTTTGCACATCTTCTTGTAAGGAATCTCCTGTAAACTGACTTCATTCAACGAATAGTGCTCGGTAACTTGAAATACTCTGTCCACGCGATCAGAATGCTTACTTGGCGAGCTGAACTATTCAGCAAACAAATTCAGTATAATATTGACTTTCGTATTTGAGTCAAAACTTGGACTCAGGTGTATTCAACCCCCCCCACCCCCACCCCACCCCCACCAGCCCCCAACATATGAAGACTCGCCTCTGGACCAACATCAACCCTAGCTACCTACTTTGTAGATCTCTTTGCACCAGATCTAAATTGTAGTGTGCCTATTTATACCAATTGCCTTGCTACAAATAATGTGATGGAATTCACGCTAAGTCATATCCAAAAGCTTCAAGTGTTCAAGCATTGTTGCTCTCTCTCTAAAAATCCTATTGTAGTTGTGTTTCTTTCTTGGAGCGTTAGAATCCCCTCTTTGAGTCTAAGCCAACAACCATATTCATAGCTCAAATTGAGAAGTCCTACCTTACAAGCTTTGAGCTAAACTTTGTAAGGACCTCTCACTAGTAGGAGAAACAAACCCTAAATCCAGCTCTTAGAAGAAGTTGTCATGTTTAGTGAGTTTGGGTTGTGTCATACATGAAGAGGAAAACATGCAATCCCTATAGTTTTGTTAGTGGAATCCCTGACGTATTCAGGAAGAGTGCACATTGGAGTTATCTCCGAACACTATAATGTTGTCTTTGTTTACTTGCTTTTCTGAACTGCTAAATTTCTTGCGTGATCTTATCAACAACAATTTTTATCTCCGAACACTATAATGTTGTCCCTATCCATACAAATGCATTGAATAACGAAGAAAAGTACAATGCATAACCAAGGAAAGTGCATCAAAGAAATTCTAGAAGTCCATCAGGAGCATTTCGCATCTAATGACTAAAGAGCTGACGTGCGGGCGAGCGCGCGTGAGAGAGAGAGAGAGAGAGAGAGAGAGAGAGAGAGAGAGAGAGAGAGAGAGAGAGAGAGAAGAGCTATGATTGACTTAAGGTGTGGGGATGGTGATCGCTGTTTTCACACCAAATAAAACTCATGCACATACTCAGAATCTTATAATTAGTATAGAACATGGTCGAACTCAGGGAAAAGTAGAAATCAACTATATCTATCCTTTTGATCAAAGTTTTGGTGTTCCCACCACAAATAAATTTTGGGTTTACTACATAGGCAAAGAAAATTAAATAGTAGAAAAGTAAATTTAGAGAAAACAAGTAGAGAAAGGCGGACTCGGCTTTAAGTAACTCATATGAAACAACTACTTCCATCATTGATGCATAGACGAGCCACTAAGCGTTGCTTTTTCGAACTCCATGAGATCGGATTAGGACCAAGAAAGAGAACAAAGGCCCCTGCCCAATCAGCATCCAAAAAGCTTGCAGATACAAAGAAGGACTAGACCGCAAACAAATGCCATAATCACGAGTACCATTGAGATATCGAAGTAGACGCTTGACAGCATACCAATGGCGCTCAGAAGGAGCGTGCATAAACATAAACTGAAATAATTTGTTGACTGCGAGATGGTGCTTTTTCAACTCTCTCAAAATGGAATCTATTCCAAACGTATATGCCCCAGTTATAGGATAGAGTGTTGGACACGTACATACCCCAATTCTTACTTAGTTGGTAGTGGCTTGTTGAACAAATTTCCACTACTCCCTAACCTAAACACAACCTAACTTGTTGAACAATCCTAGATTTAATGTTTAGATAGCATTACGAGGAAGGAACCCGATTTTAATCTCTACCGTTATTGGACAAGCTGACATAGATGATTAACCTCCTTAATTCGACTACCGTTACAATAGATTCACCACCTGAGTTGTTGACCAATCTGGCACTAATCTTCATAACCTAAATTGTTTAAGTTAATCCAAGTAATTCTTTCTTTCCCGAATTAAATTGAAACCCTAGTCTTTAATTACTACGTCTAATTAGATCTCACAAAGTCTGTATCTCATACTCATCACTCTCCCCGAAGCCTTAAAAGGTTAGCTATGCATGATTAACTTGGACAAGTAGAAAGCAGTAACAAACATATTCAGAACATAATTTAAAATGCGAAAAACTGAATGCATAAACTGAAAATAAGAAACTGAAAGTAAATATTGAATACCGAACTGAGTGCTGAAAGTAAGTACTGAATCTGAAATCTTCAACTGCTGAAAACTAAAGTTGAAGACAAGTAAAAGTTGAAAACTAAAGAAAGCGAATTCAAGTGTTTGAATTCTAGAGCTGAATCTAAAAACTATACAACGGGACTACGAACGAAAGTGGCTGGAGAATAAAACTAAAAGATGATGAAGAAGCTATGTAAATCGATATGAAGTCCTTGTCTTTAGCCCCTTTATATAGATTTCGAAGCCTATCCTCCAAAGGAAAGAATATCTAAGGCAAATCTTGTGTGGATCTTGATCTTCAAGACTCCTTTTCTAAATATAACTTGGCCCTAAAATATCTTCAAGCTTCCAAATCTTTAGCACATCTTTTCTTCTCGATCCAAGCCCCTTTTTATCTCCAAAACATCCCCAAAATATCTCTAAGTCAGCTCCAACTCTCCACATCATCACCGTCGAATATCCTGCTGAAAATAGGCATTTCTGGACACAAAACAACATCAACTTCGACAAGATGAACATCAGAACTGGATGAATTCAAGTAGTATAAAATCGACATATCAGGGGACTAAAAAGATTAATTTGGTGATGATGATAGGGACAAAAAGATTAATAAGGTAATAAAAAACTCATTTAGCATTTAGTATTTGAAAATAAATAAAAAAGTTTATTTTTTTATTAAAGTGATTATCAATAATATCCATTTATTATTGATATTTAATGATTCATATTTATTCCTTTTTCACTCTAAATGGGGTTCATAAATGAACCCTATCCTATTTGCAAATGCTTATTATAAGTATTTAAAATTGGTTATACTAAAGTTAGACAAAAAAAGTTTATAACTAAAAACAAATATTTTATGGATGTATGAAAATATAAGTATTTTAAATAGCAAAACATCTCAATTGATATGTCTAATTCTAAGATTGCTTAATTTTAGAAAAGTAAGTTTTACAAACATCAAAGAATGTGTAAGTGGTTAAAAATTAGATAAATACTTAGAATAAGCATTTGCAACGCTCATAAAAAAACACACTAACGACTATATTAAGGTAGTTTCATTAGTGATTTAATATGTTAACATATATATCTAACGTAATCCAATTAGATTTTCTTAATCTTACAAAAACTTCAATACAAAAACTTTGGTGCATACGATCACAGGTGCAACCGGACGCTTATAATTAATGTAGTGTAGTGTATAATAAAACAATAGTGTAGTGTTATCGCAGTTGGTAAAGTCATTAAGCTCTCACTCGAGAGGCTCAAGTTTGAGTCCCAAAAAGCGATATTTTTATTTTTATTTTTAATATATAACACTTAATTTTTGTTTTCATTAGGGTTTAAACCTCCCTCTAGGGGTTACAGTAAAATCACGGGAAAACTATCACTTCTTCTAAATAAAAGTATTACTTTTTGTAGATAAAAGTATCATTTTTAATTAACGAAAGTATAATTTTAATGAACAATTGTATCACTTTATATAGATAATAGTATCCATTTTATAGAGCAAAGTATCACCTAGTATGAAAAAGAGTAGAATTGTTCTGAAGAAGAGTATCAATTAATATGAATACATGTATCGTTTCTTATCCATATTAGTATCAATTAATACGAATACGTGTATCACTTGTTCTTAACATTTAATATAAGTATTGCTTTATCTAAAAAAATGTATCAATATGTTTAAACAAAAGTATTGATCGTACTACACAAAAGTATCAGTTTTTCTAAAAAAAAGTTCCAATTGTATTGAACAAAAGAGTATCATTTGTTATGAAGACAAATATCAATTCATATGTGCAGATGTTTAATTTCTTATTCATATTAATAATAATATAAGTATCACTTTATCTAAAAAAATTTATCAATTAGTTTAAACAAAAGTATCATTTGTACTGAACAATAATATTAGTTTATGTAGACAATAGTATTAGTTTTTCTGAATAAAAGTATCACTTGTACTGAACAAATATATAAATTATCAAGTAAACCGAACACATTATAAAAAAAATTGATGCTAAGACTCAAACCCGGATGTCTCGGGTGACAGCCCAATAGCTGAACCAATTACGCTACCACAACACTACTGTTATGATATACACTATTTATATTCATTGTAAGTGGCCGGTCGCACCTGCAACCGAATTTACAAGACTGCAACTCAACTTTCAATGAATTCGAAAAATATTAAGTTCAATCTCATTTCTCAAACCACATAATCATGCAGACTCAAGTTCAATCTTTATTTTAGATTAAAAGTTTAAGCTTAGTTAAATAAATAATGTTCGACTCTGGTTGGTTTGGCTACACCCTCAAGGTGGCAGCATAAAGTGAATTTCTACATTTTGAACAGGATTAGTTCCACTTGCCTTTGTTAACCCTCATGATTGCGAGTTACTATATTATATTCAGTATCATGCTTTGGCTTCTTCCTTTAAGAAGAACATTAATAATTGTTATCTAGAGCTAGCGAATGCTTAGATGTTACTCACTTACTCGTCCATGAAAAAGGTGATTAATTTAATTATTTCTACGATAGTGAAATTTGGTTAGTTATTTTAGTGATTAACTATTTATAAATCAATCCATCAAACTCAAAAGAAAAAAAAATAGGAAGAACTTTTTTTAGCCGGTTTGGATAGTTTTATATGTTTTATATCGTATAAAAAATTTAAATTTTCTAGCAGAAATACATTCACTCTTACCCTTATCTACTTCGTGGGACTCAAAAGTTTAATTTTTTTTTATAAAAGGTCTAATTTAAATTATTTTCAGGTCCCACACCCACAAACTCTTTGCAGGAGTAATTCGTTGCATGATTTTCAGATATAATCGTGTAGTTAGGCGAATTATTATCCGATTTTGATAAGGGAATTAGATTAGGAGATTTTGATAGTCGATTATGATTAGTTGATTTTGCTTAGTCTATTTTGATTTTTTCGATTTTATTGGGCGATGATTCAGTAATAGATAAAATTTGAAGATCCTAAAATCCCTAAATGATTGATGAACCAAATAATGTAATAGCTTAGTTGAGTTCAACATGTTAGGAACTCAGTAGACTAGTTAGAGTTCAGTAGCTAATAGACTCAATAGTATATATTTTCTCAGCTGGACGGACTCACTCAATATTGAAGACTCAATACAATTGCTCAGGATCTACTAAAGGTGTGTTGAACATCACTACAAAGGTGTTGGTCCAGAGACTAGTCTTCAGGTGTAGAGAGGGGGGGAGGGGGGTAAATACACTTGAGTCCAAGTTTTAACTCAAATGCGAAAGTCAGTCTTTGACTGAGTATGCTACTGAACAAGTCAGTAAGCCAAATAAACTTTCAGATTGCGTGAGTAGAGTGATTCCAAATACCGAACACTGTCTACTGACTTCAATCAGGCTACAAAAAACTCAGTGCAGAACGTGTAGGCCTGGTTTCATATCACCTCGAGTTGAAGAACGCTATTACTGAAATGGGTTCAGATCATGCTTGTGAGTAGATTAGATTTTACTGAAAATCTGACTTATGAGTTTTAGCAAATCATTTTTATGCAGCGTGAACAATAAATTAATGAATCAGTAAGTGCGCATGTAGTTTTTAAAGTTGTTCGTATACTCAAGATTCTATGTCCACTGTCCTGAACAAAGCAGGAGTTCTTAAATTTATTATACTGAGCAAGTCTTAGTTGATCTGTTCGCAACAGATATTCTCTAGTTATAGGCTTAGCGACTTTACATAGCTTCAAACACAAGGTTTGAGTTATCTCCAACTACGAAGGAGTTCTTACAATAAGAACATTTCAATGAATATGAACTCCTTCAGTTTCTAAGTTTGTGATCTAACAAGGGTGACTTAGAATTGAGATTGAGAATAGAGTCTCTCTAGATAGAAGAACTATAACAAATGTTCTATGAAGTGAGTTCTTCATTTGCCGAGTGAGCCTTAAGTTCGCTAGAGGTTGTGTGCTTTGAATGCTTGGTGTTCCCGATCGTGTCTTCATCGTTTGAAGCTCGATCTCTATTTATAGTATTGCATTGTGAATAGATCCGTTGAAGGGAACCTAGACACGTGTTAAAAGCGACAAGAAAAAAGGCCATCTTCAATTTTGAACGTTACTATAAAATTTTTCTCTTTTTCAGTCTTGAGGGCAGCTTTTGTCAGAACATGGTACAGTGCTGGTAGCTCCTCATTGGTCGAGGTAGAAAGGTAGGTAAGGCTTGTTCAAACTCTAAAGCAGATGGTGAGTTGACTTACTCTGATTCCTTTGACCGAGTTATCTTTTATTGACATTCTTCTGAAAGAACAGTCTTATGCCTTTTCCTCTTCACAGATTCAGTAGGTTCTGACTAACCATGAGTTCCAATGCTGAGTCTGTCTGGCTGATAAAGATCTACTCTATTGAGTCTATCAGCTACTGAACTCTAGCTAGCCTACTGAATTCCTAACATATTTAACTCAACTAAGCTATTACATTGACTGGTTCATCATTCAGCTAGGGTTTTGGGATCTTCAAATCTTATCATACTGAGTCTCATCCCAACAATTTCCACCAGTACCACATATGATGTAAGATTCAGAATCAAAGACCAAAAGGAGGAAACACTCATAATGATAAGCAACAGGTGGGTGTGTGTTTTGATCACTGAGGTGATTAGATGTGTTGAAAGTTAAATACAACCATGTGATAGTGAGTAGTTGTCTCGGCCAAAATAGTGAGAGATTTCATAGATGAGTAGAGAGTTACAAGTACAGAAATCTTCTATCACTAGAAACGAAAGAAACAAGTCAGCTTCTCTTCTTGAATTACTGGAGCTCGCTTTGAAAGTAGCTGACTTAGCTTCTGGGACTTCAAGACCATATGCATGATATGTATTTGTTCTAAGAATCTTGAAGTGTTCCTGATCTTCAGGATCATTCAGAAGTAAAGCCTTCTTTGTAGATGGCAAATTTAATCTTGTCCTCTATCTCTTTGAAGCAAATGTTGTCTTCTTTAGTTTGTGGAAGAGGAAAAGTTTTGAATTCGGGTGCTTTCAGTGGCTTACCTTCTCTATCCAGAATCGTCTGTACTTTTGTAAACAAATCCGGATCGCAAGTTATCAGGTATTCTTTAAAGAGTCTATAGGGATTTGCTATTAATGCCATTATCTTCCATATATAGGAGCTTTTGATAAAATCTATCTTTATTTCCTCCCATCGCTGGCTTCAAGAATGATATCCAATCCTCTTTCGACTGCATCCCATATTTCCTTTTCTTCAGCAAATTGTTTCGCAGTCAGAGTAGAGGTAGGGGCATGTTGTCAGAAGCAGTCTCAGTTTCAGAATCTTTTGTTTCAGGAGACTTGGAATTCCGAGTTTGTTTCTGCTGAATTTCCACTTATTTTTCTTTAGTTGCCTTTGATCTGGTATGTCTTGGAATAATAGATCTAGTCTTTCTAGGGACAGTAGTAGATACCTTGACAATCTTCTTTCCAATCTTCCTTTGTTCAACTTTTTCTTCTTCTAGAGTAGTAGACATTCAACATATTTTTTTGTCATAAGCTTGTTGCTCTTCTAGAGTTCTAAACTTCTTAGGAGTAGGAGATCGTACCTTTAGCAGCATCCCGAATGAGCTCTTCTTCTATAATCAGCTCATCAGTGAATTGAGCTATTTCATCTATATCAGCCTTTGCTGAGGATCCTTGTCCTGATCCTGCAATAGCTCTAACAGATACCAATTGTTGGTTCTGATTGTTGTCGCCTTTCCTTCTATCTTCTCCTTCCCTTCTAGACATCTGTCTATCAGCCTCATTCTCAGACCTTAATTCTTCAGCTTTAATTTCTTTACATATTCCTTCCCCTTTTTTGGCATCATCAAGCCTGGTGATAAGGGTGGAGAGGGCAGTAACTTTGCTTTAAAGATTTTCTACTGCTAGTTAGCATCCACGTTAAAAACTGCATCAGTATATCGCTCCCATTCACTATCGTGAGCAGTTCTGCTAGTGTCTAGTAGAGTATCTTTTTGAGAATCGATTTTCTTCAGATAATCTTCCACTAGGCTGACTGACTCTTTCTATTTTCTTGGCTGGCACAGCCTATTGCGTCAGTGCCTGACGAACTCTGTCAAAAACAAACTTGTTGCGTTCCTCATTAGCTTGCTTAAGATCAATGACAGCTGAAGTGAATTTCTTAGAGAACGACTTAGCTTAAGCTTCTAGGAGTTGCTGAAACTGCGTGGATAGATCAGCTTTCTGCGCTTCATGTGCGTTAGAGAGGATCACATCAGTATCATGTATAATTGGAGTACTGACCCTCTATACTTCAGTGGTTAATGATGGAAACATGAGAGGAAGAAATATACCTTCCTCCACGTATGTTGTAGTCGGTTTGATTGTTGCTCATGTTCCGATCTTCTAATCTGTGTCCCGGCCTTTTTCTCCCTCTGGATGGTCAGAGAACTGAATAAAATTATATTTTGTCTCTCTCTCAACTCACGTTTGCATTTGAGTTATGAATTTGCACATCTGATAATGAACAGAATACTAATATATATAGGCTTCAAAAGCTAATGTAATATTAATATTTGTAGTCCATTAATTTAATTATATCCCTAATGGGCTTCTACATAATTAGCCCATAATATAATTAATTAATCTATTGGCTACTAATATTTATCAATTAATTGGCCCAGCCAATTAATTCCAAATAAATAACATTATTAAATAATGTAAAAGTACATTAATCTATTAGTAATGATTTCTGAGAGACAATAAATAACTAGGCAGCTAATTAGGCCAGATCCGGGATCTAATACAAGAAATAAAGCAGGGTCTCAAATAAATTAATCATCTATGCTCAGCCCAGATCAAAATTAATTAATAAACACAGATTCATTCCACTAGAGAATCCGTGCTGACTTACCCCTTTATCCCAAATTGAACAAGAGCTTGTATTTTAGACTTAATCGATCCCCGTATTTAAGATAGAAATATCCGTTAATTAATTAAGCTCACTGACAACTTACATTAATTAACATCTTATTATATTCCTGAGTAGTACCACTCGACCTCATTAACACACCTGAACTTAATCAACCGGTCGGATTTAGTGTGCTAATCCTTACGAGTTCCTCAGAGGATATTATCAACCCATTTTACTAGGATACGGTTGCAAGATACAAACAACCAGCCTGAGCTACAAATGAGTACTACCACCCAAGAAATGTAGATCCGGTCCCGATGACGTTCACCATAGTAGGTCAAAGTGATAGATAGCCAAATGTACTCATTAAAGTCTTACCAAGCTTAAGACCAAGAAAGTCACCGAGATCTTAGTTCTCCACTAAGGTCGATCAGGAGAACACATCTTACTGTGATCCATTAATACACCACCTTAAGTGTACCAGTAAAGACAAACAGCCAAGAGAAGCCACTTTTTATCTAAATTGCAGCTTAAATTGACAACTTATCATGAAGTTGTCTCAGCTGTGATAATTGTTTATATCTTGTCAGTTCAACCAATTTGTGTAGTCTTCTGTGATACTCGACATACTACACAAATCTAACCCTTATACAAGATAAAGGATTATAAGTGCAAATATATATATATATATATATATATATATATATATATATATATAGTACATATATATATCTGATAGGAAAACAAAATAGTTGTAAGGATAAAAACACATTGTATACAAGCATAAAACATGATTCTAGTAATCCCAACAATACTCCCACTTATACTAAAGCAAACTTTTAGTATACAATGTATCAGTTCTAGGTACAAACTAGTACTCAGCGATCTACAGTCCTAAGTGGGGGGCATCTCTACCACTCCTAAGCCACGAACATGCTTCTCATAAGCTGGGAGTGGTAAGCTCTTCGTGAAAGGATTAGCTATGTTGTCTTCAGTTTCAATTTTGTCAATCACCACGTCTCCTCGATTTACGAATTCTCGTATAATGTGGTACTTTCTATCTATGTGTATAGACGCTTTGTGAGATTTGGGTTCCTTTGAATTTTCCACTGTACCCAAGTTATCACAATAAATCGTGATCGCTTTAGGCCAATTCTGAACAATATCAAGATCTAGGAGGAAATTCTTGAGCCAAACTGCCTCTTTCGAAGCTTCTGAAGCAGCCACATACTCTGCTTCCATAGTTGAGTCCGCAATGCATTTCTACTTTGCACTCCTCCATGATGGCTCCACCTCCCAAGGTAAACACATAACCCGAGGTAGATTTCTTCTCGTCTCTATCAGCCTAGAAATCCAAGTCTTTATAACCCATAGGCTGTCTGACTGGTAAACAAGCCTACAATCTCTAGTCCGTTTAAGGTACTTGAGAATATGCTTGACCGCAGTCCAATATTTCTTTCTAGGGTTAGATGGATATCTTGAGACCATGCGTACAACATATGAGATATCTGGTCTTGTACAAAGCATTGCATACATGAGGCTACCGACAACAGAAGGATGTGGTACTAGCCTCATACTTTCTATCTTTTCATGCGTTTTAGAGCAAGGTTGTCGGCTTTCGCTTTGAGTTTTTCTCTGAAGTTCTTGCAGAAAGCTTTGTAACTTGTTCGTTTATTGCTCGTAATCGCTCTGTGTTCTTCTGTCCTCATATATCTTCGATTTGATTTTCCCTCTTTTTATAGAGGAGAGCTATAGATAGATCCGTTGGAGATGAATGATCCACGTGTCACTCTCTTTGGGTAGCTAACGACTCTTTTAAGGAATATTGCAGAGTCTTTTCCTCCATTTCTGGAAAGTTGTTGACTTGCAGCTTTTACAAGAACTTTGACAGCTGGCTGCACGTCATTGGTCGAGGCGTAGAAAGTAGTTGAGACACAAAGACTTCTAGACAAATACTGAAGCTGACTTCTTTGATGTGAATATCCTCGGACGACTCTACTGATTTAACATATAAGATCATCTGAAAATCAAGGATACTGTCAGGCCGTTGCTGAGTCTGACCTGGGTTCAGTAGTATACTCCTGCTGAGTCCAACTCTACTGAAGGTCGACTCTGAGTTCAGTGAACGCTCCTCTGCCGAGTCCAGGTTCTATCGACTCCTTTCGCATATCTTGCTCTCGTTGAGTCCAAAGACTACTCGAATCGAACAGCTCTCGGATGCTTTGCTCCTACTGAGTCCAGCACTACTGAGTCTTCACACCATGGTACTGAGGCAAATATTCTACTAAGGGATTAGCAGACAGAACTTTGAGCCTGAACCATACTGAAGGAATGTCTCATCGAGTTTGAAAGTCTCGAGACTAAGGCGTTCACGTTACAACAATATGGTTCACCAATCAAAGTAGAGTTTTGGGATTAGCCAAATCTTCTAAACATCTAAACAATCTACTTCTAAATCATCTCCCAACAATTTCCCGCATTTGATGATGCCAAAACCTAACACTACAAACTATCAGATACAAGCTCCTTACAAATATTACAAGTAGAATCAGTGGAGTTGTACATCAAGTTCCAATCTACTGAGGGATACATAAATCCTGAAATAATTCTAACAACAATTTCCCCCATAAACAAAGTCTATCAATCTAAGCAAAATAGACAAACACAGGATAAGCAGTGAGTGTGTGAGTGAGTAATCACTTAGGTGATTCTGAGTGTTAAATTTAAATAAACAGGCCATAGAGACAATTAGGTGTTGTCAGGCCAAATAGCAAAGATGTATTATATATATGTAAGTTCAGTACATTTACATCTCTTGCTATCTACCAAAAACAGAAAAGAAGCTATTAGGAACTGTCTTTTGAACCTCTGGATCCTTGCCTTGAAATCTTTAGACTTATCTTCTGGCAGAGGGAGTCCATACATTTGAAATGTATCTTTCCTTAGCTTCTAAATCTTAGGCACATCATCTGGATCATTCGCATCAAGCTCAAGTGCCACAACAACATTTCTGACCTCTCCTTCTATCGCACATGTGTAAAGAGAGCCATCTAACTTCTGAGGAGGTGGTAGAGGTCTGGGAGCAGGAGCCTGAATATCTATCTTGTCAGCAAGAGCTTTCTCAACCATATTGTAGATCTCGATGTCACATTTGAATAGCCAGTCAACAAAGGCTTTGTTCTTGTGGGACTCAGGCCAGTATTTCCATACATAGTATCCACTACTGAGACTTTTCCCATGGCGTCCACTTCTCCACCCTAGGCCATCTATGAATCTTCTGATTGTTGGGTCTCCTGCGTCGCCTGTAGTTATATGGAATTTCAGTATCTTTCGGCGGAGGTGTCCTAGGCTTCAGTCGTTCAACTTCCCTAGTTGCCTCAGTAGCCTTTTCTTTGGCTAAGGCTTCTTGCCGCCTGAACTCTTCAATTTGATAATATTGAGCTCTTTTGTCCAGGGCAATGATGCTGATATTGATCATCGCATCAATAGTTGGCTCAGCCCTTGCTCTTTCTTGATGCTGCTGCTGCGATTCAGAGTCTTGTTGTTGCTGCTGAGAATCAGTTGCAGTCTGCTCAGCTTCTTTCTCATTTTCTTTTTCTCTATCGGGCTCATCGCCGATCTTAAGCTTTTTAGGAGGAGGCCTAGTACCAGGTTTCCTTCCTGACACCTTGGTCTTGGCCTTAGCCAGAGCCTTCTTTAGCTTATTTACAGCTTCAACTTCAGCTAGCTCCCTTGCTAAATTCTTGTCAGCTTCGATTTGGGCTTGCTTAGCTGGGCTAATGTATCTTTTTGTCCCTTTCTTCAGTGGGGTAGGGATTTTCAGAGGTTTCTTCCCTTTTCCCGCCACTGGTGGAGACAGAGGAGTCTCTTCCTCCTCTTCTGAATCCTCCTCAAGGAGCTCAACAATTTCTTTGATATGCTCGGCAGAAGTTTAGGTTGCTGATTCCTTGGGTACCTTAGGTCCTGAGCCACTTGGGCCAGTCTCAGCGTGCACTACATCCCCAGCGCTAGAGACACCCTGGGCCTGACCCTTATCCGTTCCTGAGGGGTCAGTGGGAGATGATTGGCTTTGAGTTGCTCTAGGTACTGACTTCTTCCCTCTCATTGTCCTTTCCCCCTTTTTGGCATCATCACCTGCAGCCTGGGATTGGGACTATAACCACCTTACTGTTCAAGGCTGAGTATGCAGCAGCCAGCCTGTCCAAGGCTTTCTACATATTCTTGAATCTCAGGTGGAGTTCGTTCCTCTCTATAATTAGATCATCACCATACTTGCGGTGAGAGGAATCGACCAACTCCTGAATCGCTTTCAGCTTGGCATCTATCTTCTCCTCACAGGCCTATTGGATTGAAGCAAGTCTGAATCATGGGCCTGAGTCAATTAGGAGATACTATTGAAGTGCTCTGACTGCTTGCCTTGAATGTTTCCAGAAGTGAAGACTGTGCAGCCGTCAGTGATGTCTGCTGTCGTTCAAACTCAGCTCGTTGAGTGGCAAGTGAGTTAGTGAGAATGGCTGTGAAATCAAGAGCGGTTGTATTCAAAATTGATGTCCTCAGCTCCTTGATTTCCTCACTCTGAGATGTAGTGGTCTTTTTCCGACTCCGGTGGACGGCCTTCGCCAATAGGCGGTTACGAGCCCCCTTGGCCCTTCGGTGCCTTGGCCACCGTCCGAGATCGTCGGCCTTTCGAGCCGGGCGCAACCTCAAATGTAGACCCCGGCGAAGGCGTTCGGGGTCCACATCATGAGAGGTTCCAGCTATCGACTGTCTTGGAGGGAGGGAGCTGACAGGTAGGTCAGCTAAGGGTTGAGCTCCCTCCTCTAATTGAGTACCCTCAGCAGGCTTCTCAAGGCCTGCATCACGGGGTGGGTCCTGATCATCGGGATCAGATCCCTCTGAAGGCGCGGCTGCTGAAGGAATGCGGTCATCAAGAAGTGCCAGCATAATCGCCCTTAGATCTTCAAGCGAGCTGATATCCGCAGGCTCGGAATAGCCTATCTGCCGGATTTCCAGCTCCTCGGTGTTGAGTTGTTCGCAGGACTTGTATTGGATCATGCGATTAAGAGTTATCCAGTCCTGGAACCTTATGAGCATCAGAAGCCGGGCCTTCTGAGCTATAGTCACCAACTCAGAGTGACTTGTGATTTCTGGTATGGCCTCAGAGACTTCTCGGGTGGCTCTGTCCTGAAGAGCTTCTGCCTCATACCCGATTGTCTCAGCTTCAGTGCTGGTCTCCATGTCGTCAATATCAATGGGAGACATGGTTTTCTCAGTAGATGGAATGCTGCTGAGTGGTGGAACGTCGAGCGGGGACTGAGATGTAGGAGTTGTAGGCTCAGGTTCGGTCCCCTGTTCCACTGAAACTTCCTTCTCAGCTGAGACTGTCTTCTCTTTTGAGTGAGTCTTCTCTTTTGAGTCAGCTTTCTCCACTTAGACTGTCTTCTTAGACGAGTCAGAATCTCTCTCAGTCTGAAGGAAGGTATGATCACCGCCTTCTCAGTAGATATTTTCTATTTCTTCTGAGGGGTCTTCTGAGGTGTAGACCCCTTCGTAGGTGTGGAAGTCTTCCTCTTCCCTTTCCTTACTTCAGCTGGCCCTGCCCCAATCTACTGAAGGGCAGTAGCTTCG